>OZ038491.1:28389229-28449229 GCA_964036315.1 Acanthosepion esculentum
CAGAATCAGTCGTATTCTTCTTTGAAATAAAGCATTCAGAATCTGCAAAGAACTCTTACTGTAGCTTTTAGATCAAATTCCATAGCTATAGAATAAATACATATTTATATAAACGTCTTCTTTTAAGTATAATAACTTTTATAAATATCTGGTGGTAAAAGTAAGGAAGAAAGACCAAATTTCTCTTTATGGACAGAGTAGCCATTTTTTAGATTTTGTGTAAGGAATTATGACTATGTTTCTTGATATTCTTTTTTGTTTAAATATTTTATAAGAATTAATTTTTGCTATATACTTCTATCTCTCTCTGCTTTCCATCAGCATGGCTGATGATATCCTTCAGGAGAGTGATTTGCTGCACCTTCTGAGGCTAACGTTCTTGGCTGATATGAAATGAAAAGACTATATTGAAGAGGTCAGCTGCAAAGACATTTTGTTCACTCTGTCTTGCTAGACAGTTTTCTCTCCAAAATCTATCTTATATATCTATATGTTTACCATTCCATGCTTAAAATATTGCAGCCACCTATCCTGTGCTTCAGCTATTTATATAGTGATTCTAAAATCCAAAGAAGAATCAGCAGTATTATTAGGCTGGATGTGGCATCTCGGCTTCAGACACTTTCCAACCGCTGTAAGGTTGCTTCCCTGTGCCTTTTCTATGTATAATTTCATGGTATGTTTTTCTGATGAACTCTTCCCTATGGTGCCTAGACTCTTTGAATTTTAAAAATAATATTAATAATAAAAATAATAATAATAATTAAAATAATAATAATAATAATAATATTAATAATAATAATAATAAAGAAAAATAAACCCCAACAGACCTGATATTATCATAAACGCAAGAAATTCAAGATGTGTTTACTTATTAACATAGCAGTACCATCTGAGAGAAACACCTCCATAACAATTATTGAGAAATTGTCCAAACACAAAAACCTGGTGATCGAGATTAACAGGATGTGGGGATTGAGGGCTGAGACTGTATTACTCGTGGGCCTCGTGTGCCAGGTTAAGTGCTATAAGTTAAATGTCAATTCTCCTATAGGGCTGCCTAAAGTCAATAGTTTGGACACGGCTCTACATGATACAAAGCAGGAAACGTAACATACAAACAACAACAACAACAACAGAAATACTACTACTACTACTACTACTACTACTACTACTACTACTAATAATAATAATAATAATAATCTAAAAAGTTGATACATGTCTCAAGTGCCGTGTGAATATTCTTTTCCTCAGTAGATGACAAGTTAATCGTGTTTTTTAGTTGGCATTCACTTAGTATCGATATCGTATCTTATTAATAAATGTTGATAAGAATGTCTTTTATTTTATCTGAACTTAATTAATGAACAGAATAAATTCTCATAATGTGACCTCTATAACAGGGATCAGTCTAAATTGTTAATTTGAGCAAATCTTATTTTATATGGCATATTAATGTTTACTTGATAAACACTAAAATACCGATGCCCTTGGGAATCATATGAATCCATTTTTTTCCTACACTACGGGTGAAATAACAGGGTAGACTGAGTTCTTTTCTTGGAATGCAATAACGCTAAAATAAGAATCGCTAAATTCTAAAACTTTAAGTAAGTCATAGAAAACGATTTTATTATGTTTCTGGAGAGGACATTGCACTTCAGACAAATAATTAAGATACAATCATAATCAGAAGAGAATCGACATTGACTACATTCTCAAGATACATAAAGTTTAAAGATGAATAGCCATTCAATGAGAACTGGATATTGTAATCTCTTCATCTAATCTTCGTAAATGCCAACAGACAATTTCACAGCTTAATGATGATGATATGTCGCATCTTCACAGATAATGACCGCCTAATCAATTTCGCTCACCACCTCGCTCATCTTTCGTGCATGACACCGATGTTGACTTACCAGGCCGGCTGCGCACTTGCATGACTTGTTACGCAAGTGAGAAACGAAAAATATTCTTGCCAAATCCTTGATGGATTCACACCGCTGTGCCTGAATCCTGTGCACCATCATGTGCCTTTTCAGTCCGGAGCTGGTTTTGCATATCTTGTCACACAGTTTGCAGCCTGTGGTCACTCAGTGTCTGGGGAATGTCAAGGGTGATTTTTTTCTTTATGTGACTTCACATGATTCACCCAGCCAGCCTTTGATAGAAGTATGCGCTGACATAAATTACATGTCCAGCCCTTGATACCCTCGTCGAGTCATTGGTTATCACCCAATAGATCCCGCCGCTTTAGCCTCTTAATACTTAGATATAAACAGCCAATCTTAGTAAATCTATGTGCAAGTCTCGATATTAGGAGGAGCTTTACGAATGACTCGAGATTTTACGTTAATGTTTTATGCATATAATAAATATAAAAGTGATATTATGTTTTATCTTAATGAAATATAAATAAATATTCTTTCAATATGAACTGGGTATTGTAATCTATTCAGCTAATGTTAGTAAATCTTAGTAAATCTTACTATATCTTAGAGTGCAGTATAATAATTAATTCCAGTACATGCGACTGTGCGGAATTAAATTAAATTAAGTATACTATTTACATTGCTCAGACTATCATCTTCATCGTTTTTGCCATATTTATCACAACGTTTCGGCCGTTGTACGCTTCGGCCTTCTTCAGGTGGTTGGAATGTCGAACTGAACCATTTATTTCGCTCGTTGGGGTAGACTGTTCTAGTTCCACGTGACATGTCTAATGGATGTCAGTTATCTGTTAATTCCCTTCCCGAAGTTCTGCACCGCCTTAATCAGGTATTGAACTAACACACCCTGCGTCTTGTCACTGGATCTAACTAACATCTTTATCCACTGTGCCATGTGTCCTTGATGACATACACATATACTAAATTCAGTATACCTTTAAAAGCAAATGACATTGAACACTTAGAAGGCAATTTTACGAAAGGGGTATCGACTCAACTCGTGATATATAATCAAAAGGACCTTCATAGCATTACCTAGAGTTGCAAAAAGTTATGCAAATTAAATGTTAGAAAGACACATCTTTTTTTCAAAAGCATTCATGAAAATTCCTATAGAATTTTCAGTTATAAATCGTAGTTTTATGAAGCTCAGGGAAAATCATATTGGAGTGACTTTCTGTTTTCTTAGCCACAACAAACGTTCAAATAGATTCAAAAGGATTTCATATATTTTCTGTTCTTTGGACTGAAGAATTGTTACACAGCATAGTTGATGCTCGACTCCGGGAGAGCGTCTCACTGCGTCACTTGGCCTCATGTTTTCGAGTGACTTGAAGTGAGACAACTATATTGAATAGCTGCATCTACTGCAAGGAAAGATGGTTTGCGTGCCGTGCCAGAAGATTTTCCTCGTCAGAGTTCATCTTACCCATATATAAATATACCATTCGTCCGTGCATTGGATATAGTTGCCATATTTGGTCTGGTGCTCCCGCTGTTCATCTCGAGGTTCTCGAAAAAAATTCAAAGAAGCATCTGCAATATAATCGATCCTGACTTGGCATCTCGACTTCATTTACGTTCTCACAGACGTGATGTCGCTTCTGTCAGTCTTTTCTACAAATATTTTCATGATAACTGGTCTAACGAGCTTTTCTTTGCCCTGGTACCCAAATTACATGATTTTAAGCCTTTTAATAGATTGACATGTCGGCGCCACCCTTTTGCTGTTGAAATAGTTATATGTAACCGCCACTTCTTCCCAACAGTTTCTTTTCTCGCACGTCCCGACTGTGGAAACGTCTCTTACTTGTTTCCCTGATAACTACAATTTTCAAACATTTAAATGGAACGTCAATCTCCATCTTCTCTCTTCTTGAATTCCGTTTATATTTTATCCTTTCCTCACCCGCCTTATACCCATTCTTTTCTCTTTTACTCTTTTTACTCATTGTAACTCCCTGAGCGCGAGTGGTTACCCCCAGCTTGCTTGGGCGTGAAATGCTTAAAAAAGATATTTTACAATATTTTCACGAGGGTTTAGTAAAAACCTGCACTTGATATAAGCGTAGGAAAGAGAATGGATCAGTAGAGTGAATGGCAATCTTCAAGAGAAAGGTAAGGATAATCTGAAAATCAGTGCTAGGCCCCACAGTGGCAGAGCCAACACTGATGGGAATAAGCACTAGGCCAGAAAGACCGATGATTTCATTATAGCTACCAGATGAATCCCTACTAAAAGGCTCATTGAAAGCCTTCACAGATGATATGTTCCTATGGCAAATGTTCTGAAGAGTTACATTCATTAGTTCTACATGTCTAAGTTTTCATGAATCTAAGTTCCTGTGGTAAATAGACTCTTTGGATTTAAGCGTATTACTAGACTGGCGACGAGGTCTCACCAATTTACAGTTGAGCTGGCTAGATTTAAACCTAAGTTCCATGCTAAGAATTTCTTTTCTCGTACTTCTCGCTCGTGAATCTTCCTTCCGGCTCCATGATTTGCAGCCAACTTTAAACTTCAAAAATGTAAATGCACTGTCAATCGTTATCCACTCTCTGCCTGATTATTCCTTTTTTTGTTCTCCTACCTCAGTAATGTTTCTGCTTCTAATTCTTCCACATTTCGCAACTCCTTGTGTTTAGTTGATTTACAGCCCTACTTGGGGCGAATTAAATTTTTAAAAAATGTAAACTTAATTATATTACTATGGCAAATGTTCTGACGAGCTATATTCATTAGTTCCACAAGTCTAGGTTTTCACAGTTAAGTCACGTAATACGAAGGAGACTGGGAAGAATTCTTCCCATTCCCTTCCAGTAATAAGAAGCAAGTGTTTCTTTGTAGAACACACAACTGAGAGAATTCTTCCCCGATTGATACAATGAAAAACTCTTCATGTCTAGGGTCAACAGTTACCTTTCCTATATATCATAATAATCTGTATTTCTTGCTTCCTCTTTCTCTCATGGTAATAAAACTACGTCATTTAGGAACTCTCTACTCTAAATGATTTTGTACTTTGTATTAGGGGATGAGTTAGGAATAATCTAGTCTCTTTTACCAAACATTCTTGCGAAATAGTTTCCCAGGATGACGACAGATTCCAGGAATGAGCAGAAAGCGGATGCTGCCGAAGAGTTCGAACTGTACCATAAAGAACACATATGAATTCAGCCATTATCCAATGATGACAAAGTGGCAGAAGCAACACTTTTAATTTTTTTCAAATTAAAAAATAAATTGCTTAATATTTACTAAACTCGGTTAAGCTTACTAAATATTCATAAAGGACTTTGCAGATGATCATTGTACAAAAATCAAATAAAACAAAAATTATTTCTCAATAGGATTAAATTATCAAAGATTTGCTGGCTATTTAAAGCCAGAAATTATTTTTAGCTCGTAAGAATTATCTAGGTGTAATAAAGACATTCTGATACAGATTCTACTAACTAACGCATATCTGGGGGCAAACAGAAGAGATTCGTACCTTTCTCGAGTAATTTTGAGCGTAAGTTAATATAACGAACCCCACTGTAATTTGAACTCAAATATCCGATTTCCAATTCCGTGCCGTTGGAACGTCCAATTTTCAACAATGGTTATTACAACTGCCCCCGTTCTATATAAAGCTGAGGTTATTAAATACTATGTTCTGAGTTTAAAACTTTTTTTACATTCGAAATTCCCCATGAACTTATAAGAGCTAACAACCTATTTTTTACGTCTAAAATGGCGACTACATTCTAAATTCTAAATAATATCAATTAATATTTTATTGCTCGGTCTATTAATATTCTTTTGGAGCAGATGTTGAAAAATATGTTGCAAATATATGAACTATTAATATTTGACTCACGCAATCTTTCCAAAAATCAATTGTTAATGCGAAGATAGAAAATTAGGTGTTTTGGAATTAATCTATTTCACTCGGCATACGAATGTTCTTATTTTTCTACTTCTGAAACAGAAATTATTTACGTGACTACGAAGCGAGTGAGAGATTTAATTGTTCTCAAGAAAGCAAACCAATGTCAACTGTATGAATAGTCAAGTGTCGTGAATACGTTACAGAAAAAAACATTTATTAAAATCTAAAAAAGTGAGTTTTGTTCTTTTTGTACCAGAATAATACGATTCTCCAATTAACTGAAACGATGGGAATATATTTGGTTTATATCGAGGGAAATGAAAAAATAAAATGGATAGTAGAGATAAACTGACATGCATTCTTTATTAAGAATTTTCTCTCCTAATATCAGTATTGACACATTGATAACTTTAGATGGCGCACATTTCCTGATTTTCAAAATCCCTTTCTTCATTGAAAGCATTGATAATTCTAGTGATTTTAGTTTATGTTCAAATATTCCACCATAAGAAAGGAGATAATATCAACAGGAAGCAGGGATTAAAAGTTAATTTGAAAACATTAATGAGGAAAATTACGGGAAAGGAAAGGTTTCCTGAAGCCAAATAATGGAAATTAAGCGTGCATTTACATTTTTGAAAATTGTAGATGCAGGAATAACATGCGAGGGTAGTTCCAAAAATGAGAGTTAGTAGAAAAGAAGCGATTATAGTAAAACTGATGGTTACATCTAGCTAGTTCAGTAGTGGATCAGTGAGACCTAGTTGCCAATCGAGTAGCACATTTTAATTAATGCAGTCGAGGCACTAAAGAGGATAGCTCAGCAGAACAATTGCCACGAAAATATTTGTAGAAAAAAACAGAGGGAAACCACATTACGTTGGTGGGAACGTAACTAAAATGAAGATACCTGGTAAGGATCGATTACATTACAAACCCTTCTTCGAATTGTGTCAAGAACCTCCATATACACCCTTCTGCAAATTGATTGAAACAACCGCTTTAGTTTCCTTAATTTCATCATACGGCCAGTTTTAGACCCACTGGAGTGTCAGTGTGTAATCGCTTTCTATTTTACCCCAGATTAGGTCATGAGTAATGGTGTGCAGTAATATGAATCTATATGATGTGTATGATGAAATGTTTTGGCCTTGAAAAATATAGCGTCATCTCTGATTGCAATTTGATTTTCATCACTCTCAGACAATGTTGTCTCGACTGTCGATTAGTTGTCCTACAGCCTTGTCTGTGATGGACGTTACTCCAAGGAAGCGTACGAAAATTGTAACGCTACACAAACACAATGGCAAGCCTTACCAGTGAGCAAATCAAAATACTATCGACTGGAACGGACACTCTCGAGATTTAAATCCAATCAAGAATCTGTGGTCAATATGCAAGCAAAGACTTAGTGACTTGTGTACTGGGTCATGTTTCATTGAAAAAATACGAAGAAAATAATAAAGGAATTATTCGTTTTGTTTTCATTAATTTGCACAATGTTGAACAAAGCCGGAGCATCAGACTAGATATGGCAGTGGTATTCAATCACGGACGAATGATAGATTTATACATGTGCAAGACGGATGTGGGCCATGAATACTATCTGGCACTACTACACAGCGAATCCACTTTCCTAGCAGTCGACCTATCAGCTGATTCAATATAATCACTGCGCATCATGTCAGTGCAAAACGTGAGTCCAAGAACGCGCAAAGGGCTGCTCTTCTGAAGTGTTGCATCATCCATGCTGATCGCAGGCTGACGAATTAAAAGAGCAATACATTTCACTGATGCAGTACAAATGTTTGGGTGCGGGGACAGGTAGGGGCTGCGACTGGGGCAATCTATTCGATTTGATTAGACAAGAGAAATGAAAAGACGAACATACAAAAACTGGAAACGAAAACTATTTTCCAATTTAAATATAAAGACGAATCACTTAATCTAGCTATAAGACAAGACGTACTCATATATATATATATATATATATATATAAAATTGAACATAGAAGTCAACACTTAGAGCGACAGTCTGTTTCATGCTAGATGCAATCGTCGTGTGGCCTGGCGATTGCATCTAGCATGAAACAGACTGTCGCCTCTAAGTGTTGACTTCTATGTTCACTTTTATATTTATTTTACACACGCTCTATCTCTGATATTGAGCACTTCATATATATATATATATATATATATATATATATATATATATATATATATATATATATATATAACGATTTAGTGAAGATGAAATATTTTGTGACAAAAGGATATTACATGAAAAGAAAAAGCGAATTTATTTAAATATCTTGATTTAGTGAGAGAGCACAACCAGAGTATAACTGTAACTGGGAACAACGGAGAGAGATCTAAACACGGTTGTAAAGAATGTGAAGCAGAAATACATTGAAAAATTTGAGGGGTGATGATCATAACGCAAGGAATCTAACAATTTTGGAGCAACACACACACACACACACACACACTCTGTCACACACACACAGATACAGCGTGATCGAATGGAAATATATAGACGCTAAGTGATCTTATTTTTCTTGCGCTTGTTTTGACAAGACTTTTTTCTATTTTGCAAAACATTATATCTTCTTAGTTTATTTTGTTTTGTTTTACGGTATATCAACCTCAATAGCTTATTTAATATCGACAAGGTTTTTATTGATAGCAATATATTTTTCCAAAAAGTATTTCTGGCAATATTTTCCCCAAAATGTATTGCTGGTAATATTTCTTTTTTCGAAAATGTATTGCAGGTAATTTTAAAAAAAAATGTATTGCTGGCAATATTTTTCCAAAAATGTATTGCTGGTAATATTTTTTTCTTCGATAATTCATTGTTGGTAATATTTTTTTTACAAAAATTTATTGATGGCATTAAAATCTATTTTTACACTTTCATAGTGTTTTGAGCCCAGTTTGGGGGTTAACTATTTGCCCGTAGCTGGGACCCTATCAGATGATACTACCACGGGTGAATGTGGACATGGGAACACCAGCAATTAAGATGTGGTTCCATGACCCTCAAAACCTCCTGATCAAAGGCCTTGCTGCCGGATGTAGTTTATCGTCTTACGCAGGACGAATGATATTTTCGATTCACCGGATTAATTTACTAGCAACAAATGTATATTTTAATGGTTCTACCATGGTCCACTGTTTTGTAACGGACGATATTTCATATTCCAATTAAGAAATTCTGTGGTTGGACTTCATGTTTTTAAGAATTGGTTTCTCATTTTCTGAACAGCGAGTTCTGTTGCTATAAAAACACTTTTATCATCTGTAAAATGCGATGCAAAAAGAAGAGTTTTTAATTCCTGGTTTAAAGTTATATAATTTGATTATTTTAATCTTTTACGGTTGATCAACAATTTCCGTGTTATTTAAGGTGGAAACATATTTAGAATTATTAGAATAATCCTTTTTATGAGTGAATATTGCATTTAATATTTGGAGTATACTACTCATTGTTCCATATGCAAGTCCTACTATTTATCATGTAGCCTGGGCGAGGAGATGACGCCATTAGAAAATAGCCCGCAGAAAACAATGGCAACTATGATAGCTTTGTTGAAAATATGGCCTCGAGTGCACAGAGAAGCTGTGCAAGCATTCATCGCCGTCAGTATCAAGAATATGCAAGTGAAGCTCTTGTGAGATACGACCAATTTGAATGACGAGCGTTTGCAGAGAATTCCCCCCCTCAATATTATTCCAATGTATAAGAGTGGTCATGAATGGACCTCAACAGGCGTGGCGGTACTTTGGGTACAAGGCGGAGTAATCGAACATAGTGAGGTGTGAAGACCTTGCAGGACAAGCCAAAGAAATCAACGAAACAACATTAAAAGTCATTCCTATTCGGATTGGCGCGCTCGTTACTATTTCCAGAATTATTTCTACCTCGCATAACCCTTTGGGGATACCCGACATCATTGAGTGTCAGAAGGCGGCAGCACTGGATGGAAAGAGTTGTGTCTCTACACTGTGGATAGGAGCTGAGATATGATCATTATTACCCTGCCAAAACACATAAGGGCCAGAGAGGATATCATACATACATTCCATATTTCTACACCAGACTTGACTCAAGGCTTCTGATCTTAACTGATTGAAGGTGGTAACAAGTGCATCTTTCGTGTTGATGAAATGAGATAGGCTAGAGTTTACATCCTGTTGAATACGACAAATTTGTCAGTTTTAAACAGCTGAAGCGACCGATTGCGCATCTCTGTTCATAAACGGGAGTACCGGAAGAGCACCTAACTTTGCGAGTGAAAGTTGCATTAACAACATTTTTTTAGGATAACTGATCTTGTATAAATACGCGTCATACTATTTAAACCGTAGCTGAGGGTATTGTTTAACGACTACTGCATATCTTGGAACGTTGTATTCAGTATCCACGCCAAGGCTTACGAGAAATATTCACTCTTTGTAAAGTTTTTCTAAATAAAAGTTAAATACACAATAATTTATACAATGTCGGATTAAATGAAGAGAAACTAAATTTAGATACAGATTCTTGCAATTCAACGTTGTTTCTAGTTTCTTTAGTTCACCCAAAATTCATAGAGAGGAAATAATTATATTCCGAACAATATAATAGATCGTGAATCCGAATAAAAGCTAGTAATATTTTCGAAGTATAGCTTTGATATGGCACAAGGTCGAACGAGGGGTGCATCCAGTGAAGATAGAACTCACTACTCAGCCGTAATGATGATCTTCATAAACGTTCCACCATGTGGAGGTTCTCAATTATTTTCTAAGCGTGGCGCCCAGTGAGGAACTAGATCACTACTAAGACGTATTTGATCTAGCGAGATAAGCTTACTAACTATTACGCCACGTCGTAATATTTTTAAGCGAATTTCGAAGACAATATTTAAATATTTTTTCATAGTTTTTTTCCTTAATCGCATATGACATTTTGTTCCTCTTTCAGAAATTTTAATGCAGATTCACCAGTACTCAAGTAGTTAGTTTCATGATTCAATGGTTACTTTTCAGGGGTTGAAAACCGTCGTATATTCTTTTATTAGTTGCTCCCAAATAATATTGAAATCTGTGCTTGTTTGATTGAACGAAATGAGCCTAGGAAGCTTGTTGATTCCTCCTAAGAAATCAACAGTTTCCATTGATAACATCTCAATCTCTTTATGTGAATACAAAGAAAATGCACCTTAAATAAGAACCCCAGAACAACGAGCGTAAATTTTGCTTTGAATACATTTTTTTCTGGGTGATGAACTAGTCTCAGTGGTTTTTACTGGATCTAAGATAATTGAAGATTTTCCCAAGATAATTTTGTTGTAATTTAAATGGTAATCTGAAGATGAGAGTTCAGGTGAGTGGTTGTAGAAGGACGTCCATCAAACTGTACCAATTTCTGACGGCTCTGCAAAAGACGTGTGGCCTGTCGTTGTCCGGAAGGAAGACGACATATTTCCCATTGGTCTATTCCGGTGGCTTTCTATCGACTGCTGCCTGCAATCTATCCCTTTGGGAAGAGTAGATGTTGGAAATCAACTTCAGATTTTGCGGAAGGTACTCGAGATACGCAGTATATTTCCAGTTCCATTCATCTGCACAACATCACAATGACCGTATTGTGATCGTATTAGAGAGTGGTTAAAATTGTCTTATTTCAGTATTCTCGGTCACATTTCACTTAACATTGTTGTAGACAATGCATTTTTCATCGCCTACGCTCTTACTTTCAATAAGTTGTACGATTTTGTTGCGTTTGATCAGAGAATGTCAGATAGAAATCAAGTCAGCCAATCAAAGATCGTAGAGATTCAGGATTCCAAGTATATTATATAATAATATTTGCAGACAAATCTTCGTAATATCATGTGGTACGTGAGTTGGATTGTTTTTTTTCCGTATTTCGATTAGGTCATCATTAATGACAAATGAACCCGATGGAAAATTATAATTTTTCGAGCTCAAAAATTGCGCTTCTCGATCTAATAAACCACTTACGAACACTACTTTCAGCTATGGAACCGTCTCCATAAAGGGCTCATATCTTTTTGCTCTTTTACCTGCCATTATTCATTTTCGACAATAAAAGCGCGTCAAATGACGAAGGAAAGACTCGCTGAATTTTCAAGTTTCCTAATATATATTAACCTCATAAATTTCATACATTTGTGAAATTTAATCACGTGTTCAAACGGCACGTTTGGAAAAACGCTACTAACATTTGATCTAAATTAATATATATCGTTGCGTGCGTGCGTGAGCGTTTGTGTGTGTATATGTCGGTGTGTGTATACGCGTGAGTGTGTAGATATTGGTGTATTTATATATATATATATATATATATATATATATATATATATATATATATATATATATATATATATATATATATATATATATATATATATATATATATATATATTATATACAGACACACACATCACTATCTACACACACACTCCCGAGTACACACAAATATATTTCGGTGTGTGTCTATAAATCTGTGTTTGTGTATGTATATATAAATATATATATATATGTCGGCGTGTGGGGATGATTAAAAAATTAAAGGTGTTTATGCTTTCTTCAATATTGTTGATTTACTTTTATTTATGATACATTATTGCTATGAAGTCACAATGAAGCAATGGATAGCAGTTTTGATTGAGGAATCCGAGTTCGAATTCCAGTCGAGTTCGTTACATTACCTTAAGTGCAAATACATTTGCGTAATGTATGAATCCATATCTCCCCTTCTGGCAAAAAGCAGGACGTACTGGGTTCTATAGCCTTGGCTGTCGTCCGGTCTATCAGAAGGACATTTCAAAATTAAAAATCTGTGTGTTAGAGTAGTTGGATACTAAACCGGCTACCCCACAATACTCTGGTCTATTGAGTAGCGTAATTGGGACCCCAGCTGTCAAAGGACATTAACTGCTCAAAATCAATTACCCCCTCCCCCAATTGTGGGCTAAATATAATGACGACTGCGGAGTTGGCTAAGCGTGATGAGTATACACATGAAGAGAGAATCAATCAGGGAACGGTGCCTCTAACCGGATTGAGTAGACTCTGGATTTTGATTTGGATCTGGATATATTATTGCTTTTGAATAAACTGGTTTGTTTAGACTTCCTTGTTGTTAAACAGACGATTTAAAATTATAGTATTTAGCCGACCCTTTAACAAACTGCCGTATCACTTATATAGATATCTTAGAGCCAAGTTTATTTTAATCAGAGAATATGCTACCTCAGTGCGTCTTCCAGTCAGAGAATGGCACTCACCGTTGTAACAGTATTTTATTTGAAGTTTTCTAATCATCTATAGATTCATCATGAACTGATATCAAGCTGAAACATGAAGGACCCACATGCAGAGAATGATTGTAGCTCTTTTCACTTTTCATAGGCCGTGTTCCATGAACCCGGACGCTTCCTCTGTGGCTATAGTATATAGTATATCTGCTATAGCACGTCAGACTATTTGGCAGTAACTTGTAGGGTACAGGTTCGATTCCTGTAGGAGGACACAAATAAATTTTTCTTTGAGATTCCTCTGACATTCAAGGCGGTAAATGTTGTTAATACTGTTTATTATAAACATAGAATTTCCTTAAATATATGCATCTATAAAATAACGTAAACAATAACAAATAATATAAACAATATATATATATATATATATATATATATATATATATATATATATATATATATATATATATATATATATATATATATATATATATATATATGTATGTGTGTGAGCTAATGTGTATTGAGAACAGTACAATGAAAATAATACGGTTGGATGCTGAAAATGATAATATTGACATTTGAAATCAAGACACTTATTTTCTTCTTGTTTCTTTATAGAAGCTATTAATTGTGGTATGCTATATCCCACATTTGTTTTAGCATAAGGTAAGTTATAGTAACATGACGGTGAATTATCACAGTACTTTCTGTTCAATAATTGTGAAATCTAAATAAATTCTAAAAAATATTTCAGTAAATTTCGACATCTTAATTTCATCGGAATATTCTCTAGCCGAAACTTTATGATGTTCGTTCTCTTAACTCCGCCATTTTTATGATCATCATATCTCTTGTTTTCAAGATGGAATATATTGTAATTTACTGTAAATATGTTATTTATTGAATCTTTTTACTCCATTTATTAACAAATTAATTAAGAGTAACGAGAATTAAATATATTCTGCTAGGAACAATCTTCTGGGAAGTATCGGGGCATAGTTTCTGGTTGTTGCAGACGCACCGCATGAACTGCTGGCGTAGTAGCTCTTGTGCACTTAGTGCAATACAGACTACCGGAGCCCATAATTACAGTGTGGTTTTGAATTCAGAGTTTTGTTTCTACTAGACCGGTCTCGAAGTAATTAAAACAGTACAGTGTGCCCTGCTATCCAAGCTATAGCACACATATTTTTCAAATATATTAAGGGGATTAAAGAGTATGGAGCCGAAATTGAAATTAATTCATGAATTGGCCTTTCCGAACTGACATTGTTACACTGTCTGCGCTTCCATAAATAATTCTAGTTGGAAATACTGTAGATTATACTGAGAAGAGCGTACTACTTTGTAAAGAAAGGTTAGCTGCATATAAGATACCAAGAAGAATATTTTATTACTTAGTACCCAGATTAACAACTGTATAAGACGAAGCTTAGCTTAGAGAGTGTGGCTGACTTTAAATCGATACTTATTAAGACTCTAAAAAAGACCCTATTAAAAACAAATTTTTGTTATGATTTCGAAAAATGTTGAAATTTCTGGGACATATTGTTGTTCATGATGACGGTAGTCCTTGAGTATAGAATCCAGAGGTTGGCAGTGAATATTCTGAAGACAGTAGGGAAGCGTAGTTCAGGTTAGCAGTGGATATCCCGATAAAGTAGCAGAGCGTAGTTCTTTCTTCTGTTCTTTGGTTTCTGGTCATCTTTGGAGAGAGTAATCAAAATGACCGCCTTTATACACGACGGATTGAATATTTCACGTCTCCTGATTGGTTAACGTTCAAATTGGGGAACTATAAAGTGAGTCAAGTCACTAGTAAATTATACACAAAATAATGCAACACGTATAATTTAGGAAAGAGTGTCCGTATGTAGAGACAGATCAAAGCAATATTGAAGACAAGTGTAGATGAGGAGAACGAGTAACATAGCTAGAGAGCTTGTGTTAATGTATGTCTGAACATGGACAGCAAGGAATAGTCAGGGGTCAGAAATTGATCAGAATTATAAAAGGTGTGAAGTTGTGGGGAAGGAAAATCGCCCGTGTTCATATGAGGCTCTGTGCATGAAAAGAAAATCAGCAGTGATAATAATTCCTTAGGGTTGGCATCCTATGTGATTATGTTATGTCTATGAAGTGTTAGAAAAATTACATAAACTACAGCTGCAGAAATTAATGACATCCACAATAATAGATTCGTTATAACCGCATTTTGTCTGATTCGTATAAGCTTAGTCATAAGATGTGCAAATGAATTAAATCAAAACGAATACTTCCGTTATTATTTATTTGTTTTCGTATTTTCTCCGATGAAACACGACTCAGTGCATATGTTAGTACTTTGTATGTCCATTCCACGAAGTCATTCCTTGCAGATTGACCACAGATTCCCGATTGGATTTAAATCAGGAGAGTTTCCGGGCCAGTCGATAGTACGTTGATTAGCTCACTGGTAACGGTTGTCTGTGTGTTCATACAGCGTTACAATTTTCGTACGATTCTTGGAGTAACGTCCATCACATTAAATGGCCGTAGGGCAACTAATCGACAGTCGAGGCAACAGTGTCTGAGCGTGATTAAAATCTGATGCAATCACGGATGAAGCAATGTTTTTCAAGGCCAAACGAATTTCATCATACTCCTCGAAAACAGATTCATATTACTGCTCATCACTGCAAATGACCTAATCCGAGGAAAAAATAGGAATTGATTACACATTGTCATTCCAGTGGGTTTAACAATGGCCGTATGCTGAAAGAAAGAAAACTAAAGCGGTTGTTTTAATTAATTTGCACAAGGGTGTACATATGCAAATGATACGACAGTTTATTGGTGCGCTAAAAGTCTAGAAGATCATAGCTTGGTATCTGATAATTTCTTGTCTAAGTTTTAACAGCTGATTGAAGTCAAACTGGTTTGTAAGTTTCAAGAGATTTTAAACCAATCTAGTAAGTTTCCATTCTCGTCTAACTAACCCCGTACTTGATCCAGTCATGGTGAATGGTTATATTCTCAATGATTATTTTTAACTCGGGTGTCTATTGTGACAAAATCTCATTCCTGATCCCGCGAGAACCACATAGATACGATACATCGATAAAAATGCTAGAATAATTGTCGATTAAAGTCACCGGACTACTGTCATTCTCTAAATTTACATGAGTCATGTTCGAACTAAATGTCCTTTTTTATCGCTGCCGTATGTATGTTGTGACACTATGATTCGGATATATGCGCACACGTGTGTGTGTGTGCGCCCGCACATCTGTGTGTGTGTATATATACACCCCCACATCTGTGTGTGCGTGCGTGCGCACACATATGTGCGAGAAGATTAGTTAGATTTGACCTGGGCATCAAACTTCAAGACCAAATGATTAGATTAGGAATCTAGATAAAAACATATGGCGAAAAGGGTAGATAAGTGTTAAGTACTTGTCAAAATACTAAGATAGGAAAAAGACCGGCTCTGGTCAAAACTTAAAAGGGTTTGAATTTAATGTCCCTGAATCGGAGTCAGCTAGGCTAAGAAATATTTTTATGTCCACTTTCTTCAAAGAGAGAAATGGTCATGAAAAAGTTATGGGTTTATTCGTGGGTGTCCCTTGTCCGGAAATGATGAAAGAGGATTCTCCATATATACGGCAGCGCTTTGGGCCACGGGGTAGTTAGACTTAGTTTAGGTTCGAGGAAGGTTGATTTAGGCCGGAGCACGTAACATCGAAGAGCGACCCATTAGCAGCCGGACATTGTTAGTTAAGATATATATTTTTTCCGCCAGCCGAGAATCAACCAAGAGTTATCATCCACAAAAAGGTCACACACCTTCTCTCCTCTTTTCGTCCTACCCAAGTTTGTAGTTGTGTTTTTCTTTTACCTGTGAGCCTACCTCTCGCTCGATCCACCGCACAGAAATTCTACGACGTGGGGTCTATATCTTTGTGCAGCGAGTTGCAGAGGTGGGTAGTCTCACAATGTTGGAGCTAGCAAATACGGTTTTCCAGCAAGTGTTCTTGTCGGCTTTTGGGCGATTAATTATTTTCAACCATGCAGCCCTTTTCCCACAGACGAAATGTATCAAGCCTATCAGCACTCTATCGCTAATTTCACAGCAAATGTTCAGACGTGCTGCAATCATTATTTACACCAGTTCAGAGCTTTACAGCTCCGAGCTGCCCTCTTACATACCAAGGGAATTACCCATGTTCTGTTAGATTATTTTGTGTACTTATATACTAGTGAGCAAACCCAAATGACTTGACTCACTTTATAGTTCCCCAAAAGAAGGTTAACCAATCAGGAGACGTGAAATATTCAATCCGTCGTGTATAAAGATAGCCAATTTGTTTACTCTCACCGAATATCCAGTGCCAACCTGTCAGGCCAAAGAACAGAAGGAAGAACTAAAGCTCTGCTACTTTATCGGGATATCCACTGCTAACCTGAACTACGCTTCCCTACTGTCTTCGAAATATTCACTGCCAACCGCTGGATTCTATACTCAAAGACTACCGTCATCATCAACAACATGTTCGACTGATTAGAAATAAATTCTATTCAGCTTCTTTTTGATAAATCATACGCTGTCAAACCTTTCATATCTAGTTTTAACCACCATCTATTTTACATATCCTCACAATATGCACTTACTTCCTCCAATTAAGTCCATACTTCTGTGTCCCTATTGAGTGGCTCTTTGGCCTTTTATTTCGTGAACATTTAGAAAAAATGAAATCGTAAAGATGTTATCGCAACAGTGGATTTTACATATTTTAAGGCGAGTTTACAAACGACTGAAGAAAAAAATGTAAACCAATTCTAGTTGAACAAAGAATGTATCTGTTCTTCTTATCTTCTAACTTCCCACGTTTTCTCTTATCTTTTCGGGCGTCAATATATAGTGCGCACGCGCGTGCGCACACACACACATACATACACAAGCAACAACAACAAAACAAAAAAAAACAATGGGTGAGAAAAATATAATATGAGCTTCAAGGCAGTGTTTAATTAAGTGAGGATGCTGGCCAGACATGGCCTAACAAAAATAATTAATATCATTGGTGAAGTCTCAATCGTTGTTTATTCAAATCTAATTAGAGAATATTTTCTCGGGAGGCTTCAGAAACTTGTTCTTTCTTAGTCGCCATTACAAGTTTTCTGATTATTATTGTTGTGCTTGACATATCTGAGGTCGTTCGGTTGTTAATAATGTTTTACATAGACAAGGTACGTTGCCATTAACACAAGGTGAAAAATGATTATCATATGTTGAAATACTCTAATGGCATATTATTGCACAATGTCTCGGACGCCTGCAGTAGAGCTCTAGTCTGCCGGATCGCTAGGAGTTCAAATTTGACAAATTCTTAAATATCTCAGCCTTGGATAAATATATGGCGTATGACGAATTTCTGTTTGCAATAGAGAAATACAAAGAAAGTCAAATTCTTATATTATTCTCCGTGAAGTGAATTCGGTTGTCAAGGTTTTACTTCATGTCATATGAAATATAAAGACAAGGGAAGGTAGTAATGCTAGTATAGCAAATTCGAAATGGTTCGAATGTTATCGCAAATTCATTATTGTGAATTTTCTCTTTTCTTGATGCAGTGCTATGCTGGCATTTTACCATAAAATTTAAGAACCTACTTTCTTGTGGGAATAAACCTGTCTAAGATAAAATTTTTAATGAATATTCATAATGCTAACATATACATATGTATTAGATAAACTATATATATATATATATATATATATATATATATATATATATATGTGTGTGTGTGTGTGTGTGTGTGTATTTATTTATATATATATATATGCATATATATATATATATTCGCTGCACCAGGTCCCTGTATTCGTCCCTCCAAAAAGTGTGGATGGCCCTGCACAAAGCCTTCACCACTATAATCAAATCACATGTGTCGGTGTCGGGTTCTCAGTTTCTAGGAACTGGTTTGCCTGACCCTCATACGTCGAATTCGACGGGAGAGTCGATCATATATATATATATATATATATATATATATATATATATATATATATATATATGATGAATATATAGATTTAAGTGCGCTATATTTATGGGCAAATGCGCTATTTATCAACAGTGGTAGAGAGTATATAAATATAATAGTGGACAGTGAGGACAATACCATGCGGCGCCAGTCTGTTTCATGCTTGAACGCAATCTTCTGTAGCCTGTTGGTGATGACCTCACTGCACCCCAGATAGATAGATAGATAGATAGATAGATACTTCATTATTAAAGATTAATAGATAGATAGATAGATAGATAGATAGATACTTCATTATTGAAGAGTAATAGATAGATAGATAGAAAGATAGATAGATAGATAGATAGATAGATAATGAGAACAGACTGTAACAGATAGATAGAAACATAGATAGATACTTCATTATTAAAGAGTAATAGATAGATAGATAGATAGATAGATAGATAGATAGATAGATAGATAGATAGAATTTGTCATTTACCTGATTGATGTTACCTTCAGCATCCGGACTACAGAGTTTCTTAGGCCGACCTATCCGTCCAACCTTCAAGACGTATCATATATATATATATATATATATATATATATATATATATATATATATATATATATATATATATATATATATGTGTGTGTGTGTGTGTGTGTGTGTGAATGATTTTTTTTCTCAGATGCATGCATTTACTTTCATTATTTAATTTACACCGCTAATCTTCTTTGTAAGTTAATAAACACTGCATTTATTTTCATTTGACTCATGAAACATTATAACAATTAACATGTCCTCCTCACTTTATTGACCCCACTGTCAACTTACTTTAAAGGTGATAGAAAAGAAAAAACAGAAACTCTGAAAATAAACAAACTAAAAAAATTCCATCTACAAACGGAAACGGTAAAAAATAATTCACGTAGAAAATGACTTCTTGGAAACAAAGATGAAAGGACTAACCATTAACTACATGGTATCGGAATAGATGATTGTCAGTATATAGCACAATTGTAAGTGCGATCCTACGTTGCGTCTTAGATAAGCGGGTCATCAAAATCAACCAATTTGGTAGGAGAGGGTGAGAAAGGTTTGGATATACAAAAATACGGAGGAGAATAAGAATAGCAATTGAATATATCACCGAAACTCAGAAAATGACTGGGAAAAGAAAAGTAGAAAACTCGATGTGGCCAAAATAGACGTTAAGTTAGGCTTTCCGGCGAACCACTGAGAATCCCTCACAGGAGGGCATAAAAAGAAGCAGCAATACCCTTTCTTAATCTTTTGTTTCTCTCTCCGGACTTTACTATTGCGATTCGATTGTTCTTTTTTCAACGTTTCGACAATGTAGAAAGAATTCGATGTGACGTCTCCCAAAATGCACACATCACATACACGACATATTTCATCTTTCTGAAAAAAAAAAAAACCGACACTTTAATTTGTACATTTTTTCAGTTTGGCTTGGTTTGTTTTGTTTTATGGCATATCAACCACAGTGGGTCATTTAATGCCAACAAAATTTTTAAAATACATTTATAGCAATAGTTTGGTCTAAAAAAGGTGTGTATGTATACATATATATATATATTTGAACCATTTTTCAATTACTCATATTTTTTAGTACAATCCAACTTCTTTTAGGAAATATATAATCTTGGATGGTTTTATTTTCGTAAAAAGCTTTTTAAATTTCTCACGTGGTAGATAATTTTTTCATTCAAAAATTATTGCTGGTAATAAATTTTTTTTATTACAAATTATTTCTGGTATTAAAACCCATTTTTACACAATTTTCGGTGTTAGCTATTGGGAGCCGTAACATGTGCTACCACCCCGGGTCAGGGTGGACCTGGGAACACCAGCAATTAAGAGGTGGTTCCATGCTCCTCAAAACTTCCTGATCAGATGCCTTGCTGCTGGACGTAGTTTATCGTCGTACCCAGGACGCTTGTACATTTCAGATACGGCATCTTTATACACCTACCACACTTGTACATTTATTTCTTATTTTTTGTTTGTTATGGTTTTTTCTCTGCATCTTACTCCGAATGATTTTGCTTTATTCACCAGCTCTATCTTGTCCTGCACGATTTGCCTTTCTGTTACTTTTGCACCAAAGAGGCTTTCTACGATTACTCGAATTAATTGATACTTTCCGACAGCATGATCGTGTTTCTTTGTATTAATGTAATTTACGCAGTTCCCTTTAAACGGTTTCAATCATGAATACCATACGCGAGATCAGAGGTTCACCAACCTGCAACCTGCTGGTCGGATCTGGTCCACAATGTCAGTTCATCCGGTCCGCCGCTGCACTGTGCCACTAAGCTACAATATAATTATTTATATGGAATTGTGAAGAGATTGTAGTACAATTTACTATGTAGAAAATATAAAATAAATTTAAAAATTTAATTTTTTAAGTAAAAGCGACAGAATCTGGTCAATTTGAATTTTGCATCTGAGAGTAATATATGTTTTAGGAAAATCAGTGAAATAAAAATTACCGTAACATTTGTGACTTTTGATATCAGAGTGCTTTTTGTGTAAGTTCATGCAGTGAAGTTTCTAAGAAAAGCGATTACGAAACTTCTGAAGTGATCCTATTTTAACTTCCATTGCCGTGTTTAAACCGATTGGAACAGTGCCGTATATAAAAAGCACTAACTCGATCCACTTATGTCATATATTTTACCTGAACTCATTATAAAAATTAAAGTATGTAATACTAGAACATATAACGAATTTGGCTGATGAAGATTTGAAAGCAATTCTCTTGGGTGTATGCAGCAATTTTTTTTTTAAGCTTATCACCCCAAGCAAGGCTGGAAGCCACTAGCACGCAAGGGGTTACAGAAGGTTTGGAGGAAGAGCAGATAGGAGTGGTAAAGATGTGGAGAAAGATAGTGGATCGATCAAGGCAAGGGGGTTACAGAAGGTTTGGAGCGAGAGCAGATAGGAATGAAAGGTGAAATGATGTGGAGAAGGGAAGTGGATAGATCAAGGTAACTGGAGATGTCGATTGACGTTACACTTAAATAGTTGGAGATTGTATTTCTCAGGGAAACAGGAATGAGGAAGGGAGTTCCACAGGCGAGATGTGCAAGACATGAAGCTATTGGAGTAGAAGACACGTCTACATCTAACAGTTTCAACGGTTAAGGGGTGGGAACGGGATGCCAGCCTCGTAGGACGTTTAAATTCATGAGGCCTGGAAACCAGCGAAAGCAGCTCATCGGAGGATTACCGTGAAAGGATTTGTAAAAAAGACAGAGCGAGGCAACGGCGCGTCTGTGAGAGAGCGACTGCAGACAAGATAACAGATCAGGGCCAATTACATTGCATATCCGTCTCTGGATATTATCAAGAACCCTGAGGCAAACCGCAGGGTCTCCAGACCATATATGGCAGCAATACTCCATGCAAGGGCGAATGGTTGATTTATAGATTTGGAGGATCGATTACGGGGAGAAAAATTTCCTGGCTCGGCACAGGGAGCCAACTTTCCTTGCGGTGGATGAAGCAATTGCCTCGATGTATTTGTTCCATCTCAGATCAGCGGAACAAATACATCGAGTCAATTGCTTCATCCAAAGGAAATATTTCTTCATCCAAAGGAAATATTGATTATATCTTAAAAGATAAAGGCCGGTTTCACATTTTTGCTGCTTCGTTTGTGACATTCGGATTTGTGCACACTGCGTGCGATATGACTATATTATGTCTGATGCAGTTTTCTTTCATAACTTTTTGGTAAATAAATATGTTTGTTGTTTTTATTTTTTTTGTTTATTCAGTGTATTGGATTGAACAAAATGGTTATCGGGCGCAGGTTCATCTGTGTTTCTGTTATATATTAATCTGTGAAAAAGGTTTGGTGACCCTGGGTAAGAAAGAAAAGAGTACCGAGCTGCTACGTGACGTCTGTCCTCCTTTACGCCAGCGAATGTTGGACGGTCACCTCAAAGATGAAAAAGAGACTATGAGGCATCGGAGATATGGTTCTGAGGTTTTCATGAACCGAGTGTGTGCGCAACGATGAGGTTTTGGAGAGGATGCAAATAAGGAGAATGCTTATACTTAACATCAGGAAGAGGCAGATGAAAATTCTGGGACGCGTAATGAGAAAAGAGGGCTTGGAGAATCTGATACTCACGGGTCGAATAGAAGGAACGAGAGACAAGAGAAAGCAACGCATAACATACCTAGCAGACTTAAGGAAGTGGATGAGAGAACATGACCTGGGGAAAGTAGCAAAGGGACAACTTATTGAAAGCTACAGGGGATAAGGGAAATCGGGGGGCCATGATTGCCTACGCCATGAAGGAAAACGGAAAACGTCCTCTGCATTAGATAGAGAAGCGGAGAAAACGGATGTTTTAAGTAGAATATGAACAATGAAACAAAATTAATGTTCATCAACAATCAAAAAATATTATGTGATAAATATCCATCTAGTGGACGCACGGGGGAGTAATGGATAGCAGCTAAAATTGAGGAATCGGAGAGCCGAGTTCGAATTCCAGTTGAATCCATTACATTCACATACGTGCTTATAACGTTGGTAAAGTTATGAATGCCCTTCTTCTCGTGACAGCAGGACAGGCAGGGTTTTATAGCCTTAGATGTCAACTGGTCTACCGCAGAAAGAAATGGCAATCCACAGCGGGAAAAAATCTGCCTCGTCAGTTATGTAGCGAAAGATACATAATCGCCTAAGCGTGTATCACGCATGGCACATGTATCAGGTTGCACAGTGTTAGCACCCACTGCATATAAAACCCAGCAAATGGTGGACCAATATTTGCAAAATATGCAACTTTTAATGGAAAGAAACCACCAGAAACTGGTATGAACGTCATCCAGACCCAGTTAGAGAGACCATTTTATGTAACAATTTATGGGACTTTACAATGCACACAGACAGAACTAATAAAACTAATCGCCAAGATAACGAGATGAAAGATCACAAAAACAAAATGTGCATTTCTACTCACATGGCAGTTCCTGTACATTATAATGTATATTTGAAGATTTTCAAAAATCTATAAAAATAGAAGGAAATCTAACAATGTAGCACATGGGGGCAGCAATAATTACAGTTTTATTTGGAGCCTTTAGATTGATTTTAAAAGGCTTATTGAATTGATTCCTCGTAGCCCATGACTTAAAGAAATTGAACAAAAATTGTATTCACAAGTACAGCACAAACATGACGATGTGCTTTATCTATGAAAATGTCTGTGTTTTATTTTTACAAAATGATCGGTAGAAAACGTTATGAAGCAGCTATTTCTGAACTTAGGTCTCTGATTGGAACCCGGAAGGAAATGTGTGTACAGCAGAAATCCAAGGAAATAACAACAATAATAATACAAATTGTTATTATTATTATTATTTCTCAGAAATTTGTTGGTCTCTGCCGAAGCAAGAATAGAAAAGGCACCATAACAAAGTAGTGCTTGGAATACATTGCAGGAAGTTTGGCCTCGAATGCACAAAGATGTGTGACGAGCATTCACTTACATCAGTAGACAAGAAACTCAGATGTAATACAGCCAATTTGACTGACTGTCATTGGGAGAAAAGACATTACGAAGTCACTATTGTTCACAATAGCAGCAATGAATCGATTCTGAAAGAGGTTTCAGTAACTTGAGATATAACACCTGCAACCCAGGGGAAATCCTGGTCCCGGCACCAGTTAATATAAGACATCCTGTCGCCGCCTACACCCGGTGGTGTAAGTACGTTTAGTAGTCAGATTCTCAGGGTTTTATGAGAACGTTTTAATCACACTCTGAGAGTGGTATATTAAGAAAGAAAAATATCAAGACGAAACTTAAAACGAAACATTTATGGGATTAATCTTCAATTGGTTTATAAAGTTCAAATTAATTAACTCTTCCCGCATCAATCCCTATGATGACACTATGCCTCGTCTAATAATGTGGGGTCAAAGTTCTTCGGAATCAGGAAAATCTGGTGGCAACTGACATGGATTTAAAAGCACACAACGCGGGTTCTCAGCCCACGTATTCGAGCTCCCAATGCTATCTGTTTATAAGAACTTCGGCCCGAAACTGGCGTGGAGTCGCAAAGGTTTTAGTATTTATTTATTTTCTATTTTTCACATTAATTCTAATAAGGGTTTTTGTTCCCTATTTTGCTTTCTTACTGAAATAAGCAGATTTGGAGAATCATCTGCATTCTCAGGAATAGTTACAGGGATTTCTCTTCTCCTAACTCACACCTACTTCACTTCGCATCTCACGCCACCACTCCATACAGCCAGGGCTAAGTTTTCCTTCTTCGTCATACACTCCTAACATTCTAACTCAGCCCACTTCTCAGGGCACGCATAACTGTCTTTGTGAAAAATCTCATTTTTAAAGCGCGTAGACGGAAGGTCAGAGTTTTATTATAGTTATTAATTTTAATTCTTTGATTCTTTTCCAATTTTCTGGGATTATCTTTGTTCAGCGAAAAAAATAAACCAAACCACCATTTTAATTGTTTTAATAAATCGTACATCCGACCTGTTAAGAGAAATTCGTTCTCATATAACATTTCGGGTGAAAAATAAAATTATTTCAAAATTTGTTTTCGTCAACGAAAATATATTTGTTTGCATAAATTCTGAAAATGATAAAATTGTTCTCCATCCGTGGGCTGATCGTTGTTTTTAGCGAAAACACAAATCTGATCACTTGCTTCTCACGACAGGATCGAGTTTCATAAACGCGGCCAATTTTATTGCCGTGTTTTCATTTCGCAATTCGGTTTCTTCAAAGACATTATATTTGTTTGCCCAAAATTCTCAAAGAAGAGATAAAATTGTTCTCGAAATCTTTTTTTTGTTTGTCTGCAAACCAAACTCTGGATAGCTAAAATAAATAAACTTTAGAAGAGAAGTCGAGACGGTCCATTTTCACTAAGGAACATCTCACTCTCTCTCTTTCTCTTTCTATTTATCTCTTTCTCTCTATCTATCTCTTCAAGCCAATTTTGGACTTAACCGCTACCTAAGGCCAACTCGGGAAGTGTACAAAGCAGTATCTCAAAGATAATATTGTGGTCTTTAACCAACATTTTTGAGTTGATATTTGATCAACATCGACCGGCCGCAACATCTCAGAGTCGAAGAGTATCTTAATAATCAATATTATTATTATTATGAATTCACAATTTGTAAATACCTGATTTGATTATTACTTGAAAGTTGAATATTTTGATAATAAAGAATAATTATTTCAAGAAATTTCGGAACGAAGATAACTTGAAATTTGCTGAAAATAAGAAAAAATTATACTTTTCTAAACTGAATAAAATTTGTACAGAAATTTACATTCGATGATAATTAACACGCGATATGAAAAGTTGCATTAATTGAAATTAATACCATTTTTTATTAATAAATTTCTTTAACATTCAGATAATAACGATGGCTACTAATAACAAGTGTTATAGAGATATATGCAAATTATGTAACCTAAAAATGTCGACAAAGAAACATATATATATATATATATATATATATATATATAAACATACAGAAGGAAATATTCTACTTCTATGTATTTTTTATAGACATATATATATATATATATATATATATATATATATATATATATATATATATATATATATATATATATAGGGTGTTAATACAGTCTCTATACAGTTATCTACAATAACAATTAAGACAATACAATTAATCAACAGTCCAGGATTTTATTATTAAAATGGTTCTGGTTAATTCTGGTTAATAACAATAAAATGCTATGGTAAACAATAGTAAATTAATTACCGATATTGTTCGAAAGGCAAGCCACCTGCATCAATTCTTTGATTTTATTGCCACCCTGTATATTTTTATATATATTTACAGACAGCATTCAAAATGTTTCTCAATCTATCTATCTATCTATCTATCTATCTATCTATATATATATATATATATATATATGTGTGTGTGTGTGTGTGTGTGTGTGTGTGTGTGTGTTTGTGTGTGTGTCTATGTGTGTGTGTTTGTGTCTGTTTTATGTTGCAATAGCTGAATAAACCTAAGTGTAACTGTAGACTAAAAAGCCTCTTCCCTGTGGAAGGCAATTGTATGACTAATAATGTAGTATGTCTAGCGAAATGGAAATAGGAATAATATAATAATATAAAGGAAAAGTTCTAAATGGGAACTAAGGAAAATGAGTGGAAAACGAGAATTTATAAATATAGACTGAGAGATGAGAAATCAGAATGAAAAGTTGGTTCCCTGTGCCGAGCTAGGAAATTCTTCTCCCCGGAATCGATCCTCCAAGTCTATAAGTCTACCATTCGCCCTTGCATGGAGTATTGCTGCCATTTATGGTCTGGGGCCCCTGCGTGTTGCCTCAGGGTTCTTGATAAGATCCAGAGACGGATATGCAATGTGATTGGCCCTGATCTGTCATCTCGTCTGCAGTCGCTCTCTCACAGTCGCGATGTTGCATCGCTCTGCCTTTTCTACAAGTACTTCCACGGTAATTGCTCCGAGGAGTTGCTTTCGCTTGTCCCTAAGCCTCGTGAATTTAAGCGTCCTACGAGGCTGGCATCCCGTTCCCACCCCTTCACCGTTGAAACTGTTAGATGTAGACGTCTTTTCTACTCCAATAGCTTCATGTCTCGCACATCTCGCCTGTGGAACTCCCTTCCTTATTCCTGTTTCCCTGACAAATACAATCTCCAACGGTTTAAGTGTAGCGTCAATCGTCATCTCCAATTGCCTTGATCTATCCACTTCCCTTCTCCACTTCCTTTCATCTTTCATTCCTATCTGCTCTCGCTCTATATCTTCCGTAAACCCCCTGCCTTGATCGACCCTCCGTCCTCCTCTTTCTCCACATCCCTTCCTTTACCACTTCTATCTGCTCTTCCTCCAACCCTTCTGTAACCCCATGCGTGATAGTGGCCACCAGCCTTGCTTGGAGTGATACGCTTAAAAAAAAAAAAATCCAAAATTGTTACAGCACTGTCAGCCTAACTTGAACATTTAAAGTGTTGTAGTTAGGTCTCCTAAAATATCTTGGAAAATTATTTGAAAATGTGAAGACTTTACAAATATCCCGAATAGGTGTCGATTATATTTAGAAGATGAATAACGATGCTTGATCATTAAATAAAAAAAAGGTCGGTGATTGCTAGGTTGTAAACATGACATTAATCGTCTTTTGTGCCACCGAACAAGTTTTAGTCATTCGAATAGAGGCATGTTTAATTCTGTTTTCCATATGATCTTCTTCCCTTGTGAAGGCAAAATATTAAGCACGAATTTTTCTTCTGTTTTCCCCTTACTACATTTCTTCTTCTTTCTATTGTGTTCTGGTCAATTTACAGTGACCGGAACTCTGTCCTCATAAGTTATGCATTGGGTAGGATACATTTTAATTAAAATGTTTGCCATTTGGCGTTTACTTCGTTTTTTTTTCTCCAGTTCTTATACGCCATTTTTTCTTCCGTTCTTGATTTTATTGAGGACTGTTTTCAGTTTGAGATTAATTTTCGTTACATGCCAGAACTTTTGATTGCATTTGTGTATACATACATACATACATACATACATATATATATATATATGTATATATATATATATATATATATATATATATATATATATATATATATATATACATACATGTGTGTGTGTGTGTGTGTGTGTATATATATATAATATATATATATATATATATATACATACATGTGTGTGTGTGTGTATATATATACATATATATATATATATATATATATATATATATATATATATATATATATATATATATATATATATATGGGGAAATTTTATGACAATGTAGAAATTTAACTTGTACAAAATTTGTCCTTCAGACATCATAGGACTAAATTTGTTGTGTTGCTAGGAGTACACATACCCACGACATAGGGGTGGTGGGAATTATACATACACACACACACACACACACACACACACACACATATATATATATATATATATATATATATATATATATATATATATATATAACAAAATTCATTAAGAGTCTTTTCCTTTTCTTTTCATCACTTTTGTAAGTAAGTATGACACACTGTGATATTTGCAGATCTGCCAGAATTATTGAAGTATTGCAAGAGCCAGGAAGGCAAATTCACTGTAGATGACCTTGCGATTAAGGTATTCTATATACATCTACGTCGTAGTGAATATTTGGGATCAGAGTATCATTTTTTTTATTGTGGTCAATCTCATTACGGTGGTCCACCAACTAATTTAACGTATCATTTTGTAGAAATCTTCATATACTCTTTCGCTTAGATGCCTTGAGGTTTCTCCTGTATATTTTTGTGACACTTATTACAGGTGATCGAATAAATTGCTCCTTTAGGTTTTAGCTTATTGTTTTGTTTCGTATTGACGAAGACTTTTATTTATAATGTAGCAGTAACGAATTTTAAGTCGAGTTTAGATAGATTCTATTCGATTGTAGATGTGATAGAATATATATATATATATATATATATATATATATATATATATATATATATATATATAAAACATTTTTATGTTTATACGTTCTTTTTATAAATAATTATATAATTGTTGAACTTTGTCCATTTAATAATATATATATATATATATATATATATATATATATATATATATATATATATATAGATATTCATATATATATATAAAAATATTCATATATATATATATATATATATATATATATATATATATATATATATATATATATATATACCTGACAATAAAATAATGAGTATTAGTCTTTAGTTTGAGCTATGTGTTGCTGCAATATTTTACGAGGTGTACTTATCAAATTCCCATCCCCACGGCAAAAACAATTTTGAAGATTCCGGTAGCAAATTTTAACCCAAAGCCGAAAAGGAAACATAGAATCCCAAAACGACACAGACTTCACTAAGGGTCTCATTCAAGGAATAATTACTGCTACTATAGAAATCAACAGAGAAAATACATTACCACTGAGACACATAGATGAAGTAAAGAACCTTGTGAGAAATAAGGAAATCCACATCACTCCCTCTAATAATGGAGAGGGAATTGTGATCTTGAACAAGAATAGATACATGGAAAAGAATTAACTCAGTACTCAACGATACCGATACGTAAGAGAAAATAAACAAACAAAAAATAACTAACGAAACAAAAAAATAACAACAAGGAAATCATGAAATTAATTAAAAAGGAAAACAAATCTGGTATAGTCTCATAGTATATCACTCTAGAACGTGCAAACTTTTCGGTCTCCCTAAAACACACAAAACTGGTATCCCAATTAAGGGAAATGAACATGACCGACAAACGCATTGTCAGTCTATATATAAAATCTCGCTACACCAATGTCCTAGTTGAAAAATGCCTAAATCTCCTCTGATGAAGTCCTTAGTAGTGTTGGGAGTATGTTTTCATTCATTGTCCTGCTGCATGATAAAATTCTTTCCGATGAGTTTGGATGCAATTCTCCCTAAATTAGCAAACAAAACGTTTCCGTATACTTCTGAATTCATTCTGCTGGTGTTACATCATCAATAAATAAGACTGAACCTGTCCAGAACAAGGCATACCAGCCCAGCATATGCCACTGTCTGCACCACGCTTCAGAGAGGAACTTGTATGTATGAGATCATAAGTAGATAATTTCTTTCTTCACACTTTGGTTTTTACATTACTTTGGTAGATTAATAATCTTGGTTTCATCAGTCCCTAAAATTTTCTTCCAGATCATTTGTCATTCATCTCTGTATATCCTCTGCGAGATTTAATTTGTCAGGAACGCATACTTGATATTATAAATTATTATTATTATTATTAGTAGTAGTAGTAGTAGTAGTAGTAGTATTAGTAGTAGTAGTAGTCGTAGTAGTAGTAGTATTACCCTCCTGTCTGCAAATGTTTGCCAGCGTCTCGGCTGGCGTGCATCATCTGTGGGTAGGCTAAGGTACTACCCCTCACCTTATCTTTTTTACGGTATGGCCAACGCTAGTTTTTGATAGTTCTTAATAAAAGAATTGCATCCATAAAACCTTCTTGTATGGGCGTTGTTCGGGGTTGCATTTTTTAATGCTTTACATATTCAGTAAATTTCCTATGTCCTATGTCCGTAATTTTCCCTTCTGAAAGTTCTCCACTGCCTTAACCAGGTATTGAACTCACACTCTAGTGTGAGTTCAATGCCCGGTTAAGACAGTGGAGAACTTGAAATCCCTCTTTGGCGTAGATATCCCTCTTTGGCGTAGAGGTGAAATCTGTGGATTTTACTCATAGTGTAGAGGAGGAGAACACTCACTATACTTTAATTTAGTATTTACTTGCCCTACTCTCTGTTGGGGGATGGGCCACAGGAGTGTTTTATATGGGACACGCAGAGGCTCCACATTTGCCCATTTCCGACGACCACTGTCAAACTGGCGTTGCTATCAACCAATCTTCCGTCTTTAGTGCAATGATGGAACTGATAATTCAGTGATCAAATCCTTCAAATCTTTTCCATAAACTGTCAAAAAACAGAGGAGAAGAGCAGGTACTACACCTTTATTCTAATCCATAAAAACCGAAAAAAGAGTTCTGATTTTATACACTTGACTTTTTCTTCTACTCAAGGACACATGTCACAGTGGATAAAGGCGTTGTTTAGATCTAGTGACAGGACCCCAAATAGTGTGAGTTCAATACCCGGTTAAGGCAGTGGAGAACTTTCAGAGGGAAAATTAACAGGAGATAACTAATAACTGACATCCATTAAACATGGCACCTGAAGAAGGCCGGAGCGTACAACGACGGAAACATTGTAATAAATATGGCGAGAAAGATGAGGACAATAGTTCGAATAATGTAAATAAAGCAAGTGTTAAGTATGTCTGACTGGAAGATCAAAGAAAAATAAGAAAGAAACCAGTAAAAATCGCCAATTTTTCGCTATTTACGCGAGTTCTCACTATATATGGGCTCAATTATCAAGTTAAATGACTGTTAATCAAACACCTTATTGTTGGCTACCATTGAGTGAAGTTTATATTAGATTGCTTGAAAATTGAGGGAGTGTTTAGTTGCAAATTTGTGTAGAAATATATTATTTGTTTTTCGCGGTTTTTCGCGGTTTTTCGCTAAACGCAGTAGCATAAACATAAACATGAGTTATCGTTTAGCTCGTCATGATGTACGTAACCTACATACCGAGTTTGAACGAAGTCGCATTAATAAATTGAATTTATCGATATTTGATCAGCTTTATCGAATATTGATTTTTTAAGAATTGTCAATTTTGTAAGCAAAGAAACTGTCTCTTAGATTGTACAATGTATGTTCCAAGTTTGGTCAAAATCGGTTGGATGGATCCGGAGTGTATATGTATCACACAGACAGACAAACACACCACAGATATCCTTTATTTTATATATATATATATATATATATATATATATATATATATATATATATATATATATATGTGTGTGTGTGTGTGTGTGTGTGTGTGTGTGTGTGTGTGTGTGTGTGTGTGAACAAATTTTGCTAAGAGATATCAATGGACTGTGATAAGAGAATGGTATATCGAGAATGAATAAAGTATGCTTAAGTTTAAATAAGATATCCATATAAGAAAACAATTTAGCAAAACATTTTCGCCTCAAGATGAAAGACAATTGATAACATAGAGTAAGAGACAAAAAGGAAAACTCTCTAAATTTATATTTCGCTTTTATTTAACTTTCATGAGAATTCTTTTGAAAAATATTTTTCTAACCTTAAGTAAAAGCGAATCATGTTAAATTTAAAAACCCTTCCTATATTTTCCTTCCTTGATCCTTGTGTAAGGTTTTAATTCATATTCGATTTCAATTACTATATCTATCTCTCTCTCTCTCTCTCTCTCTCTCTCTCTCTCTCTCTATATATATATATATATATATATATATATATATATATATATATATATATATACATATATAATTTGGCAGCAACTTTTCTTTTAAACATGTGTTGAATGTCAAAGACAACATAGTCCTGCATATTCTCTTTTGAATTTTCTCATCTTTTCTAATGAGACTTTTTATTTGAAAATTATATTGAAATAAATATTGTCCGTAAGATAACCGAGTACTTTCGAACATCATTGTTCATCTTCAGGGTCAAAATTTTTAACAGTGTCTTATATATATGTACAGTCAATTTTTTTAAAAACATTTGCAAATTCTCTTGTAGCGGAATCATGTTGCTACATTTTATTTTTTTTTTACAAACTAAATAAACGTTACAAAATAATTTTAATTTCAAAAGAAGCGATGTTGTTATCACGTGCATGGCGAAGTATTTTAATCATGTGAAGGCGTGAAAAAGATTCGTATTATACAAGCCAAAAGATCAATGTATACGTTATAAAATTTAAAATTTAAAAAGTTCAAAGGAAATGGTTACGTGGTGTATCTAATTATGAAGAAATATATTATAAACATTGTAGGATGTTTCCAGAAATATTGTAATCTATACGATTAATATATATATATATATATATATATATATATATATATATATATATATGTTTGCGTGTGTATGTGCGTGAGAATTAAAAAGAAAAATGAAAAGAGAAAAAACTATACTTCTTTTTTTCTATGTGTCGTGTCTTTCATGATGTAGGCGATCATGGCTCTCCACTTCCTCCTATCCATTGTGGCTCTCTATAAATTTCGTCCTTCTGCCACCTCCGCAGACCACGTTCTGTCATCCACTTACTTAAGTCCGCCAGTTATGTCATACGATGCTTTAGCTTTCATATCTTTCTTTTTATTCGGCCTGTGAATATCAGATTTTCCAGGGCTTCCTTTCTCATTACTTGACCCAGAAAGTGCAGCTGCCTCTTCCTGGTGTTAAGCTTACTTCTTGTTTGCATCCTCTCCAAGACCACATCGTTGCTCACACGCTCGGCCCATGGTATTCTCAGCATCCTTCTGTAGAACCACATCTCCGTCCCTTCTTCATCTTTGAAGAGACCTTCCAACATTCGCTGCCGTAATGGACAGATGTCCCGTAACAGCTCAATACTATTTTCTTTATTACCAAAGAAATCCTGTCTCGCAATACTCTGTTCACCTTTTGGAATGTGTATTTCGCCATCCTAATGTCCACTGATTTCAGTGTCGCACTTACCCGCCTTTGTCAAAACAATTTCCAGGTATTTAATCTTCCGCACCTGATTCATGTTAGCGTCCCCGACCGGCAAATCTTATTTCGGGCCCCTCTTTTTATTGATGACCATGCATCTCCCTGTAGTTTAAACTTAATCCCCTCTTCTCACTCTCCTTCTCCACCTTCTGCAGGAGGTTTGTAATTTCTTTTCCGTGTCTGCTATCAGTAGTGTGTCATCTGCGTAGCTTATGTTGTTAGGGTTATGGCCACCAATGTTGAATCGCGATAGGATTTTCAGTTCACTCAGAAATGCCTCGCTGTATAGGTTGAACATATCTGGTGAGAAAACCCATCCATGCCTTTCACCCCATTCTATTTGTGTCTATTTCCTATACTCGTTCTCTGTGCGCATACATGCTGTTTGCTGTCAGTATAGGTTCTTGATTATTCTCTTTCGCGAATATATCAAGGTTGCTGAGCAGTTTCAACAGATCATTGTGGCGTACTTTGTTGAAGGCCTGTCTGTAGTCTATGAAATACAGGTAAACGTCCTTCTGCACTTGTATTGTGCTTTCTGATAACATTCTGAGCATGAATATCGCGTTCCCTGTTTCGCTGTCTTTAATGGACCCGCACTGTTCTTGTCCTATCTCTGGCCTGATTCTTCTGCGCGCTCTGTTCATCAGAATACGGATGATGAGTTTTGTTACGTGGCTCATTACGCTGATGGTGCACTGGAGTTAACATTCGTATGCGGCTGGTTTCTTAGACAATGTTTTGAAGAGAGATCTGCTGAGATCCCCCGGGACGTCCCCACTGTTTTAGATTTCATTTATTATTTCTGTGGGCTTGTCTATGCTAAAATCATCTAAGGCTGACAGCATTTCGGTTACAATTTAGTCTGGCCCTGCTGCCTTGTTTTTTTCTTCAATTTGTCCAGTGCCGCTTCTACTTCGGTTTTCAGAATTTCCGGTCCGTCGGTAGTTCTGCCTAATGTTGGTTGTTGTCTCATGGAAGAATTCCCGAACATACTAGCTCCAGCGTTGAAGAATTTTATCTTTCTCTAATGAGCGTTCCATCCTTTCATTTTAAACAGCCTGTTGACGATCATGTTTTGGTCCTGTAAGTTTCCTTATTTGTGCATATCTACTTTGTTGGTGGTAGTCAAATTTCTGCACATTTTTGTTCGGACACTCTTCTTGCCTGCATTTGGTCCTTTAATCGTTGTGTAATTTTCTGTATTCCGTTCCGTATCTTGGAAGAGTTTTCAGTTTCCGTCGCATCTTGTGGAGAATCTCATCAGCCATCCATTCGTTTTTTCTTCTTCGTCCCTTCTCATTCGGGATGATATCGTTTCCTGATGTCGCTAAAGTGTCTCTTAGTGCGTCCCATTTCGAGTTTCTATTGTATCACTCGTATCTTCATTTCACATCGTCCATATATTTTTCTTTCAGGTTTCGGTCGTTCGGGAGTTTATTTTCTCGAAATTTGGGTGCAGTGTTAGCCTTCTTCAATTACCGCAGTTTAACTCTTAGTTTACATATAAGAGGGCGATGATCGCTTCCACAGTCAGCACTTGAGTAGGTTTTGCAGTGAATCATTGCGTTCCTGAATCTTTTGTTGATGTAGTTAATTTGGTTTGTGGTTTCCCCTCCTGTACTCCTCCATGTCCATAATCTTCTCGGATGTTCTTGGAACCATTTATTGGCTGTGCACCATTTTTCTCCACGTTCGTTGCAGATCCCTAGTCGGAATCTTCCTGCTATATCCCCTGTCCTCTCCCTGCTTACTTTTACGTTTAGGTCTCCCATGATTATAATGTCTTCTTGCAATTTTCAAAGAGCCTTGAGATTGCCTAGTATGAAGTAGAAAGATTCGATTTCTACTTGTCTGTCTAGCCTTTTATGAACATAATATTCGTATATAAATACAATTTCATTCATTACATGAGAAATCTTTAAGAAATTAAATGAAGCAGAAGTTTATTAGTGAATAAAAAACATTGAATTCACTTTGTTTTTATGAAAGTGTTTCAAGCGTTATTTGCCGTTTATATTTTGCATACGTGTGAAAAATAGTCACCGATTTTTTTTCAAACCAGATTCTGAATCACCTCTGAAGACATATCCTCCCACGTCGAACGTGTATAAGTTACAGTAAAAAAAAAAAAATTACTATTTTTTTACTCCTTGCTTTATTTCAAATATATACTGGTTCCGGCACGGAATCGAAAATATATTGCTTTTTCTTGTTGTCAAGTTAGCTTTTAGATGTATCTTTATAAGGTAATTTTCGATGTGGGCGAAAGTCCATGTTGCAGTATGCCGATACAAGGTATTTTAACTCTAGCTGTAAGAAGGCAAAACAACGTATAGAAAAACCATTGTATATTGTTTGTACCAATTTTCTCTTTAAAAAATAAAAGCAAACAACGAATAATGACCGAGTAAACAGTAAAAAATGACATGGGTCATAAACTAAAGTGAATCTGTCACTTTCATGTCTCCCTTTTCGGCCCTGCGTACATAGATAGCGTTCACTGTTCTTTGTCCTGCCTCATTTAATTTAAGTTATATTCCTAATGTCACAAGCAGAACATCGTTATCAGTATATATTTCCATTGTCATTTAATTGTGCTACATGATCCAAGAAATTTTGTGATATATTTTATTTTATGTATCCAATAATAGTATCAATAATATGAAAACACATTTCCCATTCTTGCAAGGTGTCTCGAAATATGCGATCAAGCGCAGCAAGACAAGTATTCTTTTACCTTCAATCAGTTGTTCACCGGTGCAAGAAAAGACTTGTAAATTTTAACGGCTTCAATACGAAACGGCCGTTTTTTTTAGGTATCACAGAAAACCGTTCCATTGTAGAGCAGTTTATAATGGCTTCTAGGTCTCACATTTCCACTGTTATCGAGTGAAATGATTATATCGAATGTCTGTGTCTGCTGCTAAGCCGTCCTGGGTATGACGATAAACTACATCCGCGTCCTGGGTAAGACGATAAACTACGTACAATAGCAAGGTTTTGAGGAGCGTGGAACCACCTCTTAATTTCTGGTGTTCCCAGATCCATAGTGACCTGGGGTTGTAGCACCTGTTAGGGTCCCAGTTATGGGAAAATAGTTAAAACCGAAACTGGGGTAAAAACACAAAAAGTCTAAAAAATAGGTTTTAACACCATAAATACTTTGTAAAAAAATATTATCAGCAATAAATCTTTGAATAAAAAAACTATTACCAGCAATACATATTTGAAAAAAACTATTACCAACAACAGGTTTTTGAAAAAATAAATATTACCAGCAAAAATTTTTTTGAAAAAAATTATTACCAGCAATACATTTTTGAAGGAAAATATTATTACCAGAAATAGATCTTTGACAAAACAAAATATTACACGCAAAAAAAATGTCGTAGGCATTAAATAACCCATTGAGGTTGATAGGCCGTAAAACAAACCAAACCAAACCAAACCAAATCTGCTGGTTCATTTTGTTGTGACAAACAACTTTTCTCGCCTGAAACCATCTTGCATAATTTATAAATCTCCCATTCGACAATACATTGAAGTTTGCTGCCATATATGCTCTGCTGCACCTGCTATATGTCTCAGGATTCTTAACAAATGCAAAGAAGGTTTGTAATGCTTTCCGTCCTGACCTGGCATCTCGTCTTCAGCCACTTTCTCACAGGTGTAGCTTGGCTGACTTCTGTCTTTATAAATATTTTAATTGAAACATTACTGATGAGCTTTCCTCCGCAGTATATTGAAACGTTGTACTAGATTAGCAACTAAGTCTTATCGTTTTATTGTTGAAATAGGAAGATACGCCCGTAAACTTTATTCTATCAGTTTCTTTAATTCACTTCCGGCTGCTTACTTCTATGTCAGTTGCAATTTAAGGGCAACATTAATCGCCATCTTCTATCTTCCGGAATCCTGTTATTTCTTTGTCATTACTCCACAGTAAAGAAGTTCTCGTTTTTTTTTTGTTTTTTTTTTAATCCTAAGGAGAGCGAGAAGGAGCCTAGCATAAACTAGAAGGAGACAGAATGCATGGTCATGAGTAAAAGGATGAGCCCGAAATGCGATTTACAAGTCGCGGACACGAAAATCAAGCAGGTGCGGAAATTTAAATATCGGAGAAGTGTTGTCATAGAGGACGTAGGTGCGATGCTGAGATTCAAAGACGTACTAGGATGGCCAATCAGCGTCCCAAAAGCTAGGCACAGTATTGCGAGACAGGAGAATTTCTTTGGTAACAAAGAAAAAGCACTGAGCTGTTACGTGATATCTGTTCTCCTTTAAGGCAGCGAATGTTGGACGGTCTCCTCAAAGATGAAGACGGGACTCGAGGCAACGAAAGTGTGGATCTACAGAAGGATGCTAAGGATATCATGGAACGAGCGTGTGAGCAACGATGAGGTTTTGGAGAGGATGGAAACAGGAAGGAAGCTTATAATTAATATCAGGAAGTAGCAGCTGAATTGTCTGGGACACGTAATGAGAAAGGAGCGCTTGGAGAATATGATACTCACAGGTCGAACATAGGCAATGAGAGACAAGGGAAAACAACGTATGACGTACCGAGCGGGCTTAAGAAAGTGGATGACAGAACATGGCCTAGAGGAAGTAGCAAAGCGACAAAACTTATTGATAGCTACAAGGAATAGAGTGAATTGGAGGACCATGATCGCCTACCTCCTGAAAGAACACGACATATAAAAAGAAAAGAAACACTTTACTCTTTGGTAGCATTATCGCTTTGTATGCGGTGAAGCAATTAAAAAAAATATTATAATAAATCTTTTCAAATAGTTGACATAATGGGAGACTAAACAAACAAATAGGAAATGAAATGCATAGATGTTGGCTTTCTTTCTTCGAGCCTTATTTAATTAGAAACTTAAGGTGGAGAAACTTTGATGCATATAAAATGCCAAAGGTCCTCGGTATCTTGAATTAAAAAGTGAGTTTATCTCGTCTGCAAATTTAATGAATCTGAGCTTGAAAATGAGAGAGAAAAGTTTTACAGAAAGACAGGAGAAAATAAATTGAAGGAAATAAATAATCAACATTAAAAGATTTAAATCGGTTTTGACTTCAAAAGGAAATGGAATATATACGGTTTTAAAGTATATATATATATATATATATATATATATATATATATATATATATATATATATATATATATATATATATATATATATATATATATATGACATCACATATACGAGAGACAAAAGCATATATACACGAACATAAAAAACATGTTTTATCGTCAGTAGTGCATAAAATTATATTAATTATCCGGAGATTGGACTAAAGTAATGTTTTGTTGATGGAATTATATTTATCGAAGAACAGGATGAGGTATATTTAAATGCCGCGATATCGCGCGGCCTTTTAGCCAACACCTGTGGAGGACTCTTAGTTTGGCCATCATCACGATAGCTGAGGAGTAGATGCGATAAGCATCAATAAACTACAGAAGAACTCAAAATTGATCGTTGCATTTAAGTATTGAATTAATGTTCAAGCTTACCTTTTTAAACTACAACGGTAATTTTGCTGCCACTTAACTTAAAGACGATTTGATGTACGTAGATCCTCATTTTCTGTACAACTATTTGTATTCCATGGGTGACAGGACAGGGGACTATTTGCAAGATAAAATTAATATAGTGTAAAGATGGGAAAATAAAATAAAAATTAGTTATGAATATATGCGAAATTGGAGCAGAATTATCCAACGAATTCAGCGGTTAAAAAGCCAAAAATCTATTTTATAGTAACTTATACACGATGTTTAACAACACGCCCACGTGTGTCGAATGTGGCATAAGGCCGGTTTAATGTGGGCTTTCCGAGCCCGTAGGCTCGGCCAAAAATTGCCCGTAGAACCCGTATAAACGGGATCGCGTTTGGTCAAACACCTCGAACGAGGCTCTGCCCTTCGGCGGAGCCTCGTACGAGTTCCCCTCTGCTTCAGAGGCAGAGAGTTCGAATAGCTGAGACGTCCAAAAAAAAGGACTGTATCTCACTTCATAGTAACTTATACACTTAACGCACAATATCTACCTCATATATTATCTACTTCTAGGTGATATCCCTCTTCGGGTTTAACTAATTTGCATATTGATTTTTAAAAAATATATTTAATTAATTAATAGCCCTTTATTAGTGATCTTTTGTTCAAGGATTGTTTTAATTTTCATATCAAAATTAGTTCTGTTTAGAAACATTGTCTTACATAGTGCAGAAAAGTGTTTGAAATTTCATTGTACTTGACCTTCAACAAGTTGGCATCTATTTGTAAAAAAAGTTACTTAATTATGCCAAGCCAATTTATGGATGAAGTGTTCATTTAAAATTATTGTTTAAAAGATTTCAAGTAGTGAATATATCTTACTTTGAGAAACGATAGCGAGCGGACGAATCCTACTAGTACATATATATATATATATATATATATATATATATATATATATATATATATATATATATATGTATGTGTGTGTGTGTGTGTGTGTGTGTGTGTATATATATATATATATATATATATATATATATATATATATATATATATATATATATATATATAAAAGTGAAAATTGAAGTCAACACTTACAGGCGACAGGCTGTTTCATGCTAGACGCAATCGTCAGGCCACGTCGGTTGCATCTAGCATGAAACAGACTGTCACCTCTAAGTGTTGACTTCTATGTTCACTTTTATATTTACACCCGCTCTATCTCGGATATTGAGCACTTTATCCCATAAATATAGCACACTTTAAGACTATATTTCTTCATATATATATATATATATATATATATATATATATATATATATATATATAATGAAAAGATTTGAACACTAATATTCCATGGTCATAATTTATTCCATTGGAATCGTAAAAACGATCCAATTCATCAGACCTACAGATTTAAAAAGAAAACAGAAAAGCAACTCCGGGAAAAAATTATTAAGAGTATATGTGTGAGAGTGTGGGAGGACATGAGATCTATACAGACGAGAGAGGCAGGGAGGTCCAAAGATGGAGGGGGCATTAAAATTTAACAGAGAGAAGATTTAAAGATGGCTTTCAGTGAGAAAAATATGCGTATTTTCAAACGTCCGAAGATATACCGGAAGAGTATTATTATTATACTGGGGGATATTCGCACGTAAGTGAAAATAACGAACGCACTTGGAATTGGAAGTCGGCACATCTATTAACAATTCCGACACGTTATCTATCACATCAAACGCACATTCAAGTTTGAAGCACCTGTTATTCCTAAGCAGTCTCCTATCTAGGCCCTGACCAGTTTCGATGTTGCTTAACTTTAGTAATCATACGAGAGCCGGTAATATGGATCTGAGTTACTTTTCTGTTTGATTATCTATACCATATTCCTTTTGCTAACGACTAGAATAGAGTTTCTTTTTTTTTCATTTTTAGACGTAATTAACTATTTTGATTATAAAATATGTAAAATGAAATTAAAAAACGGAACTGTGACATTAAAGTTATTTTAAACCATATTTTACAAATATATATTAAAAACAAATTACTGCTCTGCATTTTCTTGGTTTTATACAATAATTTCTGTATAATAAAGGAATGTAAAATAAAAATATATAAAGGAAACTAACGAATATCTTCATTATTCCCATTCTTTTAAAGAGGACAATTATGATAATTGAAACTAATTTTAAATATATACCTATCTAAACATATCTATCTCTAATTATTTTCACCTGCAAAAGCTAATTGTATAGAAGTATTAATTTAACTATATTTTTAATATGAATGGTGTGGTAATTCTTCTACAAGAGCAGAAGTGTTCATAACATAAGTTAGGCAATCCAGTCAGTTCTCTCTATGGGGCTTTTCTGGTTAGTATATCTATCTATCTATCTATCTATCTATCTATCTATCTATCTATCTAATTACAGCACTGTAATTACATTTGATAGGGAATATAGTAGATTAGATTCTCAGTCTGTTCATCTCCATATATTTATATATTGCATTCTGTTTTTATCTATCTATCTATCTATCTATCTATCTATCTATCTATCTATCTATCTATCTATCTATCTATCTATCTATCTATCTATCTATCTATTTAATTTCGGATCTGTAATTATATTCGATAGGGAATAGTGTAGATTAATCAACTTGTAAGCAAATTCTTACCTACCGGGCGTTTTGTTAGCAGAGGAATATTTTACAAAATTCGCAGGAAAAATGTCCTAAGAAACCATAGGTTAAACCTCTTGGAATTTAAATAGAATATTATATGAACAGAAAGTATTATTTTACACAAAAAATGTACTCGATGCCTTATACGTTCATCGTAATAGCTGTGAATTATCCAGAACCGATGTGGCGTCTAGGTTTTAGTTAGAATTCTTTTGCTTGCAGACTAAACTCCCTTGGGAAATTGGACGTTTGAAATGGTTTAGCGTGACATCCTGTGAAATGGCTATTGGGAACAAATCCTCCGAAAAAGAATCTGAGATATTTATTTATATTATTTATTTAATAATTCAATTCTTTTTTTATTTATATCATATTAATATAATATGTGTGCCTATTAATTATATCATATGCACTTCAGGATACCATCTCCTGGGTGGAAAGATATTTTATTCAATGTCGGCTGTTTAATTTGTATAATAATAGTTTCTTTTGAGTATTTCCTTGAATTGTGTGCTGTATATGAGCTGTGAAACAGCGAAACAGTCTGTCTGTGGATGACAAAAATATTGGCTCCTGAAAAATTAATTTCGGTTGAGCTCTTTGGTTTGAAGTGTGAGTTTGTAAACAGTGACTATTTAAGCTAATATAGCATGACTCTTCGGCAGAATTGAGTCACTGTCAGTCACTCTGTGTTTATCTAAAATCTAAAAATAAACACGCTAAAATTCACCTTCATCCCTGCTGTGAGCCGACGGCTTAGTGGTAGAAGTTCCGACTGACGCCAATTCAGTTGGGTTTCGATCCTAGCTAGAGGCAACCGGACGTCTAGCCACACTGATGAGCTGCGAAACAGTCTGTCTGTGGTTGACATATATATGTATACTAACTCCATGAATAATCAGTTATTGGACTGAAATATTCCTTTTTACAGTTTTTTGATAATTCCTCGAGTTATTATTCAATTATTCGCGCTATATATATATATATATATATATATATATATATATATATATATATATATATATATATATATATATATATATATATATATATATATATATATATATATATAGTGGGAGGAAGAGGTTATAGTTATTCCAGCGAGAGAAAAGTGTATATATTAAAAAGAAGAGAGAAAACTCAAACGTTTTTGGTTGTAATTCGGATTTATTTTTCAAAATATATATTATCCTTTATTTTCCATAATTTTACAACTCGAATTTCGGGTCTCGCGGCCTTCATCAGGCAAAGACTGAATATTTCCAAATATTATTAAAATGAATTAATTTTTCCTTATGTTTTTCGATATTAAACCTTCTTTTGTGTTCAACATTCCCCTTTTGTGTGGTACTGATATCAACATCAGCAAATACAGAGAAAACCACACAACAGAGCTAAGAACTCGAATACTTACCACCACACACAAACAGACCCACACGTTAAGCACCCTAATACATTATACCATACGCAAACACATCCACAAGTTAAGAAACCTTATACATGCTAACACACACAAACACAGCGCACAAACAAATCTTCACAACAGACAACCACACCATAAGAAAACCAGACAACGGTCAGAATACACGCACATTCACAAGACCAGCACTTACATATACCACCTAGCACAAAAAACAAACCTATCAACCACAACCCATATCAAGGAATACAATCAAAATTCCCCGAAAATTTCTACACGCAATCCACATATAATTCATACTGAAGCCGGAAATTTAGAAACATCTGTAATACCCATTATTACAAAAAGGGAACTCACTTATTTAAAAACATCGGGAAACAACAATCCAATTTTCCCAAGATAAATTCTCACTGGTTGGAAAACCCGAAATGTGCAGACTTAGGTTATCTCTTAGAAAACTCGAAATGTTTAGAAATAAATAATCATATTTTTTGTAATCCCCAGTCCGGACAAGAAATCCAGTTTAGATGACACAAACCCTCAAATAATAAACCTATCTACATATACACTTACAAAGGACGAAATAACCCTATTAAAATTAGGCCTACAATTTTACCCTGCTCCGAAAAGCAGTATAACAGACCTAAAAAAAAAACTTACAGAATATGAACGCAAATTCAAACTAAAAGAAATATTTAATAATAAAGAAAATATTACAGATGAGTCATTAGTAAAAAAACAAATCCAATTTATCCCCAAACAAAAATAATAATACTAATGAGCTAAACATGTTTTTTGAAAAACTCTGAAACCTCGACCATAAAAAAAAATTCAAACTATTCAACAATGTTACATACAGACAATGACTAGCCTTAGAGAACAGAATAATAAAAGAAGCAGATAAAGGCATCACTATAGTGATCATGGACAGAACATAATATAAAACAAAAATTCTAGAAACACTAGTGGATAAGAAAAACAAAAAAGTAATCGACGCCAATATAGACAACATTATATAAAAACACGAGAAAACTCTGTGAAACAAATAATAAGATATTAACAAAAAATAAAAGAATTTCCTAATAAATTTTGTATGAAAAACAAGCAATTTCTAGGGACTACCAAAAATTCACAAATCGAGTGAAATAAAAGCAGCTCTCCAGACATAAAAATCTGAATACATTAGCTTCTCGAACTCAGTGAACTAACATTCAGACCCATAATAGCGGGACCGGACTATCCAACTAGCAAATTGCGTAACCTAATAGACACAATATTACAACCATTTACTAAGCAGATCAGAGACGATATTCATTTCCTTAGCTCCATACCACAAAAAATAGTTCCGGGAAAACTTACGGCAACTTTTTACGTTAGTAGCTTATATGACAACATACCCCATGAATTAGGTAAACAGGCAATCTCATTCTGGATTGAAAAACATCCAGAAACACTACATCCCAAATTCACTAAGGAATTCATTATCGATGGTATAGACCTGATTCTAAACAATAACACTTTTGAATTTGACAACAAAAACTATGTTCAAACTCAAGGTACCGCAATGGGAACGAAAATGGTACCAACATATGCCACCCTAACATTAGCTTACCTACTGGAAAAAACTTCTATGAATAGATAGAAAAAGTATATGGGGAAAATATAAAAACCCACTTCAGTAAATCTTGGAAACGATACTTAGAAGGTTGCGTTGTTTTCTGGAAATCCTCATGGGGTGATATTAACCAATTCCTTACTCTATTTCAGAACTTACACTCAAAAGTCAAATTCTAAGAAAATAATTTTAATGAATTACTATTTTGATATATACTCATTAGAAATAAAATCAACCATATAATCACAAATATTTACCACAAGCCTACAGACATCAAACAATATCTTCATTTCCAGAGCCATCACCCAAAAAGCTGCCTAAAATCCATCCCCTATTCTCTAGCACGTAAGGTTTGTACGATAGTGACTGATAAACACCCCTGAAAAACCTGTATAGAAGAACTACATAAAATTCTAAAAAAAAAAAACAAAAAAAAAACGAGACTACCACACAAAAATAATAAACAAAGGTATTGAACTTGCAAAAAAAAATTCCTCTAGACCAACTTAGAAATAAAAAGAAACGTAACGTCGAACAAACTCTAGCATATGTCTCAACATACAACAAAAACAATCCAGAACTATTTGCAAAAATTACAAAAAACCTAGACCGACTTAACAAAACTGACAAACTGAAAAAAATACTAAAAACAACGAAAATAATTAAAACAAACGCCAATCTGAAAACCTGAAAGTCAAAATAACCGCATCAAAATTTAACCAACACACAATACCGGGTGTCACAAAATGCAACAAAAAAAGATGTGGGGTTTGTGACATCATTATAGAGGGAAACTCCTACACTTTGAAAACACCCAAACGACATTCATAATGAATAAAAATTTAAACTGCAACACCAAGAATGTGATTTATGAACTCAAATGCACAAAATGCAAGGTATCAGCAAACAACTAAGCGACAGAGTAATTACGTAACATCAAATTACCAGACAACAGAAAACACTTTGCGTCACAAAACATCTATAAATGTAACCAGGGTGAATTTAATATTATGCACATCTTTCAAACAGACACTTATTCTTACCTACAAATACAAGCAAAAAATCATAAACAAATTTAAAGCAGCACTATATAGACCATAACCCCACTCACACACACACAGACACACAGCATGCACACATAATGGCCAAATATAGGGGTCGAACTACTCACATGCATGCGCACATGCTCACATACGTGTACTTGTGGAGCAAGAATATATATACATATACTAGCAAAAACAAATAGTCTACTGAAAAACACACACGCGAACTCTGCACAATATAGGAAATGTGTGTCGGTATATATATATATATATATATATATATATATATATATATATATATATATATATATAAATATATATATATGTGTGTGTGTGTGTGTGTGTGTGTGTGTGTGTGTGTGTGTGTGTACCTGTGTAAACTAATTCCTTATAATAAGACAGAAACATATGTATGGAGAGAATATACATATACATACGCATAACAACAAAAACACACACAATACAACAAAAATGGAAATAGATCTAAGAACACACAGGGATCACTAAAAGATAAGAATACAGATATCTTTCAACGCCCTTTCTCGGACCAATCTCAATAGTTTCATTACCCTGCAAGCAGAAGAACTTTCTCACTGGCAGTTCAAGAAAGACATTTGTGTCACTACAGCCCCCAAAATAGAATGTTTAACATCGAAAAACATAAGGAAAATTAATTCATTTTAATATGTGAAAATATCCACACTTTGTCTGAAGAAGGTCGCGAGACCCGAAACTCGTGTTGCAAAATTATGGAAAATAAAGCATAATATATATTTTAAAAAAATCCACATTCCAACCAAAAATGTTTGCGGTTTCCATCTTCCATTTAATATATATATATATATATATATATATATATATATATATATATATATATATATATATATATATATATATGTGTGTGTGTGTGTGTGTGTGTGTGTGTGTGTGTGTGTATATATATATATGAGATAACGATATATATATATTTGTAGAGATCAAGTACAATACTGAGGGAAAAATATGTGACAATTTCGAAATAAGTTTTTTGACGCTCTGACGAAAACTTCTTTACCAATTTCTCATAAATGTATATATATATATATATAATATTAATATATTTATATAATATTCATATATATATATATATATATATATATATATATATACATATATATTTAAAATACATATTATATATACATTAGAGAATATGACAAAATTCAAAAAGAAAATATGCAAGACTATGTTGTGTTTAACATTCAATACTACATGTTTAAAAGAAAAGCTGCTGCCAAATTACACACACACACACACACACACACACACACACACACACACACACACATATATATATATATATATATATATATATATATATATATATATATATATATGATTTCTTTCCTCGTATACATAATGAATGCAGTTACGACCGCAAGCAATTAAATCGATTCACAGAGCAGTAATACTAAAATGTTGAGAAAATTCCGAACGATTTAACGAGGCTTGATTCCTAGCTAGAGAAGCTCCATATGTCATTGTTATAAAATTTTAGCAAATACAAATGAATATAATAAATCAAAAATTTTAATTTTATTTATTGTTAAAACTTTCAACTTTTTTCATAAATAAACGATGTGGATTTTAAAATGGTCTAACAAACAGGTGTACTTTTTTAAAACCAGCTGCCATTTGGCTGTCGATATAATGCAGAAGAACTATTGCAGTATTTCTAAAATATGCTTGACAACATCTGTAATAACGGTTCATCGTTTCAACTTGCACAACCATGACGGAAATAAACGAAAATATCTTTTGCTTATATATACACAAACAAATTTGCATCAGCTCAGATGACACATGGAGATGAGTGAAGATTCTTTCGATAGAACGTTTGACAGTCCAGCAGACGATAGCTGTAGAATTTGCAGTTTTGACGGCTTTGAAATAATTTTATTTATTTTTTTATCGTCTGGCTTAAAGCGTGATTATTGTTCATTTTCCTTTTTCTACTCTTTCATTATTGATTTTAAAATTACTTTTCATAACTGGTGACTAAATTGAGGCATTTTAAAAATTGAACAATGAACAGATTTTTATTTTCACATTGACGCATATTAAACAAAAGCTAAATTCGAGTGATAAGTGCTTGGTCTAAAGTTTTTAAAAAGTGGTCAAATCCTTGAAATGTTTTAAAGAGTGCTTAAACTTACATGTGAAGAAACAATTTTAAAATTGAGTATTCCAGATGTTTAGAACCTTTGGCAAAATTAAGACCGTGTAAACGTGTAACGAAAAAATAATTTTCTAGCCGATTGCAAAAACAATAACTTTACTACAACATCTATTACAACTGGTGCAAATTTAGTTACTTGTTCCTGCGGTGTAAAAATTCACTAAAACTAAAAAAAGGATTTTTACAAAATAGTATTTCTAAGTTCATGTATGTTATATATATATATATATATATATATATATATATATATATATTTATATATTATATATATATGCATATATATATATATATATATATATATATATATATATATATTTTGAACGATGAAAATTATTAAAAAAATTATTTTAAAAAATCTTCAGACACACTGGGTTGTAGATTAATATTCTTTCGTTTTTATTATTATTATTTCATTTAGATTCCTCGACTAGTTTCGGCGAACATGGCCATCATCAAAAGAAAAAAAATATTTCTGCTTCCTGGTAGCAGTGAACTACAGAAATGAATGTCTTGATGGAGAAAATGAACTTTGGTCTGTAGTTTTCATTTGTGTTTTTTTCTTTTTAACATGAATTTTTTAACATGAATTTTTTAACATTCCTTGTGTTGGTCAAACAGTCTCTTTTAAGTTGTTATTTGAGATAAGAGCTGGATGGATTCATGCTGCTTCGAATTCCCTTGGTCATTTTGGCAGTTTTATTGGTACCTGGAGAGTAGTGTGTCTGTTAAGTGTGTGTGTGTGTGTGTGTGTGTGTGTGTTATTTAGTTCTTAGGGAGTCGGTGAGTATGATATGTGTAAGCATGTATATTGCTGTGGGTGTGTGTTATCATTTGGCTCATTAGGGAGTGAGTGAGTATGACGTCTGTAAGTGTGTATATTTGTGTGGGTGTGTGTATAAGTGTGAGGCCTCAACACCTCCGTAAGCATTATATATATATATATATATATATATATATATATATATTAGTAGCAGTAGTAGTAGTATTAGTAGTAGTAGTAGTAATAGAAGTCTTATAAGTATAAGACACTATACTCGATTGGAAAACCTTCGGTGTCTTGATTTGCAAATAATCAAACAATACCAAAAGGAAAGAAAAACAGTATATAAAAAATAAGAACCAAGAACATGTCCGTTAGCGGAAACTAATCGTCCAGCATGCAAGTCCAAGGCTCTTCAAAAAATTCGGATTCAATCTAGAAATTGAAACTAATCTTAAAGTCACCAATTACCTGGACATCACCTTAGATTTACGAGATGGCACTGTTGCCCCGTATAAAAAAAAGATAACCAGGACCCACAATATTTAAATATAAGATCTGACCACTCGACGCATATCCTAAAATATATTTCTAAAGGCATTAGTCATAGACTTTCTACCAATTCATCGAATAAAAACATCTTCGATGCTAATAAATTAATTTACGAGCAAGCTCTAGGTAAAAATGGACACAAAGATAAGCTAGAATATATTAACATAAATGATGGCAATGAAACCAGAATAAACATAAGAGTAGACATAGAAACATATTATGGTTCAATGACCGATTTAATCTGTCTGTAAAAACTAAAATTGGTAAAATATTTTTCAAACTATTGGAACAATATTTCCCAATGACTAGCAAATTATACAAAATATTTAATATAAACAACGTAAAACTAAGCTACAGTTGTGTGCCAAATGTAGCGAATTTAATTAACGGATATAATAAGAAAAAATAGGGAGAATCCACGCGCTATTTCTTCGAGATGTAATTGTAGAGACAAAAAAGCCTGCACCCTCCAGGGAAAATGTCAACAGCAGTGCGTGGTGTACGAAGTTAAAATATATAAGGACATAAATAACTACAACAACGATATAAACTCTAAATTATACATAGGGGCTACACAAATTGTGTTTAGTAAATGATATTAAAATCATATGAGTAGCTTTAGTAATGAAAAAAACAAACATTGTACTACGCTTTCTACCTATATATGGAAATTTAAACGTGACAATAACAAAGATCCCATCCTGAAATGAGAAATATTAAACAGATGTTCTAAATATAGAGAAGGTTATAAATTTTGTAAACTATGTTTAGAGGAAAAATTAGCTATAGCTCTATCTATATAGGGAACCCGATCATTTATTAAATTCTAAAACGCAAATTCTAAGCAAATGTAGACAGAAAACGTTAGTTGTTAGACTAGGTCTCCTCTCCACGGTAATAATAATATAAAATAATAATTTTTTTTTTTACCTCGATTGAATAAATAGTTACTAACCCTATTTGTCCGTGTTTTTCTTTACCCGCCTCCCTCTTTCCTCAATTTTAATATATATATATATATATATATATATATATATATATATATATATATATATATATATATGAAGAAATATAGTCTTAAAGTGTGCTATATTTATGGGATAAAGTGTTCAATATCAGAGATAGAGCGTGTGTAAATATAAAAGTGGACATGGAAGTCAGCACTTAGAGGCGACAGTCTGTTTCATGCTAGTGCAATCGTCAGGGCCTGACGATTGCACTAGCATGAAACAGACTGTCGCCTCTAATTGCTGACTTCCATGTCCACTGTTATATATATATATATATATATATATATATATATATATATATATATATATATATATATATATATATATATACATGAATACAGGGTTGTTGTAGATGGAATAAAGTTCAAGTAACCAAAAAGACTATTTTTAAAAAAGGACTCAATACGGAGTACAGCGAAAAAAATTATTTAGATCTTATAACATATATATTTGTTTCAACATTTTGGGCTTCTTGTCAAGTGATGGTGTTGTAAGGAAAATAAAGAGTTCCGTGACATCTTACGTAATAATTTTTCACCTTGTGGTGGTAAAGGTTAGTTTTAGAACCCTCTATTTTACTTGCAACACCTTCACTTGACAAGACACCGGAAGAATTGAAAAAAATGACTATTTTTTTTAGTGATGATATAACTTACATATTTTATAATTTTTACATAAATATTATATATATATATATATATATATATATATATATATATATATATATATATATATATATATATATATATATATATATATATATTATATATATATATATATATAAACATGAACTAAATATATTTTCAAATGTCAATTTAAAAACTATCATATACATTTTGATTAATATAATTTATACTCTTGCTTTTTATAATTTCACAGCAAACAAGTTAATAACGCAATTAAGGCGCAAGGGGTTTCTGTGCATGAAAGAATATGAGAAAAAGAAATAAAACATTATTAATGGTCAAGAACCATAAAAAAGGAGTTAAGTAGACAGAATGATCGTCATTACATTTAAATTTGATTGCAGCTGCGTCGAGGATTGCAATTGCATTTAAATTTCTGATGATCAAATTTGACTAGAAAGGAAGCGGTCAAAATAGAGCTCTCCTCGGGAAAAGTACGAGAGAAGAAACTGGTAACACAGAACCTACGGTTATATCTAGACATTTAAAATGTAAAATCATAGGAGCTAAGTGCCAATCTAGTACTGTGCTTAAATTCGTAAAATTGAGACGTCAAAGAGGAAATATTATCAGAACAATTACCATGAACATTTTTGTGATGCCGACAAACATTCGTTGCCACTTTCGTAAAGCTCGTTGTAGTAGACACATTTTAATCGTAGATACAACTATAGTACGCCGTTGACCAATGCTGGAATAATCTCGCATTAATATTACTTGCTCGATAATACTCGCTCAAATATTAATCCGTATTGATAAATAGTACAGAGAATAGATAAGAGAATAGCGGTGCGAATAGTAATAGAGGATAGACTAGAAATAGATATCCGTATAGTATAGAGTATAGAATATAAATGCGATCCGTATAGCATAGAGAATAGATTAAAATGGCGATCAATTAGACACACGCTACATCCTATATATAGATTTCGTCTACGGTCACGGGGACTACTTAACTCAATAATGGAATCGCCTGTGTTTGCTCACTGGCGATCTATGTTCAAACTCAAGTGTCGACTGCAACACTTTATTCCTGTATAACAGAAATATTTATAGAAAATGCATAGGGAAGCTATGTTACGGCGGCGGGAAAGTGACTGAAGACAAGATGCCAGGTCAGGATGAATAATATTGCGGATACATCTTTGTATCTTATCAAGAATCTCTAAATAATATCGCATGAACCAGACGCGATGTGACAACAAAATTCGATGCATGTACGAATGGTAGACTTATAAATATGTAAGATAGACTCTAGCTAGGTTAATTGTCTAGCACGACACAATGAAGAATCTTTCCTACCAGCAGACCAAGCAAATGATTCAATGTCATCTTTTCACTTCATGTCAGCGGTAAAAGTTAACCCGGGAAGGCGCAATAAGTTATTGTCGTAGAGTTTAAAATCAAACAGTGAAGTAATGGATAGCGGCTCGCATTGAGGAATCGGATGGCCGATTTGGAATTCCAGCCGAATCCATAACATTCACTTACGTGCTAATACCGTTGGGAAAGGTTTAAATCCTCTTCTTCTCACCCCGGTTATGGGTAAATAACAGGACAGACCGGGTTCTATAGCCTTTGATGGCAACTGGTCTACCGCAGAAAGAAATGGCAACCTACGGCAGGAAAAAAAATCTACCTCGTCAGTCATGTATAGAAAGATACATGATCGCCTAAGCGTGTATCACGCATGGCACATAACTAACTGACTGACATCCTGATGGAAAGCAAAAGGGGTCTTTTTTTATTTGGCATATTACCTTGTGATTCAGTAACACCAGCAAGTTTGGAAGAAGGTCGACCTTTGGTCAAAGCCATTTTAACCATTGATCTGATTAAGGGTTTATATAAAGCTGACACTTTAGATATTTTTGAACGAATTCTGTACAATGCATAACATCCTCGTGCATGATTTGATCAGACTAGGTTATTTAAGATCACAACTTCAGTTATTAGGTTAATGTTTTGACTTTGTAATTCTTTGCCGTGTTAGGTGATACTACTTTTAGTGCAGCCGCTTTGAAAAGTTTAGTATTTACGTGATGAAACTTTATTATTTATTTGGTGTATATACCTGTAGCGTGAATAGCCATTGTCAAACGAAAATAAATACCTGAACTGTCCAACGAACAGACTTGACAAAATTTGCAACAATCAATGACAGAAAAAGAAAAGAACAGATCAAAAATAACGTAAAGCAAGCAAAGATCATTTACATTATTCAGACTATTGTTCTCATCTTTGTTGCCATATTTATTACAACGTTTCGGCCGTTGTACGCTCCGGCTTTCTTCAGGTAATTGAAATGTCGAACTAGTGGGCGGCTTGGCCTTCTTCAACGTCTGTCTCACCTTCCATCTCAGTCCATCCGCCTGAGCCTCCTGAGGGAAGTTCTAGGCCACCTCCACGACTCTGGCAATGATGTCCAAGTATGGCACTCGCCTGATGGTTGTGGCGAAGTTGAGACCCTTATTCAATACTGACTCCTCAGAGGCACTCAGTTGATATTGGCTGATGTTGGCTACTGCTTTCACCGGTGGTTGATGGACCTTGTTTGTCACCTTCTGATCTTTGAATCTGATTAATTTTTGTACTTGTCGAGCCTTGACTACAGCGAATTCCTGTCGGAAGGATTAATCCAGTTTATTTTGGATCCTTCTCTGGTCTTCTTCATTGGTAATTCTGTTGAAGAAATCCTCGAGCCTCTGGGAGATATGAGCTTGTATTTTCTGTTTTATCCAACGATTGTACTGGATTCTCTCTCGAACATGGGCGTGTCCCGCCTTTTCTGCAACCAGACGGTCTCTCCTTGAATTGATGGGAAGTCTTGGTGCCAAGTCTGAAGAAATGAGATGTAGATCTCTGCATCTGTGTAGGAATGTCAGATGGTTCGATATTTGAGCCAGTTTCTGGTAGGAATTTTCAATTTGTCGCATTATTTTCGATCATCGACATTCCAACCACCTAAAGAAGGCCGGAGCGTACAACGGCCGAAACGTTGTAATAAATATGGCGACAAAGATGAGTACAATAGTCCGAATGTTGTAGATAGTGTACATAATACCTAATCTCAGAAATATAGACAGATACTGAAAGGCCGAAACGTTGTAATAAATATGGCGACCAAGATGAGAACAATAGTCTGAATAATGAAAATAGTGTACATAATACCTCATCTCAGAAATATAGACAGCAAGCAAACAATATATGCAGTAACAGTAATAAGACAAAGAAATAGTAATACGGAACAATGTTCACAAACTAAGAATTGGAACTGATGCAGAAAAGCAAGTTCGGAGAAGCTAACGTTGCGTTCTGACTTCAAGACAAGACAGACCGGGACTGAGTAAGATGAAATTAAGAACCGTCCTATTTTATTGGCCATGAACATATCCCAGGATGCATTTGTGTGCTTCTGCCAACAAAATGGGGAGAAGGAATGTTTTGCAATCATTCCGACATATTGTAAACAACAGTACCGTAACTGTTTTAATCCAATTCCAGATTATTTCCTGGAATATTTAGTAGATTATGGCTTGTTTTTATCACATCTATGAATACATGTGTCATCAGCATTGTGCCCTTCATCATTAGTACCCTGTGCTCGGAAGATAGAACGCTTTTTATTTTAGTAGATTCATTTAGGATGTGGCATGACGTTACTAGATAGTTGTGCCAAAGTTGGATTTTGTTTCTTTACCTATAGGCTACCATATGTACTATATACAGACATAATGTGGGAAGATTGTATTGAATCAGTTGATAGGTCTGCCGCTAAGACGTTTGATTCATTGTGTCGCGTCAAAACATAGTACATCTTGCACATTGAAAGATCTACTATTCGTCGGTGCATTGAATATTGCTGCCATATTTGATTTGTTACTTCATATATATATATATATATATATATATATATATATATATATATATATATATATATATATATATATATATATGAAGTAACAAATATATATATATATAATATATATATATATATATATATATATAAAAATATAGAAAAAACAACTGAAAAGTTGTAAATTAAAAAAATGTTATTTATATTTTATATATATATATATATATATATATATATATATATATATATATATATATGATATTTCAGTTCGGCCTCGATCTTTCATCAGAAATGGCTGTTTTCAGAAGTTTGTTTACATTAAGTAGCGTCCATCGCTATATATATATGTGTGTGTGTTTGTGTGTATGTGTGTGAAGATTATGGATAAAATCCTGTCTTTCTATAATTATTTTCATTGCAATACCTCTGTTGAAATCACTACCGCTTGAATTTAAATGTACTACTAGATTGGCTATTAGGTCTCATCGAATTACTGTTGAATAACTAGATGCAACAGTAATTTTTATTCTAATAGTTTATCACCTCGTACCTCCCACCTGCAAACATTTCTTCCCTACAATCTTCAAAATTTTAAATACAATGTCGCTTTTAATTATCTTTTTCTTAATTTCTGTTATTTTATTGTCTTTCCCATCTCTAAAGTATTCCATTTCACTTTCGTCTTAGTGGCATGGTGTCCTTGTTTGAGATAAGGCAATTAAAAAGTGTAAGTAATATCAGTAGATAAGTTTGTATATTTGAAACTGTTATTTGGTTTTACTGTATTATCCGAAATATACGTTCGACTTTTAAAGGAAAATGAGTGTATGTGCATATGTAATACGTATCTGGTCAATAGATCTGCATAAAATATTTTTTTTAAAATCAATCGATCTTATTGCATTCTTAATACGACAACATTGCGGAATTTTTATCGTTAGACGACATAAAAGAAATTTATGAAAATTTTGCCACGAAGAAAATTTTACATTAAATCAATGAATTGTGAAAATAGATATAACCAGATATTTTGGATCAGAAATACATTATTTTAAAGGTTTATAGAATAATGAATGTATTTTACTTATTCGTTGGCCCAGTTTAATACGTTCAGACTTGGAATGAGAAGTCAAAGAGCAATTTTCAACGTCCTATCGTTGTTGTTAAATTACGCAAGTTTTCCCTTGGTTAAGGAATGAATTTATAATTATCCCTCTAGCCGAGAGTTAAAGATTAGAGCAAACTGGGTTCTGATATTTATTCTTGGTTGGTAAGCAGTCTAGTAGAATCGAAGATCTAAATTAAAAGGAAAGAAAAATACGTAACCCTACCGAAACCCATATTACATGCAGCTAATAAAACAACAGTAGATATTATATTGACGCTATAAACAGACTGTGATATACATTGATTAGTTCATCCAGGTAGTTTTAAACTTACACGCACACACATTATATATATATATATATATATATATATATATATATATATATATATATATATATATATATATATATATGCATATATATATATATATATATATATATATATATATATATATATATATATATATATATATATATATATATATATATTACGACATGGACAAAGTCCGACAATGATTTTAAGACATTTTTATGTTTATACGTTCGTTTTATAGATTTATAGATACAAATATTTAAGTACATGCTCTGTTTCTAATAAATATAATAATAGTCCGGTAAATGTTGTTAATACTGTTTATTATAAACAGAGTATTTACTTAAATATTTGTATCGAGTATTTGTATTGAACGTATAAACATAAAAAAATGTTTTAAAATAATTGTCGAACTTTGTCCATTTCATAATATATAGTCATCTAATAAACTAAAATAAATAGACCTATGTTGATATCCTAGAGAGATAGGTCTGGTATTGTTTGGTCTGGTTGTTTTTGTTTATCGCTATATCAACATCTATGAGATATGCTATGAGAAAAGTAATGGGATATTCAAAATACCATTCGCCCTTTCGCGGGAAAAAAAATCTTATCTGTGTGACCTTCGAAATTAACAAGAATTTGTTTTCGCAACAGTAATAAGTTCCAAACAGTAAAATTACATTTTTTTTTATCGATATGAATTAAAAAAAAAATGAAAAACAAAATTAGTTACACTCGGCCTTCAAATAACCGGGTTACATTAATATATTCTCAAGCTTGTTTGTAAAGATGCTGTGCGTCTATGGATGAGGAAGAAATCATACGACGAGGAGGATAGTAAAAAAAAAAATGGAATTGTCACGTGTGTTGGTGTGAAATGAAATAAAATAGAATGTTCAAAGTGGAGAGGGACATAGATTTATGTCATTTAAAAGATAAGTACAAGAAGAAGAAGAAGAAGAAGAAGAAGAAGAAGAAGAAGAAGAAGAAGAAGAAGAAGAAGAAGAAGAAGAAGAAGAGGAAGAAGAAGAAGAAGAAGAATTGGGAAGTAGAAGAAGAGAAAGTAGAATTAGGAAGAAGAAGAAGAGAAAGAAGCATTGGGAAAAAGAAGAAGAGAAAGAAGAAGAATTGGGAAGAAGAAGAAGAAGAAGAAGATTTGGGAAGAAGAAGAAGATTTGGGAAGAAGAAGAAGAGAAAGAAGAATTGGGAAGAAGAAGAAGAGAAAGAAGAATTGGGAAGAAGAAGAAGAAGAAGAAGAAGAAGAAGAAGAAGAAGAAGAAGAAGAAGAAGAAGAAGAAGAAGAAGAAAAGTAGAAAAAGGAAGAAGAAGAAGAAGAAGAAGAAGAAGAAGAAAAATATGAAGAAGAGGAAGAAGAAGATTATGAAGAAGAAGAAAAAAGAAGAAAAAGAGAAAAAAGAAGAAGAAAAAGAGAAAAGGAAGAAGACGAAGAAAAAGGAGAGGAAAAGGAAGAAGAGAAAGAAGAAGAAGAAGAAGAAGAAGAAGAAGAAGAAGAAGAAGAAGAAGAAGAAGAAAATTGGGAAGTAGAAGAAGAGAAAGTAGAATTGGGAAGAAGAAGAAGAGAAAGAAGATTTGGGAAGAAGAAGAAGAGAAAGAAGAACAATTGGGAAGAAGAAGAAGAAAAGAAGAAAATGAAGAAGAAGAAAAAGAAGAAGAAGAAGAAGAAGAAGAATTGGGAAGAAGAAGAAGAGAAAGAAGAATTGGGAAGAAGAAGAAGAAGAAGAAGAAGAAGAAGAAGAAGAAGAAGAAGAAGAAGAGGAAGAGGAAGAAGAAGAAGAAGAAGAAGAAGAAGAAGAAGAAGAAGAAAATTGAAAATGGTAGTCAGAAAGAAAATGTATTCAAGGAAAGGAAGTTGAAGGAGAAACTAAATAGAGATGTCAGGAAATAAAGGTTGACGAAAATCGGATGAGAGGATAAAAGGTAACAATTAATTTGAAGAGTAACGGAAGAGATTTATGCGAGGATTTACATTTCCGAGAAATAAAAGTCAGTGAAATTGCAAAGTTACAAGGCTGTATAATTTTCAAGCACTAGGATTACTTATAAACAGATTATCTCAGACAGTCATAGACAGACAGTGAGAGATAGAGAGAGATAGAGGGAGAGAGAGACAGAGGGCAGAAAGAGAGAGCTTTGAAAGTAATTGTGATATATATATATATATATATATATCTATATATATATATATATATATATATATATATATATATATATATGTATATATGTATATATGTATGCCTGCTACCACATGACTTATACATAGGCTTAAATAGGTAAACCCGCATCACTTGACCTTAAAAAGGTAACCTTGTTTTCGGTCAACACCTCATCAGAAGAATCGTTAGCGACTAGTATAATGTTAACGAGAATCGCGGAATAATAGACACATTCTAATAGACAGTATATATATATATATATATATATATATATATATATATATATATATATATATATATATATATATATACATACATATATATATATATATATATATATATATATATATATATATATAACCTAACGAGCAGTCTGTCTGTCTGTCTATCTCTCTCTCTCTCTCTCTCTCTCTCTCTCTATATATATATATATATATATATATATATATATATATATATATAGATAGATAGATAGATAGATAGATAGATAGATAGATAATGGGGAAACACATTGGAGTAAACTATAGTGAAAAAATGACACATAAATAAACAAATGTAATCAAAATCTTTGAAAGCGTATGTGAGACAGAGAGAGAGAGAGAGACAAAGAGAGAGAGAGATTCAATGCGTGAGTGAGTCTGTGAGTTAGTGAGTGAGAGTGTGTGCCGTTCGAAATTGGTTGGTGGCAGCCGTAAAATTTTGTCAGTGAATTGAG
>OZ038491.1:28454229-28468943 GCA_964036315.1 Acanthosepion esculentum
CGAGAAACAGGATTCAAAATTTAAAATAAATTATTTTGGATTATCCGACACTTTAATCTAAGTGATTAACACCTCCATCTGTTCACCTGTCCTTCATACCTTCTCCAGATCAAAGCAAATAGTTCAGTTTTACAGGTAGAAGATAGCGTACCTTTCATTAATTTCGCATTACCCTGTCGAACATCGTGACAGTCCTATCACTAGACTTTATATATATATATATATATATATATATATATATATATATATATATATATATATATATTTGGTTGGATTGATGTGAGTTTGTGACCCTTTTGCGATCGTCGATCAATCCATCGAAATATGTTATCTCTCTCAATGATATTGAGCGCTTTCTGATAATCACACACACACACACACACACACACACACACACACACACATATATATATATATATATATATATATATATATATATATATACACTTTTCACATACATACATACATACATACATACATATATATATATATATATATATATATATATATATATATATATATATATATATATATATATATATTTGGTTGGATTGATGTGAGTTTGTGACCCTTTTGCGATCGTCGATCAATCCATCGAAATATGTTATCTCTATCAATGATATTGAGCGCTTTCTGATAATCACACACACACACACACACACACACACACACACACACACACACACATATATATATATATATATATATATATATGTATATATATATATATACACTTTTCACATACATACATACATACATACATACATACATACATATATATATATATATATATATATATATATATATATATATATATATATATATATACGACTAGTAGAAGAATAGAAGAAGAAATGTTAATGGGGTAGGTGATTGTTTTGTTTCGTGATTTAATCTGATTTCTTTTATAGTTCTCTCTCCTTAAAAAATGTTTCCTTTTCCTCCTATCATCTGACACTGAATAACACTTTGCGTCTTAGTGGTTTTATTGTCTTGCTTGAGGTGAAATGATTCAATCAAAAGGAATGACCATTCAGAGGCTACGATTGCATTTACGTTGCTGTGAAAAAAGTACAGTCAGTTGCAAACAGGGTTTGAAATCTGTCAACCGATTCGATGGCGATAAAAATGAAAACAACTTGCATATACAAAATACTGAAATATTAAATAAAGTAAAATTGTTGAATAAATATTTGTTTTCATCTCTTGCTGGGTGTATATATATATATATATATATATATATATATATATATATATATATATATATATATATATGTGTGTGTGTGTGTGTGTGTGTGTGTTTCAAAGTGTTTTTATCGTGCTTTTTTCCCCACAAACACTCTCTTTTCGGTTTCAGAAAACATTTTTCGTGACAAATCATGGACTGGCTGTCAAACAGAATTCAACAGTAGCCTGAAATCAGAAGAGGTTGACGTCTCTGGTGTGTTGTCCTACTGTTGTGTGGCGAGCACAGAACTATCTTAGTCTGGACATATCGATCTGACAGGTGAAGGTAAAGCAAAGAGGAAAAGCATAAGATGTACTGAGGATGTTTGCTATGTGTTTTCTGTTCGTGACTCACCTGACTCAGTGCGTTGGTTTGAGGTCAAAATATAAGAAAAATAAAATGTGCAAGAAAAATAAAAAGCATATATAACAAACATATATCAAGTGTTGTTTGAAAAACGGAATGAATTCGTAGAAGTAACACTTTTAAGAGTAACATTTTATAATTTTGTTACTTAATTTTAGTTTCTTTTTATGGATTTTCTGATGAAGATTTATGATTAATAAACATTTCCATAGATTCTGTTAGGTAAATCAATGTTTCACAAGAAATGTATTTTTAACCAACACATTTTGGTAAATATTCACGATATATTGACATGAGGAAAATGCAGTATGAATTCAAGCTAATCATCTTTGCCTTTATTATAATTATTCACAATATGTTATTGCTGCGTGTTTTAATTCCTGCACGTCGCTGTTAATGTTATTTTAAATAAAAATATTATTATATTTTTAAGTGTTTGTTATATTTTTATTATTATTGTCCGCAAAAAGGATGTAAAATCAAAAGAGGAAACTATATATTAATTTGTGATATTGAGAGATGGGAATTAAACTTTGGAAATTGAGAACAAGTTGAAAAAAGATAGAAAAACAATCAAAAAGAAATTGAAAACTTTGGAAAGAAAAGAACTGAAAAATTGGCTTTCATAGTGTCACAGAAAAAAAAAATAATTGAAAAACTTTAAAAGCGTAATAAGCATGAAATAATGTATATTTTAGCCATAATATCCTATTATTTAATTGGTTAGTATTGTGAATGAAAGGAAAAGAAGCAGAATTTTGAAATTGACAAATAAGAAATTAATCAAATTACATTTAAACAAACACCACAAAGAAAATTTGAATGGAGTGCGTCATGAGAACTGAATCGAAATGAACTTGTATTGGTCGTTGTGTTTTTTTAGAGCAGAGGTCGGTAACCTTTTGCTAACTATATACAGATTTAGGGTTTTTAATTAATTCATTGTTCCAACAGCATACGTATTTTTATACAAGGTCAATATACCTGTTCTGCACTATATTTTATATAGTAATATATAGTATATATACTTTAGTATATATTAAAATTGAAAAATATATTCTTTGCGTTGGAGTATTTATTGGTTCCGACTTAATGATGTCATTTGCGACTACGTGCCATTGGAAAGTAATAGGTGCGCCACGTGTGGCACGCGTGCTATAGATTGCCGGCCCCTGTTTTAGAGTTTAGATTCCGTTAAGGAAATATTCAAACATCATAACATTAAAGGAAATGGGAAGAGTCGAAGATGTTTTCAGATATTATTTTAAATAGACAAAATGATCATCATCGTCGTCTTCGTCGTCATCATCACCACTCCTGAGTAAATGAATACTTCCCTCCTCCTACCTGGTTTGAAATTCATTTATTGGTAGCCGGACTTGGGCAAGAAGAATTCCGTGGTCCAATTTTCTCCAGGTTTCAGCACAGTCGATTTCATCCAACTTGAATGCTCGCTTTGGTCACAGATACCAGGTCAATCATTCCATCAAAAAAAAAAAAAATGCATAGTCCGCCCGGAATTTTTATTTCAGTCTAGGAAGACCAGCGATAAAATAGTAGAATGATAATTATTTATAAATGACTAATAAATTAAGTTATAACACTGGGGCTTCTATTCTGTATATGAAAACTGCTTATTTTCGATAACGTCTTCGGGTGTACTAAGTTCATCTTAATGAAAATCGAAATTATATATATATATATATATATATATATATATATATATATATATATATATATATATATATATATATATATATATATAAAGTTATGTTATAGCATTGTTTATATATATATATTTCCATTGCTAAAGATGACATTAAAGATCATATTAATCAGAATAATTAATATATATTGTGATTATGGTCCACGGTTTGAAAAGTGATCTGGATATTCGGATATATCCGTGGAGATTCTATGTCCTTCGGGGCCTAATAAGAACATGATATCTTGCGGACAGTTCTCGGAGGATATATCCATGCAATATGGTTCAGTCCGTATGAAATTTCAAATACAATCGCATTTGGATTTGATAATTCATTATAGCCTCAAGCATGTATGATTGTAGCTAAAAATGCATGTTTCCTATCAGCCGAAATTTAACTGTTTAGTAGGAAGAGATACGCGTTCTTCAGCCTTGAGTAACCTTGATAATATTGTCTTTATTTGTTTGTAAATATTACACTAGAGTTCACATGTAATCATGGCTTGATTTTTATTGGATGTTTCCACAGGTCGAAAAGAACAGTATATCCTTTAATGCAGTGGTAAAAAGTTAATTTTATTCAGGTTTATTGCTGGTAATAATAACATGCCCAATATCAATTTAATATGAAATCAATTATTTTATTCGCCGAATATTTGTCTCTTTATGTGTATGCTTGACTGAAGAAAGTGTAAGAATCCCGAAAGTGTATAGATATGTCGGAAGATCTCTCTATATTTCTGAGATGAGGTATTATGTACATTATTTTCATTATTCGGACTATTGTTCTCATCTTTGTCACCATATTTATTACAACGTTTCGGCCCTTCAGTATCTCTATCTATAAAAGGCAATAGTCCGAATAATGAAAATCATGGCGGAAGATGAATATAGTAGAAAGTTAGATCCCTGTATCATGATAATTTTTCCCGGCTGACCATTGATCCATGAATTGAATATTCATGTCATATCTGACCTGCTACTTCCGCAATGCATTCCGAGATTCTTGATAAAATCTAAAAAAAAAGAATCTTTAATTCTATCTGTTTGGCTTCAGTTACTTTACCACCACCGTAACATAAACTCCTTGTGTTTTTTCTATTAATATTTTTATGGTAACTGTTTCCATAAGATTTCCTCTCTGGGACCTCGACTTACGAACTTAAGCGTAATACTAGATTATTTGCCATGTCTCATCATTTTACAGTTGAAATTACTAGATTTAACCGTACGTTCTATGCTTACAGATTTTTTTCTCGCACTTGTAACATGTGAAACTCTCTTCCGTCTTCTTGCTTTCCAGTCAACTTTGATTTTTAAAAAATTAAATGCAATATCGATCATTATATTGTCTCTTCTTAATTCCTGTTCATTATTGTTTTAATTCTTTTAATTCTCAGAGATTCTTTTACACCTATTAACTCATTGCATCATAGTGGCTTCATTGTCTTACTTGGGATGAAATGATTCAAATAATACTAATCAAAGTGTTAAAACAGAAAATACAGCTGAACTGCTATGTAATATTTCACCATCTAAAATTTAATTAGAAAAAGAGGTACTAGAGTGTTATGTAATATGTTTCCTTCTATATGGCAATGAATGAAGAGGACTGAAGCAGCAGAAATGTGATTCTAAAGAAGGATATCGAGAAAACCTTGGACAGAACATGTGAGTAATGAGGAAGTTTTAGAGAATACAAAAGCAATAAACGGCACTTGTATTTAACATCTTAAAGAAATGGTTGAAATTTCTCGGGCACATAATGAAAGAAGACGGCTTAGAAAAACAGAGATTCACCAGAGAATTTGAAGTCAAGCGAAACAAAGGAAAACGGTGGATAACCTACCTAGGGAGCTTGTTCAAATGGTTGGCATAACAGTGGTTATGAGAGATAGCGAAAAGACAAAATTTATTAAGAGCTGCAACGGAGAGTAAACTGTGAAGAGCCATGATCGTCAATGCCCGGCAGCAACATAGCACATAAAAGTGAAAGATCGTGACTGTTGAATAATTTCTCTATAGAGAGGCAGTGAGATGAATATACCTTCGAATGGTAAAATTACCATAGACAATCAAACTCAAAGCTACTAATATTTATATTGTTCGTTGAAATTTCTTAGGGGGATAATGAGGGAAGAGAACTTAACGAATTTAATGCAAATAATTCTACCAAATACGTTGAAAAGACACAACAGAGTTCAATGCTTATAATTAATATTATATAATGATATGAACGCATTCGCCATGATAGTTGGCTATGCCGGTTTACAAATCACAGTTATGCCGTTTCTGTCATCTTACAAATGTGAGTAATAACTAGAAGACATTAATAAAAATTAAGAACAATTGAATATTTTTTGTCTGTCTGTTAACCTAACCTTAGGAAGTGATTAACATCTTTTTCTGTTGAGTCTTTCCTGGCAACGTAAATGCGATACTTCTTGTAAAGCCCATCTTTGGTCTAAAGGGAAACATTGCAATAAACATACGTGTTGAGAAATGAATGGCAACTCTGGGGAAAAGCGTGACTGAAAAATTTAAAAGAATAAAGAAAATATGTAGTGAAAAGCCATATTCGCTTAAGCTTTGAAAGGGATTGCCAATTAATAGTTGACCATTTTAGGTATTTATAATTCAATTATGTCATGTTAAAAGTTGGGAACAATCGTTATTCCTTTCGTATTACATAGATAAGAATGAAGATTGATTCAGTCAGCTTCTTTCCAAGAGCCAATGCTCTGTGTGAAACAGACAACTGAGTGGTAGATTTCCCGAATACTATATTCTTAAACTCTTTAAATCTAAGGTCTATGTTATATATCTTCATAATCTACAATTATAACATCTGTAAAACAACTTCAATCCATAAATCTCGTCTAACTATTTGCCTAATACAAGGCTCAAGGGGCACTAAAGATAGAATCACTATTAGGCCCTGTATTAGACGAACAATAAGGTAAAAATTAAAATAAGAATTAGTATGTAATTTAGAAGAATAATTACACATAATTTTAGCATAATGTATAATTAACGTACAGGTAAATGGGCCAGAAATTTGATGATCTGACGATATAATACCTGAAAATAGGTGTTAATATAACTTAGTTAAATGATTTCTCCATAAACAAAAAAATGAAAATAAAAAAAAATATATGGTTTCCATGGAGGAAATATTTAGATTTAAGCTTAAGTGAACAGAGTACAGCGATATGAAGTCTGTTAAAAATATCCGAAAACTTAATACTAAAGCAAAATGTATTTTAACTCTAGAAATTTCGTCTTATTCTCCTTCCTCGACAAACAGTTCAAAGAAGTAGGTTTCCGAATGAATCTTTCCAAAACAATAACTATTATATAATGTTGGAATACTGAATCCATCCTAAAAATTAAAAATACAAAATTAGTAATTACTAAACACTTAAATTACTTCGCTGTATGGATGAGTGATAACAAAATTAGTCGAGAAGTCAGAGATTAAACATAGAATAGACTAATGTGATCGGGCTATGTTCTTAAATAGTTTTATCAGATGAAAGCTTCCATGTGGATACTGTTCATGGCACAAAACCTGTTTAAAAATCTCTGAACTGTCAGCGCCAAAAATGGCTTTGAACTAAAGAACACTGACTCAAACTTCTTTGAACCTCCTTGATTAGCGCTACAGAACCACAAACAAAAACTGCACCAAATAACAGATACCACATCACTTGAGGACTTTCAACAGCATAACCAATTAAAACAGATATTAGATGTATAGCGAAGAAGAATAATGACATAGAGATGATGACATTCCGTACTACTTCGAACCAAACGTTAAGTAGGAAACTGCCATTACTATTGGAAAGAACGATAACATCTATTGAGCTTGGGAAACCTATATTTCTGAAGATTCTTTTAATAAAATATTTCATATATTTCAACCAAAAGTCGGACTGGCTGCTCAGTGAATGAATGCCGAATATTTCCATATATGGAAAGGTTAATAATATCTGTCTATATCTCTGAGATGAGGTATTATTATTACTTGCATTATTTACATTACTCGGACCGTTATCCTCATCTTCAATGCCATATTCACAACGTTTCGGCTTTTGTCCGCTCCGACCTTCTTCAGGTGATTGGAATTTGGAATTGAACCTTTTATTTCGTCCACCGGGGTACATTGTTCTAGTTCCACGTGCCATGTCTCTTCCGCATGCTCAGTTATTTCTCTTTAACTCATCTCTCCAAGTTTTTGCGTCACCAATGCTGTGGCCTGGTATTGAACTCACAACTATTTGTCTGTAGTCACTGGATCTAACCAACGTCTTATGGAGTTGAAGATGGCCGGAGCGTACAACGGCCGAAATGTTGTGTATAAACCAATGATGATGTGGATAAGGGTCCGAGTACTTTAAATAATGCAGGTTAATAATAGCCTTAGCATAAATTCTTAGATTTTACATATTTATACCAAAGTCTTTTAGGTTTTTCTCACCGGCATGTAAACCCATTTATTTATGATATCTGTCATCTGACATGCCGCATTATCTATAATTACTAATATAGACTTCCAATGACTACTTTTATCTTTGGGAATAGCCAGAAGAAACAGAATGCCATACGTGGAATGTAGTAAAATTTGAGTGTGGCGATATTTAGCCAACGTATGGACAAAAGACATGTAAAATCTATACGTTCGTTATTGTGTGACGAAGGTCAGCTAGTAGATAATCTCCCTGAATAGAAATCATTTTCATTGCGTTACCCAACGGTGAATCTGCTTACACATACGTATTATCATGTCATTTGATTGGTTGCCAACTTACAACAAAGCTACGCAATTAGCTTTCGTGATATTCAAAATATTCGAATACGATACCTAAAGAAGCCTTATATCACTTTAGATCCTTAAAAGAGAATTCACAGTAATATGTCTGTAGTTATCTTATCATCAATTAAACCGTAGTGTTTATATTGCGATATCTACACTATGATTACGAATATAATCACTTTGGTCACCATATTTAATCACCACAGAAAAAAAACAAAAAACTTTTCTGTCTGTCATCATCACCATGACTGTTGCTAAACACCAGGAAGCAAAAATTTTCGCGTTCTTGGACTCACGCGTTCCACCAACATGTAGTATAGGGATTATATTGAATCAACTGCCAATTCTCCTGCTAGAAAATTTGATTAGCTCTGTCGTGTCAGACAGTTTAGCGCATTCGACTGTCACTTGCACATTTATAAATCTACCATTTTCCGGACATTGTAAATTGCTGCCAGATCTGGTTTTGATGCTCCTACTAACTAAATCAAACTTCTTGATGAAAGAGAAAGAATGATCTGTAATGTTATCAATTCTGGCTCGGCATCTCAACTTCAATCACTTTCCGACCAACATGACACGGCTTCCCTCTGTCTTTTCTACAAATATTTTCATTAAAATTGTTTTGATGAACTTTTATTTTTAGTGATTTGACTGTAGGAATTTAAGCGTGCTAGTAGATTGGCAACTGTGTATCACTGTTTTACTGTTGAGCTAGCAGCCATCAATTTTATTCTAACTTTTTTCCCCGTACATCTCGCCTGTGGAATTGCTTCCCTGGCGCCTTCAATCTTCACAAAATGAAATGCAACTTCAATCACCATTTTATGTCTTCTTAAATCTTGTTCTTTTATTGTCTCTTTCTTCACTTCTTCCCATTAAAGATTTGTCATGATTTTTCGCTACCTGTAACCCGCTGCTTCTAAGAGGACATGTCAATTTGCTTGGGGTGCAGTGATTAAAAAAACAAGATAAGTCTTGAGAGCGTAGTGTCAACAAATACAAGAGGTAACGACAAGCAAAGAGAATGCAACATCCAATAACTATTTTACAGAGAATTATACTGATGAACTGATTATCGTTGTTGCTTATACGTCGACTCATTCGTTATTTACTAACACTGATTTAGTTTCTCAAAATGACCCAAATAGCGGGTCTCCATTGAGGTGAATGATTGCAATTAATGGGAAAAGATATTAAACATTGTTTTTTAAAAAAGCAACCTTTTTAAACAGTTCTCGCAATAAAACCTTCAACCCAAGATTCCCATACAATTAGGGCCACCGATTAATCAAGTAAAGTAACGAGCTTCGTTTTGGCATAGGATCAGCAATATGGATTACCCAATGAACATGTAACTCATTACATGAATAATAGCCTACTGTTCCATCCCTGTAATCCCTCCTCCGTTTTAACAAATCCTCGAGCACTAAGAAAGATATAAAATTAATCTTACTGTAAAATTGATGACTTAAACTGCGTTAATGAAAGCAGGAAGAAAGGAATAAGCATCAAATGTAAAAAGAGTGGCCGAATGGATGGTACCATGAGCAGCGTCACAGGATAAGGTCTACAAATAAGTGATATTAAGTTCAAGCCTGTACAATCATTTACATTTCCTAGAAATGAATAAACAATGGACAGGGAGGGAGAATATGACACGGACATACCTGGACAGAGGGAAATCATCGTTAGATCCAAGGTGCGTGTCTTAATCGAATCGGTCACGCAGGTTCGAATCCTGTCGGAGGGAGTATATTTTCATCAATAATATTTCTTGAGAATCCAGTTCGTTAGACGAAAATAAATAAATATACTGTTACATAAATAAGTGGAACGTCTACTCAAATATGAGTATCCACGAAAAACAAATATACTTACATATATATATATATATATATATATATATATATATATATATATATATATATATATATATATATGGGGGGGTTGCGTGTGTGCGTATAATGTGTGTGTATATATATATATATATATATATATATATATATATATATATGCATCTACATACATATATATATATATATATATATATATATATATATATATATATATATATATATATATATATATATATATATATATATGTATTTAGGTAGCAATACTTCTTTCATGCACAATTCTTGACCGTGTTTTGAAAAAAATGAAAATATTTTATAAAACGTACATGCAACAAACCATTACTTATTTAACAGTTAAAACATTTAATCCTTGAAAATGGCTAAATGTATAGCCGAAAGCGCTCGGATAAGGACAACATTCGAACAGTTTTTATATACTTTATCATCCGAAAAGAAAAAAATTATTAGATCGCATGAGAAATTGTATAAAATACTAAATAAAAGCACCTTGTCTGTCGTATTCAATGAAATGTGCATATATATATATATATATATATATATATATATATATATATATATATATATATATATATATATAGTATTAATAGAAATAAGCTGCTCTTAAAATGAGTCTGCTCACCAGAAAAAAAAGTGCTCAACATCATATAAAACGGCAGAGCTTTTCTAAATTACGAATACATTTTCAAGCGTACAGTGTTCGACTACTGCTTTTACGCTATCGTCAGGCTGTTGGTAGCTGTATTGGCGACTGCTTACCTTTATTTCTCCAGGCAAGACGGAGATCGAAAAAATAAAGAATATCGTGTACACACCAAACAAACTCACCTAGAGTGGGAAAGCATTTAATCTGTTTAGATCAAATAAAGCCATAAACACACAATTGTAACAAAAACAAAAACAAACAAAAAACAGAAATATCTTGCCATGGCAATATGTACTGAATATATGTGTTCAATAAAAATATAATTTAAGTTATGCGATATGTATGGGTAAAGGTGCTCAATATCAGAGCTAGATGAAATGTCAACACCAAATGTCGATTGTCTGTTTCATGCCTGAACGTAATATTATAAATTTTTCTATATATTTTTTTATTGCAGATATAACCACATAATTCATAATATACAAACTTTTCAATTATTTTTTTGTTTCTTTTAATTTAATTATACGTTTAATTGATTTTATTTAAATATTTCACATTATTGATTTTCAGTAAATATAAGACATATTTTTAGATTAAATTTGGATGATATTTCCTCAAGGCATATTAAGGTAAACACGTTAAAATCATCAACAAATATTTTGGGTAATATAAATTAACCGGGTATTCACGTTATTTATGTATTCATTTTATTACTTTATTATATTTTATTCGTATATTGTATATTTTATTCATAAATTATATATTATATATTACAATTATATGTATTATATTTATATATTATATTTATTACTTCATTTATCTTTATTTTTATGTATTCATTTTATTACTTTATTATATTTTATTCATATATTGTATATTTTATTCATAAATTATATATTATATATTACATCTATATGTATTATATTTATATTTTATATTTATTACTTCATTTATCTTTATTTTTATGTATTCATTTTATTACTTTATTATATTTTATTCATATATTGTATATTTTATTCATAAATTATATATTATATATTACATCTATATGTATTATATTTATATTTTATATTTATTACTTCATTTATCTTTATTTTTATGTATTCATTTTATTACTTTATTATATTTTATTCATATATTGTATATTTTATTCATAAATTATATATTATATATTACAATTATATGTATTATATTTATATATTATATTTATTATTTCATTTATCTTTATTTTAATTTTTTTATATTCATTTATTATTATAATAAAGAATAAATGACATGATACACCTGTAAAATTTTTAATCTATTTTTCTTGTGCGCAAATAAGATTTTATTTTGGGTACTTACTGTGTGTACAAATTGTCCAAATGACAGTTCGTTCCGAACTCTTTAGGATATATCCTATTAGGCATTTGCAAGGATTTTAATTTTGTGGTTGCTAATGGTGTATAAGATGTTGATAGGCAATCAGATTTTTAATTTCCCTCAATCTGCCAGTTAATTTGTATACAATGAAAAACAAAACAGAAATTGCTTTCCGGTCATTTCCAATATATATATATATATATATATATATATATATATATATATATATATATATATATATATTTGATATTGAGCACTTTATCTCATAAATATAGCACACTTTAAGACTATATTTCTTCATATATATATATATATATATATATATATATATATAGTTGCAACTTAAAATATATTACCACTTTGAAATGCTCTGTAGAAGAGATTGTTTTGTACATGCTTGGGCGTCAAAGCCATGGTAAAACTTGGTATTCCTAATATTACTTTCAAGAATAAGTTGTCCTTTTCCATGAGAGGAAATTTAGCGCTACATAGTCTTCAAACTATCTCTTACCAGATTTGTCTTTGTACCGTACTATGCAAAGTAAAGTGAATATATCGATGACCTAGTCTCATGCAAAATTAATCAGATATTTTCTGCATTGAATGTTTAGTTACATTTTCATCTTGGGCGCTGTACCCAGTCGCTATAATGTGCCTGAACAAAATACAAACCATCACTCTATGGCGTGACCTTTAGATCGTGTCATATTTTAATGTCCCTACCAAAACAGTGGCGATCATGAATCTCAACATATTTTTCTTGTTTTAAACGACCAAGTATTATCCAAAAACATAGAGCGCTTTCCCATTATATCGCTAAACATTCATATTCAGCAGGTTAAATCTCTTTAGTTATATTATACACTAGCTTCAAATCCACAGGGGTCTCTTGATTTGGCCTACATCTCAATAGACAAGGAAGATTAGATATGATAAGTGACAATAAACTTTAGAACATAAAAATTGTTCGCTGCATTTAAGTATCGCATTGATATTTTTAAGTGTTTCACCCGAAGCAAGGCGGGAAGCTACAAGCACGCAAAGGGTTACAGAGAGTTGGAGCGAGAGCAAATAGGAGTGATAGAGGAAAGGATGATGAGAAGGATAGGGGATAGATCAAGGTATCTGGAGACGTCGATTGACATTACATTTGAGTAGTTGGAGATTAGAACTATCAAGGAAACAAGAAAAGGGGAGGGAGTTCCACAGGCGAGAAGTGCGAGCCATGAAGCTATTGGAGTAGAAGAGACGGATACATTGAACTGTTTGACAGTGAAAGGGTGAGGGTGAGATGCAAGCCTAGTAGAACGCTTAAATTCATGAAGCGTAGGAACCAGCGAAAGCATCTCAGTGGATCAGTTACCGTGAAAGTATTTGTAAAAAAGACAGAGGGTGGCAACGTCTGTGTGAGAGCGACTGCAGACGAGATGCCAGATCAGATCTCTGGATTTTATTACGGACCTTGAGACAAACATAAGGGGCACCAGACCATATATGGCAGCAATACTCCATGCAAGGGCGAATGGTTGATTTGTAGATTTGAAGGATCGACTCCGGCGAGAAAACTTCTTGGCGCGGCACAGGGAGCCAACTTTCCTTGCGGTGGACGAAGCTATTGACTCAATGTATTTGTTCCATCTCAGGTCAGCAGACAATGTGAGACCGAGCAGTCGCAAAGAGGTGCTCTCGTAGAGTTGAGCGTCAGACATTCTAATCTGGGGCAGGGATAGTTCTCTGTGCGGAGAAATAGAGAACAGTTTTGAAGCTTACCTTTTAAAAGTTCAACGATTATTCTTCTGCCGCCATTTAATTTAACGATATTTTAATGTACGTAGGTCCATACTTTTCGTTCAAAAAATATTTTTATTTCAGAGGTCACTCTCGCTGGATTTCCTAATTAATTTTGGTTATTCCCAAATTTATTTTCACGTTTTAAAAATTGTTAACGTACCAAAAAAATTTGTCGCATTAACTTACGTAAAAATCAACGAACACAATCAGACTAATGAAAACTTGGGATTCCAAAATTTCAGGAGTATGTGTCTGAATCCGACTGGGAACGTTTTAATTTGCTCAAGGAATCAGCATGTTGGGCTACGGCATCTAGGAGTAAAGTTGAAAACACGGATAATTTTATTTTGAAACAGCAATTTGAGAACAGTATATTTTTAATTTGAACATGAGCTATTGAGAGTTAGAGTGATGCGTTCGTTTAATTGTTTTTATCAGTAGAAGCCAATATGGCGGAAACCGAAAAGAATCGCAGCAATTAAATATTGGGAATCCAAAAATTTCAGGATTGCGGCTTCGGATCCGGATCTGACCCGGAATTATTTTAATTTGCCTACGGAGTCGGTCTGATTCCAAAATGGTACATGTTAGGTTACGCCTTCTAGGAGTAAAGTTGAAAAAGTGTGACAAAGTGACACACTGACATTCGAATTTATTATATAGGAAATTCAGATCTTGGAAAACAGCACATTTTCGAGAACATTTAAGATTAAACTCGATATGACTATCCCGAAAAAACTTCTTTTTCTTGCTCTTTTTCTTCTTGTCCTTCTTGCTATTCTTGTTCTTCTTCCTCATGTTCTGTTTCTTCTTCTTCTTCTTCTTCTTCTTCTTCTTCTTCTTCTTCTTCTTCTTCTTCTTCTTCTTCTTCTTCTTCTTCTTCTTCTTCTTCTTCTTCTTCTTCTTCTTCTTCTTCTTCTTCT
>OZ038491.1:28469143-28579143 GCA_964036315.1 Acanthosepion esculentum
CTTCCTCTTCTACTTCTTCTTTTTCTTCTTCTTCTTGCAGTTGTTGTCTTTCCTTTTATCTTCCTCTTGTTGTTCTTTCTGTTCTCATACTTCTTGTTCTTTCTTTTGTTCTTCTTTGTCTTCTTCTTGCTCTTGTTCTTTTGCTTCCTCTTGCATTTCTTCTTCTTCATATTCTTCTTCTTGCTCTTGTTGTTTTTCTTTTGTCTTCCTCTTGTTGTTCTTCTTTCAGTTCTGATTCTTCTTGTTCTTCTCTTTGTTCTTCTTCGTCTTCTTCTTGCTCTTGTTCTTCGTGTATATTTTCTTTTTATTCGTCTTCTTCCACTTGTTATTATGGTTTATTCGTCTTCTTGTTCTACTTCATGTTTATGTTGTTGTTATTATTTTGCATGTTCTTTTTCTTGTTTTTCCTCATTTATTTCATCATGTTCTTCTTCCTCTTAATATTGTGGTTGGTTTTACGTTTGTTGTTGTTGTTGTTCTTCTTCTTCTTGTTCTTCTTCTTCCATTAATAATCTCTCTCCTCCCTTTAGTTTATTCGTAATCTCTAAATATATTTGCCATATGGTATTCGAAAGAATTTCCAAAGAATATCCCCTGCTGTGATCCAAAATGTTTTTGCCTGTACATTCTGAAGGACGAGACGCGGATGTCTAATAAAGAGTCCAACATTTTAATTCTACATTTTTCCAGGCAAATCATATACGTGGAAAGAAAAACATTAAGAAACAAATATTGCCAATAAGGGAAAGTTTAAGAATCCGGAATTATCGCGAAATTAATGTGTAAAATGTGCGGAATGGATGGGAAAAATTGTGGATAAACCTTGGATAATTTCTCAAGAAATCGTTCTCATGAAGACGCAAAGGCCAATAAATTTCTCAAGTGGCTGGACTGATAGTGATCGATTATTTTTTTCGTTTTTGTTACGCTTCCTTTTTTATTTGGAAATGATCCACAAGTTTTGAGATGACGAGAATTCATAATGTGATGCACGTAGTTTCTCAGCAGTGTAACTAAATTTTAATGACGTTTTTGGATTAAAATACGTTTAACAGGAAAATGAGTCAACGGGAGAAGAATAAGGTGAGCATAAGGAAAAGGAAAATAAATTAAACTAATATGAATGTAGAAGGAAAAAATACAAATATACCAATAAAAGAAAATGGTTTAAACAGGAAAAGAATGAAGAAGAAGCTTAATAAAAGGTATTCATTAAAATAACAGTGCGCAGTCGAAAACACATGTACATACACACACACAAACATCGTCGATGACAATCAGCCACGCAAACAGACAATTTTTAGGAGTGGTTTATCAACCAGAGTCTATCTAAAAATGAGGAACCGACTAGTGGAAAAATATATTAAAGAATCTATCATTTTAGATTCTGTTGACGGTGAAAAGACATTTGACTCAGTAGGACACCCGGCAGTTGTTTTAGCGCATTAGGAAATCGTAGAATTAGCGAAGACTAAATAAATTTATAACTGTAAATATATACTGTAGCAGTGAAGTAGGAATTCGACAGCGCAAAAGTAAAATTCTTATAAATATTTGAAATAGTAACGAAACAAGGGAATAAAATTTGAGCTAAATTATTTAAAACATGATTGCAAAAATCGGGAATTAAATATTAGTAAACATATTACGAAGATCTAAATTCTCTGTGATTTAATGGCGATATTTTTTATGAGAATTTTATTCTTCTTCTCCTATGTGCCGTGGCCCCTAAGCAGTTGAACGATCATGGCTTTCTGCAATTTTCCATCCTGTGTAGCTCTTAGTAACGTTTGAATTTTTAATCTCACCCCAGCCTCCCACCACCAGCCATTCACATAGGTAACTAGCCCGATACTTCCCACTGCCCGTTATGCCTTCAATATGCTCTTTCGGTGTCAGATGCTCCATGTTCTTTTTCCTCATAATATGTCAAAGAAATTTCGTCTCTATTTTTTTAGTTCAGAATATAATCATCCTTTTTGTATTTATTTCCCTTAAGATTCCTTCGTCCGTTCATGTGATTCTTCGTCCGTTCATATTATTCTTTGTCCGTTTATATTATCTTTCGTCCGTTCATATTATCCTTCGTCCGTTCATATTATCATTCGTCCGTTCATATTATTATTATTCGTCCGTTTATATTATCTTTCGTCCGTTCATATTATTATTCGTCCGTTCATATTATCCTTTGTCCGTTCATATTATCCTTCGTCCGTTCATATTATTATTATTCGTCCGTTCATATTATTATTCGTCCGTTCATATTATCCTTCGTCCGTTCATATTATTATTATTCGTCCGTTCATATTATTATTCGTCCGTTCATATTATCCTTCGTCCGTTCATATTATTATTATTCGTCCGTTCATATTATTATTCGTCCGTTCATATTATCCTTCGTCCGTTCATATTATTATTCGTATGTTCATATTATCTTTCGTCCGTTCATATTATTATTCGTCCGTTCATATTATTATTCGTCCGTTCATATTATTATTCGTCCTTTCATATTATCCTTCGTCTGTTCATATTATTATTCGTCCGTTCATATTATCCTTCGTCCGTTCATATTATTATTATTCGTCCGTTCATATTATTATTCGTCCGTTTATATTATCCTTCGTCCGTTCATATTATTATTCGTCCGTTCATATTATTATTCGTCCGTTCATATTATCCTTCGTCCGTGCATATTATTATTATTCGTCCGTTCATATTATCTTTCGTCCGTTCATATTATTATTCGTCCGTTCATATTATTATTCGTCCGTTCATATTATCCTTCGTCCGTTCATATTATCCTTCGTCCGTTCATATTATTTTTATTCGTCCGTTTATATTATCTTTCGTCCGTTCATATTATTATTCCTCCGTTCATATTATCCTTTGTCCGTTCATATTATCCTTCGTCCGTTCATATTATTTTTATTCGTCCGTTCATATTATTATTCGTCCGTTCATATTATCCTTCGTCCGTTCATATTATTATTATTCGTCCGTTCATATTAATATTCGTCCGTTCATATTATCCTTCGTCCGTTCATATTATCCTTCGTCCGTTCATATTATTATTATTCGTCCGTTCATATTATTATTCGTCCGTTCATATTATTATTCGTCCGTTCATATTATTATTCGTCCGTTCATATTATTATTCGTCCGTTCATATTATTATTCGTCCGTTCATATTATCCTTCGTCCGTTCATATTATTATTCGTCCGTTCATATTATCATTCGTCCGTTCATATTATCCTTCGTCCGTTCATATTATTATTCGTCTGTTCATATTATTATTCGTCTGTTCATATTATCCTTCGTCCGTTCATATTATTATTCGTCCGTTCATATTATCCTTCGTCCGTTCATATTATCCTTCGTCCGTTCATATTATCATTCGTCCGTTCATATTATCCTTCGTCCGTTCATATTATTATTCGTCTGTTCATATTATTATTCGTCTGTTCATATTATCCTTCGTCCGTTCATATTATTATTCGTCCGTTCATATTATCCTTCGTCCGTTCATATTATTATTCGTCCGTTCATATTATCATTCGTCCGTTCATATTATCCTTCGTCCGTTCATATTATTATTCGTCTGTTCATATTATTATTCGTCTGTTCATATTATCCTTCGTCCGTTCATATTATTATTCGTCCGTTCATATTATCCTTCGTCCGTTCATATTATCCTTCGTCCGTTCATATTATCATTCGTCCGTTCATATTATCCTTCGTCCGTTCATATTATTATTCGTCTGTTCATATTATTATTCGTCTGTTCATATTATCCTTCGTCCGTTCATATTATTATTCGTCCGTTCATATTATTATTCGTCCGTTCATATTATCCTTCGTCCGTTCATATTATTATTCGTCCGTTCATATTATTATTCGTCCGTTCATATTATCCTTCGTCCGTTCACATTATTATTCGTCCGTTCATATTATTATTCGTCCGTTCATATTATCCTTCGTCCGTTCATATTATTATTCGTCCGTTCATATTATTATTCGTCCGTTCATATTATTATTCGTCCGTTCATATTATCCTTCGTCCGTTCACATTATTATTCGTCCGTTCATATTATTATTCGTCCGTTCATATTATTATTCGTCCGTTCATATTATCATTCGTCCGTTCATATTATCATTCGTCCGTTCATATTATTATTCGTCTGTTCATATTATTATTCGTCTGTTCATATTATCCTTCGTCCGTTCATATTATTATTCGTCCGTTTATATTATCCTTCGTCCGTTCATATTATCCTTCGTCCGTTCATATTATCATTCGTCCGTTCATATTATCCTTCGTCCGTTCATATTATTATTCGTCTGTTCATATTATTATTCGTCTGTTCATATTATCCTTCGTCCGTTCATATTATTATTCGTCCGTTCATATTATCCTTCGTCCGTTCATATTATCCTTCGTCCGTTCATATTATCATTCGTCCGTTCATATTATCCTTCGTCCGTTCATATTATTATTCGTCTGTTCATATTATTATTCGTCTGTTCATATTATCCTTCGTCTGTTCATATTATTATTCGTCCGTTCATATTATTATTCGTCCGTTCATATTATCCTTCGTCCGTTCATATTATTATTCGTCCGTTCATATTATTATTCGTCCGTTGATATTATTATTCGTCCGTTCATATTATCCTTCTTCCGTTCACATTATTATTCGTCCGTTCATATTATTATTCGTCCGTTCATATTATTATTCGTCCGTTCATATTATCCTTCGTCCGTTCATATTATTATTCGTCCGTTCATATTATTATTCGTCCGTTCATATTATTATTCGTCCGTTCATATTATCCTTCGTCCGTTCACATTATTATTCGTCCGTTCATATTATTATTCGTCCGTTCATATTATCCTTCGTCCGTTCATATTATTATTCGTCCGTTCATATTATTATTCGTCCGTTCATATTATTATTCGTCCGTTCATATTATCCTTCGTCCGTTCACATTATTATTCGTCCGTTCATATTATTATTCGTCCGTTCATATTATTATTCGTCCGTTCATATTTTCCTTCGTCTGTTCATATTATTATTTGTCCGTTCATATTATTATTCGTCCGTTCATATTATTATTCGTCCGTTCATATTATCCTTCGTCCGTTCACATTATTATTCGTCCGTTCACATTATTATTCGTCCGTTCATATTATTATTCGTCCGTTCATATTATCCTTCGTCCGTTCATATTATTATTCGTCTGTTCATATTATTATTCGTCCGTTCATATTATTATTCGTCCGTTCATATTATTATTCGTCCGTTCATATTATTCTCATCCTTCTTCTTTAGGACAATAATTTTGGCAACTTCCATTTTCCTCTCTGGGAAAATTTTTTAGTATTCGCTACCAATTGATTGTTTATATGCCAGAAGAGTTCAGCACACTTTTTTCCTAACGAACTCTTCCTGTTTTATTTGGATTTGATTAGGTTTTGGAATGCATCATTTGCTATTACAATGTAAATTCTAATTTCGGGGTCATATTTTCTATCCTTTGTTAAAATATGAAATACTATCAGTGATAAAAAAACATTGAACGGTAGAATTATTAAGGAAGTATTAAAAATGAACAGATGTAAATGAAAAGTTATATTTTGTTTTGATGTCCCAAATGATGCCCGTAATGGGTTAGGGTTAACCATTTCCATACAGGAAAAATTCAGCATTCATTAACCGAAAATTCTAGGTTATTGTCGGTAGAAAATTACAGTTTTTCTCATTAAATTAGGCGTGTCAAGCCTACTAAATTATTTAGCTTTCTCATATTAAGCGGTGATACAGTTCTTTCGGTGGTTAGGTTACGAATCACGTTATTTCTGACATTAACACGTTACAGGTATTTTCTCTGAGTATTAATTATTGATCTTTCATTGGAAGAGAAAAAACTCAATGAGTTTTATTCGTTGCTGGATATCATACGTAGCCATTTCCATCTCTAAGGGATGTTCTATATCCTGCAAAAAAAAAAAAAAGATTGAAAATGAACAAGTTATAACTTTTTGAAACCCTTCAGTTTTTCTGTGGCCACATTACATATAGGTTTATATACGAATTTAACGGTAATATAATTAAAAAATATATGAACAAACATTTATACTAAAATAAAATTTTCATTCGAAACTCCCTGAAATTTAACAGCATCACCAAGCATTTGAAGAAGGCCGTAGGTCACAGCGGCCGAAACGTTGTAATAATAACAAAAATGCGGAACATAATCCGCATATAAATAATTAAATAATAGAAAATAATGTTGATATTGATTTTCTAAGAGTAGGTAAGATGTGGCACAAGGTCTATCTATGGAGCACCCAGTGAGGATCGAATTCACTACTCAGTCGTAATTCATCTAGCGAGACAAGCTTGATAAAGAAAATAATTTTGATAAATTGTCGATTGAACACAAGCAGAAAAATGTAGACGCATTTTTTGGTAATATTTAATTTGTAGTGTCATTGGTACGTTCTGGTGTAGACATTTCTTGAACATTATCGATCGAGTGCATACTTAATCCGAGGAATTAAAATACGCGACAGGTTAAAATCGTATCGGATGAAAGAGATAAAAAACTAAATAATTCAAGGAGACGAGTTTTGTTTGATTTTTACGACGAGCAATTGTCAACATCCGTTACTTTATACTAACTACTGCTGTCGCTTTGACGATGACAATATATATATGGGAACCAAAAATGAGAGAAAGAATTATAATGAATTAAAGCATTTTTATCATTACAGAGTTTCAAGAATGGCAACAATTTTAATGAGAAACACTTATACTGACAGCACCGACTAATCCACAATGTTTCGATGTTTACTTCTTTTATAGAATTTAGTTTAATTTTCTAAAAGGCACATCAAATTCGTATTGTGTAATACCTGGAAGTCATTGACTGGAAATGAGAGACATCATTCCGCTTTGAAATAATCACTCTTTGCTACACATTCTCACACATTCACGAGAGAAAATAAAAGAATGATAAACCTCTACATATACTAGTCGTATTTTCAGCAATTAATTTTAGAAGAATCAAATCAGAGTTCTTATGTACTGACAGGAAGCATCAGCGGTCAGTAAAAAAAAGATAAAAAGTTATACAGGTGAGGGAAATAGGTATATTTATAAAACAAAATGGATTCCTAGAAAGATATTGATTATTTTACAGCCTATAAATCTTTTACAGATTATTTAAAACCAGAAAATATTGTGAGAAATTTTTGGAGATAATAATGATTTACTATTAAAATTCATAATAATTAACCAATAGCAGGGGGGAAAAGGTGAATTTATAGCTTAAAAAGTGTACTTGCATGTGAGTTAATATAACGAACCCGATTGGAATTGGAACTTGGCTCTCCAATTATCCTATCCTGAGCCGTTATACATTACAACATCCGAAATTTAAAGAACCTGGTATTTCCAAATATTCACCCATTTAGGTACTGACCAGGCTCGGTGTTGCTTAACTTCAGTGATCGTACGAGGTCTGGTGTTTCAATGTGATATGGCTGTAGATCATTGAAATGAGTGGTATCGGCAAACATGGAAAAACGTGCCCGAAATATGACTTAGTGTCAAAAGGACGCTTTCTCATGAATAAAAATTGTTTATTATTTATGTTTTCAATTCTCAAGAATAAAGAAAATGTATGAATTCAATTTCATCATATGTTTAGGTTTTATTCCAATTCTAATCATCGCATTTTAAAACAATAAACATTGCTGAAGAGTGTCATGGGAAATGCCGTCCACTTGAAAATCTGTCTGATTGCGGGCACGTTCGTCCATGTTTTTCAAACTTTAATTGGTAATGACCCCAGGAAAAGCATAATTTTACAAGAATATCTTATTTTTCATAAATGGTTATTTCCATAATGCGCTTTCATTTCATTTCATTTCGAGAATTCGCGGAGCCTCTTTCCCGAAGGACGAATAAGAGTCCAAAGTCTGACCGTTATGTACGACTGGTATTCAGCAGGGGAGACACATTGCAAGTGATCATAGATTTGGCGCGACGAAATCTCTCCCAGAAACACAATTCGAACGCCATATTTGCTGGAATGCTCTATTCATTTTTAAATTTTATATATGAGAAAGCATCTAAAGAAAAACAATAAAATAAACAATGTAATAGAGGCAATATATTATATGAATATGGATGGATATACATTTCATTTTGATGCTATCATTTATCATTCTTTAGCCCACTGGTGCATTTTTTAATAAATTATTTTTTTTAAATTACAGAAAGCACACAGAAATTGAAGAGAAGACACGGCGAAATTGAGAGAGCATTTGTTTGGAGCAAAAGCTTCACACGGCAACAGACGCCCGACCACGGTCACAGACGACATGTCGCGCCATATTGTTGAATTCCGTCGCTCGAGATATTTTTTGTTGGTGAACCGATTTTATCGTGATGAGAATTGTTCACTATATGCGTTTCCACTATATACATATATATATATATATATATATATATATATATATATATATATATATATATATATATATATATATTGATGGATATTTTATTAAATAATATAGACAAGTTTTCTTTATTTATCTTAAGTAAATTCCTTTCATATTGTCTAATAAGCTTAATAACATTATCATTGTAAGATGAAAGAAAATCACTATATTGATACATGTTTTTTTAATTCTATCTAAGCTTTCGGCTTACATAAGCCATTATCAAAGATGACAACTACATTTCTGTTGTGGATTCCGGGATGAATCCGATATCAATGAATAACAAACGCCAGGAAGGGATAAGGAAAATAAATGTATTAACGTAATAATACAAACTGGTAATACGGGTTAGTAGATCCAGGAATGCGGGTTAGTAGCACTAAAATATATACAGTTTTGGTATTTAAGTATCGCGGATGACTCCTTACTGAGTCTACGTGCTCGCTAACTGTGGTGCTTGCCACCGTCTCTGTGTGTGACTTACTCTACTACTACTGAACTCTACTACACTTCTGTCGTTCCGTCTCGACTCTTACTTGACTGTTCGGGTATTCACTGGTAGTAGTATTATATGTATACCTTGGGTGAGTCCATTTGTGTGAAAAGAAGGAGACCCCTTAACAATTTCAATATATTAAACAATACATGGGAAAATCATTATTGATATTCTGTTTTTGTTGCATGAAAACTTGTCTATATTATTTAATGAAACATGCATCAATGAAAAATGCTGCCTAAATAAACACACACTATATATATATGTGTGTGTGTGTGTATGTATGTGTGTGTGTATGTGTGTGTGCGTGTGTGTGAGTGCGCGGGCACGCGCGCGCGTGTGTGTATGTATGTGTTAATCATCTCACCCCAAGCAAGGGAATGGCGTCAGAGAATATGATGAAACAAAGTACGCTATTAATAAGCGAGAACAATAAAAGAGCAATAATTAAGAAGACAGTAGAAAACGATTGACACTGCATTAATATATTTGAAGACAGGGGAGAGTTTCACAAGTGAGAAGTGCACTATAAGTTAAGGCTACTTCTTGTTACAATTTTTGTGTGCCGCTGTGTACTAGTGAGCCAACCAAAATGAGCTGACTCATTTTATAGTCAACCAATAGAAGGTTAACCAATCAGAAGACTTGAGATATTCAATCCGACGTATATAAAGGCGGCCATTTTGAAATACCTGAAGAACTACGCTTTCCTACTCTTTCCAAATATTCACTGCCAACCTCTGATATGGAAGACCTTAAGAATTACTGAACAGCTGCTACTGGATATTGGTGTTGTTTCATTGATCAAATTACTTACGTTGGATTTCAAAATTCAGACTACGGTGAACATGTATAACACTTCTAACCATTTCAGTTGTAACAAGATTTGCGCCAATCGAGTTCTGTGCTTAAATTCATAAACTATGGCTGCCATAGAGGAAAGTTTCGTTAGATTAATTACCATAAACTATTAGAAAAGGCACAGGGGAGCTACATTACGACGCAGGAAGAGGGAGTGGATGAAGGCGAGATGCTAGGTCAAGACCAATAACATTGCAAATTCTTCTTTGGGTTTTATCAAAATTTCTAAATATATAGCAGGAGCACCAGTAAAGGTGTGCTAGCAATATTGAAAGCAAGGACACATGCTAGACTTATAAATATATAAGACTGATTTTGAGGAGAAAAATTGTTTGCCACGACATAGGAACCAAATATCCTAGCTGTAGACCTAACAAATGATTCAATATAATCTTTCCACTTCCTGTCATCGAACAACGTTAGCCAGACTAGTTGCAATGAACCACTCCCCTGGAGGTTAGCATTAACCATACTAATGTCAAGTAAAAAGGGTTCTCTCAGACGATTAAAAGTGAGCCAGTTTTGTTTCGGGGGCGTTAAAATTAATAAGTCATTCAGTACCACAGTTAACAACAGAAAGTAATTCCATCTTTTAGATCCGCTGCCAATTTGACCTTTCCGAAGCCCTCAGGAATAAATGGTTGAGCCGTCAGCATAGATACCGAGTTGAAAACAGATGTCATCCGGAAGTTTGTTTATGGATACTAAGGACATCGTGGCTCCAAGGAGAGTTTACCCTGATGGATGACGGTATTAATTCAAAATGATCTTGAAGAATAGCCGTTCAAATTCACTTTCAATTCGGATTCGATGCGAAAGACTGAATCAAAGAATTTCTACAGAAATGCCCTAAAATTCAAACCTGTGAAGAAGACAAGTATGCAAACGCCTTCGAGAAATTCAAAGCAACAGCCAGAAGTTAACCATTCTTATCTAAAGCTTGACATAATCTTTCAGAAATAACTGTTAAAACATCAACTGTTGACCTCGAGAAGCCAAAGCCATATCTGAAAGTTGATTCTGCGAGGTGGGGTGTTTAACCAATTCAGAGTTGATTAGAGCCATTAGTACATGGCAAAAATAAGTAGAAGGCCAACAGGCCGAGAGTGAGATGGATCAGCTGGTTTGACTGAGTTCTTAAAGACAGGAACGACAGAAGAGCATTTCCACCACGCAGGGAAACAAGAAAAAGCAAAGCATTTATTGTCCCGTTTAGAGAGAACAGGCGCAAGTTCTGGACCCCATTTCTTAAAGACTGTTGCAAAGATATTATCAGATCCACATGCTTTGAGGGGGTCTAGTTTAGAGATGACATCAACCAAGCACAATTTTATGGTTTACCCAAAGGTAATGTTCTTTTGCCTTTGATTTTGTCTATTGTAGAATCTGTTAAGCTGTAATGTTATGCAACCAATTGTGTGAGACTGATTTATTTTCACCAGTTGCATGTCGAATTGTCCTTTCAGTAATAACGTTAATTTTATGTGATGGTTTACAAAAAAACCTTTGATATTTCACTGATGCATTGCATTGTAGCCAATGTTGTCCCTTCTATATTCCCGATTCCGTCTTTATGAAACTGACTGTATTTACCATTTTGTGTGTTTGAAAATTATGTGGAAGCTAGGGTGTTCCATCAGTTCTTCAATATATTCCACCCTCCATTGCATTTCACATGTGAAAAGGAAAACAATAGTGTTCTTATTTTTTTTTTGAATATTTTTGTACACAATTTGAATACAGGAATTCTAGCATCAGTCTACCGGAAAGCAACCTCTACGAATTTATATACTGGTTGAGATTCCTTGTGTTATAATCAGAATTTCAATTTCATTAAAACTTCTGTTCATCAAGGCTTGGTAACATGCCCAATAATGAAATTAGATTCTGAAATTGAATTTATTAGGAAGCGTCTGAGTGAGAATCTTTACCCTTTCCGTAATGTGCAGTTCAGCACTAGATCAAAATGTGATCAGTTCATAAGCCTAGGCAAATTGTTACTCAGAAAATGTCTAATTGCGCCTACAGTGGATTGGCGAGCAAAGTGGGAGATTTTCTAAAGTTGGTGTAAGAAGCTGTTATTTTCGGTTAATCCAAGTATTTTAGCTTTTAATAAGAGTAGATATGTTTGCCTATTGTCCGATTCACACTCCTGCCCGGGCTTTGAACAGGCAGAGACGTTTATCCATTGTTTCCTGTTTTGCAATGTGTTTCCTGTTCCTTCTAAAGTCTTCATAAAATCTATTTCTAATGTCTCCGCCTAATCTATGAAATTCGATTTACTTTTATTGATTTATTTTTCAATGGAAGGAAATTGGTTCGCCTATCATCCGGGTCATCCTCCTCCCGGGTCAATATATATATTGCTGCCATATATGGTCTGGAGCCCCTGCTGTTTGCCTCGGGGTTCTTGATAAGATCCAGAGACGGATATGCAATGTAATTGGCCCTGATCTGTCATCTCGTCTGCAGTCGCTCTCTCACAGACGCGCCGTTGCCTCGCTCTGTCTTTTTTACAAATACTTTCACGGTAATTGCTCCGAGGAGCTGCTTTCGCTGGTTCCTAGGCCTAATGAATTTAAACGTCCTACGAGCATCCCGTTCCCACCCTTTCACCGTTGAAACTGTTAGATGTAGACGTCTCTTCTACTCCAATAGCTTCAAGTCTCGCACATCTCGCCTGTGGAACTCCCTTCCTTATTCCTGTTTCCCTGACAAATACAAGCTCCAACTATTGATCTATCCATTTCCCTTCTCCACATACTTTCACCTTTCATTCCTATCTGCTCTCGCTCCAAATCTTCTGTAACCCCCTTGCCTTGATCGATCCACTATCTTTCTCCACATCCTCTCCTTTACCACTCCTATCTGCTCTTCCTACAAACCTTCTGTAACCCCTTGCGTACTAGTGGCCTCCAGCCTTGCTTGGGGTGATAAGCTTAAATATATATATATATATATATATATATATATATATATATATATATATATATATATATATATATATATATATATTTGTGTATTTAGGCAGCAATCCTTCTTTCAGGCACATTTCATTAAAAACGACTAACAAGGTGCTTTTATTTAGTTTTTTATATAATTTCTCGTGCGATATAATAAAGTTTTTCTTTTCAGAGGATAAATTATATAAAAATTGTCCGAATGTTCTTTTCCGAGCGCTTTCGGCTATACATTTAGCCATTATCAAGGATTATATTTCAACTGTTAGAATTAGAAATAGTTTGTGTGTGTTTTATAAAGTGATTCATTTTTTTGTTTCAAAACACGGTCAAGATATTACGTCCATGTTCAAAGTTAATATTATTAAGGGTTGGTTTGTTTAATTTTATAAGTAAGGCTTCCATTATTTTTAGCCTTTTTTTGCAAGTGGATGATGCTATTATATTAGTGTTGTCGACAAGTATATTCCGAATAGTGTCCGGTAGGTTTCCATGAATATTTAAATGAGATCTCTAATTGAGCTATTGTCAGAAAGGTGTAGGGTTAATCTGCGTGTTAAACGATTTGTAGTGTGGTCAGTCGTTTTTAATGAAATATATATATATATATATATATATATATATATATATATATATATATATATATATATATATGGAGAGAGAGATACATAGATAGATAGATAATTGTATGGGTTATATGATTATCTATTTCACGCAGTTATTCAATTAAATAGCAGTCATTTTATTTCTCTATCATATTCGAAGTTATTGCTTAGTAACATTCACTTTTCTTTATTACTGTTATTTATTTCCTCTTAACATAATCTTTACTTTCTATTTTCAGCTGCCCTTCAATTTAGCATAAGGCACATGTTTTCCACCCAGAAGTAATGCCTACGTCCTACATATATATATATATATATTTATTTATTTCTCTTTATATATTTATTTCATGATATTTTCCTTTCATTCTTACACGATCTGACGTTCGTGTTCTCTTCCACTTATCACCACATATTTTATCCAAACCAAATCTGTTTTTTTTTTGGGGGGGGGGTGAACAAATAACCCACACTATTCATTTCTGTTCAAGTCTTTCATTTCCTGCATGGGTTCCATCATAAATGCTTATCAAGTTTTTCTTTTCATATATACCTTTGATAACCAGTTATAAGAAAATTTAAAGCTTTCTCACCAATTACGTAGATTTCTCTCACTGATTCCTGTAATTTTTCCCTGTTTGATTTTCTCCTTCTTTTTTTGCCTCTTATTTTGCGCATTTGCAAACAACTTTTTTCGCACGTATCTTGTGAATACAGAACGATCTTCTTTCCGATCATCTTTTTCTCTCTTTATTACTATCGATATATCTGTGTATCTAGGAATCGATTTATGTGCATGCTGTCGGTTTGCGCGTATAATGAATAAGAGGCACATCGGACACAGAGCAAAGATATGCACGCTCCTTCAGAGTCTGGCCAACAGTTTAGCCCTGCATATATTTTGAAAGCACTGGTCAATTAATATTTCGTGCCTTACGAAAAGAAAATTTGCAAACGCACACAGATGCAGGCACACATGCACGCACGCGCATACTCAATCACGCAAATATGCATATCCGTGTGTGCATGTGTAATAAATTCACATGGAATATATCTGTAAAAGGACTTTATGAAAAATACGAAATAAATACTTATCTTATGTACAAGAGCGAAAATGTTATTGGTTTTTCTATTTTTTCGGTAAGAGGGTGCTGATAAATATTAATTTTTTGCTAATCTGATGAATATTCATGAGCACCCCACTACTAAGAATTGGATTTACAATAAATCTTGGATTTACAAAAAATTTAGTCAAAAGATATTGATAGGGTCTTGAGTAGTGTATTGAACGAGCTATAGTCTAAACAAATAACTGAAATAGTGAGGAATTCCAGGCATACAAACAGATCCTGAATTTGCCATCTAAGCACGAATTAAAAAAATAAAATTAAGTAAAAATAAATAAGTAAAAATAAAATTAAAATAAATAAGTAAAAAAAATTTAAATAAAAAAAAATTAAGTAAAAATAAATAAGTAAAATAATAAAAATAAGTAAAAATAAATAAGTAAAAAAATTAAATTAAATAAAAATATACAACTAAAAAAAATAATTAAAAATAAATAAGTAAAAAAAAATTAAGTAAAAATAAATAAGTAAATAAAATCCCCATGAAATAAAATAAACAAATAAATAGAATACATATGCACATGTATTCCTGTATATGTCCGTATGTGATTTTCTTTCAAGCGTAAAGCTTAGAGATGGCTTGAGGGAAAAAAATCAGACAGTTGCCGAATGAGTCGGGTTACGATCCCGGCTTGAACGATCAGATGTCTAGCCACACTGATGAGCAGTGACACAGCGAAACAATCCGTCTGTGGATGACAATATATACGCAGACGAAAAACTTATCGGTTGTGCACTCTTGGAAGATAAGTGGGAATTTGTAAACAATGACAATTACTACTAATATTACAAGGATCTTCTCTTAATTGAGCACTGTCAGTCATTGTCGTAAAGTACGTAAAAATTCGCCTTCACACCGGTCGTGCGCCGATGGCTTGGGGTACTGTTGACGAATTAATCAAGTTTCAATACCGGCTTAAAGTAATCGGATGTCAAGCCACACTGACGAGCTGTGAAACAGTCTGTCTGTGACTGTGGCCGACAATACATACATATATATATATATATATATATATATATATATATATATATATATATATATATATATATATATATATATTTATATTTCCAATAAGTACCGCGCATATATAATATATAAATAATATCTATAAAAAATTGCGTATATATATATACATATTTATATTTACATACATACACATTTTACATATATATATATATATATATATATATATATATATATATATATATATGCAAGCAGCAACAAACCTCACCTTCTATAATTAATACCTTTTTATTTAAGACAACACGAAGGCAAGAAAACAGAAAAGCTACAAATTCCTAAATGATAACATATAACCAAATATTAATTTACTTCTTACATATTAATTAAATATGTATGTGTGCATATGTGTTTGTATATATATATATATATATATATATATATATATATATATATATATGTATATATATATATGTATATATATATATATATATATATATATATATATATATATATATATATATATATGGGGGTGTATGTGTTTGTGTGCTTGCATGTGTATGTGCGTGCGTGTCTAAATATGTTATATTATATATATTCAACAAAGTAAATAAATCTGTAAACTTACCTATCTTCTTTTGTTTAACAAATTAGGTTTATCTATAAGTTTTAGAATGACAATGGATTTTTTCTAAAAGACATAAGTTGCATTTATTGCCTTTTCCTCTGAAATGTTTGGATTTTGCTATGTAATCCCAGATAATCTTTGGGTTCCTATTGCCGTTTTTTCTTTTCCAAAATAAATTAGAGAGGACCGTTCTGTTACTATATTTAATATTGCCTTATGTCATTTGATGATGGTAGAAACGCGATTTCCAATGATTTTCAGTTGAACCAAAATTGAATTTAACATCGCCATCATGTTCTATAAATGAAACCTTTAGTAATGCACTTGCTGTTCACCGGACATGTCTTGTTTTTTCGTCAGTTGCATTCTTTAATTGTTGAGTTATATTTATCTTGTAGCTTTGTTAAGTGCTTGTTTATTATAATATTGTTGTTCTGTGATATATATCTAAATGTTTTTAGCAGAATTATATTTAACGTCATTTTTAACGTTGGGGAATCGCTAAAATGCTTATGGATTTGCATTACTAGAATTGGTGGAAAGCCTAAATTGAACCAGTTTATGTAAATCGTTTAAAATTCTAGGGAGGTGTTTAGATTGTTGAAGTATCTATGGCTGTATAGGTCTTTAGTATATCGTTTATAATGCCCATTAGGCAGATCTATGGTTACATTCATGAAGTTCAACACTTTAGCTTTGTTGGTGGATGTAATACACAGAACATGCTATTTAAAGAACTTAATCAAACGTTTTCATAATCGGCCCCTTTTTTGTGCAACTGCACTACCCAGGAGGATTACAATCTCGTCTTTATAGAGTCCGGTGTTTTTTTTTTATACTGAAGATGAACCTTAGTCTCAAAACTAGTAAAATCCCAACTAATTCACAAAACGCCACCGAGTCAAATGCAACCAAAGCAATACAAATATCTGGGTTGTTTCTATTAGTCCTTAGACGACCATCGTGGAGTAGAATGGGATTTTGTGCCTATTTTATTGTATTAATGGTTGCTTATGGAGCAGTAATTAATAGCCAGATTTATCGCAGCCATCAGTACCATTTCAGTGAAAGACGGGTAAAAGTTACAATTATCAAATTCTATAAAAGGGCATCCACTTTTTTTTATTTTAATGAACCAACCAAAGTTGCCAGCTGTGTTGGGCAACAGGTTCATTCCTAAAGCATTTTTGTGTATCTGCAGGCTCTTTCAAGAATAGCTTTACTTACTTTACCTATATTATTTTTGGATGGCTTGTATAGTCGGTATTATGGTTTGTATAAAAAATCCTCTTTGTGGTACATCACTCTGATAAATATCCGCTGTTTATGTAACATATGGATTCTATCGTCGATGTTTAGATCAGTGGCTGTTTTTCTGGCCTCGCTGTTGATAGAATTGTCCCAGTAGTCCGGCGCGTTTTTATATATCTTATTAACCTTTCTATTAATGGCTTTATGATATGTGTCGACATCGATCTGATAGCTGCAGCCCGTCTTGTCTGATTTAATAATAATCCTATCAGATTTGTTGATTGCAGCGATGTCTACCTTCATTTCATTCTGAAGGTCATTTCCAGTATTTATGAATTTAATCTTATTTATAACAGAGACTAAAGCCTTTCCGAAGCAAATGAGAACTCATCACTTGGTGGTGGTTATTGTGACTTATATCCAAATGATTCCGTTTCATTACGTTTGATGTTTTCGTATTTGTGCTTGGCGAAGAATAGTTTCCACCTCAGCCTTTCATGACGCAATCTATCCCCTTACTGCTTTTTACAAACACACGCGCGCGCGCGCACACACACACACACACACACACACACACACACACACACACACACACACACACACACACACACACACACTAAAATGGAATAAGCCCGACAATTATCTTAATATGTTTTCTGTTTATACGTTACTTTTAAAGATACAGTTAGTTAAGGAAGTGCTCTATTTATAATAAACATTATTAATTGTACAATATTTACATTATTCGGACTATTGTCCTCATCTTTGACGCCATATTTATTACAACGTTTCGGCCGTTGTACACTCCGGCCTCCTTCAGGTTGATTGGAAAAAAGTGTCAGTTCAATACTCGGTGGAGAACGTGGAGAGGCGAATTAACAGGAGATAACTGATAACTGACGTACATTTAAAACATGGCACATAGAACTAGAACAGTCTACCCCAGTGAGCGAAATAAAGGGTTAAGTTCGACATTCCAACCAACTGAAGAAGGCCGGAGCGTACAATGGCCGAACTGTTGTAATAAATATGGCGAAAAGATGGGGACAATATTCCGAATAATGTAAATAATTTACATAATACCTCATCTCAGAAATATAGTTAGATTATTAATTGCATTTACCGGTCAGAATGTCCGAAAAATTTCGTATTAAATATGTGTCCTCCAAGAGGAATCGAACCTGTGTCCTACACTGAACAGGCATTTAATCTGACATGATATACTACTTGGCTACTGTGTAAGAGTCTGATTAGAAAAGTGCAAATTACATTTTTTAAACAGCAAATTTCCCACGATCTCTCTCGAAGAATCATATCTGCTCAAAGCATATCTTAACATAAACATATGAAAAGATATTATTGGGAAATGGTTTCAATCCGAAAATGATTTTAATATATTTTCTGCTAATACGTTATTTTTAAAGATACAAATAATTTGAACTTTGCTAACCTGACCCTAACAGATTCCACGAATTTTCTCGGATATTCTGACTGGTAAATTTAATTTATACTGATTATTATAAACAGAGCATTTACCTGAATAATGTATCTATAAAAATAATGTATTAACAGAATGTGTGTTTATATATATATATATATATATATATATATATATATATATATATATATATATATATATATATATATATATATATATATATATATAGTTATGGATTGTACAAAGTCCGACAATTTATTTAAAGATATTTATTATATGTTTAACCTTCTTTTTATAGATACAAGTATTTAAGCAAATAAGTAAATGTTATTTAATACTGTTTATTATAAAAAAGAGCATTTGCTTAAATACTTGTATCTATAAAAAGAACGTTAAACATATCATAAATATCTTTAAATATATATATATATATATATATATATATATATATATATATATATATATATATATATATGAAAGTAGACATTGAAGTCAACACTTAGAGGCGACAGGCTGTTTCATGCGAGATGCAATCATCAGGCCACGATTGCGTCAGCCAGTCGATTGCGTCTGGCATGAAACAGCCTATCGCCTCTAAGTTTTGAAAGAATTTACTTCAATGTTCACTTTTATATTTACACACGCGCTATCTCTGATATTGCGCAATTTATTCCATGATTCTAGCACACCTTAAGAGTATATTATATATATATATATATATATATATATATATATATATATATATATATATATATATATATATATATATATATATAGCATAATGAGAAGCCACGTATACTTTCTTGATATATATATAATAAGGAGAAAACAACTGATTATTATTTAGATGTTTTCTCCATATTATATATATATATATATATATATATAAGGCTTTCTTCTGGAGGCCTATATGACTTTTCGAGTAATAATTGGAGTTTGGCCCCTACGATTTAATACTATATACATACATATATATATATATATATATATATATATATATATATATATATATATATATGTATATATATATATATATCTCTGTGAAGACACAATGGATTATGAAGTGTGTGTGTGTCTCTGTGTGTGTGTTTATATATATATGCGTGTAATTTCGTCCTTTACGTGTGTGTGTGTGTGTGTGTAGTTCGTTTTCTAGGCGCTGAGTCGTTTATGTGAATTCTGAATTATAGATTTGTATAATCACATATGAGATTTTATTTCTGACAAAACTTTTCGGCGTTCATATAACGATGACTCATTCGATGTATGAAGTCATTTGGCTTTGTTTTTGCTTTACTTTTTACTCTTAAAAGTGTTACAAAAACATTTTTGTACACTTTTTATTTTGCTTCATCAAAGTTATTTAGGAAACTATTTTCTGCACCGATTCAAGTAAAAAATATATCGTTTTTTTTCTTTGTTCATATAAAAAATGTTTCAAATTGATGGAATTGAAAATTTCATAGACGAGAAAATGAAAGAGTGTATTTTTAAAAAAAAATGCATTTCTATAGCAGAAGATGAAAGAGGGAAATGTGAAAAGAAGTTTGGAAGGAAGGAATAAAAACTAGAAAATAGAAAGTATGAAATAGAATGTAAATAAATGGATGAAATTGATAAAAAAAACTTACAAAAATAATCAAGGAGAAGTAATGTTTAGAACAACAACGGAATGGTAAAAATGAATAAAAGGTAAGGGAATGGAGATAGAAATACGTTGTATATATTTCTACGAAGTTCGTCTTGGGTAAGACGATAAACTACGTCCAGCAGCAAGGCCTCTGATCAGAGGTTACGGCGATGAGTATGTGACTGAAGCCGACATGCCAGATCAGGAACGATAACTTTGATCATCATCTTTGTATTTTACCTAGAATCACTAAATACATAATAGAAAATGTTAGATATTTTTTGAGTACCTTTATATACAAGTGAGCCAACCAAAATGAGCTGACTCATTTTATAGTTGACCAATAGAAGTCTTAACCCATCAGAAAGCTTAAAATATTCAATTCGACGTGTATAAGGCAGCCATGTTTTTTGCAAATATTCACTGCCGACCTCTGATATCGAAGACTGAACAGCTGCTGCTAGTGGTATTGGCGTTGTTTCATTGAACAGATTACCTATTGCGCTGGATTCTACATTCACAGACTACGGTGAACATGGTCAACAGAAACAACATACGAGGTATGATAGCAGTATTCAATGCGAACTTTAGAATTATGTGTAAGATAGATTCTGGTGTGTAAAATCTTTTCCAGCCTGACAGTGAACAGACATTCCTAGCAACTGACCTAGCAATTGATATAATATAATATTTACAGGTCGTGGAAGGTTTACAATTAATAAACCACTTCTTGTTCCAATTGAAGCAAATAACTTTTTTTTTAATTAAAATATTCCGGCTCCTACTTCAGCCATCGTCAGTGTGTGATAGTGAATGGTGTGAAACTTAAAATCAGAAGGACGTTAATGACCCCCATGAGAGTATCATCAATCCTTTGGGCGCTGCACCTGATAAAAAATATTCCGTCTACGACATCCTTCTTTCTGATATTGAGATGTCTTTCTGTGGCAGACGTGATGAGGCAGAACCTGGGACGAGCACAACTGGTTGCGACTTGCCTTGTCCCCGCCAAAAAAGAGCCCGTATTTGCTTAGCATGTAAAGCTACTGCAGTTGAAATGAAGGAGAAAAAAAGCACTTACCGCTCTGCCGTAATCCGTCCTCGGTCAGAAAACGCAAAAGAATAAGCGGGGACTTGCATTGCATTTTTATGCAGTAAAGATGCATTATGGGACAGGGACGCAATGAATTATGGGATCGCATGAAGACGCAAGGGATTATGGGTATATGGACAAATATAAAAGAAACTATTTTTTCCCAGTGCGGGGTTCTTGGAGTGACGTTAACAGTTGGCGGCTGGACAAGTCTGTTAGTGCGATTTTGAGACAGAACTCAAGAAGGAATGACTCGAGGTTGGAATACTATTTGGGAGAGCTTGAATTTACTCGCTGGTTGCTTTTTTCTCTTTTATTTCTCCACACTTTCATTGCGGTCAGATGACATCAATAGGAGAAGTTTTTGTTTATTTGTAATACGAGTCAACCACCTGATGATTAGCATCAGTAATGTTGATGGAAGTCAAAAGATGTTCTCGAAGACGATTAAAAGATAACTGTATCGTTTTGGCGGCATTAAAATTAACCAACAATTTTGTGCACAAGCCCTAGGTATGACGATAAACTACATCCGCGTCATGGGTAAGACGAGAAACTACGTCCAGCAGCTAGGCCTCTGATTAGGAGGTTTTGAGGAGCTTGGAACCACCTCTTAATTTCTGGTGTTCCCAGGTCCACCCTGACTCGGTGCGTAGAACCTGTCAGGGTCCCAGCTATGGGTAAATAGTTAACTATTACCAGCAATACTTTTTGAAAAAAATTATAACCATCAATACATTTTTGACGGAAATATATTACCAGAAACAGATTTTTGACAAAACAAAATATTACCAGCAATAAAAAATTTTGTCAGCATTAAATAACCCCTTGAGGTTGATATGCCGTAAAACTAAATAAACCAAATCAATCTAAACCAAAGAATACATATTGTATTCATACAAATCTATCCTAAAAATGTAGTCGGCATTAAATAACCCCTTGAGGTTGATATGCCGTAAAACAAAATAAACCATCAACCCAATCTACACAGTATTTCTATTCCAAAAGTTAGGATGCTGAAATTAAAACTTTGGTTTAATCTAGAACTTGTTCTATATGAGTAATATCATTTCATGTTATTTAGTCTTCTGTCGTACTATTATAAACGTAGGGATATCATGGGCCGAGCGTGTGAGCAAGGATGAGATCTTAGAGAGGTTGAAAACAAGGAGGAGGATTATACTTAGTATCATGAAGAGGCAGTTGAAGTTTCTAGGACACATAATCAGGAAGGAGGGCCTGTAGAATCTCAAACTCACGGGTCGAATAGAGGGAGAGTTAGACAAGGGAAAATAACGCGTGACATACCTGGTGAACTTAAGTAAGTGGATGACAGAAAGTGGTCTGGGGATGGAAGCAGAGGGAAGGAACTTTTTGGGACGTGCAAGGGACAGAGGGAGGTGGAGAGTCACGAACGCCTACGTCCTGAAAGGACATGGCACATGAAAAGAGAAAACATAATAAACTTTGTCATTTGGAGAACGGTAAACGATTGCAACTCTAGGATAAGTTTTCAGAGATATGCCTTCTCTGGTCTATATAGGTTATCAGCGAAGATAAATGCGCCGGAACTCAAATAGAGGTGAAAACAGCTTTCATCTTTCGAGTTGTGCTTTCTGAAGATTACATCATCCGAGCTAATGTAAAATGTGGGACTAGAACGTGGAATTATATTGACTCGTGGAGAAAGTGACCTTTTATGTTTATGGCATGTTGGGCTGAAAATTCACATTAGATATTTTGTGCATGGGGCAACACTTTGAATATTAATGAGGCGTGGATTTCTGCATTGTGTCATAGGCAATGTAAGAACAACTTTCCCCCACCTGGCGTGGAAACGTACATGATATCAATCATGGAAACGTGTGAAAATAAATTTGATTGATTGCAGTAAAAGTTTCCGATTTCAAGAATCATTATAAAACCAAAGGGCGAGCTGTGGCAGCTTACGTTTAATGCAAAGGCGTAGTTATCTTCAAAGGTGAGCAGACAATGAAAATATCTATCTAAAGACATTTCTTGTTTAACATTGTTTTTATAGATACAAGTATTTAAATAAATGCTCTGTTTATAATAAACAGTATTAAATAACATTTACCGGCCTGAATGTCCGAGAAATTTTCATAGAAAATATTCGTCCTCGAGAGGATTCGAACCTGTATCCTATACGGAACCGTCATATAGCCTGACGTACCTTAACCGATTCGGCCACAGAGGATCGATCGTTTGGCGAGGTCGAATTTTCTGCTTATAAACTTCAATCTTCCATGAATTTTTCATCTACATTCATATCTGCTCATGGCGTATCAAATGTAAACAAACGACGTCACACATTATGAAATGGACAAAGTCCGACAATTATTTAAAGACCTTTTTATCTATCTAAAATATGAGCTATCATGAAGAAAAATACCCCAAGCATAATAAAAACAATGTTTATCGTCAAATATTTTTATGCGAATAAGAATAGCATGTAAATATGTTTTGTTTACTAACCTATATGTGTAACCGTTTTCAAGATTTGGTTATTTTATTGTTGCATCAACAAGGGTCCAGAAATGTGTATAGGAGATTTAAGCGTCTTCACCTAGCGAAAAGAAAACTCTTGATTTGGAAATTCTTCCAAAAATCAAATAATTCTAAGATTTTAATGAAATATTCAGGAAACATTAACACAGGGATTAAATTATTTGAGAAATATTTATTTTCTTACAAAATCTTGAGAAAATTATGTATTTATAACTATACCCTCCCACACACACACTCACACACCGCAACAACTTATTTAATATTATGAAATTTCGAGAATTCATTTTCTAGGGTTTAATGATATAAGCACACGTCCTTGGAGAATTTCAATCAACATTTTTTAAACAAGGCGAACAGTTATAGAAAATCTACTGTGAATTGTTAAAAAGCAAAACAAAACTAAGGTATTATTTAATTAGGATAGCTTTTAATTGCTTTTATGAATAATATATATTATTGTTTTAAGAAAAAAATCGATAAAAAATTTTTTTTTTTCAATCATTGTTTCCATTTATTATAATTTTATATGGAATAATTTATAAAGTTTTAAATCTTAAAATTCGGTGTTAATTTCTCTCGGTTAGGTGCTGTTGTTATGAAATAAAAACTATATTTACTAATCAGAAATGGAAAAGCTTATACTAATTCAGCGAACTGAAGTATTTTATTTTTAAATTGGAATTTTATTTTGTGTTTATAAACGTGACGAATGTTGTAAATACGGACATAAAAATAGATAAATCTGTTCCCCACGTAATATTCAAGTAAATTTACCGAGATAACTGTTAACCACACATAAAAACAACAAGTTTTGTTTAAAAATGATTCTCTGCGATATTTTAAAGTAAAGTTAGTAATATTTGTTTCAAATCTGATCAGTTAAACGTTAAATTAGATGATGATTCTTAAATAAAGGATTAGAGAAATACATTTTATTTTAAAAATATTTTTAACATTGTGCTGAGCTATTTTACTGATTTAAAAATATTAACTCCAATTAATTTAAATTCGTTTTGAAATAAAGCGAAGTAATTTGATTATTGGAAATATTAAAGTTAAGCCATCAGCTTGCAATTAAAACTAAAATAAATGTTTCGTGAAAAATTTCACATTTTTTTAAAATTCATTTTAAACCTTACTCATCGCTTTTATTTTATTCGGCACCTCTTTCTCGCTCCTCTCTCTGTCACTCTCTTTCTGTATCCATCCACCCATCTATCTATATATCTCTCTCTCTGTCTCTCTCTCTACACACACACACACACACACACACACACACACACACATACACAGACACACACATATATATATTCCCCTGGGGTACCAGTAAAAAGGTAGAATATGCATATGCTCACGCCATTTTGCTACCACAGAAAACGTTCTTAAAATCAAAGTAAAATTCCAAGTAAAAACTAAACCTGAGGTAAAAGGAAGTTAATGTCAAACAGAATTTATTCATATTTGTATGAATTATCACGCACCAAATATGCAATTGATTGATGAGACAGAAAATAAATAAATATATATTTGTTTCCGTTGATAAACACAATGTTTTATAGGGTGACCCAAAAAACGGGAATTTTTGAAGTGCGTATTGCCAGAGACAGTGACCTTGAGCAAGTAAACATTTCGCCATTTTAGTAACGAGAATGAAATTCACAGTATCCCAGCTGAAATTTTGCAGCAGTCAATGAGGAATCTCAACAGCAGATTTCAAGAATGCATTCGTACAGGAGGGTGCCATCTACAGGACGTAATTAAAAAAAAATGAAAATGGTTTCGTAAACGGCATCTATTAAGGTTTCAATTACTATGAATAAAATATTTTTCTTTCATTACTCTTGGTTTTATTGGATTGTTAAAAAGTTCCCGTTTGTTTGGGTCACCCTGTATTTAGATATTATCAATTGTTATTGTAGTAACCTGAAAAAACTAACAAACAACAAACTTGTTTTTTGTTATTGCAAGAAAAGATTTGAAAGAAATTATGGTTATTCAATTCCTGAGATATAAAAAAAGAGATGTATTTTTGTATATAGCAAAAACAAGAAAATCTTTTTGAATTAAAGGAAAACCGAAAATAGAACAAGTACTTGTGATTTTTTAAATCGTTTTGGTCGATGAAAATAAGTTATCTTAAACACAGTGCCGCTCATGGCTAAAACAGCCAATGCACAATCAGCACGGTTTTGACAACGACCACGTTGGAACAACACTGCGGAGTTATCCACCGTGGGACATTTGCGTCATTCTCTAGCCCCTACAGCGCGCTGGACTATTTTCCCATCATAGCTCTTTGCTCTCACGAAAACAGTAAACTCTTCATCACAGTCGATCGCGGGAAACCGCACCCCACTTCGCAAAATTGGTCTTTGAAGCGAAACTTGGGTCGTCCAACGTGCACTCAGTTCCCCATTAAGTATCTGTTTGGGAATTCTGGAGTTATCCATGCACGCAACGTGCCCAGCCCATCTGGAGGCCGAGACCACAGGATGGTATAAACTGACTCATTGCCAGCTCTTTTGAGTACTTCTCTCTCATGGACTCTATCTAGCCCTTTAATTTTTAAAGTAAGAAACGAAATTTACAAACAATTTCTAACTATAATTGAAGGAAACACAAGTAAATATTATATTTCAATGTAAAGCGGTGCCTACCAGAAGGATGGTAGGTGTCGGTTAAAGTAGCAACTTGTAAAAGTCACAATTACAGAAAAATACTGCAAGACTCCCTACACCATTTTCAACATGCACCAATGATTTATTTATGTCCTCTCACCAAAACTTTTGAACCTACACAGCGAGGCGATTCTGATAAAATAAGAAGTCCTACCAGTATTCATTGTTGGTGGCTACAATCGTCACAGAGATATGCAGATGACACAGTGTTGATAGCAGAGAGAAAGGAAGCAAGAAATCCCACAAAAGTCGTGAAGAAAGGCTAGCAGTAGGACTAAACATCAATTGTAAGCAGAAAAAATACATGCTTGTTAGTAAAGGGATCACCCCAAAACACAAATTTGCGATACCAAAATCAAACAGATGCAAGACTTTAGATATATGGAAAAAAATTTTAAGAGATGATGAGATGTGCGACCCGTACATATGACAACGCATCGGGGTAAAGAATGAGGCCTGCGAAAGGCTAAGCAGAGTATTAGGAATTAGCAAAATACCGTTCGAAACAACGAAAAGTTTACTGAACTGTTATGTAATATCACTCCTCCTATATGGCACTGGATGCTGCATATTATCTCTATATATAGATAAGATATTTCAAGCAGCAGTAATTTGGTTCTACAGAAGGATGCTGAGAATACCATGGACCGAACATGTAAGTAACGACAACGTTCTAGTGAAAATACCAACAAAAGGCATAATTTATAATTAACATCAGGAAGAGATATATCTTGGCGCATGATGAGAAAAGAGGGCTTGGAAATTTTGATTCGCACATGGCAGATTAAAGGCGAGAGAGACGGAGTAGAACAAGACATAGCCTACCTGGCGAGCTTGATTGGATGGATGGCGGAGCAGGATTTGTGAGAGACGGCAACAAGATATAATTTATTAAGAGCTACAAAGGCCAGAAAATTGTGGAGAGTCATGATCCCCATGTAGCACATATGAAAAGAAGAGGATAAGTGATTTTCTAAGTTGTGTCTCGTGTCGAACTGACATTATTTCGGGGTAGATATGACATTCAATTTTATTTATTGACAAACCGATTTCTTCAGCATCATCGTATAGCAGTGAAACATTATCTTTTCTCTTCGGGAGTTTGGCTACCATTAATCTGCATCTTCCTTTTCTATTGCTCTCAGCAATACTTGCTCATTTCTTTTATTTTATTGTTCATCCAACACAATGCCAAATGGCTACTCAAGTTAGGGAATGAAGTTATTGTAAAGTCACAATAGAAGGTAAGAACTGCAGATTGTAAAGATAGATAACGGTTGACACTGAACTCGAAAAGGTTAAGATTCTATTGGTCAAGGAAGCATCGCCTAGAATGTTTTATCCCCAAAAGTAGCGGTTCATGAGAAGAAGATGCCCGTATGTAACTTACTATTTAGGAATGCAGTGCGAAGGGAATGAAGATGGTTCGTCCCTGTTTGTATAGCGTGAATTGCCTCCCTTGGTTTTGACAAAAATCACTCGTTAGGTTGCGCTATTTAAGTCTATAAAACGGCAAGAATATTATTTCTTCTCTTTTTAAATCTTGCTTCAAGATGTAGTCAAAGGTAGATAAAGAACTCTGGGGACGAGGGACATTCACTTCCTTGGTCCCCCTTGATTTTTGAAACTTCTGACACATGCACATAAACACACGTGTCTCTCCGACCCGTTTAATTCGCACGCACAAAAGCAAGCACACGTTCTTATAACTAGTTCCAATGTCTTTTCCTTTCATTTCAATTGTGTACACATGCATTTATCTTTGTTAATGCATGTGTATTATTGCCGTTTGCTTTAAATTCATTATTTTGTGCCCTTAATATTTACCTGGGTTTACGTGTGTCCGCCAATATTGTTTGCCGTAGAAATGTTTTAGGAGTCCATAAATATTTACTTTAAAACGATCATACATCTCATATCCAAAGCGTAGAATCCCGCAGCAATTGCATGGCTGGTCTGAACTGGTGGAACTAAGAAATATTGTTCGCCTGATACTTTTCTATAGAAATATTGAAGGAATAATGATAGGCCTTCTTTGGAAAGTGGATTAAATTTGGAAAATATATAATCACGTATAAGACCGCGTGAAATCTTTTAGACACAGTCAAGTTTTGAATGAGAAGATTGGACAAGAAACACGATGCGTTCGCTTTTCAAAAAGGTTTTCCTTGCCTTCATCGACTAGAATTTCTAATTGTTAATTTACTTATGCTTTCGTGGATACCATTCCCGCAATGTCATCTGCGTATTGAACGCTAACATGATGAGTTCCGTTCCTAATAATTTATTTAATGTTTAGAATCATCTAGTAGATCGGATAAAAAAACTTACTGCAATAAATTACTTCCTTGTATTCCTATTTTTATTATATTGTTATAACATCTTAATGTGTCTCAACGCCTGCTGTGATACGTCTAGTGCGGTAGTATGTAGTGTTAGTGCTTGTCTCTTCTCGCTTTCAGTTACCGCCGTTGGCTAGCAGCAATGCGAAAAAGGGGAGCCGAGTACCTAAGTCTTACCCTACCAGTATATAGCCTCTCGATCAGCAAGCCCTATGTAGTGCCTCCTCGTGGCGACACATGGTATCCGATTACCTTGCGGACTCGGGCTAAACTACAGGAGACGGGGAGGAGTTTGGCCCCCTTAACATGTGGCATGCAGGCCCACCGGTGTGTGGACACGCCCTGGTGCCTATGAATCAAACCCCAGCTATGGATTAAATAGCTTCACTGCCTTGTGGAAATCATCGGGAGAAGAAACGGCTAAGGGGTAAATCCTGCACAAATCCGGAGTGGAGCCCCTAAGGCGGATGGACGGCACTCTGTGCTACCTTCCGGCAACTCCTGCAGCCGCGATGGTACCAAACTGTATTGGTTCACCCTCTCCCTTGGACTCTGCTAGCAAGGCCGAGTTGGGGGAACTAGACATCCAGGCAACCCCAGTTCTCCATACATCCCTCCCAGGATCGTAGCGTACCGCGCTACTCCATCGTCACCCGAGACAGACGGATGCCGAATGAACGATAACCTCTTAATACATTCTCTATTTTTATATAAATTGTTTATTCAGAATGTTGTAGACAGATACTTAGTTTCTCCGTTGTGAATAAATAAAACTTTATTAATATCTGTACTATGACCATATCATCGATAAGTTGATTATTCTCATTCAATATATAAATAAAATAAATGCAGAAACATCATTAACCTTTGATATTATTAGTTTATCTTAAACTAGCTAGAAAAAGCGGCACACGGTGGAGACTTTTAAGTTAGCTCGGGTGGAGGGCTAATCAGACCTCTGACCCAAAATTGACGGGATCTCTGGTCCATCTTAAAAAACAGCAATGATAATTTTGGAGAAATAACTTTGAATTCCTCAATTCATTTCTTTCAAAAATCTACTTGAACTCTGAATCGTGCTATAAGTCCAATTCCAGACAACAACAAAAATTACAACAACAAAAAACCCCAAAAAAACGATTTAGGCCTAAATTCAGCTTTGGGTCGAAAGTCGGATTTGGGCTTAAATTCCAAATGAGGAACAAAATTAATTTCTTCATATCACAAAATCCTTGGAACTTCAATTAAGTTATAAATCTTCAAATCACAAACGCTGCGGAAATTCAAACCGCACGTCATGAAACCTTTTCAGTTTAATTTCATTCTTGGCATTTTGAAGAATTAAAATGATTTTCTCATTTCACAAAGTTTTGCAGATATTTTAAACTCAATTTAAAGCAAAACAAAAAAAGTCACAAAGTGTTTGTGATACTTTAAACTCAATATAAATTTTGATATCACTATTCTTTCTCAGTTGTTTTAATATTTAGATTTGTTAAGTGTTCCCTGCTCATAGAGACACAAATTCCAATGATGGATGGCCAGACACCAGATAAAAGGCAAATCTTCAAACCCGGGATCATCCGGATTCCCAAAATGTATAATATGCTTATGTTGAGCAAGTATGACCCGACTTCACACGCGTATATAAAAACTAACGATGTTTAAAGCATGATTCCGCTAAAACTTTATTCTAAAAGCATAAATTATACGAAAACATTGGCAAATGCCAACAATTTTGGAACACTCGCATTTATTTCCATGCTCTTACAATTCAGCTACACCTTTACATTAACGTCTTTTAAAATAACTATTTAATTTTCAAGAGAGAATGGAATTACTCCTCCCATTGCTATGGTGGATATTTGAGGCCATGTTTATAATGGTGTTTATCTAGTATCAAAATTCAATATTATACTTAAAACCTCACGTGCAATTCAGAATATATTAATTTCTCAGCATCATTTCGCAAAAAATGCACAAAGCCTATTGATTGGCTTGGTTTGTTTTGTTTTACGGCATATCAACACCTCAATGGGTCACTTAATGCCAACAACTTTTTTTTCTGGTAATATTTTTGTTTTGTCAAAAGTCTATTTCTGTTAATATTATTTTCCTCAAAAATATATGGCTGGTAATATTATTTTTTCAAAAACGTATTGCTGGTAATAGTTTTTTTTTCAAAAACATATTGCTGGTAATATTTTTTTTCTCTTCAAAAATTTATTTCTGGTAATAATTTTTTACAAAGTATTTCTGGTATTAAAACCTAGTTTTACACTTTTATAATGCTTTGTAACTCAGTTTTGGGGTTAAGTATTTGCCCATAGTTGGGACCCTAACAGGTGCTACCACCCCGGGTCTGGGCGGACCTGGGAACATCAGCAGTTAAGAAGTGGTTCCACGCTCCTCAAAGCCTCCTGATCAGAGGCCTTGCTGTTGGCCGTAGTTTACCCTGGAGGCAGATGTAGTTTATCGTCATACCCAGGACGGACAATGCCTATTGAGTTATTTTCATAAATACATGATGTCTAAGCTTTCTCTGCTCGTGAGTTTGCTTATAATCAAAGATTTTGTCAGAAAAATATATTCATCGAATGCTAGACTATAATGGTAACCTGCAAATATAAAAGCGAATCATCAAGAAATCTAAACACTAGCACTTTTGAACACCGGATAGATCTCTGAAGAAACTTTTAATAACGCATATAAACAAAACAGGATACCCTGTTTTTATTTTCAAAATGCTTCTTTATTAAAAAAAATGGTTAAATATAACATATTCGGGATAAAATGTCAGAAGGAATTTTTATACATAATCAATATACAATAAATACCAACAAAAGACACTTCTGAGTATCAATAATATCGATTAAGCGCATACTTAAAGAATAAAGTTCCAGATATTACCAGGTAATGTAAACGAGTATTACGCATTCACTGTAACATTAGTTCTGTTTATTATACATCTAAATAAATAAAAAGCATACTCTACCATATTGTCCGTGGGTCTGAAAGCCCTTAATCCTACTATTTATCAATACAAGGAGAAAGGGTGAATCTATATTTTAACCAAGGGTATTTGCGCGTAGGTGCATTTAATGAATTCAACTGGACCAAGATAAAAACAATTCTTAAGACAGTAGTGTCAGTGTGCGATCAACATCCTATCTCTAAAAATGTTAATACCTCTTCAGTAACATAAATAAATTCACTTGAAACGGATCATGGCGATACCTCCGATTCACATCATCGTTAGACAGTTAAAAAACAATTAGATAACACATATATGAATTCCTTGCATTTTTCCAAAAAAACAATTACCGTGCGGAATTCGCCAATGCAAATGAAAGAAGACGGTACACACTTCCGGAGACAACATTTACACCGTTGGTGGAATAAGATAAATATCTCCCCAACCCCAGATCTGAAGATTTCACCACGGGAAACTTTTATCGTTGTGGCTCATGTTTATATATGGCGAACACCCATGAAATGAAATTGATATTGGTTTAGTAAGGGGAATACCGACAGTCAGACTATTATCCTCCCCTTATCACAACGTTTCAGCTGTTTTGCCCTCCGGCCTTCATCAGGTGCTTGTTATCCGATGAACCATTTGGGAATTTGGAACTGAATGTTTTTTTAACCTATAGGGTTAGATTGTTCTCGTTCCAATGTAATGTTTAAGAATAGCATGTCAAGTTCTTATTCCAATGGACAATAGCTGAGTGAGTGAATTAAAGCTTTGGCTTGATATGGTAATTGTGAGTTCAATCCAAGGGCCGAGCAGTGAAACATTGACTCCGTGGAAAACGAGATATAGCTAAGCCGTATAAAATAAGAAATTGAAGATGTAGCCCTAGATATGGTGAGTGGGACGTGAACACTTTACCCTGTAGATTAAATAAAGGGTTCAGTTTGAAATCCCCTGATAGCAGCAACAAAGATGAAACAATATGTAAATAACTGAAATAATGTTAATTCCTCATTCCAAAAATTAAGGCAGGATTTTTAAATCAATTCACCCCCGGCAAGGCTATAATGTCATTAAGATACAAGCGGCTACGGAGACTGAAATAAGCACAAGAAGATTTTAGAAGGAACCTGAAACCAAAACCTAGAGGTAACACGAAATAAACTAGTACTCCTGCATTCCTGGGTAAGATGATCAACTAAATCCGACAGCAATGCCACTGATCAGGAGACTGGTTTTCCGGAGCGTGGAACCACCTCAAAATTGCAGCTCTCCTCAGGTTCATTCTGAACCAGGGTTGGAGAACCTGTTAGGGTCCCAGCTATGGGAAAATAGTGAACCCCCTAAACGAAAACAAAATAGTATGAAAGTATAAATATATATTTTTATAGTAAAAATAACAGCAATATATTTTACCTGCCTGCCGTCAGAATGACTGATTTTTACCATCCATTAATCGACAGCAGTATAACAGATGTTAAACACGCATTACTCATTTAACAAAAGAGAAAGAAGAGACCGTATAATGTTTACCAGAGAAAAAAATTACCATTTGGCCAAGCAGTAATCGGCGACAGTGTAATGGTGGTTAGATCTGATTTGTCATTTACTAAAGAGTAGCGCAAAGACCGTATAATGTTTCCAGGGGAAACTACCATTTTTCCAAACAGTAATCGGCGAAAGTGTAACGGTGGTTATATCTGATTTGTCATATACCAAAGGGTAACGCAGAGACCACATAATGTTTACCAGGTGCGGGGGGAAAATACATTTTGCCAAGCAGTAATCGGTGACAGTGTAATGGTGGTTAGATCTGATTTGTCTTTTACCAAAGGTTAAGGCAGAGACCGTATAATGTTTAGCAGGGAAGAATTACCATTTTTCCAAGCAGTAATCGGTGACAGTGTAATGGTAGTTAGATCTGATTTGTCATTTACCAAGGGGTAACGCAGAGACCGTATAATGTTTACCAGGGAAGAAATTGCCATTTTGCCAAGCAGTAATCGGCGACAGTGTAACGATGGTTAGATCTGATTTGTCATTTAACAAATGGTACAACAGAGACCGTATAATGTTTAACAGGGAAATATATTTAATTTTAGAAAACAGTAATCAGCGACAGTATGAAGATTGCTACATCTAAATTTGTCATTTAAGAAAGGAGTACGCAGGGACCGTATAATGTTTACACGGGAAACATTTATCATTTTATCAAGCTGTAATCGGAGACAGTATAACGGTTACTAGAACTGCATCTGTCTTTTAAGGAAGGAGAAAGCAGATACAGCATAATGTTTACCAGGGAAATATTTTTAAAAATTTTACCAAAGAGTAATCGGCGAAGTATAAAGGATACTACACCTGAATTTATCATTTGACAAATTAGAAATCAGGAACCGTATAATGTTTACCAGGTAAGCATTTTTCTTTTTAACAAGGAGGAATCCACAACATTATAATGGTTGCTAGACCCGCATTTGTCATATAACAAACAAGAAAGTAGAGACGTATGATCTTTTACAGGGAAACATTTATCATTTTAAAAAGTAGTAATCTGTAGCAGTATAACGGTTTGTATATATTTATCATTTAACCAAGCAGCAATCGGTGACAGTATAACGGTTACTAAATCTGCCTTTGTCATTTAACAAACTAAAAAGCAAAGACCATATCATGTTTACTAGGCATAGCTTATTTACAATGCAGTATTCGGCGACAGTAAAATGTTTGTTTTATCTACATTTGTCATTCAACAAAAACTTGGAGCGTTGAGTTAAAGCTAGATTTAACTCAACTCTGCAAGTTTTTTTTTCACCACTGCCGTAGCCATGTATTGAACTCACAAGACCTTTGGTCAATTGACTGGATCCAAACAACACTTTTATCCATTAGGCCATGTGATAAAAAGTGCATTTTAAAACGTAAACAACAGAGAATGCTTTAAAGGGAGATAACCGCGGATTCAAAGTCAAAACATTGATAATTTGCAGATAATACTTTAATATATTCTTAATACTTGATATAATGCAAAAATATCAATGATAAAATCGATCAGTATTTATTTGTAACTATACTGTGTATCATGAATTCATTTATAATTAATCCATTAATACTATTTAAAATTTTGAAGTTATATAAGTTTTTGGTAGATAGATGTTTTAAAAACTGTTTTTAAATCATTAATAGTCTTTCAGTAATTCCGCCTCACCTGCTATCCTCTTCCACTGCACCTACGAGGCGCGCCGATCTGTTTAAGAACAACTGTTCTATGGGAAGTAGTGTTCTTACGAGACCTCAAGTAGAACACATATACAGTCCATCGCAAAAGACGGGATTTATATGTGCATGTAAAAAACAAAACAATCTTATTCATTAACCCTCTACCCGGAGTTGATATTGGGGTTTGCATGATACGAAAAACAGTAGAATATTAGCAATACATATTACAGAATCATTTGTGGGTTAATCGCCCTAAAAAGGTTAAAAAAAAACCTAAAGGACCCTATACTGAAAACGTACTGATCCAAATATAAATATTGATGATACTAATTCCTTTAAATCATGGAATAATAATAATGAATATTTCTTCTGTATAAACGGCAAACAATAAGAAAAGCAAAAAACCAGTCTAAATGGCATTATAAATAAAGCGATACCTTGACTTATAATACCTTGACATCAAGATAATTCCCGCTATGAGGATAGTATTGTATCTTCAAAAATTAGTCAAATTTTTGATAAGCTAGAAATATATATAAATTACATATGATCGGCCAAAGTACTCTTAAAATTGAAAACAATACCTATCGATGTTCATCAGAATTGATTCTGTAGTGGAATCTTTAGAAAAATTGATTCTGTTTAGCTATTTTCGTAGCATATAAGATGAAGAGATTTTATGCCAACATTACAATCGTTCATTCAACGTTACGCTGTAAAATGCTGATTTGAAATAAGTAAAAACTGTAGGACATGATCAAATTATCCAGAGTGTTATTCGTTCGGAATAAATTGATTTTGCTTGGATCCAAATTAAATCAGCCTGTGTGAAGAAATCAGACTTGGACGAAGTTACCAAAGTGCTTTTCAAAAATAAACCGATTCTAAGAGCTAATAACTCTTTGTGAATTCTTCGATCCGATCTCTGTTATTTAAAACTTGGTTCTGCCAAACAATTAGATCTTATCTGAACATAAGATTGGCTTAGTTTGTTTTAATATGGACAAATATAAATAAGGCACAGCCAGTGAATGTCCGGAAAGATTGTGTAGCTTAAGACAAAGGTTGATAAATATGAATCGATAACTGATCCCTGTGGATATTACGTGATTCTACTTATGATTGCCTCCTGTGAAAAAAACAGACTCAGACAAAAAGACTACGATTGCTTGATTTTTCCGACAAATATTTAACCCTTTGAACCCGACCGGCTGGTATACCGGCGGCTGTGTGAAATTGTCATATACAGTACTCGTCAGGGATCCAAGGATTAAGTAGAAATTCTGCTTTTTCTGCTGGACTCACCGGGGAAAAAGCAAGTCATTTCACGGCACTTTCAGGAGACTTGTCAGCGATAGTTTCTGTTTTATGGCCTTGACTTTTGTTTGTTAATTGGAAAAGAGAATTCTTGACACCTTCTTAGATTTTTGTTAAATGTCGGAAGACGTATACACGTTAAAGTTACAACTTTTATACATAGAGGTTACTTAGATGAAAGGATGATTATAATATTCTTTCATGTAGTAATTCTTCAAGTAGCGTTTTCTTCATCAGTTAATTTGGCCAAAGAGATTTCAAAAGTCTACTGTCTGATACATATCTAATCGATGAAAAAATCTAGCTTCAGCAGATCGCTTGATCTGATACGATACTTTTTGTACAATTACGATTTGGAGATAGCTTCGACCCACTTCGATTCAAAGGTATCCCATGACTAGCGTATTCCGACATGGTGAGTATTTAGAATAATATCTTAATATCCCCTTATTACTTGAGTTCAGGTTTCAATCAGCTTCTCGGGGGAAGAAAACAAACTAAATTTTGACGTTTTTTTTGTGTTTTCTGTGTAAAGACAACTGTACAAAATATTGAAAGATTAGACCCACAAAAAAAAAAATGAAAATAAAAATCAAATATCGTTTCTCATTCATTTAAATATCGACCAAGAATCAATATTTTATCAGACTCTAGTCACTTGTTTTCTACAAGACAGTGCAACCTCAATTCTGTCGGCGCGTTGATCTACAAATCGCTTTGTTTAACAATCCAGATGTCAGTGTTGCTTCTGGCCCTAACAAGTAAGAGCTTTCTTTCGTTGATCAATATAGTCTATGGCTTCGTTTCTTAGTGTCAGCAAAGTGAAACCAAAGAATGATTCGCTAATGGGGTCTGGGTGATATTTAGCCTGCAACGTTGTTAATGAGACAAATGAAATTAGAGATTCGATAGGGTGGAATTGTCGAAGGCCGGCGAATAAAACAATCAGTATTACATCGGAGTTTGATCAGGGGGAAAATCGGGGTTTGATTCTGCAATGATTGACACGTGGAACATTTAACAAATTGGAAAAGGAAATTAGATCGATACGGAAAATTTTGAAGGCATTTCAAGTTGGTAGAGTTTGCAGGTCGTGGCTTCCGTCTGCGGAACGGAAACACAAGTTGAAATTGCTTTTCAAGTCTCAAACGTGAACGCAGAAAAGTTTCAGGATTTATTTACTTCGATGAGGGAGGTATCATGGATTTTGTAAGATGATCTGTATTTTATCGGTTTTCGGAAAATAATTTCTGTGCAAATTTCTGGAATAAGGAATTATCATTATTTATATGCGGACTAATGTCGTAATCTTTTTATCACAACAATTTGGCCATCGTACTTCCAGATTTTATCATGTATATGACTATCCGGTTGACAAACGGAATATCGAAACGAACTCTTTATTTCATCCACGGCTGTATATTAGTTCTTATTCCACTGCCCATATCTATTTTAGTACCGCTCAGTTATTACTCGCCCTGTTTCCAATGATCCAAGTACGCACTGACCGTCGCGGGCATTGAAATTAGAATTACTTCAACAAATTCACGAACTAAAATTTTAATCCAGTAAACTCTTTTGACATGGGATAATGTGCGAAAAATTTGGAGCCTTAAAACTAACCTGCATCGCATATACACTGATGAAGACCGGAGCTTACATCGGATGAAAGGTTCTGATAACAACAGCAAATATGAGGATGATAATCTACATGTACATAACATAAATAGGGAAATAACTTTTTAAAAAATAAAGTTAGAACATATTTGTGGCAAAATGAATAAAAATGCAATTTCTTCGTGGGAAGAAAAAGTTAATACCGCATGACGAAAGGGCGAATATGTTGAAAATTATTGACGAAAAGTAAACAAAAACATCCAACCTTTTGATCAAACATTATTAGAAGAAATTCTTAAGGAATTTAAACTATAACTTTCTGGGACAAAATGGGAAAAGAGTGCTTGGAAAAGTTGATATTCACAGGAAATACCAACGTCAAATAGGACTAGTGGAGGCTTTATCATGGCATATCGCCATCGCCCATCTCCTAGATAGCATAAAGGACATGCCGCATAGAAGAAGTAACGGTAGAAAGGAAGTTACCAATAAAAATATGGAAGAACCATCTAAAGTTATCCCTTGTCTGTCATCAAGCATAAAAATGGCTAATTTTAGATAGCCGGGGAACTTAATCAATATCAGGAAATTTTAGGAAAATTTTGCTTAAAGAGAAACAATTGTCTTCTAAAACTAACGGATTATTGCTCGATATTTTAAATTATGCTTTGTTTATTTATACACAGAAGCACGCATATATATATATATATATGATACAGTGGTCTAAGAAATGTTTTTAGCCAGGAGAAATAAACTACGTCCAATTTCAAAATTTATTTACGTAATCCATATTCAATATAAAGAAACAATATTTGGAACTAAGATGGAGTAAGTCCTCCATTTGCTAGTTTCAGTGCTTGTATTTGGTTTTTCATAGATTTGATCCAGTTAACAACAATCGTCTGAGCCATATTTTGCCAATCCTTTAGCAATGTTTCTTTAAGGTTTGACACTGACGTGATTTTTGTTGCACACGTTCTCGGTCTTCGGTGAAGGTGCTCCCAATGCTCTATTGGATTCATGTCAGCATTTTGGGCTACCCATTGCAATGACTTGATTCCTTGCAGGCCTTTGCTACTTTGCTCGTATGATATGGCGCTCCATCTTCTTGAAATTTGTCAATATGATTGGGTTCAAATAGTGGGAGTATTCCTTTATATAATATTCGACAGTATGTTGGACCATTCAACCGCTCATCAACAAGAATCATCTCAGATTTCCCTCCAAACCAGACAGCGCCCCACACAATTACTCCAATCCCTTCATGTTTCACGGTCACCTGCAGACATTCAGTATTCCAAGTCACATTCTGATTTCTCCAAACATAAACCTGTTAAATTCGAATATTGGCAGAATTTACTTTCATCTGACCAAATTATAGACTGCGAAATTCATAATCTTTGCTCGCGAAATCTCTTGCTGACTCCATACGCCTATTCCTGTTAACCTCTGAAATCAAAGGCTTCTTTCTTGCAACTCTTCTTTGAGTCTTTCACGGCGAATATGGCGACATTTCCATGCTGTTGGCTACAACTTTGACGCTCTGACGACAGTTTCTGATGCCTTCCCAGTTCAGTGGCCTTTTCGTTCGCACAGACACGATGCTTGATCTTCCCGAACGTTGTTTCACGCGACAATCGCCTTCTTCCTTAAATGTCTTGACAATATTATTAACCGTTTGATGATTAACCTGGAAAAACTTATGCCATCCTATTATTTGTCCTTGTTGTAAGTCACTAATTTCCTTGTTTCCACGAACTTCCATTGCAAGATATAAGTCAGCGATTGGTCATACATGAGTGTAGCTTGATACTTACAGGGCATTGTTTAATAAAAATGAAGTGTCGTTATTAAATAAGCCAAAATAGCTGTAATCAAGGGTGGCTAAAAACTTATCATAGTCCACTCTATATTTATTTTATAATTTGGTCTCGTAATATTAACACTTATCGGTGTTTTATTCTGTTTATTGTATGTTACTTATTTAAATAATAGCGAATTAGTAATTGTTAAGGGATCTCCCCTTTTCACACAAATGGACTCACCCAAGGTATACATATACTACTACCAGTGAATAACCGAACAGTCGAGTGAAGGAGTCGTGACGGAACGACAGAAGTGTAGTAGAGTTCAGTAGTATTAGAGTAAGTCACACACAAAGAGGCCGGCAAGCATCACAGTTAGCGAGCACGTAAACTCAGTAAGGAGTCATACCGCGATACTTCAATACCTAGACTGTATATATATATTAGTGCTACTAACCCACATTCCTGGATCTACTAACCAGTATTACCAGTTTGTATTATTACGTTAATACATTTACTTTCCTTATCCATTCCTGGCGTTTGTTATTCATTGATATCGGATTTCATCCCGGAATCCGCAACAGTAATAAAAGTAATGTTGGTAGAGTGGTTGAAATCATTAAATTCGACATCCTTCCGAAAATCTAAAAGCTCAAGTTTTCTCAAGGAAATACTGGTTTAGGCAAAAGTGTTGCACTGGGGAGTTTCAAACAGCTCCTTGTATTTATTCACATCATTTTGTAAAAGTCAAGAATTTCCACCTGAAAAATAAGATTATTACATTTTTGTACGTCTTTGCAAAATCTTCCGTATTAACCTAAATGGAAACGATGAATTTATTATTTGACTCTGAAAGGTTTTTACACAGATAATCTTAGTTTTTTGGCGTCCAAATTTTTGTGGCTGTTTTCTGATGAGCGGCAGTGCTGATTTTCCTTGGTGCAGTCCTTTTCATAATCCACGGATTCTGTATAGGATTGAGGTCAGAGGAGTTAGGCGGCCATTTAAATCAATCAATATGATGATCTTGAAAACATTTTGATACAATTACTGGTAAGACACCATTCTGAATACATATGATGCTGTTTCACATCAGCATAAATGATAACTCAGATTTATCATTTCAGTACTTACGCGAACTTGACTCTCCACAAATCGCCTTTTTTATTATCTTTGAATGCATTCTTGAGAAGGATAGTGGAGAGGTTCCCTGGTGTATTTTCCACAGTTTTGATTTCAATGTTGACGCATTATACTGTTTGCCACCAAAGCCAAAAGATCCAGTCTACCACGTTATTAATCTGTAGCTAGATGGAGGAAGAGAAGAATAGGTTGATTCTATTTGTTCCCAAAGGCAGTTTCTAAGGTGAATACAACAGGCTTGGCCATAATTTTGTATTGGCTTTCCGATTACACTTTGCCCGGTGAAAACCGTTAGACGCACATCAACAATACCAATATATATATATATATATATATATATATATATATATATATATATATATATATATATATATATATATATATATACACACACACACATATATATATATATATATATATATATATATATATATATATATATATATAAACTAGACTCAGCAAAAGATAAGTGGGCTTCCTAAACATGACGATAAACTAAATCCGGCAGCAAAGCGTCTGGTCAGAGGGTTTTTAGAAGAGTAGAGCCACCACTTTATTGATATTGTTTCCAGGTCCACCTGACCCGAGGTGGTAGCATCTGTTAGTGTCCTAGCTATAGACAAATCGTTGACTCTCAAACTGGGGTCATAGCACTATCAAAGTGCAAAAATAGGTTTTTATAGTAAAAGTAAAAGCAAACTTTTTTTGAAAAAAATATATTACCAGTAAGACCTTTTTGGAAAATAATTATTACCAGCAATAAATTTTACTCTCCATAAAAAAAAACTCTTTAAAAGATACGTCAATGATACCTGATCTACAAACAGATTTCATACAAAGAAAACATTCTAGTCATACGAGTCTATCCTAAAAAATATTGTCGGCATTAAGTAACACACTGAGGTTGATATGCCGTAAAACAAATTAAACCAAAGCAAAAGATGAGTAAAAAGCAATGGGATAATGATGAAGCAAGTTGTCACTTTATAGCGCTGACTCAAAAATGCTTTTACTACTACAACTGCACAGTTGATAATGCTTGCTAACAAAACAAACATAAATTCCATGAAGAGTATTACTTGCGTAGTGTCATAAGATACGTTGTACACATCTTTGTCATGTTCACAAACCGAATCATTTATTTTGTCCACGTGGGTGGATTGTTCTAGTTCCACATGCCATGCCTTTTCTGGATATCTCATTTTCAGCTAATTCCTTTTAGTAACTTAACTCTCCAAGATTTGGTTTAGCTCTGCTGTGGCCAGGTATTGAACTCACGATAATTTGGGTGAAGTCACTGGATGACTTAAACCACCACATTTAACAACTAGGCCATTTGTCTAGAACAATCTAACCGCGTAGACTAAATAAAGGGTCCAATTCGAAATTCTGACATATCACCTGACGAAGACAGGAGACTTACGACAATAAAGATGAGGACAACAGTCCGAACAATTTAAATAGTGTAATAGTATGAAATGCCACTTGAATATATTTTGAACAATATTTGAACTTAACAATTTTAACAAAACCCTGCAGTAACAATGATAAATAGGAAATCAGATCAACATTTCAAGAAGTACGAGGGTACAAATGAACATTTTTAGTTGACAAGAACTTCTATATCACTGAAGATTTTAAACAGATGATATTGTTATCGCCTCTTCTATATTCTGTATTTTACTTTTTTCTTATGACCGTTTCTCGTACGATCACTGTAGTTAAACAACGGCGAGACTGAGTAAGTACATAGATGAATGACCGTAACGAATAGCAGGTGCTGTCAGCTTGGATATGCCATTGGTGTAATGGATAATTGATCGGAATTGTTAATCGGAGAGATAAATTATAATTCCAGTTGGATTCGTTATATTATTTGGGTAATTACAAGCTTTGTTGGGAAAACACATTCTATATAAAATCAGTTGAGTTTGTCAAACTAGAAAGAGGAGTGTTCAACGAAATGGTAGGTGAACAGATTTAAATATTTTAAATCCAGCTATTTTCTCCCAGCTTTGGGTTAAATAGTAAGACGTATATCACAAAATTATTATTTAAAATCTAAACTATCTTCTGAATTTAAATAACCAGAAAAGTCTTGATAAACCATAGGAAACATATCAATCAATCCAATTATTTTTATATATGCATTATCGTTATCACTGAAACCAAAAATCGTATCTGATATAAATTTTTATTCCATCTTCCCTGGTAATAAAATCATACTATCTGAAGTAATGGCCGGAGGTAACGAATGTGCTAACATATAAACTAACGGAGGAATAAGCAGAATAATATTCTGTATCTAGTGAAGTGGCATACTATATGAGACAAAATATGTTCTTTATATTTTCAATACAGGCATGTACTTTGATGTTGATTTTCAGAAATATTTTCTAGTTTCTGAATCTAAACCCACAACTCAGTATTTTTCCACTTGTAAACTGAAAGCTAGCTTGCTTGCGGACATCTTCCATAGCGTCAGACATTGCCGGAGATTGGCTAAAGATTAAGCAGAATGTTACAGAACTCAACGAGAAACGTTGGTTGATTATACTCAGCTAATTACTTTATCAATCTGTATTATATTTTGCCCCAGGGAAAAGAGCCAGGTTATTCTCTGTCTATTTCTTAGAAATCAAAGGCACACGAATCATCTGATACTGGTTATACGACCGTTGAGGGTAAAAATATTGATATCTGGCAAACAAAACCGATGTTGGAAATCACATTAAGGAAGGAGAGACATTATTATTATTTATGAGGAATATAAAAATGGCAAATCAAACCAGAGTAAAAAAAAAACCAAATAACACGACATTATCGGGCATTTTAGTCGATCAAGAATCCCCAATAACAATCGTACAAATATAACCCTACTCATAATGTAAAATCAACTGTGTCTTTCCATCTTGATAAATAGCATTTTTCAAAGGAATGGTAGGTGAACAGATTTAAATATTTTGTCGAAATTTATCAAAGGCGGGAGAATATTCTTATGTTTCAATATTTCACTTCAGCATAAAATATTTAAGTAATTGGTAAACACCAATTACTTAAATATTTTTTTTTCTAATTAATAACATGTCCTTATCGGATCAAGGTGGGGGAATGGGTCGCTATTGAGGAATCGGAGAGCCGGAGTTGAAATCCACACACGTTCATTACTTTCACTTTCGTGTATATAGCCTTGAAAACAGTATAAATCCATTTCTTCTACCCCCAGCTATGGATAAATAGTAGGACAGACTAAGTCCTATAGCCTTGGGGGCACTAGGTCTAGGCGAATGACGATTCTGAATCCCAAAACACCATTAAATGGATTAAATATAGTCAACAACTGGCCAAGCTTGGTGAATACGTCAACACCCCTGGAAACATGAACAATCAGGGAGTGTAGTTTAATAGGAAGGAGAATTTTGGAATAACGCGTAAACAAATTCCTTGGCACCCATCAGTTCATACAATTACAGGAAAAACTCATTTTCCAGCCTTGATAGAGAGCAAAATAATTTAGAAGATGACATAGGTATACAGTAATAAAAACGAAATATATCCTTAGCGCAAGAAAAAAATTGATAGGGGTGTGATCCGGCGATCTTACTGTAGGTATACTTACTGCATACCTGCTTTTACAGCTCTTGTATTTTCTACTCTACGTCCTCTTTCTTAAACTGTCTGAAGCTTATCCCTACTCTATCGATTTTTACATTACAAATGATCAGATGAACTCTACCCTTTGAATCCAACACTTCAAATATTTATAGCTAGAAAACTCCGTGCTGCGTCCACGGAGACGAATCAATCTCATTTCCTCCGTATTCCAATTGTAAGGAGGAAGTTCCGCAGATAGATCTTTCCTAAGAACTTCTATTTTGAGGAAGAGACTCCTTCAAGAATGTTTCAATACACGCTACAATCTTAACCTCTTCAAGTCAAGGGTCTACATTTATCTAGGCTCTGTTTTCTCATAATCCCCGCTACTTGCCAGCTCCTTTTATCTTCACTTCACATATTGAAATTTTACCTTGAGAGGTACTCGATCCCGATAATGGGTGGAAAGATATAAAATCATGTCAGCTCCAGTGTTAATAATGTTTAGCAAGAAAACCCTCAAATGCTGTTAATGCTCTTAACTGTTTTATCTGGTTACAGCAAAAGGCATTTCTGATTATTGAGCAATGCTTAAACACATAAATTACAAGCTTTGTTGGGAAAACACATTGTATATAAAATCAGTTGAGTGTTTCAAAATAGAAAGAGGAGTTTTACAATGGTACGTTCCCACGATACATTTATATAACAAAGACAGTAGATTTTTAAAAGAATTGTAGAAATTACAAACTTGTATTAACGCCGTCTGTAAACTTAACCACATACACAGCGCAGATGAGACAATGTTTATGATAAGTTAAGAATGTAAATGAAAACCGTTTAAAAACGATAGTCGATGAAATAAAGAAGCACAATAGCAATTTATAATTTGTTCTCCTGACATGAACAGTAGCTTTTCGCAGGTTTACAAATATATATCACTTGACCTTAAAATACAGTAGAATACCTCATATCCGGAATCCCTCATATCCGGAATCCCTCATATCCGGAATCCCTCATATCCGGAATCCCGCATATCTAGACATTATTTTGATGTATATATTTTAAATATTTGGATGATATGTAACTGACTTGAAATTTCTGTATTTCGGGAAATTTATTTGGATAATTGCTTACTTAATTTAATTAATTTTCATTAACATTACATAATTTATATGTTTTTACTTAAAATCAATTACGTTATATTTAACTCAGCATTATCTTATGTTGCTTTCTATAAAACACTGTAAATAAATGTTGAATTAGATTTCAGTTCTTTTATTTTAATCTAAATATAACCCCTCATTTCCGGACTTTGTAACAAATTCCTCATATCCGGAAGGCCTTCTTAGTCCAGTTGACAGGGATTCTACTGAATATTGGATAAGCGCATTTTAAAAGCTTTTAACATTAGTAATAACCCTATATTTTTTAAGAAAATAAATCTAAGACATGTTTTATTAAAATGCATTCCTGTTTTACCTGACACTCAAGAAATTCATTATTATCCAAGAACAGCAGATTGTCTGGGTTTACCGATATATATCATTTGACTTTAAAACATATAAATTGAATAATGTGTGAATTTGATTTATATCTAAAAGATTCTAAACAAGTTGAGAAACTCATTTGGCTAAATTTTCTCGAAATTGCATAAAACACAATTTTTTTAGTTTTTGCTTAAATCATTTTTTTTTACCTATGATAAATTCAAAATAGAGAAAAATATATTAGATAAATATATTGTATGCCTTGGCGTTTATCTCTATTTAAATTTTAGGTTAAATCCAGAATGGCAATTTTAAGTTATATAGTTTTAATAGAATTGTAACTGTGTGTTTAACCAATTCGCTCGAGACTGTAGTTAAAGGTGCTTTTCAGAAATTCAGGAAGATATAAAATGGAATTTTTAGATACCTTAATATTTGCTTTGTTTTACGCCATATCAACATCAGTAAACTATTTAATGCCGACAAGATTTTTAGGATGGGTTCGTATGAATAGAATATGTATGTTTTGTAAGAAATCAGTTTGTAGATCAGGTTTCATTGATGTATTTTTGTAGAAGGTATTTTTTAAGTTTTATTGAGTGTAAAATGTATTGCTATATGTTGTGGTAGGATCCACCTAATCTGCATAGGTGACTACCAACTATATAAATAATGGTTGGTACCGGAAGACGAGGAGGAGGAATCACGAGATCCAACGGCCGTCTTGTTATTCCTTTTCTCTTTGTTGTAGACCGCAGACCGACTGCACGTTTGCCGGAATTCTGTTTGACTGCTGACAGACTGCTCGTTTGCCCGAATTCTGTGTTGCATTGTATTTAGCTAAGTTTGTTTTTTTATTATTTCCATTTGACTGTTTCAGGAAAAAAAAGAAAAAAAAGAAAAAAAAAAAAAAAAAAAAAAGAAAAAAAAGTCCTTTTGATTTTTGCTTCTCTCCATTTTTTTTTACCCCCCCCTCTTTTAATTTCTGTTATTTTTTCTTTTATTTCAGTTTTCCAATTTTCCCCCTTTAATTTTTGTTTCCTTTTAATTTTCTTTTTACCCCCGGTAATTCTTTGTTTTTTATTTTTTACCCCTTTTTAATTTGCAGGCTATCTCTTTTTATTCTAGTTTCCCGTTTTAATTTCCTTCCAACCTTTAATTTTTGTTTTTCATTTCCACGCTTTTTCTTTTTAGCCTCCGTTAAAATTTTCATTTTCCTTTAATTTCTGATTTTCGCGTTTATTAATTTTAATTTCTGTTTTCTTTCCTAACCTTACGTTTTTCCGTGTTTTTCGTTTTATAATTTGTTTGTACTAATTTCGTTTTGTAATCCTTGTATTGTATAATTTATTTGTTTATTTTTCCTTTGTTTATCGGTTCGACTCGCTTTTCTGTGGGTCGGCCATTTTGAATTTTTGTTTCTAGCTTTGGTTGTCGTCGAAAGTTACGTATTTTCTTTTGTTTATTCTTTTCGACTAGTGTCGGCCATTTTGTTTTTTTGTTAATAGCTCCGGCTATTTGCCGAAGTTTATTATTGTCTTTGTTTACCTTGTTTTGAACCGTTTTCTTTGTATTATTTAATTTTCCTCCTTGTGTTTTTTTATTTTCGCCTTTAGGTGATATTTGTTTAAGTTTTTTACGTGTTATTTTTGTTGTGTTTGTAATTGTTTAATTTAGCTGTCTAGTCTCGCTTCTTAAAGTCGGCCATCTTTTATTTTATTTTTAACTAGCTTCGGCTAGAGTTTAATCTTATTAGTTTTTTTTTTATCTATCTTTTCTTTGATTTTTTTTTGTCTAAATTTCCCCCCCCCTTTTTTATTTTTTTTTGCGCCTTTTGGCGTTATTCGTTCTTTTTTGTTTCGCCTTTAGGCGAAATTTAGTAAATATCCCTCCCCCTATTCCTCCACTCCCGACCCTCCCCCTTACTTCATTATGGAGAAGAAGGAAAAAAAAGCCCCTTCTTTCCTGATCACAAAGAAAAAAACTTCCACCCTGGCTACTATCAAAAAATCGGTTAGGAAGCATCTTTTTAACCCGAAAAAAGACCCCCCGGACAAAGATAATCCCAATGAATATCCTGCCCTGCCACGAACCCCTACTAATGAGGAGATTGTGGACGTCCTTAAGCAGGCGGCCAAAGCCAGGATAGCTAAGGAAATCCTGGAAAAGGAAAAAAACAATGAAAAGCCTAAAGTCAGTACCGAGGTCGGGGATTCGCCCTCTTGTTGGAAGTCCCCTCCGAATTGTATTATCGACATCGCGGAGTTCCTGGAGCGTGCCAAGAGTTACGCTCACCTCGTGGTGAAAGACGGGCTCTTGGAGGATCCAGTGGAACTGAAGAGAGTCGAAAAAAGAATAGTGTCTGTTTTTGTCGTCGACAAGCGTTCGCGCAAAATTTGTCGTTCGACTAAAGACACAGTGTTTAAAGCACTGGAGTCCCTGGGGTTCAAACCCCTAAGAATTGTCAAAGGCAAGGGTTTCTTCATGTGGGACGTGCTGCTGCCCACTGCAGAAGACTGCGTGAGAGCCACCCGGAGAGAATTAATCACCAAAGATCTCATCCTCCGAACAGAGTACGAGGGTCGGCGAAGGACCAGGGTGGCAGTGTACGAGGTCCCTCCTCAGGTTATCGGGGAACACCTCGCGGCTTTCCTGGCCCAATACGGGGAAATATTGGCCGCTTCCTGCGATAGCCTGACCGGGGGATGGAGCTTTGATATGATGCTCGATCGTAAGGCCTTCAGCTCCGTCCCCAACTGGATTGACGTCGGTGACCTGAAGCTGCCGGTCATCGTGACCGGTCGTAAACCAGCCTGCTGGAAGTGTGGAGTGACTGGTCATCTCTCCTCTTCCTGCCCAGAGAAGAAGGCCTCTGGAACTCAGGTCACAAAAGACCAAACTCCCCCTCTGACCGAGTCTGCAAAATCCGCCGCGCCTGTAATGGGCATGCCAGCTGCCGGGACCGGAGAGGTTGTTCCCCCGGTTGGGTCACCATCCAAGCCCCCATCCCCCGAAGAGCCCTCTTCCGCCGCTCCTGTGGCTAAGAAGGGGGAAGAAGGGGAATGGCAGGTAGTTGGCAGGGTCAGAGGGAAGCGTCAGCCAGCGGGTCCTCAGTCCCCTGAAGCCTCGGGGACTAAAGACACACACAGTCCCACTCCCTCTATCAACAGCAAGGGCGACGCCCCGACCTCCACTCTTTCAATTGAAGAGCAGAGGCTAAAATACGAGCCGAGCCACGAAAAAGCGGAGAAACTAAAAAAACTCAAAAAACATCTGGACGACCAAAAAAAAACCACAAAATCTCCTCCAAAAAAAAACATCCCCTTACAGTCACCTAAATTAATTTCCCCCATCAAATCTCCCCCGAAGAAGAAGGCCACCCTTTGTGTTTCCTCCATCCCCATGCCTCCCACTTCAACCCCTCTCTCCAGAGTGAAGCCTTCTCCTGCTATGCCGTCCACCTCCCATGCCCAATCCCAAATCCCGCTCAGTAGAGATCCCAGTCCCTTTAGACAACCCTGCACTCCTTGCCACACTCCCAGTCCTTCTCCCACTAAAACCTCTCAGATGTTACCACCGGTCACCAAAAGGCCCCGAAGCCCCACTCAAGATCCCGGCGAAAAGAAAAAAAAACCAAAGGGCATTTTCAATCATGGATTGGACATTTGTAAGATCTCCCCTAGGCAGGCGGAAAAAGCTAGGGATTATGGGAACCGTATCCCTAATCTAAAGTTCCTCCTGTCCATCAAACAGTTCAGCGACAAAGACATCGACAACCCGTTGAACTTCCCAGATGCCCAGCGGGTTTTAACCGTGGTGGGAGTAGACACGGGAGCAAAACAGATTTGGGCCATGTTGGACGAGGCCATATCCTCGTTCAACATGAGCCCGCCCATTGCTATCATTCAGAGCGACAAGCTCCGGAAAATGAACTCATTTTGTGCAGGGAGGGTCCCAATTTTTGTTCACCCCTCCCTCTATAGGGCTCTTAAACTTACTTTCCCGTGGGATATCGGCGGGATCTCCCAGGACGGTAACATCAACACTGAGATGGGCCATGGGTCTATGGGAGATGCTGTCGGTATCCTCACCCCGGCCATGTTCAAAACAGGTAAGCAACCCTAATCAGTTTTCACTATGGCTCTCTGGTTGGCTACTTTAAATGTCCGGGGCCTGAGGTCGGAGTCTCGCAGGGCGAGGCTCTCTCGCGACCTTCAGCGCCTCGGGGTTAATATCTGTTGTGTGCAAGAGACCCGGTTTTCTTCTCATGATCGTGAGGATGTGCTGTCTAAGGGGTTCGCCCTTTATTCAGCATGTTTTGATGGTCGTTCGAGGGGTGTCTCTTGGCTAGTGAGCAGGTCTTTAGACGCTGCATGTACTCTTGTTTTCGCAGATCCGGCGGGCAGGCTTTGTGTGCTGGACGTTACCATAAAAGGTAAGGCTTTACGTCTCATCGGCGTTTATGCGCCTAATACCCATGCTGAGCGACCTGGTCTGTTTCGGCAGATCGAGCCGTTTTTGACGACATCTCGTCGGGTAGTTTTAGCGGGCGATTGGAATGCCGTCCTTGAGCCCGATATAGATCGTATAGGGAAAAAACGGGGTACTAACAATCCTGATGTGAAACCATTTCGGGACTTTATCGGCGGGTTTGATCTCGTCGATAAGTACCGGAATGAGCATCCTCGGGAGGTAGCATGGACTTGGACTAATAGTGGCAACTCGGCTCCTGGGACGCTTGCGAGCTACCTCGACCGGGTCTTAGTTAAGAGAGTCGATGTAGGGCTCTTAGGGTGTCCAAGTTTCCATTACATAGTTTATTCGGATCATAGGCTTGTCCGGGTCCGGGTAAACTTAGATAAGCCTAAGGTTAGGTTGGCTGGTTACTGGAAATTCAACTGTTCACTGTTTGGTGAGCAGGGATTTCGGGACCAGCTGGTACTAATGATACAACGGGAATTGTCGGGAGCGGTTTTCGGGAACGCCTGGTGGGGTAAACTTAAATCCAAAATTAGAACGTTTGCTGCCGATTTTAGTCGTCGACTCAATCGAGATAGATTAGCGGCGCAAACTGCTTTAGAAGAAAAAGTTGATCGGGCCGTGAAATCCCGTGTTAGTGGGGATGTAGCCTTAGCTAAGGCAGAGTTGGCCTCCTTGCTTATCAAGAAGGATCAAGCTCTGGTAGTTAGGGCTAGGTTAAAAAGAATGTCCTCTGAGGCGACGAATATGGCCGCTGAATTGCGTGCAGAGGAGAGTAGGAGTGCGTCTCGACGACATATCGCGTGCGTCACATTACCGGATAATCGGACCGTGACTACAAACGCGGGCATATGTGAGGTCTTTCGAGATTACTTTCAGGATCTTTTCACCAGGGAGCCCGGTCTGAGCTCTGCTCAGTTCGACTCCTATTTAGCCGACTTTCCCTGCCTCGAGGCAGCTGAAGCGGCTGGGTGCGAGGGTCCCATAACAGAGTCCGAGATCTGGGATGCGCTGAAGCAGGTTGGCCTGGATAAGTCTCCGGGACTCGATGGTCTTCCCTACGAAGTGTACTTGAGGCTGTCGCCCGTTTTTGTTCCTTTGCTGGAGCTGATTTTCAACCACTGGATGAAGCAGGGGTCTATACCCCAACGCTTCACCAGGGGTGTGATCAAGTTGCTGCGTAAGGACAAGAACGGTGGGGATGGGTTAGGGAACTTTCGCCCTTTAACAATGTTAAACACGGAGTTAAAGATTTTGGCGAAGATCTTAGCCAACCGTTTGCAGCTTGTCCTGTCTAGTCTGATTGGTCCCGAGCAGACTTGTGCTGTGAAGGGCAGGACTATTCAGGATAACCTGCATATGGTACGCTTGATCTTAGAACAAGTCGACGGTGAAGCCGCGCTGATCAATTTAGATCAGTCCAAGGCCTTCGATAGGGTTGACCATCGTTTTCTGGAGGCTGTCCTTTCGGCGGCCGGTTTCGGAGCCGACTTTCGCTCCTGGATCCGACTCTTGTATGCGACCCCCGGTGCGCTGGTGGAAGTGAATGGAGTAAGATCGAAGCCTTTCGTATTGTCTCGCTCTATTCGTCAGGGTTGTCCGCTCTCGCCTTTGCTGTACGTTCTTGCGTTGGAACCGTTCCTTCGCAAGTTAAAGGCGAATCCGGTCCTGCGTGGAATATCTCTGCCTGGGGCCACCACCTCAGCAAGGTATTCTGCCTATGCTGACGACGTTTCGGTTCTTGTGTCGAGCAGAACCGAGATTGACGAAGTCAGCAAAGTGGTCAGTGGTTATGAGATGGTGACAGGGGCCAAGATCAATCGCGATAAGTCTGTGGGCTTGCGATTGGGTGCGTGGAAGGGAGTTTCTCTTCCCGGACCTTTCCTCTGGACGGATGGGCCGATCAAGATACTCGGCGTCTGGTTCGGTCCGGATCTCCAGTTGGAAATGAATTGGTCGGAGGTACGAGGGAAGGCCGAGATCGCGGTTGGTCTGTGGTCTCGGAGGAGGCTTTCCCTGAAGGGAAGGGCGGAAGTATGTGTTTCTCACATATATCCTATTCTCGTGTACCGACTCTCTGTACTTCCACTTCCGTTTACCGCACTAAGTTTATTAGTAAGGCTCTTGTTCTCTTTCTTGTGGAGAGGCAAGGCCGCTATGGTATCTCGCAAGATCTGTTGCCTTCATACCGCTGAGGGCGGCCTGGGAATGCCAAGCATTGAGATTCGTCAACATATGCTTCGCATTGCATTCCTGGACCGATTGTGTCGCGAACCGGACGAGGTGGGAGCCTTCTGGAAGGAAGATGCCCGGAAAAATTTCCCGTCCCTGAGAAGTGTGCACTCGTGCGAGGGGGAGGCCCGCCGTAGACCCCGAGCCGAAAGCTCCTTCTATCACGAATGTCGTCGCGCTCTGAAATGCCTCTTACGGGCGTCGGAAGGCCTCTCCAACGTCCAGGCGTTGTCTCGTAGGGCATTGTATCAAGTGTTAGTTCGGGGGTCCGTTCAAGATGCTCTGATTAGCGAGCTCGGTCTTACGAAGCAGCAGGCTCGCTCAATATGGCCTTGGGCGACAGGGTTGAAATGCCTCACTAACGACGAGGCATCACTCACCTGGCAGGTGATTCGTGGAGCCCTCTGGGTCGGCAAAAGACTTTGTGCAGCGGGCTTGGAGAATTCTCCAAACTGCCGCCGCTGTGTTGGGGAAGTCGAGACCATTGGTCACGCCTTCTTTCAGTGCAGAGTGGTAGTGCCGTTGTGCAAGTTTGTTGAAGGTCTCATGGTTCGCGTCTTGCGGAGAAAGACCTTTGTCCTGGATGTCGTTTCTGTTTGCAGCAATGTGGTACCGCAGATGTCGAGGGCTGAGAATTATGTGTTCTGTTGCTTACTAGGCGTTATGAGAGTCGTGATTTGGACGACGCGTCAGAAGGAATTCTATGGTGGCGAGAAGTTTGCTTCTTCCGAACTGATCTTGTTCTTTAGGCATCTGCTTAAAGTCAAGATTAGGACGGAAAGGCGGCGACTCACATCATCTGAATTTGGCGAAAGGTGGGTGACTCTTGCGCGTTTGTGCCGTGTGAAAGGGGCTGACCTTGAGTGGCATTTTGATGCCGGTTAGGCATAGGATATTGTTTACCTGGGTTGAACTTGGGCAACCCATCCATGCTTAGGCTAGATTAGGGTTTTTGGTGTTTTATTTTTAGTTTCTTAGGATTATGTAAACTTAGCTAAGGTATGTTTGCTCATTGGCCCCTTTTTTTTCTGTCCCCTTTTCTTTTCCTTTAGTTTAACTCCCCATCCCTCCCCTCTTTAGGTGCTCAGTGATTTCAGTTCTCTGGATGATGCGGGACGCCTTTCGTTTTCGTGTGTGTGATCCTTTTCGTATGTTTGTGTGTGAATCAGTGCGTGTTTGTGCGAGTGGTTGGGATGGATAAATGTGTATTTTATATTGTCAAAGTCCCGTGTCGATTTCGCCCAGTTAATTGATTTTACTGGCACATTTAGGATTTGTCGGGGGGTTTTTAATTACTAACATGATTTTGTTTAGTTTTCTTGTACATATTTGTATGCATATTGTATATAGTCATTGGGGATTATTTTATTTAATTTTTATGCCCGCCCCCCAACAGACTTTATTGTATATATGGGGTTATTTAGGATTTTCATAGAGACAATGAGGTATTTTGGTGGTTGTAGAACGAATGGTATGTATGAATGTGGTGTTTTGGTGAAAGGAATATTGTTTTGTATGCTTGGGTCAGTGCGTGCGACTAGCTAAGTTTAATTTTAAGACAAGCGATGACCTTCCTTTCCCAATCCCCATTTTTGGCTTTGTGCCACATTTACCGTGTTTTGTATACGGTAATAAATATTATCACGAGATCCAACGGCCGTCTTGTTATTCCTTTTCTCTTTGTTGTAGACCGCAGACCGACTGCACGTTTGCCCGAATTCTGTTTGACTGCTGACAGACTGCTCGTTTGCCCGAATTCTGTGTTGCATTGTATTTGGTTAAGTTTGTTTTTTATTATTTCATTTTGACTGTTTCAGGAAAAAAAAGAAAAAAAGAAAAAAAAAAAAAAAAAAAAAAAAAAAGTCCTTTTGATTTTTGCTTCTCTCCATTTTTTTTTACCCCCCCCTCTTTTAATTTCTGTTATATTTTCTTTTTATTTCAGTTTTCCAATTTTCCCCCTTTAATTTTTGTTTTCCTTTTAATTTTCTTTTTACCCCCGGTAATTCTTTGTTTTTTATTTTTTACCCCTTTTTAATTTGCAGGCTTTTTCTTTTTATTCTAGTTTCTCGTTTTAATTTCCTTCCAACCTTTAATTTTTGTTTTTCATTTCCACGCTTTTTCTTTTTAGCCTCCGTTAAAATTTTCATTTTCCTTTAATTTCTGATTTTCGCGTTTATTAATTTTAATTTCTGTTTTCTTTCCTAACCTAACGTTTTTCCGTGTTTTTCGTTTTATAATTTGTTTGTACTAAATTCGTTTTGTAATCCTTGTATTGTATAATTTATTTGTTTATTTTTCCTTTGTTTATCGGTTCGACTCGCTTTTCTGTGGGTCGGCCATTTTGAATTTTTGTTTCTAGCTTTGGTTGTCGTCGAAAGTTACGTATTTTCTTTTGTTTATTCTTTTCGACTAGTGTCGGCCATTTTGTTTTTTTTGTTAATAGCTCCGGCTATTTGCCGAAGTTTATTATTGTCTTTGTTTACCTTGTTTTGAACCGTTTTCTTTGTATTATTTAATTTTCCTCCTTGTGTTTTTTATTTTCGCCTTTAGGTGATATTTGTTTAAGTTTTTTACGTGTTATTTTTGTTGTGTTTGTAATTGTTTAATTTAGCTGTCTAGTCTCGCTTCTTAAAGTCGGCCATCTTTTATTTTATTTTTTTTAACTAGCTTCGGCTAGAGTTTAATCTTAGTTTTTCTTATCTATCTTTTCTTTGAACTTTTTTGTCTAATTTCCCCCCCCCTTTTTTATTTTTTTTTGCGCCTTTTGGCGTTATTCGTTCTTTTTTGTTTCGCCTTTAGGCGAAATTTAGTAAATATCCCTCCCCCTATTCCTCCACTCCCGACCCTCCCCCTTACTTCATCATGGAGAAGAAGGAAAAAAAAGCCCCTTCTTTTCTGATCACAAAGAAAAAGACTTCGACCCTGGCTACCATCAAAAAATCGGTTAGGAAGCACCTTTTTAACCCGAAAAAAGACCCCCCAGACAAAGATAATCCCAATGAATATCCTGCCCTGCCAAGAACCCCTACGAATGAGGAGATTGTGGACGTCCTGAAGAAGGCGGCCAAAGCCAGGATAGCTAATGAAATCCTGGAAAAGGAAAAAAACAAAGAAAAGCCGAAAGTTAGTACCGAGGTCGGGGATTCGCCCTCTTGTTGGAAGTCCCCTCCGAATTGTATTATCGACATCGCGGAGTTCCTGGAGCGTGCCAAGAGTTACGCTCACCTCGTGGTGAAAGACGGGCTCTTGGAGGATCCAGTGGAACTGAAGAGAGTCGAAAAAAGAATAGTGTCTGTTTTTGTCGTCGACAAGCGTTCGCGCAAAATTTGTCGTTCGACTAAAGACACAGTGTTTAAAGCACTGGAGTCCCTGGGGTTCAAACCCCTAAGAATTGTCAAAGGCAAGGGTTTCTTCATGTGGGACGTGCTGCTGCCCACTGCAGAAGACTGCGTGAGAGCCACCCGGAGAGAATTAATCACCAAAGATCTCATCCTCCGAACAGAGTACGAGGGTCGGCGAAGGACCAGGGTGGCAGTGTACGAGGTCCCTCCTCAGGTTATCGGGGAACACCTCGCGGCTTTCCTGGCCCAATACGGGGAAATATTGGCCGCTTCCTGCGATAGCCTGACCGGGGGATGGAGCTTTGATATGATGCTCGATCGTAAGGCCTTCAGCTCCGTCCCCAACTGGATTGACGTCGGTGACCTGAAGCTGCCGGTCATCGTGACCGGTCGTAAACCAGCCTGCTGGAAGTGTGGAGTGACTGGTCATCTCTCCTCTTCCTGCCCAGAGAAGAAGGCCTCTGGAACTCAGGTCACAAAAGACCAAACTCCCCCTCTGACCGAGTCTGCAAAATCCGCCGCGCCTGTAATGGGCATGCCAGCTGCCGGGACCGGAGAGGTTGTTCCCCCGGTTGGGTCACCATCCAAGCCCCCATCCCCCGAAGAGCCCTCTTCCGCCGCTCCTGTGGCTAAGAAGGGGGAAGAAGGGGAATGGCAGGTAGTTGGCAGGGTCAGAGGGAAGCGTCAGCCAGCGGGTCCTCAGTCCCCTGAAGCCTCGGGGACTAAAGACACACACAGTCCCACTCCCTCTATCAACAGCAAGGGCGACGCCCCGACCTCCACTCTTTCAATTGAAGAGCAGAAGCTAAAATACGAGCCGAGCCACGAAAAAGCGGAGAAACTAAAAAAACTCAAAAAACATCTGGACGACCAAAAAAAAACCACAAAATCTCCTCCAAAGAAAACCATCCCCTTACAGTCACCTAAATTAATTTCCCCCATCAAATCTCCCCCGAAGAAGAAGGCCACCCTTTGTGTATCCTCCATCCCCATGCCTCCCACTTCAACCCCTCTCTCCAGAGTGAAGCCTTCGCCTGCTATGCCGTCCACCTCCCATGCCCAATCCCAAATCCCGCTCAGTAGAGATCCCAGTCCCTTTAGACAACCCTGCACTCCTTGCCACACTCCCAGTCCTTCTCCCACTAAAACCTCTCAGATGTTACCACCGGTCACCAAAAGGCCCCGAAGCCCCACTCAAGATCCCGGCGAAAAGAAAAAAAAACCAAAGGGCATTTTCAATCATGGATTGGACATTTGTAAGATCTCCCCTAGGCAGGCGGAAAAAGCTAGGGATTATGGGAACCGTATCCCTAATCTAAATTTCCTCCTGTCCAACAAACAGTTCAGCGACAAAGACATCGACAACCCGTTGAACTTCCCAGATGCCCAGCGGGTTTTAACCGTGGTGGGAGTAGACACGGGAGCAAAACAGATTTGGGCCATGTTGGACGAGGCCATATCCTCGTTCAACATGAGCCCGCCCATTGCTATCATTCAGAGCGACAAGCTCCGGAAAATGAACTCATTTTGTGCAGGGAGGGTCCCAATTTTTGTTCACCCCTCCCTCTATAGGGCTCTTAAACTTACTTTCCCGTGGGATATCGGCGGGATCTCCCAGGACGGTAACGTCAACACTGAGATGGGCCATGGGTCTATGGGAGATGCTGTCGGTATCCTCACCCCGGCCATGTTCAAAACAGGTAAGCAACCCTAATCAGTTTTCACTATGGCTCTCTGGTTGGCTACTTTAAATGTCCGGGGCCTGAGGTCGGAGTCTCGCAGAGCGAGGCTCTCTCCCGACCTTCAGCGCCTCGGGGTTAATATCTGTTGTGTGCAAGAGACCCGGTTTTCTTCTCATGATCGTGAGGATGTGCTGTCTAAGGGGTTCGCCCTTTATTCAGCATGTTTTGATGGTCGTTCGAGGGGTGTCTCTTGGCTAGTGAGCAGGTCTTTAGACGCTGCATGTACTCTTGTTTTCGCAGATCCGGCGGGCAGGCTTTGTGTGCTGGACGTTACCATAAAAGGTAAGACTTTACGTCTCATCGGCGTTTATGCGCCTAATACCCATGCTGAGCGACCTGGTCTGTTTCGGCAGATCGAGCCGTTTTTGACGACATCTCGTCGGGTAGTTTTAGCGGGCGATTGGAATGCCGTCCTTGAGCCCGATATAGATCGTATAGGGAAAAAACGGGGTACTAACAATCCTGATGTGAAACCATTTCGGGACTTTATCGGCGGGTTTGATCTCGTCGATAAGTACCGGAATGAGCATCCTCGGGAGGTAGCATGGACTTGGACTAATAGTGGCAACTCGGCTCCTGGGACGCTTGCGAGCTACCTCGACCGGGTCTTAGTTAAGAGAGTCGATGTAGGGCTCTTAGGGTGTCCAAGTTTCCATTACATAGTTTATTCGGATCATAGGCTTGTCCGGGTCCGGGTAAACTTAGATAAGCCTAAGGTTAGGTTGGCTGGTTACTGGAAATTCAACTGTTCACTGTTTGGTGAGCAGGGATTTCGGGACCAGCTGGTACTAATGATACAACGGGAATTGTCGGGAGCGGTTTTCGGGAACGCCTGGTGGGGTAAACTTAAATCCAAAATTAGAACGTTTGCTGCCGATTTTAGTCGTCGACTCAATCGAGATAGATTAGCGGCGCAAACTGCTTTAGAAGAAAAAGTTGATCGGGCCGTGAAATCCCGTGTTAGTGGGGATGTAGCCTTAGCTAAGGCAGAGTTGGCCTCTTTGCTTATCAAGAAGGATCAAGCTCTGGTAGTTAGGGCTAGGTTAAAAAGAATGTCCTCTGAGGCGACGAATATGGCCGCTGAATTGCGTGCAGAGGAGAGTAGGAGTGCGTCTCGACGACATATCGCGTGCGTCACATTACCGGATAATCGGACCGTGACTACAAACGCGGGAATATGTGAGGTCTTTCGTGATTACTTTCAGGATCTTTTCACCAGGGAGCCCGGTCTGAGCTCTGCTCAGTTCGACTCCTATTTAGCCGACTTTCCCTGCCTCGAGGCAGCTGAAGCGGCTGGGTGCGAGGGTCCCATAACAGAGTCTGAGATCTGGGATGCGCTGAAGCAGGTTGGCCTGGAAAAGTCTCCGGGACTCGATGGTCTTCCCTACGAAGTGTACTTGAGGCTGTCGCCCGTTTTTGTTCCTTTGCTGGAGCTGATTTTCAACCACTGGATGAAGCAGGGGTCTATACCCCAACGCTTCACCAGGGGTGTGATCAAGTTGCTGCGTAAGGACAAGAACGGTGGGGATGGGTTAGGGAACTTTCGCCCTTTAACAATGTTAAACACGGAGTTAAAGATTTTGGCGAAGATCTTAGCCAACCGTTTGCAGCTTGTCCTGTCTAGTCTGATTGGTCCCGAGCAGACTTGTGCTGTGAAGGGCAGGACTATTCAGGATAACCTGCATATGGTACGCTTGATCTTAGAACAAGTCGACGGTGAAGCCGCGCTGATCAATTTAGATCAGTCCAAGGCCTTCGATAGGGTTGACCATCGTTTTCTGGAGGCTGTCCTTTCGGCGGCCGGTTTCGGAGCCGACTTTCGCTCCTGGATCCGACTCTTGTATGCGACCCCCGGTGCGCTGGTGGAAGTGAATGGAGTAAGATCGAAGCCTTTCGTATTGTCTCGCTCTATTCGTCAGGGTTGTCCGCTCTCGCCTTTGCTGTACGTTCTTGCGTTGGAACCGTTCCTTCGCAAGTTAAAGGCGAATCCGGTCCTGCGTGGAATATCTCTGCCTGGGGCCACCACCTCAGCAAGGTATTCCGCCTATGCTGACGACGTTTCGGTTCTTGTGTCGAGCAGAGCCGAGATTGACGAAGTCAGCAAAGTGGTCAGTGGTTATGAGATGGTGACAGGGGCCAAGATCAATCGCGATAAGTCTGTGGGCTTGCGATTGGGTGCGTGGAAGGGAGTTTCTCTTCCCGGACCTTTCCTCTGGACGGATGGGCCGATCAAGATACTCGGCGTCTGGTTCGGTCCGGATCTCCAGTTGGAAATGAATTGGTCGGAGGTACGAGGGAAGGCCGAGATCGCGGTTGGTCTGTGGTCTCGGAGGAGGCTTTCCCTGAAGGGAAGGGCGGAAGTATGTGTTTCTCACATATATCCTATTCTCGTGTACCGACTCTCTGTACTTCCACTTCCGTTTACCGCACTAAGTTTATTAGTAAGGCTCTTGTTCTCTTTCTTGTGGAGAGGCAAGGCCGCTATGGTATCTCGCAAGATCTGTTGCCTTCATACCGCTGAGGGCGGCCTGGGTATGCCAAGCATTGAGACTCGTCAACATATGCTTCGCATTGCATTCCTGGACCGATTGTGTCGCGAACCGGACGAGGTGGGAGCCTTCTGGAAGGAAGATGCCCGGAAAAATTTCCCGTCCCTGAGAAGTGTGCACTCGTGCGAGGGGGAGGCCCGCCGTAGACCCCGAGCCGAAAGCTCCTTCTATCACGAATGTCGTCGCGCTCTGAAATGCCTCTTACGGGCGTCGGAAGGCCTCTCCAACGTCCAGGCGTTGTCTCGTAGGGCATTGTATCAAGTGTTAGTTCGGGGGTCCGTTCAAGATGCTCTGATTAGCGAGCTCGGTCTTACGAAGCAGCAGGCTCGCTCAATATGGCCTTGGGCGACAGGGTTGAAATGCCTCACTAATGACGAGGCATCACTCACCTGGCAGGTGATTCGTGGAGCCCTCTGGGTCGGCAAAAGACTTTGTGCAGCGGGCTTGGAGAATTCTCCAAACTGCCGCCGCTGTGTTGGGGAAGTCGAGACCATTGGTCACGCCTTCTTTCAGTGCAGAGTGGTAGTGCCGTTGTGCAAGTTTGTTGAAGGTCTCATGGTTCGCGTCTTGCGGAGAAAGACCTTTGTCCTGGATGTCGTTTCTGTTTGCAGCAATGTGGTACCGCAGATGTCGAGGGCTGAGAATTATGTGTTCTGTTGCTTACTAGGCGTTATGAGAGTCGTGATTTGGACGACGCGTCAGAAGGAATTCTATGGTGGCGAGAAGTTTGCTCCTTCCGAACTGATCTTGTTCTTTAGGCATCTGCTTAAAGTCAAGATTAGGACGGAAAGGCGGCGACTCACATCATCGGAATTTGGCGAAAGGTGGGTGACTCTTGCGCGTTTGTGCCGTGTGAAAGGGGCTGACCTTGAGTGGCATTTTGATGCCGGTTAGGCATAGGATATTGTTTACCTGGGTTGAACTTGGGCAACCCATCCATGCTTAGGCTAGATTAGGGTTTTTGGTGTTTTATTTTTAGTTTCTTAGGATTATGTAAACTTAGCTAAGGTATGTTTGCTCATTGGCCCCTTTTTTTTCTGTCCCCCTTTTCTTTTCCTTTAGTTTAACTCCCCATCCCTCCCCTCTTTAGGTGCTCAGTGATTTCAGTTCTCTGGATGATGCGGGACGCCTTTCGTTTTCGTGTGTGTGATCCTTTTCGTATGTTTGTGTGTGAATCAGTGCGTGTTTGTGCGAGTGGTTGGGATGGATAAATGTGTATTTTATATTGTCAAAGTCCCGTGTCGATTTCGCCCAGTTAATTGATTTTACTGGCACATTTAGGATTTGTCGGGGGGTTTTTAATTACTAACATGATTTTGTTTAGTTTTCTTGTACATATTTGTATGCATATTGTATATAGTCATTGGGGATTATTTTATTTAATTTTTATGCCCGCCCCCCAACAGACTTTATTGTATATATGGGGTTATTTAGGATTTTCATAGAGACAATGAGGTATTTTGGTGGTTGTAGAACGAATGGTATGTATGAATGTGGTGTTTTGGTGAAAGGAATATTGTTTTGTATGCTTGGGTCAGTGCGTGCGACTAGCTAAGTTTAATTTTAAGACAAGCGATGACCTTCCTTTCCCAATCCCCATTTTTGGCTTTGTGCCACATTTACTGTGTTTTGCATACAGTAATAAATATTATCACGAGATCCAACGGCCGTCTTGTTATTCCTTTTCGCTTTTTTGTAGACCACAGACCGACTGCACGTTTGCCCGAATTCTGTTTGACTGCTGACAGACTGCTCGTTTGCCTGAATTCTGTGTTGCATTGTATTTAGCTAAGTTTGTTTTTTATTATTTCCATTTGACTGTTTCAGAAAAAAAAGAAAAAAAAGAAAAAAGAAAAAAAAAAGAAAAAAAAAAAAAGTCCTTTTGATTTTTGCTTCTCTCCATTTTTTTTTTACCCCCCCCTCTTTTAATTTCTGTTATTTTTCCTTTTATTTCAGTTTTCCAATTTTCCCCCTTTAATTTTTGTTTTCCTTTTAATTTTTTTTTACCCCCGGTAATTCTTTGTTTTTTTATTTTTTACCCCTTTTTAATTTGCAGGCCTTTTCTTTTTATTCTAGTTTCTCGTTTTAATTTCCTTCCAACCTTTAATTTTTGTTTTTCATTTCCACGCTTTTTCTTTTTAGCCTCCGTTAAAATTTTCATTTTCCTTTAATTTCTGATTTTCGCGTTTATTAATTTTAATTTCTGTTTTCTTTCCTAACCTTACGTTTTTCTGTGTTTTTCGTTTTATAATTTGTTTGTACTAATTTCGTTTTGTAATCCTTGTATTGTATAATTTATTTGTTTATTTTTCCTTTGTTTATCGGTTCGACTCGCTTTTCTGTGGGTCGGCCATTTTGAATTTTTGTTTCTAGCTTTGGTTGTCGTCGAAAGTTACGTATTTTCTTTTGTTTATTCTTTTCGACTAGTGTCGGCCATTTTGTTTTTTTGTTAATAGCTCCGGCTATTTGCCGAAGTTTATTATTGTCTTTGTTTACCTTGTTTTGAACCGTTTTCTTTGTATTATTTAATTTTCCTCCTTGTGTTTTTTTATTTTCGCCTTTAGGTGATATTTGTTTAAGTTTTTTACGTGTTATTTTTGTTGTGTTTGTAATTGTTTAATTTAGCTGTCTAGTCTCGCTTCTTAAAGTCGGCCATCTTTTATTTTATTTTAACTAGCTTCGGCTAGAGTTTAATCTTAGTTTTTCTTATCTATCTTTTCTTTGAACTTTTTTGTCTAAATTCCCCCCCCCTTTTTTTTTTGCGCCTTTTGGCGTTATTCGTTCTTTTTTGTTTCGCCTTTAGGCGAAATTTAGTAAATATCCCTCCCCCTATTCCTCCACTCCCGACCCTCCCCCTTACTTCATTATGGAGAAGAAGGAAAAAAAAGCCCCTTCTTTCCTGATCACAAAGAAAAAAACTTCCACCCTGGCTACTATCAAAAAATCGGTTAGGAAGCATCTTTTTAACCTGAAAAAAGACCCCCCGGACAAAGATAATCCCAATGAATATCCTGCCCTGCCACGAACCCCTACTAATGAGGAGATTGTGGACGTCCTTAAGCAGGCGGCCAAAGCCAGGATATCTAAGGAAATCCTGGAAAAGGAAAAAAACAATGAAAAGCCTAAAGTCAGTACCGAGGTCGGGGATTCGCCCTCTTGTTGGAAGTCCCCTCCGAATTGTATTATCGACATCGCGGAGTTCCTGGAGCGTGCCAAGAGTTACGCTCACCTCGTGGTGAAAGACGGGCTCTTGGAGGATCCAGTGGAACTGAAGAGAGTCGAAAAAAGAATAGTGTCTGTTTTTGTCGTCGACAAGCGTTCGCGCAAAATTTGTCGTTCGACTAAAGACACAGTGTTTAAAGCACTGGAGTCCCTGGGGTTCAAACCCCTAAGAATTGTCAAAGGCAAGGGTTTCTTCATGTGGGACGTGCTGCTGCCCACTGCAGAAGACTGCGTGAGAGCCACCCGGAGGGAGTTGATCACCAAGGATCTCATCCTCCGAACGGAGTACGAGGGTCGGCGAAGGACCAGGGTGGCAGTGTACGAGGTCCCTCCTCAGGTTATCGGGGAACACCTCGCGGCTTTCCTGGCCCAATACGGGGAAATATTGGCCGCTTCCTGCGATAGCCTGACCGGGGGATGGAGCTTTGATATGATGCTCGATCGAAAGGCCTTCAGCTCCGTCCCCAACTGGATTGACGTAGGTGACCTGAAGCTGCCGGTCATCGTGACCGGTCGTAAACCAGCCTGTTGGAAGTGTGGAGTGACTGGTCATCTCTCCTCTTCCTGCCCAGAGAAGAAGGCCTCTGGGACTCAGGTCACTAAAGACCAAACTCCCCCTCTGACCGAGTCTGCAAAATCCGCCGCGCCTGTAATGGGCATGCCAGCTGCCGGGACCGGAGAGGTTGTTCCCCCGGTTGGGTCACCATCCAAGCCCCCATCCCCCGAAGAGCCCTCTTCCGCCGCTCCTGTGGCTAAGAAGGGGGAAGAAGGGGAATGGCAGGTAGTTGGCAGGGTCAGAGGGAAGCGTCAGCCAGCGGGTCCTCAGTCCCCTGAAGCCTCGGGGACTAAAGACACACACAGTCCCACTCCCTCTATCAACAGCAAGGGCGACGCCCCGACCTCCACTCTTTCAATTGAAGAGCAAAAGTTGAAATATGAGCCAAGCCACGAAAAAGTGGAGAAACTAAAAAAACTCAAAAAACATCTGGACGACCAAAAAAAAACCACAAAATCTCCTCCAAAAAAAACCATCCCCTTACAGTCACCTAAATTAATTTCCCCCATCAAATCTCCCCCGAAGAAGAAGGCCACCCTTTGTGTTTCCTCCATCCCCATGCCTCCCACTTCAACCCCTCTCTCCAGAGTGAAGCCTTCTCCTGCTATGCCGTCCACCTCCCATGCCCAATCCCAAATCCCGCTCAGTAGAGATCCCAGTCCCTTTAGACAACCCTGCACTCCTTGCCACACTCCCAGTCCTTCTCCCACTAAAACCTCTCAGATGTTACCACCGGTCACCAAAAGGCCCCGAAGCCCCACTCAAGATCCCGGCGAAAAGAAAAAAAAACCAAAGGGCATTTTCAATCATGGATTGGACATTTGTAAGATCTCCCCTAGGCAGGCGGAAAAAGCTAGGGATTATGGGAACCGTATCCCTAATCTAAAGTTCCTCCTGTCCATCAAACAGTTCAGCGACAAAGACATCGACAACCCGTTGAACTTCCCAGATGCCCAGCGGGTTTTAACCGTGGTGGGAGTAGACACGGGAGCAAAACAGATTTGGGCCATGTTGGACGAGGCCATATCCTCGTTCAACATGAGCCCGCCCATTGCTATCATTCAGAGCGACAAGCTCCGGAAAATGAACTCATTTTGTGCAGGGAGGGTCCCAATTTTTGTTCACCCCTCCCTCTATAGGGCTCTTAAACTTACTTTCCCGTGGGATATCGGCGGGATCTCCCAGGACGGTAACATCAACACTGAGATGGGCCATGGGTCTATGGGAGATGCTGTCGGTATCCTCACCCCGGCCATGTTCAAAACAGGTAAGCAACCCTAATCAGTTTTCACTATGGCTCTCTGGTTGGCTACTTTAAATGTCCGGGGCCTGAGGTCGGAGTCTCGCAGGGCGAGGCTCTCTCGCGACCTTCAGCGCCTCGGGGTTAATATCTGTTGTGTGCAAGAGACCCGGTTTTCTTCTCATGATCGTGAGGATGTGCTGTCTAAGGGGTTCGCCCTTTATTCAGCATGTTTTGATGGTCGTTCGAGGGGTGTCTCTTGGCTAGTGAGCAGGTCTTTAGACGCTGCATGTACTCTTGTTTTCGCAGATCCGGCGGGCAGGCTTTGTGTGCTGGACGTTACCATAAAAGGTAAGGCTTTACGTCTCATCGGCGTTTATGCGCCTAATACCCATGCTGAGCGACCTGGTCTGTTTCGGCAGATCGAGCCGTTTTTGACGACATCTCGTCGGGTAGTTTTAGCGGGCGATTGGAATGCCGTCCTTGAGCCCGATATAGATCGTATAGGGAAAAAACGGGGTACTAACAATCCTGATGTGAAACCATTTCGGGACTTTATCGGCGGGTTTGATCTCGTCGATAAGTACCGGAATGAGCATCCTCGGGAGGTAGCATGGACTTGGACTAATAGTGGCAACTCGGCTCCTGGGACGCTTGCGAGCTACCTCGACCGGGTCTTAGTTAAGAGAGTCGATGTAGGGCTCTTAGGGTGTCCAAGTTTCCATTACATAGTTTATTCGGATCATAGGCTTGTCCGGGTCCGGGTAAACTTAGATAAGCCTAAGGTTAGGTTGGCTGGTTACTGGAAATTCAACTGTTCACTGTTTGGTGAGCAGGGATTTCGGGACCAGCTGGTACTAATGATACAACGGGAATTGTCGGGAGCGGTTTTCGGGAACGCCTGGTGGGGTAAACTTAAATCCAAAATTAGAACGTTTGCTGCCGATTTTAGTCGTCGACTCAATCGAGATAGATTAGCGGCGCAAACTGCTTTAGAAGAAAAAGTTGATCGGGCCGTGAAATCCCGTGTTAGTGGGGATGTAGCCTTAGCTAAGGCAGAGTTGGCCTCCTTGCTTATCAAGAAGGATCAAGCTCTGGTAGTTAGGGCTAGGTTAAAAAGAATGTCCTCTGAGGCGACGAATATGGCCGCTGAATTGCGTGCAGAGGAGAGTAGGAGTGCGTCTCGACGACATATCGCGTGCGTCACATTACCGGATAATCGGACCGTGACTACAAACGCGGGCATATGTGAGGTCTTTCGAGATTACTTTCAGGATCTTTTCACCAGGGAGCCCGGTCTGAGCTCTGCTCAGTTCGACTCCTATTTAGCCGACTTTCCCTGCCTCGAGGCAGCTGAAGCGGCTGGGTGCGAGGGTCCCATAACAGAGTCCGAGATCTGGGATGCGCTGAAGCAGGTTGGCCTGGATAAGTCTCCGGGACTCGATGGTCTTCCCTACGAAGTGTACTTGAGGCTGTCGCCCGTTTTTGTTCCTTTGCTGGAGCTGATTTTCAACCACTGGATGAAGCAGGGGTCTATACCCCAACGCTTCACCAGGGGTGTGATCAAGTTGCTGCGTAAGGACAAGAACGGTGGGGATGGGTTAGGGAACTTTCGCCCTTTAACAATGTTAAACACGGAGTTAAAGATTTTGGCGAAGATCTTAGCCAACCGTTTGCAGCTTGTCCTGTCTAGTCTGATTGGTCCCGAGCAGACTTGTGCTGTGAAGGGCAGGACTATTCAGGATAACCTGCATATGGTACGCTTGATCTTAGAACAAGTCGACGGTGAAGCCGCGCTGATCAATTTAGATCAGTCCAAGGCCTTCGATAGGGTTGACCATCGTTTTCTGGAGGCTGTCCTTTCGGCGGCCGGTTTCGGAGCCGACTTTCGCTCCTGGATCCGACTCTTGTATGCGACCCCCGGTGCGCTGGTGGAAGTGAATGGAGTAAGATCGAAGCCTTTCGTATTGTCTCGCTCTATTCGTCAGGGTTGTCCGCTCTCGCCTTTGCTGTACGTTCTTGCGTTGGAACCGTTCCTTCGCAAGTTAAAGGCGAATCCGGTCCTGCGTGGAATATCTCTGCCTGGGGCCACCACCTCAGCAAGGTATTCTGCCTATGCTGACGACGTTTCGGTTCTTGTGTCGAGCAGAGCCGAGATTGACGAAGTCAGCAAAGTGGTCAGTGGTTATGAGATGGTGACAGGGGCCAAGATCAATCGCGATAAGTCTGTGGGCTTGCGATTGGGTGCGTGGAAGGGAGTTTCTCTTCCCGGACCTTTCCTCTGGACGGATGGGCCGATCAAGATACTCGGCGTCTGGTTCGGCCCGGATCTCCAGTTGGAAATGAATTGGTCGGAGGTACGAGGGAAGGCCGAGATCGCGGTTGGTCTGTGGTCTCGGAGGAGGCTTTCCCTGAAGGGAAGGGCGGAAGTATGTGTTTCTCACATATATCCTATTCTCGTGTACCGACTCTCTGTACTTCCACTTCCGTTTACCGCACTAAGTTTATTAGTAAGGCTCTTGTTCTCTTTCTTGTGGAGAGGCAAGGCCGCTATGGTATCTCGCAAGATCTGTTGCCTTCATACCGCTGAGGGCGGCCTGGGAATGCCAAGCATTGAGATTCGTCAACATATGCTTCGCATTGCATTCCTGGACCGATTGTGTCGCGAACCGGACGAGGTGGGAGCCTTCTGGAAGGAAGATGCCCGGAAAAATTTCCCGTCCCTGAGAAGTGTGCACTCGTGCGAGGGGGAGGCCCGCCGTAGACCCCGAGCCGAAAGCTCCTTCTATCACGAATGTCGTCGCGCTCTGAAATGCCTCTTACGGGCGTCGGAAGGCCTCTCCAACGTCCAGGCGTTGTCTCGTAGGGCATTGTATCAAGTGTTAGTTCGGGGGTCCGTTCAAGATGCTCTGATTAGCGAGCTCGGTCTTACGAAGCAGCAGGCTCGCTCAATATGGCCTTGGGCGACAGGGTTGAAATGCCTCACTAACGACGAGGCATCACTCACCTGGCAGGTGATTCGTGGAGCCCTCTGGGTCGGCAAAAGACTTTGTGCAGCGGGCTTGGAGAATTCTCCAAACTGCCGCCGCTGTATTGGGGAAGTCGAGACCATTGGTCACGCCTTCTTTCAGTGCAGAGTGGTAGTGCCGTTGTGCAAGTTTGTTGAAGGTCTCATGGTTCGCGTCTTGCGGAGAAAGACCTTTGTCCTGGATGTCGTTTCTGTTTGCAGCAATGTGGTACCGCAGATGTCGAGGGCTGAGAATTATGTGTTCTGTTGCTTACTAGGCGTTATGAGAGTCGTGATTTGGACGACGCGTCAGAAGGAATTCTATGGTGGCGAGAAGTTTGTTTCTTCCGAACTGATCTTGTTCTTTAGGCATCTGCTTAAAGTCAAGATTAGGACGGAAAGGCGGCGACTCACATCATCTGAATTTGGCGAAAGGTGGGTGACTCTTGCGCGTTTGTGCCGTGTGAAAGGGGCTGACCTTGAGTGGCATTTTGATGCCGGTTAGGCATAGGATATTGTTTACCTGGGTTGAACTTGGGCAACCCATCCATGCTTAGGCTAGATTAGGTTTTTTGGTGTTTTATTTTTTAGTTTCTTACGATTATGTAAACTTAGCTAAGGTATGTTTGCTCATTGGCCCCTTTTTTTTCTGTCCCCCTTTTCTTTTCCTTTAGTTTAACTCCCCGTCCCTCCCCTCTTTAGGTGCTCAGTGATTTCAGTTCTCTGGATGATGCGGGACGCCTTTCGTTTTCGTGTGTGTGATCCTTTTCGTATGTTTGTGTGTGAATCAGTGCGTGTTTGTGTGAGTGGTTGGGATGGATAAATGTGTATTTTATTTTGTCAAAGTCCCGTGTCGATTTCGCCCAGTTAATTGATTTTACTGGCACATTTAGGATTTGTGGGGGGGGGGGTTTAATTACTAACATGATTTTGTTTAGTTTTCTTGTACATATTTGTATGCATATTGTATATAGTCATTGGGGATTATTTTATTTAATTTTTATGCCCGCCCCCCAACAGACTTTATTGTACATATGGGGTTATTTAGGATTTTCATAGAGACAATGAGGTATTTTGGTGGTTGTAGAACGAATGGTATGTATGAATGTGGTGTTTTGGTGAAAGGAATATTGTTTTGTATGCTTGGGTCAGTGCGTGCGACTAGCTAAGTTTAATTTTAAGACAAGCGATGACCTTCCTTTCCCAATCCCCATTTTTGGCTTTGTGCCACATTTACCGTGTTTTGTATACGGTAATAAATATTATCACGAGATCCAACTAGAGACTCTGATCGACTGCGACGAGTCAACACATTCTCCAGGAACGTCTTCCCAGAAATATACAGAAATACTATATGTACTTATTGTGTACACTTTCTTGTTATAATACATTCTTGTTCTAAGTACATTTTGTGTTGCATTATTATTCCATGCAATAGGCGAGATTCAACAATGAGTCAAGATTCAACACTATATTTTTTCAAAGTTGTATTATTGGTATTTTTACTATAAAAATACCTTTCGTCGGGTTTGGTCTCAGTTTTGTTTGTTTTTCTTTTGGTGGGGGTAACTATATTCCCACAACTGGGACCCTAACAAGTGCTATCACTCAGAGTCAGGGTGGAGCTGGGAACAACAGCAATTAATAGGTGGTTCTCCTGATTAGAGGCCTTGTTGCCAGATGTAGTTTATCGTCATACCTAGGAGGGCTTAATGGCTTGTTCATATCATTTATTACCTAGCATATACTGTTGTGGAGTTATTTCCACAACAGAACTTGTAGTCGGACTAAATGCGTCCTAAATGGGGTAAACGTACAGAAACGTTAGGAACTTGTAAATAAGTGTTACGCAGAGTAATCGAGTTACAGGTCGCTGATAACTTACTCTTCTCCCTCGACTACCTACTGACTCCTACTTATTAGAGGTGGGAGAGTCTATTACCTAGACAAGGTGTCTTTCACTATAACATATGCTAAACAAGTGCTGAAATCTTAATGCTTGTTTACATATTGAGTAATGAATACTGTATTATCTGGTCACAAATATGCAAAATGCATGCAGCGATAAAAATGTGGTTCTGTTGAAGAATTTGGACACTGGACTGTTTGCAAATATAAGGAAAGAAAACATGTATAATTTGAAATAACCCACTTCTGACCTGAAAAGGAAATGAATCAGGAGAAAGCAGTGGGTTAACTAGCTGGCAATATTTAACAAATGGACGAAGGAGCAAGTAAAGCAAAGGCGAAAAGGGATCGGCTGAGAAAAACAAAGAGAAGAAATGAGGAGGATTCTCGCTTGATTATTTAGAAACAGGGAGTGAAATAAAAGGGAGGGACACAGGTAGTATTTGTAAATATTAGTTAAAAATTTTCCGTCCTGTATAGAACCAACCCAGCGTCAAATAAATATGAGGACACAAATATAACAAAGGATTCAATTTTAAAAACAAATGAGCCTGTAATTGCTGATCGGAGAATTGTAAAGAGAATATTGTCGATGATAGCAATAATGATGGCTGTCACTGTACCATAAATGAGAGAAATATGGTCGGTGAGAATTGGAAAAAAAATCATCATAGGAAAGAAAGAAGAATAGTTTTATGTAAACCAAAGATCTGTCTATATATCTGAGATAAGGCATTATGCACACTATTTAGATTATTCTGACTGTTGTAATCATCTTTCTCGTCACATTTATAACAACGTTTCGGCTGTTGTACGCTCCGGATTTCTTCAGGTGGTTGAAATGTTGAACTGAACCCTATATTTCACTCACTGGGGTAGACTGTTCAAGTTCCACGTGCCATCTTTAATGGATGCCAGTTATCAGTTATCTCCTGTTAATTCCCCTCTCCAAGTTCTCCACTGTCCTAAACAGGTATTGTATTCACATTTCTTGAGTCCTGTCACTGTCACTAAGGCCTTTATCCACTGTCCCATGTGTCATTGATCCAGTGAAAGGATCAGTTCGACATTTTAACCACCAGAAGAAGGCCGGAGCGTACAACGGCCCAAACGTTGTAATAAATATGGCGACAAAGATGAGGACAATAGTTCTAATAATATAAATAGTGCATATAATAACTCATCTCTGAAATACAGACAGATACTAAATGTATTCAGCTTTTTTCATCAATGAATATTAGATTTTCACACAAAAGCACGTGATTAGAAACACAATACATATATACACACACACACACACACACACACACACATATATATATAGATATATATAAATATACATATATACTAATTGTAATCTTATAAATATAAGAAATTATACTCGTCCGGAGAACCTTAGGTGTCTTGATTTTTGAATAAACAAACAAATAGCAAAAGGAAAAAATATGATATTCAAAAAAGAAAGCACAGAGAACATGTACGTCAGCCGAAAATAATCGTCTAGCATCCAAGTTCAGAGTCCAATGAAATAAACACTGATACGAGTAAGTAAAATAACAAAATAATTGCTCGATACGCTAAGTAGAGAAAACGTAAAGAGCCGGACAAACCTACCACGGTTTCACCAAAACGGATCGTCAGGGACTACTTGCCAGTATATATATATATATATATATATATATATATATATATATATATATATATATATATATATATATATATATGGTAAATTATATTTTTTAAGCTATGCAATAATGCAGGTAAGAGTACATCAAAGTATTGCCGAAAAATACAGTCTCTGTCTAATTATGTATATATACATATATATATATATATATATATATATATATATATATATATATATATATATATATATATATATAAATGCATATGTGTGTCTGTGTGTATATGTATGTATGAAGATAGGGTGTACATATTTATTCTTGTTCCATATGAGCGCATATATATGCACTTATGAGATACAAAATCTTCATTCCATTTCTAACAGATGTATCTACACACATAAGAGGGGGAATGGAGAGGGAGTGAGAGAGAGAGGGAGAGAGGGACATTCAATCGTGTACATCAACATTTAAAGCATATATTCTCAGTGAACTTTTGCATTGAATTAGTTTTAGGAAAAATGTAATTTAAACAGAAGCAAAATGACAAACGAAAGGATAATTCTTTTTATGCTTATCTCTGAGGTTGTTATTATCTATTCTAATAGTCTTTTCCTCCATGTAAATGCAACTCGAATTTTTCAATGAACAGAAATACTGAATTTACATATCTGCTTCCTCCGAGAAAATTACATTACAATATGCAATACTTTAATTGCCTTTTGAATTAATATCTTGGGAAGAATCCTCATATTGTGGCATATATATATATATATATATATATATATATATATATATATATATATATATATATATATATATATATATATATATATATATATGTGTGTGTGTGTGTGTTTGTGTGTGCACGAAGATTTTACTTATACATGTGTAAGTGCTCTTGTGTTTACCAGTGTTAGTGTATTAATACTAACATATGTAAAACTGGTTACACCCACTTCTACACAATGGCATATCTTTTGCTGTCACTTGCTGAAGCGAATTTTTGCTCTTTCAACACGCACAGAACAAGACTGACTTTAGGCTGACCGGACTTTAGTCATAACTTTCGTTTTTTGTGGGGGGGGGGAGCGAATGCATAATCTTGTGTGATTAACCCTTTGAAGAAGAACAGTGAACAGTGAAATCCTTGGTCATGATGTCTTGTGATTTCCTGTTAGCAAAACTATTGGTGTCTCCCAAAAAGTTCAATCTATCAAATGCTACTCACAAGTCTTGTGTCAACCAGAGCTTTGATTTTCGGCACTTTTCCGATGCTACTGAACGTTGCAATTGTTCCGAAGGGCGATAACCTTAATTCTACACCGACCTGACAACACAGAACTTGAGAAACTCCACCCATGAATGTGAAATTTCTAACCATTCGTTCATATATATATATATATATATATATATATATATATATATATATATATATATATATATATATATATATATATATATATATGGGGGGTGCATTGAGACAGTAAGTAAAGTATTAATCACACAAGTCCGATTATAAAGAACTGAAAAGGTCACTCTGTTTAACAGATTTATTATATTTAAAAATATTACACAAGTTGAACTTCTTGGTTCTTTTTACTCGAACTGATATATATATATATATATATATATATATATATATATATATATATATATATATATATATATATATATATTGTCATCCACAGACTGGCTGTAGCTAGACATCCGGTTGCCTCTAGCTAGGATCGAAACAAGACTGCATTTGCGTCAGTCCGAACTTCTCCCACTAAGGCGTCAGCGTACGGTACGGGATGAAGGTGAATTTTAGCGTGTTTATTTTTAGATTCGGATAAACACACAGTGACTGACAGTGACTCAATTCTGTCGAAGAGTCGTGCAGTATTAGCTTAAATAGTCACTGTTTACAAATTCACACCTCAAACCAGAGGGCTCAACCGAAATTAATATATATATATATATATATATATATATATATATGTGTGTGTGTGTGTGTGTGTGTGTGTGTGTGTGTGAGTGTGTGTGTGTGTGTGTGTGTGTGTGTGTGTATGTATTTATTTCTTTTTTAAATTTCACAGACAACTTTTTAGAAACATTTTATTTTGTTTTTCTAATTTCCGATAGATTTGATTTTTTATAGGAATTAATATTAGTAATATAAAGTCCAAATTAGTTTTTTTTTTGCATATAGTCAAGTACTTTCGATTATCACAGTCATTGTCAAGCATATTGAGTGATGAATATATATTTGTGTTTTTAGATTCCTGGAATTCGAAATTGAATCCCTTAAATTTGAGGTTATCGACTACGGTCAAATACATTCGTATACTTTCGATTGTCATAGTCATTGTCAAGTGTTGTGAGTGACCAATATATATTTGTATTTTTAGATTGCTGGAATTAGTAATTGAACACCTTAAAGGTGAGGTTATTACCAACGGTCAAATTGAAAAGCAAGTATCAGATATTTATAGGTATTCTTTGTGATACACAATTTGATAACCGATTTCCTATTGAGAAGAATATTTTATTTGAAATTGATTATTTCATTTGTATTATAAAGGTTTCTAGAATGTTGTGTCTCTTTTTGCAATGAGCCGTATCTAAAGTGGGTCCAAGAATGTCAGAATTTCGTGAAATACATCATGCTCAACGTACCGATCACTTGCAATTCTTGACAATAACCATGACTGTCGAAAATATACGAATGTAACAATAAATTGAACTTGTGTAATTATAGCTTTTTTTCTCTTGCAAGAATGAATTCCCAAACTGTAAACTCTGCCTGGAGGAGAAAATAGCAACAAACCAACGATCAGTACTCAACTTGAAATGCAGACACGTTGCTTAAAAATCGAAAACTTAATCGAACAAGAATAAAAAATAATCCATCATTATTTATACTAAATAACCCATTTATAGGCTGACGATTAAGCATGAAACGGACTGTCACCTGTTCACTTCAATATGAACTTTCACGCACACACACATGTCTATATATATATATATATATATATATATATATATATATATATATATATATATATATATATATATATATATAGTCCATAAACCAGCCTGTTTCGCTGTATCACAGGTCATCACTGTGGCTAAACATCCGATTGTTTGAAACCAGGTTCGAATCTCGACCGATTTGGCATTCAGCCACACACACACACACACACACACACACACACACACACACACATACATACGTTGATCTAATCAACGCCTTTATCCACTGTGCCATGTGTCCATGAGGGTATCCGTGTATGAATTATGGGTACTATAAACCTAATGTCTTCAGCAAACATTTTTACCTGTGCTCATATTGCAATTTTTGCTGTTATCATTTTTATTTTACCAGCGCTCATATTGCAACTTTGTTGTTACTATTGCTTTTCTCTGGCACTCCTTATTATTGGTTCATTTCTATGCTTGGTCGGCTCAGAGGAGATTTTTCTGGCCTAGCAATAACTAATAACTGACATCCATTAAACATGGCACGTGGAACTAGAACAGTCTACCCCAGTGATCGAAATAATGTGTTCAGCTCGACATTCCAACCAACTGAAGAAGTCCGGAGCATACAACAGCCGAAACGTAATAAATATGGCGACAAATATGAGGACAATTGTCCGAATAATATAAGTAATGAACATAATACCTCATCTCATAAATACAGACAGATATAAATGTATTCGTGTGAAAGGATCCGAAGCATCATGGGTTTTGATCTGGGGAAGTAGCAGTGAAATCAGACCGGTTTGAGAAAAACGATAAGCTATCAATTCGATAATTTGAAATGTTTAAGTATATTTCGTCATTTTGTAGGAGGCCAACAGACGTGAACATTTAACTGTAAAGATACCTTTCACTATTGTTATTTTCCTTGATATCCCTTTAAATCATCTCAAGGGGTTTACATCGAAGCAATAAACCAGTTTAATGCACTTTTTATTACTTCGCCAGCAATTCAACACAAACTTGTTCGTGCACTGATGCAATTACATCCTTGTCTCCTGCGTTGCGATGTGACTGAAAACACTTCATGAAATCAGCAACACCAAAGAAGAAACCAGCATCTATGAACATCTATAGACGTATGAGAAAATGATTAATGTTAAGGCCTGACATATATTACCAAAAGAATGACACTAGGTAACGACTTCATAAGCTATTGGGCGATACGGAATAAATGCATTTAAAAGAAAATATTTCATAATATGGCATATAGTCAAAATATTAGAATATGAAAAATTGATACGTTTGGTATTTTGCTATGCCATGTCAATTCACGACTTAGGAGATGAAGGATTTTGTATTTTTCTTAATTGTGAATTATATTTTGGGAAAGATAGTGGAATGCTTTCCCATTATTTTCACGGTTTGTCAAAATAGAAAAGTTATTCTTCTAGATGTGCTGACACTCAAAGCAAATATACCACATTCTGTACTACTATTTAATAGATAACACGTTGATAAATGATGGATTCAAGAAATTAGAAGGTGTTATGATATATATATATATATATATATATATATATATATATATATATATATATAAATGGTGGTACTCTTTTGGAAAAACCTCGGATAGCTCCACTTGCAGTAGAAAGAATCGGTATTCAAGGAAAAATGGGGAATAAAAAAGAGAGAACCAAGAAAATTCTTCAATACACGAAGAAAGACCAAAACCTAAGAAAATCCTAAGGTGCCAGGCAAATCTACCTAGAGTTTCACCTAAACGGATCGTCAGGGTAAGAATTATCTTATATATATATATATATATATATATATATATATATATATATGTATGTATATACATATATATATATATATATATATATATATATATATATATATATATATATATCCACATGTGTGTGCATGAATCGTTACCCAGTATACCAACCACAGATTCATCATTGCCGTACGTGATAACCTTTCTCGATGAAGCACGGCGACATATCATCAAATGAATATTATATCATGTATGTGATGTGTGGTTGGTAGAATGGGTGACTATTCTGATTTGGAAATCGCTCTTCAGTGTTTCGATTCCAGTCAGGTTCGTTATATTCCCTTCCACGTCAATATCCTTGGGAAAAGTGTGACCCATCCATTCACCCTCAGCCACAGATTAATTAGTACAACATTATCAGTAAATCCTTATTATCTCAACAATTTTCAGTTGGGACATCATTTGCTAAAATGCGGGTTTATTATTTTTAATAATATTGACAAATAGTTTCTGTTACATTTAAAAGTCTATAGCATGATTTATTTTTAACTAGTGACCTACGTTATATATCTGTCTGGATCTGTACAATCAACACATTCATGTCTTTATAGAATGCAAAATCTTTTAGTTGGGATTGTCTGTGAATAAATATTTTAAAAGCCATTTCCTACACAGGAAGTCTCGCATGCCTTTTCTTTTCTATTATTATTTACATGGCAAATTTTCTGACGTGCAACATTCCCCAGTTCCACCAATTTTAACATTAGTATGAACTAACCGTCATGTCATGAATACTGGGACGAATCAATTGCATTCCAGTCGTATTTCTACAGTAAAATGAACTACAATTCAGACAGCGTCTTAAAAAGAAACGCTATTTTCTGGACCACTCCAAATCGGGTACTTCGTAGATAACCTCAGTTTAACCTCTTCAATTCTAAAGTAAACAGTTATTTTTCTTACATATAAAATGTCCTACTTACTTCTTCCTCTCATATTTATACAACATCCTCACTCAGTAAACCCTTACTTGAGTGATTCCTGAGCCTTTAATATGGCATATTTGAAAAATAATATACCGGCCAAACTCAGTGACGAAAAATACAACTATAATGCAGTAAATCGTAATGCACCTTCATTGGTGAGTTCACAGACTACACAGGAATTAAAATGAGAAATTGTTAAAACTATAAATGACAGAAATAGCAAGAAATCATAAGAAATATTCGTTTGAACAAAATCATATAGTTTGACAGATATATTGAAACAGATAGAGTGAAACAGATAGATAGATAGATAGATAGATAGATAGATAGATAGAGTGAAATAGATAGATAGAGTGAAACAGATAGATAGATAGATAGATAGAAAGAAAGAAAAAAGATATATTGAAACAGATAGATAAATGGAAAATGATAGATTGAAGCAGATAGATAGATGATAGATAGATAGATAGATACAGGAATTTTCATCACTGATTATTTTATTCACTCTATTACTTTAATTAATATCGGTTAGTCTACAATACTAGCCCCACCGTGGGTCCCTACATTTTCGCTTTGCTGCGAGTGAGAGTGACTGCTTAATCATTAGAGTGACACAACTTTATATATCCATATACCAAACATACTGTTTCTCAAACTTGCAATGCTGGCTTCGGGTGTTAGGTTACGTTCTTCTGCATTTGGTGGCCGAGAGTTACACACAATCCCTACAGCACCTGGTTTCCTTTGAAGATCTGGTCACCCTCTTTGTATATTCAGTGTAGGCAATAGAATCAAGTGCAGGATGACCCCTCAACGCCGACTAACGACCAGCCTACTCATCTCCGTGCCAACTTACCTCCAGGACGACTCACCACCAGCCTGCTCAGCGTGTAGACAACTCAACGACATGCAAACTATGAAAACTTTCCGTCGACTATTTAAAACCAAATAAAAGTTATTTATTAAGGATCATTTTAAATACATGACTTTATTTTAAATTTAACAATTTATTGAAAATTGTAAGCAATTTCCCTCAAATTATCAGCTTTAGATCATTGTGAAAAAGAAGAATGAATCTAAAAAATTGTTTCATCTGTCTTCATAGACTTCTTCAAATTTGTGGGAGCGGTATGACTTACAATTACTTGCTCGAAAAGTTCATCTCGGTTTCTTTGTAGCTTTTGCAGCCACGTAAGGAATTTTCATATCGCGTGGTCCTCCATCCCAAGGCCAGTGTGCAGTCTTTTATTTACTTCAACATGATTATTTGTTTGAACCTGAATATTTAAAACGGGTCAGACAAATAGGCTGTTATAACTAATAAATCATTAATACAAACAGCCAAATTTTCAAAATCTCGACGACCCATCTAAGAGCCGATCTAAGAGATGTGCAAACTAGTCAGCTAACATCGGTCTCAAGCTAGGAATTCGACACCAGCGTTGAGTTGTCATCCCGCAATGTAGATTGGTGGTGAGATGTCCTGGACTTGATTTGTTACGGAGATGAGTTGCATGTGTTGCATCGGCGGTGATGCTTCAGTGGTATTGCATCGGCGGTTTTGAGTCGGCGGACAGAATCACATATAACATTCATGGATATACATTTCAGGATAACACAGGAATCTTAGACGACTCCGGGAAAACGTTTCACACCATCTCTGCGTGCAAGACAGCGAATTATGTAGCTTCCACGGTAATTGCTCTGAGGAGTTGCGTTCGCTTGTCCCCAGGCCTCGTGAATTTAAACGCCCCACCAGGCTGGCATCCCGCTCCCACCCCTACACCGTGGAAACTGTTAGATGTAGAAGTCTCTTCTACTCCAATAGCTTCATGTCTCGCACATCTCGCCTATGGAACTCCCTTCCCTATTACTGTTTCCCTGACAAATACAATCTCCAACGGTTTAAGTGTAGCGTCAATCGACATCTCCAGCTGCCTTGATCTATACACTTCCTTTCTCCACATCCTTTCATTTCTCATTCCTATCTGCTCTCGCTCCGGATCTTTTGTGGCCCCCTTGCCTTGATCGACACACTGTCTTTCTCATTCTCCACATCCCCTCCCTTGCCAATCCTATCTGCTCTTCCTCCAACCTCCTCTTTAACCCCTTGCGTGATAGTGGCCTCCGGCCTTGCTTGGGGTGATATGATTAGAAAAAAAATGACTTTGATACTTAGAAGTAGTCTTTTCCAAATCCTTCCTTCTTTGGCACTGACAGGCATTTAAAAGAAATATCCCGAATGAGAATACGTATTTGGTTGGTTGTAGTTTCAGGAATCTTCTACCTTTTATTCGTGGTCAATCTTTCATGAAATTTGGGGATGCATTGTGTTTGCATAATGAAATGGTACTAAATCTGGCAATGTAGGAGGTGTATCCAAATCATTTTTTAAAATTTACTTATCCTCAAAATAGTAGAAGTTTTCATTTTGTGATATTAGTCTTCCTCTTGCTACATTCAGTGCAGCTGACAGAATCAATGATAACCTTCTTGGAGGTAAATGTCAGGACAACACAGGCCTCTTAGATGGATTCGGGAACACGTTTCACACTAACTCTGTGTACAAAGCAGTGAATAGCTGGATATTATTATGGAGCAAATTACTTTGATACTAAGCTGTAGTCTTTTCCAAACTTTATCATTCTTTGGCACCGACAGACATTGGTGAACTTCTTAATCCGATTAAGATTATATTTCCTTAAATATAGCTACTCCTCGAAGCACGGCCTCTAGCCAGTGACAAGGAATCGAATTAGTTCAGATTTAAAATGTCTACTGCTCAAAAATGTAACTGTACAAAATTATATTCCATCAGAAAATCTCAGTATCCTTCTCTGTTTCGTTTGACCCGTGAATATGTCTAATCTCTTAAATCTTAATTTCATATTATGCTTTGCAACTGGGTTAAGTGTGACAAGATATACATGGCATACATTGAGTTTTCAAAACTTGTATTATACCAACGATTAAAATTATATGAAGCCTATTTTATTCAGAGAGCCTGCCTACCCATTTATTTGGTCTGTACTTATTAAAACCAGACTAAACTAATAATAGATTTCAAGTATAATAAACGCAAGAGCAACCAAGTAAATGAACCGCTAAACTTTTGTTAGAAGAAAATATACCCACACTGATAACATCGGCACGCGCATATACAAGTATATAATAAATGACCACTTCTACGTGGTGTAATGGTTAGCCAGCTTGTCAGGTGGGATCAATTACGTATTATGAGGTAGATCCTCATTTAATACCCCCTATTTTCGGCCTTCTTCCACCTTCCATGCTGCGCTTATTAAATCACTATATAAGAATAAATTATTAATTTATATGTACATATGCGCTCTTCAACAAGGCATTTCAATGATGGATCTTCAGTTTTATATGAGATGAACACCTGCAGGTATGGAGGAAACCCCTTAAATGTCCTCCCTTAAAACATTTTTTGGCACGCTGCGTAATAATCAGCTTTGTAGATTTTCATTTTCTTCTATGAATATACGCATTACGTTAAAGGTTTTGGAAGAGATTAGTTCCACTTAAAAATCGTGTCCTTTAAGAAATTAAATAACTTTTGCATTTAACTTTATACCATCATTATCGATGAAAGGACTTAACTATTTACTGCCTAAAAGACGAGATTAAATAATTATTCAGTTTCTACGTTGTGTTGGTTGATTGAATTCATTAAGGACCCTATTATCCAAGTCACCCACACCATCTTATGTAGCTCTACAATTATCATTAAATGGATATGTTCAGAAATCAGGTATTTTTTTTATTTCTGGGCTTAATTTGTACGATGCTCTTTGTGATATTTACTGAATGTCACGGACTTCAGCGCAATACTGTATTGGCAAGTAGGTCCCACATTGTTACTACTGAAATTGCAATATGAGCACTGGTAAAAATGGTTGCTGAAGACATTAGGTTTATAATACCCAAAAATTCATACACAGATATCCTCAATGACACATGACACAGTCGATAAAGGCGTAGGTTAGATCCAGTGGCCAAATATTGTGAGTTCAATACCCGGTTAATGCAGTGGAGAACTTTCCTAGGGAAATTAACAGGAGATAACTCATAACTGACATCCATTAAATATGGCACGTTGAACTAGAACAGTCTACCCCAGTGAGCAAAATAAAAGGTTCAGTCCGACATTCCAACCACCTGAAGAAGGCCGGAGCGTACAACGGCCGAAACGTTGTAATAAACCTGGCGACAAAGATGAGGACAATAGTCCGAATAATGTAAATAAAATACATAATACCTCATTTCAGAAATATAGACAGATACTGAAAGGCGGAAACGTTGTAATAAACATGGCGGCAAAGATGAGGACAATAGTCCGAATAATGTAAATAACGTACATAATACCTCATTTCAGAAATATAGACAGATACTGAAAGGTGGAAACGTTGTAATAAACATGGCGACAAAGATGAGGACAATAGTCTGAATAATGTAAATAACGTACATAATACCTCATCTCAGAAATATAGACAGATACTGAAAGGCCGAAACGTTGTAATTAATATGGCGACAATGATGAGGACAATATTCTGAATAATGTAAATAATGTACATAATACCTCATCTCAGAAATATAGACAGATATCAAAATTGCTAAATTTAACCGTATGTCCAATGCTAAACGATTCTTCCCCCAGACTTTTCCATTGCAGAACTTTCTTTCTTGTCAACTAAGATCTTCAAAACATTAATTGCAACGATCATCATCTTCCCGCCGTTTGTATCCTATTTTTTATGATTGACCTTCTGCTTCCATTATCCTCGGAAACATCTTGCGTTTATCACCTTGCTTGGAGGGAAATATTCAAAAATCTGGCACATTAGTTGCTTTCATATTTTGCATGTTTCATTAAAGTTCGGCTACTTTTTTTTCTCTCTATATACATTTTAAACAATATATTATTCGAATATATTCTTCTTGGTCAATTGTAATTATTGTCAATTCACTTTTTGCAGCATTCTTAAAACTATGTTTTGTTGTTTTTATTTTTCACAATATTTGTAATGTTTTTCTTTATTGTTCAACAAGTTCTATTTATTTCTTCTTTCAGTTTTCAAAACTGTTTTCACATCACACAACAAAATTCCAATATTTCCCTCTCTTGAAGTATTTCTTAATACCTACGAGTGTTTTTATATATTTATGTGAAACGAAAAGCAATATCAAACTTTTAAAATTCATTGTTTTACAATATAACGAAAGATACAACTGTTTCATAATAAGGTCAGAAACTTCCAAATACTTTAATGTACAGATTCATAATAAAACAAGTAAAATGCCTGAATGTTTTTTATAAATGTTGGTGTATCAACAGGACTAACCGTCTTGTTTTAAATATACGCTGTTCTTTTAATCATTTCACCCCAAGTAAGGCGGGAATGCCACTAGTACGTGGGGGGGTGCGAAGATTGAAATTGAGAGAGAAGACCGGGTATGGGGAGGATTGAGGAAATGATAAAAGATGAACGGGATTCAAGTCAAGAAAAGATGGCGATTGACGCTGCGTTTAAATGTTTGAATATTGTAGTTATCAGGGAAGCAAGAAAAAGGAAGGGAATTCCACAGGCGGAAAGTACGAGAAAATCTTGTGACGAAGTAATTGGAATAACAAAACAAGAGGTTGCAGATAAATAGTGTATTGAACAGTAAATACAAAAGTGTATTACACGAATTGGCAGTGTGTGTCGATTGACCAGCGTTCTGTCTATCACTTTTTCCGCCCGGTTTACTTTTCCAACTAACTTTATAGTAAATGGAAGTGTCCACTATAGCTTCATTAGAGGGAGCACACGACAACAGAAAATAAACTGTTGAAGTAGAAGTAGCGGTTACATTTAACCATTTCAACAGTAAAAGGTTGGAACCTAGATGCTAATCCACTAGTAGCAAAATTAAATTACATGTAGTTTGGGTTCCAGGGAAATAATGCTAGTCAGAAAATATTTGTAGAAAATATAGACAGAAGCCACGTTACGTTGGTGAGAAAGTGACTGTAGCCGAGATGTCAAGTATTCGATCGTTAGGCTATTCCATCAAGGTGGTCGCCAAATGTTCTCTGTTTACAATCAGGTTTTTTTTAATTCCTCCTGGGGTAAATGCAACAAAACCAATTCTCGAGATGTGGAATATCAGAATTCTAAATAAATTTGACCAGTTAATATATATAAAGCAGGAAATAAAACAGGTCAAATGTTTCAGGCGTGATGTGAACCAATGTAGGAAGGCAACGGAGGAGACTTACAGAGGACCAAATATACAAAGAGGAAAATGAGAGTGGTGCAGGACTGATATACCAAGACCACGGCATGAAGATATGTGTTCTGGGATACTGCCAACTATCCGAAAGGATTCTTGTTGTTAAACAGTGGAAAGCTTTTCAACATATTCCTCATTGTTGTATATCCACTGACAACACAAAGTACTAAAAAAAGGAAACTGAAAAGTTTTACACTACGTTAAATAAGACCCAATTCAAATCGCACCAAATTACAATCGTCATTGGAAAACCCAATGTCAAGTAAGACAAGGAGAGAGATGGCAAATTCAAACTAGGAGTCCATAATGAACGCAGAGAAAGATGGGTCTAGTGGTGCACGGTGAATTATGAGGTAGTAACCAACACTTGATTTCAAGAATATTCACAATATGAACTTGGAGTCGTCTAAGAGTAGAAGCGAAAAATCAATTAAGAATATAGTTTAAATAAGAGACTTAGAAATGCAGTTTTACACTGCGAAACAAGCCAAAGTACCGACTGTGAGATCGACCATCTTTCAGTGATATGTAAACTTTTACCGTGAGCCAAGATAGCTGGAATATAGCAAGCAGACAAACTCCTGAATGACCGGAATTTGAAGAAATATAGGGATAGGGTTAAAAGCAGATTCAATGAACAAAATGAGAATAAAAATCTCTAATTGTGACAAATTAAGAGAAGCTTTATTAACATCAGCAATTAAGATCATCTAAAAGAAGAATATACAAAGAAAACAAAAGAATAGACGACCTATGAAATTCTCGACATGATGAAAGAAAAGCGCAAACAATGTCAAGGTACGGCACAGAACATAATCTGTAAAAAGAAACTGGAAACATATGAAAGCAAGTAAAATAGGAAATGCTCAACGAAAATTGTGCAGAAATACAAAAAATGAGTACTGCAGATAAAGCAGGCATATAAGAGAACAGGGGAAAAGTCATGCTCATAAAATGTAAGAACAGGTCACTGATATTAGAGAAAGAAGAAATACTTCAAAGATGGAACGAATATATTGTAGAATGAAAGAAGACAACTGGCAATATATAGAATTATCGAAGGACCAGAAGTATTAAAAGCCAGTTGCGAATGAATGTGAACTCTATCAAACAATCAACCATATAATGTAAATGGCGCAGCCGCTAGAATTCGAGAATGCCAGTTTACAAGGACGGCTAGCTTTTCCATATTGCAAACGCCTGCTCAGGTACATTTGTGCTTGTTCAACAAAGCCAACCTGTAGTCTATACTGCAACTATGCGGAATGGACCTTAGTTATCTTACTCTGGGATAGAATGCATTATCTAACATGATGAACAGTCTGAACACGGTCAGCACTCTCAAACCCTCGGTCATGATGACGTGTAACTTTGTGCTATCACAACAAAAGATGGCTCCCTAACTGTTCTGTCTACCAGGTTTCACTCACAAATCTTGGGTCAACGCCTGTTATGGTTTTAAGGCATACACACGCTATGATCCCTTTCCCCAGACCGATAGCGCCAAGAAATCACCTTCCTGACAAATCGACCATGGTGAAATTCGAACTCGGGCCTAATGGTCAGAAAGCTAATGTTCTAACCACTCGTGTGGACCTGGAAATAACAGCAACTAAGAGTTGCTTCTACGCTCCTCAAAATCCCCAATCTCCCGAGCAGAGGCGTTGCTGCCGAATGTAGTTTATCGTCATACCCAGGATTTAATTTAAATCAATTTCGTATAATGGCATCCACAGAGATTGATGCCATACGATTCTTGAAAAGCCATGTAAGAGGAAATTTTGCAGTGAATTTCTAATGGAGTGGAAGCAATTTTAAAATTGAATTAATGTTTTACTGATATAAGTTTGAATGGCGCATCATCTCATTTCAAAAACCTAATTTCAGACATGGCGCCTGACCCGTTCATTCTCTGGGCCGAACTCAGTCAGATCTGGCGCAAAATCCGTTCATGCATAGCGCCAAAGCAGTTATAAATATTTAAACTGTCTGCTGCACACAACTACTTTCTAAGATCTGTTGTTAAAACTGCTTTGAGAGAGTGAATCCTCTGGGTTTTTGGTAAACATCAAGCTAGTTCGAAACTTGAGGACTCGTTCTATAGAACCACAAGCAAAGAACTATACCAAATAAAATAAAGTAGATCACATGGGAACTTTCAATCGCAACAATAGTTAAAATGGATATCACATTTAACTCGAAGTGAAAATAATGACATAAGCAAGACGTTGGGGCAACTCGACGTGGTGTACTTGTTAGCAAGCTTGTCTATCTGGAACAATTACGGGTGAATAGTGAGTTCGATCCTCATTGGTTGTCCCATATTTTCAGCCTTGTGCCACATCTAAGCTATGCTTAGAAAGTCGCGATAATCAATTAAGGTGTAAACTTAGATACATGAGAAGGAGCACTGTCGTAAAACATAATTTGAAACCGCGCGTCTAGGAATTCTACCATTCAAAGAAAATCTTGTTCATGAAATCGCAATAGTTAGCACCATCATCGATTTAGAATGGTTCAATAATAGTTTTGTCTGCGATTTCACCTATATCATCACATTATTGTCTCCTTACTGCTTTCTTTTAGCAACAGACACACCTGCATCGAACAAAAACATCCTTTGGCCCATCCCTCAGATCCACTGAGTGGCATCTGGGATTCTGTGGCGAAAATTACTTTAGAATGGTCAATTTTCGTGTATTTCTTGGTCCAATTCTGATGCTTTAAAATATTTGCGTCAGTGAGATTAGTTTGCCTAGGAGATTAATTGACAGATTCCAGTTTCTGTATATTCTATACTTTCGGACTCTCTTGTATCTCTTAGTTTCTGGTCAAAGATCTGAGCACTGGTCAAAAGTTATCTTTTAGCTATAACTAACTTTCGTTTACCTTACCCTTGAGGTGACAAGTTCTTAAAGGTTTTTCCTTTGTGTTTATATCTCAACTTAGTTATATTTTCAGCAGATATATTTATCATTCGGTGATCTCTGGGAAGGTCCGTTGATATTCGCAATTTTGATATTCAGTCACTCAATAATTTTATTATTTTCTGTTTTTCAGCATCTGTTAGGTCCTTTCCATTAAACTTGTTTCAACACATATTATGGAAAAAGGGAAAATAGTTTTTATTAGATATTAGTAAAGTTGAACTAATATTATTTTAATCTACATAATAACTTCTGACTGTAGATTTTATAATAAATTCAATATATTTAATACAAAATATTGAAACTACGTACCAATATATCATGAAATTTGTTTACACAGCTAAATGTATCGTTTAAAATTTGACGATAATTTTTCAAAGCTAATTCAGCTTTATGTGATTTGCATAATAAATTCAACCACACTATACTTACATAATACACCCTGACACACCCACACGCATATTTATCTCAGATTGAGTGACTTTTTGCAAAATAACGCATCTACTTATATATATATATATATATATATATATATATATATATATATATATATATATATATATATATTATAATTTTATCATATAGACAAAACCATTTTACTCACTACAAAGATGCAACTTGGTTTCAGTGCATTTCAACTGCACCTCGACGGGTGGGGGTCGAAAATGGTTATATATATATATATATATATATATATATATATATATATATATATATATATATATATATATAAAGTGAAAAAATATATATATATGTAAAGGTAAAAAAAATAGGAAAAATGTATGCCGTTTTTGTCGACGCGTTTCGTCTACTGCGGAAATTTGAATGCGAAAAACGAAATTCATTTATTTGAAGAAATTATCTATAAATAAAATAAAATGTTATTAGTTACTAGTTACTATATATTCATTGGGTCATCTGAAAAATTACGTCATTTAATTTTTATTCTTAAGAGAATTTTTCGTGTAAAAATAATGTTTCGGTTGTTGTGCATACGGATTGCACCATTTTGGGGGGGTTTCTTGACATATTTGTTGTATATGTTGACTTGAGAGAGTAGTGATTCTGTTAGAATAGGGGAGTTTGGGAAAATATACTCTCCGGCTTTTCCTAATCTCATATATACATATATACGTACACACACACACACACACACACACACACACACACACACACACACACACACACACACACACACATATATATATATATATATATATATATATATTATAATTTTATCTTATAGACAAAACCATTTTACTCACTATAAAGATGCAACTTCGTTTCAGTTTCAACTGCACTTCGACGGGTCAGAACCGAAAAGGGTTATGAACAATCCTGCTTGTAGGCAAGCCGTATGTGAAACGTCACTTCCTTTTTTCTATTTGTTCGAGAAGAAAAATATACATAAAGCAAAATGGTGACGGAGTGAAACAATAGTGCTTGTTGATAGGAGTTTGATGAAGAATGGATGGGGTATTGAATGTTGACTGATTTGTGGAGATTTTTTTCTTGCCGATAAACATCGGTCAAAAGTTTAGGCACATCATCTCACAAGCGCCCTAAGAGTGAGAGGTAGAGGAGGAAAGGTGGAAATAGGGAATACGTTGGCGGAGGTAAAATTTTAGCGATGGTTTTAGTAGTTATTGGGAATGTTATTTTTGGTTTACTATAAAAAAAATGTCTAGAGATGAATTGCATCCATTTATATTTTCTAATTCTGTAATCAATGAAATTGTTTCGTGGATTAATGAATTTAGAAGTAGTGATTTCCTCTACAAAAAATAAGGGATACTAATATAACCTTTTATAATCAATTTTTGACCTATTCCTGGACAGTATAGCGTGTAAATAAGTATGGGTGTAAAATAATTCATTTGCTAATATTACCAGTAACATATATGAAAACATATTTTAAGAATCATAATCTAATTCGTGGAGAGGTACATAAAAGTGTAGGGAATATATCATAGGAGGAGATTTATAAGTTTAAAACGTTTATAGTTATGGAATTAAGAATTTATCAAGATTGTAGAGTTAGATACTTAGTACATATATATATATATATATATATATATATATATATATATATATATATATATATATATATATATATATATATATAAATGGCTGTCGCTTTGTGAATAATATTTCCTATTTTTCGTTATATTTCCTCCTAATTATTGCCACCCTATTGTTATTGTCATGATGAGAATGAAGCCGTACGCAGATAATCCTTACTATACTTGACATATCTCCCCGTTTTCTTTGATGAAATATATTTCACTCTGACCACCGTGTAAAAACATACTTTCCGCAATATCAGAGAATATCAATGGCTGATTATTTTTACCGCGTTTTTTAATTACATGTCACACCCCTATAATTATTCACTTTCATTGGCTTAAGGTCACAACACGTTGAAACACAGATAACCCACACGATCACCCAAGTTAATCAAAGTAGAGTCCGGTCTGTACATAGATGAGTAGCAGTTTGGATGTCCCAATTGCTGTAAGCTTGGATGTGCGGAGGTGTAATGGATAATGTCTGTTAATCGGATAGCAGAGTTTCAATTCCAGTTGGGTTCGTTATATTCACTTCGGCGCATATACCCTTGTACGAATCCCCCTCTTTCCTACAGATATCGATTAATTAGTGTTGTGTGGGAGAATATATCCCGACAATTTTGAAAGAACGACATAAGAATATTTTTACTTCAATTGCAGGAGCTGTGACAGCTTTTGCTGAAAACAGTCATTCTCGGTTAAGCGTTCTCTTCCAGAGTTTCTATTCAACAATATGTTTCTCTAGGCCAAAAGGTGATAAACTTGTTGTTAAACCAATTCCGAATTTCTACTGCTGTTTTTGATAACTCAGTTACAACAATTATTAAGGCTTGTATAAATAAATCATTATTGTATCAAAAAATCAAAAAATTAGGAATATTTTCTGGCTTTAAATGACTTGCAATCAAAAAAGAAAACGAACCAATCATTCAAAACAAAAAAATATTTTCACACATAAACTCACGATACCAGATTGCTAATTATAACAAGGCAAAACTTATTGATTATTAGTAGGAAGTTTCAACTACCCTACCGCCATCATCAGTTCTGACATAATAATTATAATAGTAACAATTATAATAGGTTATTTTCTCGTTGTTCTCGTAGTTAGAAAACAATTTCATTCACAACCGAGTAGTAGCACCTGGCTCAACGCAGTGCCCTCTTCATCTACCGGTACCCTTCTAGATGATGATTGCACTCGGGTCGGAGTCGCGATCCGTATTGGACTCAAATTATGTGAGCGTCACAGATGCAGATGTGGAGCCTCCATCGATGTGTTTAGTTTGCATCCTCACTCTCCTGTCGTCGTAGTGCCGGTCGCTTTCCACGGCATCCAGCAATAAACGACAAAAAGAGGTTTGGATGCAGCTGGGTTTCCTTCCCACATCGAACCCGTAGGCTTCGACTGTCGTGAGTGAAAGCGGACGGATGGCATTACTACTTTCCCTTTTAAAATGGGTAAGACTTTGATTTGGGATGCGACATGTGCGGATACATTTTCGGCCGGTAATTTGATCATGTCCGCAGTTGAGCCGGGGTCCGTCGCCTGGGACGCTGGGATAAAATAAAAAGTTAAATATTTTTCTCTTGCTGATAGTTTTTTTTTACTCCTGTGGCAGTGGAGACTACTGGGGTTATTGGCCGTCGTTCGATAGCGTTTCTTCGGAGGATTGGCGCGATGGCGTCTCGATTAAGGAAGGAGCCTCGCGAAACAGAGTGGCTCTTGCAGCGTGTCTTACTGGCGATGGTTCGGGGTAATGCTTTCTCCATCATTGCGGCTGGCAGAGGATAGCAAAAAAGACAATGTTTATAGTTACTTTGTTCTGGAATTGTCATCCATGGTCAACTGAACATGTTTTGTTTCAATAAATATTCTCTTAATAAAAAATTTCATTTTTCAGTTTCAAATTTCATTGCTAATTCAAAGAAAGCGATCAATTTCCCTCCAACTAAAGTTTAATAATATTGTTATTATTACTGAGTTCAATAAACAAGTTTTATATATAATCCAGTGAATATTCAATGTTTAAAATACTGACATCAGGACCACAAGAGATTTTCCTATGCTAAACTATTAATTCATTGTCATAAGAAATATTCTTAGATCAAATGAAATAATATACTTCAGTTAGACGCTTCTTTCCACCAAACAATGTAATATTAAATTATCCGTATTCCCAACCCTGTGTTCCAGTGTCTCACTAAACACTACCTCCCCATTCATCTGTCTCTCTCTCTCTCTCTCTCTCTCTCTCTCTCTCTCTCTATATATATATATATATATATATATATATATATATATATATATATACTTGTGTGTATGTTTCATTCTCTTGAAGTCTTTCTCAAATTCCGTACGGAAAATGCCGAACGCTAAGTACTTGGACTTATATGAAAATGAATACGCCATGACAAAGCTCTTCCCTGTTCTTGATTGGATTCGCAGTCGGCGAGGCGTAAGGGAATTGCATGGTTGAGTTGGAAGTCTCAATATTGAGGCGTGGGGGTAGGAGACATTCGTGTTGTTCGATAGACTTGAAACAACAGTGAGACGAAATTGACCGGCTCGCTTACTGAGTCTGGGTTTCGCTGGAGAATGACAAACGAGACTCACGTGACAGAGTGAAAGAACGCGGGATCAAGGGAGACAGTCAAAATGGCAAGTGAGTGGATGTGTTCTTCACAGAAATGGGAAGCTTTACCCTTCTGTATGCTCGCTCTCACTCTGTTCATTCAGTTTCTATTATTGATCTCTTGGTATGTCAGGCCAATGTTTATGTCGCTCGGCTACATTGAAGTCCAATTGTCGGCATTTTAGAATATTTGCTTATCAGACAACGTTAGACGTTCCATGCCACATGAGTTGACCTAATGAAATAAATAAAGACATCTATCATATTCTTACACTTATCTATGTTGTGCACGACACGTTTCTAAGATAATCACGTATTTTCCAACGATATAATTCTTAGGAATTTCACAAATGTGCCCTCTTTTATTTATTAAGCTTTCTTGAATGTCCATGCTGATAGATACAATGTAAACTGTTTAAAATAAAAATGGAGAGTCTATTTCAAACTGAGGATATACTAGACATATTGATTTAAAAATGAATCCATTAATCTTTTTGGTACACACACACACACACACACACACACACACACACACACACACACATATATATATATATATATATATATATATATATATATATATATATATATATATATATATATATATGTTATGGTCCAGGTTCCTTGTACCACAGTGATGGTCCAAGGTAGGACCAATGAAGAATAACTCGAACACAGGTATGGAATGACACAGATATATTACAAACAGAATATACATACAAAAGAAGTAGAAGTGTTAGCAATAACAATCAGGTTAGGTTAGAGAGAACTATGTTGTCTCGACCAATATCACTATTCCAATGTCTTACAGTAATCGTCGACGCGACTCTGTCTCTGACTGACTCACACGATGTTCAGCAACACTCCCACGTGTGTCGAATGTTGCACAAGGCCGGTTTAATGTGGGCTTTCCGAGCCCGTAGGCTCGGGTAAAAATTGCCCGTAGAACCCGTATAAACGTAATCGGGTTGGTCAACCTCCCCGAACGAGGCTCTGCCCTTCGGTGGAGCCTCGTCCCGGTTCCTCCCTGCCCAGAGGCAGAGAGTTCCCCTCTGCCTCAGAGGCAGAGAGTTCGACCGGCTAGTTGAGACGTCCAAAAAGGACTGAATCTCACACTACTGCTTCCTCTGCAGTATTTATAGTGTACGGGATAGTCTATTATTATGGGTAAGTTCCCATAACAATATATATATATATATATATATATATATATATATATATATATATATATATATATATATATATATATATATGGAGAGAGAGAGAGCGAGAGAGAGAGAGAGAGAGAGAATGTTCGTTTCCGACCAAAATTCGAATTTCATCAGGGTCGAATTATCAGGATAGTGACTTGTTGATGCTAGCGTGCAGCACTTTTGGAAAGTTCTGAACTTGTTCAGACTATTGAACACGACAGAATCTATAACTAATGTGGGTTCAGCATAGTTCCACCATAAACCACAGGTGAGATCTCTGGGTGTTGACTAAATTCAAATATGCTAGAGCAGGTGTCTGCATTGGAGATTGCTAGCCGTTATATTACATGGTGTTGCAGCAAAATCCGACACTTGACAAAAAGAAAACAAAATAGGCAATAAAAACAAAAGTTGTATATGCACAGACTCGACAGTTTATTTAGCAACAGTTACAGTTACATACTACAATATTTCTCAATGTAACCGCCGCCGGCGGCGACGACCATCTCAAGGCGGACTTGAAATGAGTCACATGCTTTGGTGACCATGTCCTTGTCCATAGCGGCGAACGCCTCCACTTCAGAGAGTCGACGTGTTGTGGGCGTGCTTGTTGGTCTTGGCCTCGATCATGCCCCAGAAGAAATAGTCAACGGGGTTGCAGTCGGGTGAGGAGGGCGGCCACAAGTCCGGTGACCAGCGTTGAGGAACATTGTTGTGCAGCCACGCCTGGATCTTCTTCCTCAGCACCTCCTGGTAGATGTCAGCGCTGAATCTCAGGCCCTTTTGAAAGAAGAAAGGAAGCCTGACGTCTCGCTCGCTGGAGATAACGACCATGATGGAGAGGGAAACTTCGTATGCTTCAAAACAGGAACCTCCTCGATGTTTTTGCAGATCTACTTGTCGCTCTGACTGTTGATCTTCTGGTTCCTGATGAAATAGAACCTCAGCATCCCAGCGGAACCGTGCTTGAGCTCGTTCACTAAAGCCGCCACCTTGACCTTCCTCGAATCCTTGGAGGTATTCATGATGAGCATGCGGTGAGAATTGCGGTAGGAGGAATAACCAATGCCCTTCTTGATCCTTCGGCTGATCGTCGACTTGTGACGGCCAATGTCAGCGGTGATCTAGTCGTATCTCTGGCGTCCATCCTTGTCCTCTTTCATCTTGACGGCGGCGAAAAACTTGTCGGCCGTAACGACCGAAGAACGAATGTTGTGTGCCTTTCATTTGGCAGTAAACTCGTCCTTGTTCTCAAAAAACCTTCCACTTCCTCCAAATGTCCATGACCATGGTCCTCTTGAACCCAAACAGGGCCATCACTTCAGCTACTTCCCGACGCGAAAAGAAGCTACTACCGCTACGCTGCGCTCATATTCCATCCTGGAAAATGGTAGAGAAAAAACGTTAGTTACTTGTCAAACTGTCGGGTATCTGCATATACAAATTTTATGTGGCCTATTTAGTTTACTTTTTGTCAAGTGTGGGATTTTGCTGTAACACCCTGTAGACAGATTTACTCGGGTATGCGTGATCACACACACACACACACACACACACACACACACACACACACACACACACACACACACATATGAAGAAATATTGACTTAAGGTATGATGTATTTATGCTCACTAAATTGAATAAATATGTTCAATATCTGAGATAAAACGTATGTAAATATATAAGTGAAGCTTGAAGTCAACACTCAGAAGCCTCTTACTGTTGATTTCAATATATTCACTATTACATATATATATATATATATATATATATATATATATATAAAAGAAATATAGTTTTATGGCATGCTATATTTATGGGATAAAGTACTTAATATCAGAGATAGAGCGTATGTAATTGTAAAAGTGAACATGGAATTCAACACTAAGAGTCCTCTGAGTATTCACTTATATACATATATATATATATATATATATATATATATATATATATATATATATATATATATATATATATATATATTTATAAGTATAAAGTGAACATAGAAGTAAACACTTAGAGGCGACAGTCTGTTTCATGCTAGATGCAATCGTCAGGCCACGCTCTATCTCTGATATTGAGTACTTTATCCCATAAATATAGCACAATTTAAGACTATATTTCTCCATATATATATATATATATATATATATATATATATATATATATATATAAAATTAAAAAATTGAACACCCTACCACACCTTGTCTAGATGAATGGATTTATCGGTATCCTTGGAAACCCTCAATTAGGAATCTTTGCCGTGCCTTTAATAACCGTAAATTTAAAAAAATAAGTTACTCCAAAATCCGCTTGACGAGGAAATGGAACTAATGTCTTTGGTTTAATAACAAAATTAAATTCGAAGTCTTTAGCTTCCATTTTTGAAACATGGTTATCACTGTGTAGCGAAAAACCATATTTTAAATCAATTTATAATAGTAATTGTCTGTAAATTTACATTGAGCACTATTGTGTAAAAATAAAAATATCTATAAGAACACCGGATTTTATATCTTACTGTTCTTTCTTTTTATTTATATATACATACATATATACATATATATAGATAGATAGATAGATAGATAGATAGATAGATAGATAGATAGATAGATATAAGAAACTCAGTAGCGGATAGGGCCCAAGTCTTACCAGATTATGTTATATTCCTATATTCAAACAAATAGAGATTGCATGGATAACTCCACCCATAATATCTGTCATTGTTTGAAATAGTATGGTGTGTAATTACTAGGACCCTATTCTCTACATGGAATCTAACTTTTTAATATAGGCTTTATCTATTTTGTTCGCATTATAAAAGGACAATTGTTCATATAATCTAGCTTAACAAATCATTTGAATAGGTGAATTTTGGTTTGATTAAGTATAATCAATCCCTGCATAGCCTATTGTGAAGAATATAATATTTCGTTTATCCCAGTTTTTAGGATAGCAGATGAGCCAGATTTAAAATGTGGATGAATATCACGTAAATAAAGGAATTTGGTTAACGGTAAATTGTTGGTAATATGACATATTATGTACCAAAACTACATCCAAAGAACCTGTAATGGTATAGGTTCTGAGATGGCATCTTGGCTTCAGTCACTTTACCACCGCCGTAACCTCGATCTCCCTCCTCTTTTTCTATAAATATTTTGTTGGCAATTGTTCAGATGGGATTTTCTCTTTCGTTCCTTGATTTTATGCATTTATACTAGATAGGTGGCTGTTTCTCAGGATTTTATACTTGAAGTTCTACGCTAACAGTGTCTTCTCTCTAACATCTCGCCTGTAGAAATTTCTTCCGGCCACTTGGGTTCCAGCCAACATTGATCCGTAAATATATAAATGCAATGTCAATCGTCAAATTTTATCTTCTTGAATCATTTTCATTTATTGTCCTCTTTCTGTAATGAGTTTGTTTCTCGGATTCTTTTACTCGCAGTAAACCCACGAGATTTACTGATTTCATCGTCTTGCAATCTTGAAGTGATTAAAAAATGAAAGATAAAATGCCAAGAAAAAGAGATCGAATAGCTACTTAAAGTCTATTGCAAAAAAAAAAACAAAAATAAATCGCTTTTGTACCTGAAACTTCATGTATTACAATCTATTATAACAACAGTATATGTGACTTTTCCAGTATTTCTTTGTTTCGCTATTGATTTCAGGCTATTAAATGGCACCAGCCTAATTTCAATGGATGCGTACAGTCTGAGTCATCAGCTATAATATCGCTTTAACAAAGACTTTTCCGGAGAGACACAAGGTACAGCACAGCAAATGGTAAGAAATAGCCTACAGGCATCGTCTTTCGAAATGGATAACAAGACAGTTCTCGTTTTCATCATTACACATCTTCCCGACCTCGACGTTCAATGACAAGACTCATTAGTCTTCGGAATGCTTCACTCTTTCTCTTAAGTGAAGAGAGTGATGAAAGGTTCTCGGTCCTACCAGAAAGCCCTTTTTCAAAAAAAGTCTTATAATTGGACATATGTTCCAATTTTGGGAAGTGTGAAGTGGGCGAAAAAGGTTTAACCTACCAATCTTATACGCGCGCGCACACACACACACACACACACACACACACACACACACACACACACACACACACACACACACACACACACACACACACACACATTCAGGCACTGGTCTGAGTGTCTCGTGGATGAGTATTTGCGTGTTATTAGTCAGAAAGTAATACTTTTAATGACTTGCATTTTGGTTACTCAACATAAACATTGTCTTTATGACGTAGGATATTTGTTCAGGGCAAGTTTCCTTGCTTCGCTTGCTTCACTAATTACTTCTTTTCTTTTGATCTGGAGAAGGCCAGGTCAATAAATACTGATATACTGAAGCAGGTAGGTTGTTTCAAATTGGATATCTTACACAAAAAATGTATATTTTTCTTTATTTGGCGGCATACCAGGTTAATGTCTTATTTTTCTACATGTGAATATACAGTCAGGAGTTTTGAATCTTAGCAAAACTTTGCAAACGGAGAACCAGAAAAATATGCAATTTAAAGCTTGCTTATACAGGCTGGCCCCTAAAAACAGGAACTTTTTAACAATCCAATAAAACCAAGAGTGATGGAAGAAGAAATATTTAATTCATAGTAATTGAAACATTAAAACATGGCATTTAAGAAACAATGATAGAATTTCATTTTTTTTAAATTACGTCCTGTAGATGGCGTCCTCCTGTACGAATGCATTCTTAAAATCTGCTCTTGAGATTCCTCATTGACTGCTGCAACATCTCAGCTGGGATACTGGGAATTACATTCTCGTTACTAAAATGGCGAAATGTTTCCTTGCTCAAGGTCACTGTCTCGCAGTGTCGCCACTTGTTCATGTCTGGCAATACGCACTTCAAAAATTCCCGTTTTTTGGGTCACCCTGTTTTAAGGAATCAAATTTACTCATTCGATAAAAATTATTTGAAAATAAGATGTCTATTATTTATATCTGTCATTTTACTATTCCATACATTATAATTTATTTTTTCATGTCTTACAGAACCTTATAAATTGGTGCTGCACAATATCAAAGACCTTTACTGAATAACACAACACCACATTAAGCGAAGACATTTAATTGCAGAAAAACAGCAAATGGGCAGAAGATATAATTATTAGTGAAGAATACATGATATTAACATCCAAAAGTACCTGAAATAGGGGGACTAGCATCAATACTAGAAAAATAGATAAGAGTTAGTGGACTTTTAGAGAACTCAAATTTTCGGAGAAATGTTTTAAGAAATAGATTTTATAAAATTCAGACGACAGTAAAGCTGTTAAGTCAATAAATGTCAAATAATGGCTGCACGGAAGCGGCCATTAACTTTACCATTTTACTATCTTTCATTTTATTCAGAAATGTTGAAGTTTTGTCTATATTTCTGAGATGGGGTATTATGTACATTATTTACATTATCCTCATCTTTGTCACCATATTTATTACAACGTTTCGGCCATTGTACGCTCCGGCCTTCTTCAGGCGGTTGGAATGTCGAACTGAACCCTTCATTTCTCTCACTGGTCTATTTCTACGTGCCATGTTTAATGGATGTCAGTTATCAGTTATCTCCTGTTAATTTTTCCCTCTGAAAGTTCTCCACTGCCTTAACCTGGTATTGAACTCACACTCTTTGTGTCCTGTCACTGGGTCTAACCATCGACTTTATCCACTGTGCTATGTGTTCTTGAGGACATCTGGGTATGTATTTCTGGGTATTATAAACCTAATGCAACCATTTTTACCAGTGCTCATATTGCAACTTTGTTGTTATTATTGCTTTTCTCCTTACTGGTTCCCATAATGTATTCATTTCTATGCTTGGTCTGCTCAGGAGATTGTTGTCTGTCAAATTGTACTTTTGTCGGCTTACGGCCATATCACGTTAAAATAAAGTTTCTCGTACGATAACCGAAGTTAAGCATCTTCTTTGGTAACCGCATGATGCAGTAAGCTTGGGTGTATGGGTGGGTCAATTGATACCGGCTCGGAATTGGAAATGCGAGAGAGACGTGTTCAAATTTCAGTCGAGTTCGTTATATTAACTTACGCGCAAATACTCTTGAAAAAGGCACGAATCCATCTCTTCTCGCTATAGATTAATTAGTATGGCTTGTATCAGTAAACTATTATTATCTCTAAAATGTTCTTACAGTCTAAAAATTAATTTCTGGGTATAAATAAACTGTAATGGGTTGATAAACCGTAAAAACAAAAGTATGTTTTTCTTTTTCTTTCACATTTCAAATATATGCAGGAAATTTTGATTTACTGTAAGATTTATCACTTAAGTCGTTTCACTTTTTGAATTTTCTTTATATATCCAAATGAGGACTTTTATGTCCATCTCACCCGGCGGAACTGGCAGCTGTCCGTGAGCCACAACGCATACTTTTCGTTTTCATCCATCCTTCAATTTTGCACTTTCAGAAAGATATTTTTCTTCAAACATTTATATATAGTTGGATTGATGTGAGTTTGTGTCCTTGGGTTTCAGGCTTTTGCGATCGTCAGGGTTTGTCTGACCATCGCAAAAACGTGAAACCCAGGGTTACATACTCATATCAATCCAACAAAATATGTTAGCTCTATCACTGATATTGAGCGCTTTCCAATAAGTACCGAGCATATATAATATATAAATAATATATTTAATAAATTGCATATATATATATATATATATATATATATATATATATATATATATATATATATATATATATATATATATATATATATATCATGTGTTTCATATATAAAAATTAAGTATGAAAATCCACCTCCGCCACAAAAAATGTAGAAATCAAGACATTCGTAATGATTTTCACAATTACATATTTGAGATTATGTATTGCGAAAATTATTGAATTTTGGATGTTCAGAAAATTTGTAGTAATATATATATATATATATATATATATATATATTACTACAAACGTTATGATTGTTGATAATTAGTGAAAATATAAATTGGATGTCTATCTCAAATACCCGTATCCATTTTAATAATGTTTGATATAATAAAAATGACAGATTAAAAGTATTTATTCTTGTCCGGCTTGCGGCAGATTATAGACATATAGTGCTGTTGCTTATGTCCAAACTGATTTAATTTTCATACACCTTGTCTCTGATACGAACACTTATCTCCCATAAATATACCATTCGTTAACTGCATATTATAATATCTATATGTCCGTGTGCGCACGCGCGAGCGTGTGTGAATTTTCTTTCAAAATTTATCATTGCAATCTCCACAGCAATCGCTTAACCGCAATGGCATCTATTTATCAAGCGTTTTATAAATAATTGCAATGGAGAACTCTGTGATATTTTTCATAAGAATCGGTCGGCACCCTCACAGACATAGCCGCCATTGATAGCTCTCCAAATGACAGGTATTGCGAAGTGGAGACAGACTACCAACGTTTATTTATTGACATTAAATTGAAAAAGGGACCCAAGCTGCTATCGACGTGTAAGCAAGTTAAATACGCCAACTGCCATCTTGAAATTTGATGTCTCTTCTTCAACAACTGTAAAAGTTTCCTTCTCTAATGGCTACGCTATGTCGCTCTATTTCCGTCATACTTCACTTCACATTCAATGCTTTCACAGCCAATCCCACCACCAGCCATGAACTAAGCAATAACTAACGAAACCAGTCGACTTTTCAAGCCGTGATTGGCGTCGAAGTAAAGTGTCCTGTGCTCATTATCGGAAAGTGTTCGCGAATTGATTGGTCCATAATTACTGCCAAGAGAAATTGCCCATAGACTTTTGTCCGTATTTATTTCTCATATATAAGTTATAGATCTATCTGTCTGCTCTTGTGGAGGCGTAAAGCAAACATTTTCCCAATGTGTTTGTCAAATCCTGCGTGTGTCCTCATTTTCAATGCTTTTTCAATATGTTCGTGGATGGGAGCGTCTGTGTTTTCATGGCCAATTCTTGAGTATATGTTATTTATATATTTTGGAAGATGGTTAACGTGGATATGACAAGTAGAATTATTTTTTCATGTGTTAATTAACAAGATCATAACTCTACATCTTTGTACTTAGTGATATTGCTTGAATGTTGGATGAAGTGAAGCTCTTTAAGAAAAGTACTCTTCTTTGGAATTGATTTTTTCTCTCTCTGTTCGGCGTGATTTCAGATTTTACATGATTAAGGAAACCGAAACTATCGGGATGAGATCGACTTTAAGTTGAACTGACCGATTACTTTAAAATCTTTTTTTATACTTCAAAGCTCAATATGCGTCTGTACGAAAACAATCAGGAAAACGCCAATCAATTAAGGAAAACTATCATTAGAACGCTCAATAGTAACCGATTCTATTTCGGAGTATTCATAGGAAAACATAGAAATATATAGAGAATAGATAGAGCTTGTCAACATTGTTTGGCATCCCGTAAAGTAGAAAGATAATTCTGATTTCCAAACCCTGGTAGAAGAGACTCGTTAACCACCTTGATGAAAAGCCTTCAAATTGCAAACGGCTTCATCACTGCAATGAGAGCAGATGAGCTGCTACTCAGTAAACAACTTCCGAGTAATAGTAAAAAGAAGATTTGGGACCCACCGACGTTAATTGTTCTCTGATAGAATTATGGAATTGGCAAGTGCAGGTGGTGTAATGTATAGCGACTCTGAATAAGAAATATGAGAGTCAAGTTCGAGTCAAGCTAATTACATTCCTTTACAGATAAATATCTTTGGGAAAGGTATGAATCCATCTCGTCTCCTCCCTGCTACGGGTTAAATGGAAGGACAAACAAGGCTTTTTAGCAGTGGTTTGCAACCAGTCTAGAAGGACAGTTCTGAGTATAAAAACAGTAACAATTATTTATAGACCTAAGCCCTCATCAATGTGGACGAGAAAAACAAAAGCAATGAAAATTATTACAGATTCCTTTTTACAACTTACAACTTTTTGAAAAATAATTTTCGCTTGCGTTAATTTCGCTCTTGGTGTTTCAACTGCGAATTTAGCCTGGAAAAGAGATAGTGCCGTTTTCCTCCAAGACCTGGATGATTATGGATCTCCACAACATTCTATCCTTTATAGCTCATAGTAAAATTTGTCATTCCATTATTCCTCCCAGTCTCTGTTCTCACAGAAGTTCTAAAATGTTTTATTTTTCGCGGGCACAATCTGAAGTACATGTGATATACAGATGACGCTGTGTTGATAGCAGGCATAGAAAGGAAGCTCCATGATTTTTTAGAGAATGTAGTAAAGGAAGGGGTTAAGAAAGGGATTCTAAGACAGATTGTATAGATCTCAGCCAGAGATCTAGCCAATGTTGCGAACCACTAACTTATGTACATTCTTAATTTGACAATCCCCAATCCATAGTTTGTATTTTGGGTATTTCTTCTTTCTTCCAAATACATATTATGTTTTAATTCAATTACTCCTTCGCCTTTTCCTTCAATATAATCTCTAGGAGTCCCTTACATATTCTCATTACGTAAGTTACTCACTGGTTTCTCTTGCTTTAAGTATGTCATGAGAGTGTCAAATTCTCCAAGTGCTCTTTCTTCATTATGTGTCTAGAAGTTGCTTTCTGGTCAGAGGTATAAGCGTGAGACAGGAGTTGGAATTTTATTTGTTCTTTTCTTGCTGAATTAGAAACTTCCAGGGTGTATTCTCCTCTCTATTATAAAGGATATTAAGTAAACTTCCACCACTTGTGTCATACAGCTCCAAGATATGAGTACAAACGTTAGACTTAAGGATCCAAAATTAAACCGCTGAATAGGCGAAGATATAGAAGTTTAAGTGTATTAAAGCGTTTTTGCTAATACCTAGTTCCTCTGCAGATATGTGTTCAATAATTTGAAGTCGCGAAGATTGCGATCATTATGAGTAGAACAAGAAAACAGGAATATTGTTTGAAATAGCAAGGAATATGAAGATAGTTTTTTTTTATTTCAAAAATCAACTTTTAGCTTAATTCTATATGACACTAAATTGTTGTGTAATCTTTCAGAAGTCTTTTTTTCCTTCGAACTGACGACTTGTGAGACTGGGAATCACTTAACTCCCAAAGTCAGCAAAACAAAGAATATTTTCTGTATTCTATAATGTATCAAACAAATAATATAAAACTTAATATTGAAACGATTTTGACGCTTCCAAATAATGAAAAATATGCATATAATGGAATTAGAACATAATTCCTAATTTTTCAGCCAATAAAAGAGTCACTCAAGGTAGAGAGTCACTGAATGATATTTGTGTACGAAGGTAAGAGGAAGAGATAAGAAGTGAAGATTATTAGAAATGCAGGCTTAGATAACAGTTAATCCTAGAATGGAAGCGGTTAAGATTTTAGTGACCAGAAAAAAATCGTCTCAGAAGTTTGTTCCACAAAATAGTGATTCTTGGTAAGTGGTTGTTCCAAGTGTACAGGACATTGCATCTCTTCGCTGTGAATGTCTGAAGAGGTGGAAGTAAGAAATGTAACTCTTTCGAAAATTTGCCATGGAAATAGTAATAAAACAGCGAAAGGCTTGCGACGGTGGTGGCAAATATTTCATCCCTCATAAGGCCGCGAAAACAATTTTGAATTCTAACTGTAGAAATTGGCAGTAGTACATCCAGCATTTTAAAGCAGTTTTGCATGAAGAGAATATAGTGTTTCTTCTAATGGTTGTATCAAAACCAAATAAAACATGAATACCAAAACAACAAAACTCCCTAAATTTAACAATTCAGATTTTTACGATAAACGTCACTTCAGTGAATTGTGTAAAGATATGAACAAAAACAATCTCATTCATTATTTTTTCTATGTATCTATCTGTCTGCCTGTCTGTCTATATAATTGTACCGATACAATTATGACCTGCTGACTAAAACCAAAATTTCATATATATTTATTTTTGGTTTTGGATAATATTTATATATTAGTATATATTAAATTTGGGTACGTTTAAACTAATTAAATCATATTTTATTTTTCCTAGGCTGGCGTTGCCTGAGACTAAAAACACAAATGCAAACACACAATAATTTTTTCTTTATCATCTCATGAAGCAATATAAGTGATAGGCATTATCGGATATTATTTTTGAAATATACTTTCGTTAAAGTGTTTTCAAATGTCAATAACTTATAACTCTGTCGGGATTACATAACTAAATTTATTACATGCTCTCAAAACGAAGAACGCATGGATAAAAACAATAATTTCATCTATTTTCTACTCATTTTGAAGGATTCCCATTTCAAAACTCGGACACATATGGCGGAGAATATAAAATGGTAAAGGTTTTTTTTTATCAAACGTCACTCATTTTCTTTCACTTTTTTAGTCACGAGCACAGCCAGCTTGGAAAAATAGTAAAAGATTTAATTATTTTAAACACACACAAATGAAGACGAACACAACATATTTTTTGTTATATATCCGTTTAAGCCACATAGGCAAAATGAATCATCGGATATTATTTTCGAAACATACTTTCATGAACGCTTTTCCAAATATGAATATCTTATATATATATATATATATATATATATATATATATATATATATATATATATATATATATATATATATATATAGCATTTTGGCTGATTGGCATGTGTTTACATTTGTAAAAACAATACGCTAGATTTAGATGTGTAACTCTACCGAGTGAAGATAGCTCTGGCTGACACAAAATTAGTTGTGTTTCAATCCTGGCTTGAGGCATTCGGAAGTCTAACACTGAGGAGCTGTGATACAGCGAAACAGTACTGTCTGTGAATGATATATATATATATATATATATATTTCTGAGATGAGGCATTAAGTACATTATTTACATGATTCGGTCTATTGTACTCATCTTTGTGGCCATATTTATTTACAATGTTTCGGCCGTTGTACGCTCCGGCCTTCTTCAGGTGGTTGGAATGTCAAACTAAACCCTTTATTTCGCTCAATGGGCTAGACCGCTCTAGTTCCACGTGCCATGTTTAATGGATGTCAGTTACCAGTTATCTCCTGTTAATGTTTCCTCTGAAAGTTTTCCACCGCCTTAACCCGGTATATAACTCACACTCTTTGGGTTCTGTCACTGGATCTAACCAACGCTTTTATCCACTGTGCCATATGTGTATTACTTTTCGCTCGATATTATAGTGTTTTTTATGTATGTTATAACTGTAGAAACCTCTGTTGAGGTTCCCAACTACAACCTAACTCTCCTTGATCTATTGTTCCTGTTGACATACGGATTTTACGCGGAGGTGTTGCGAGCCCTACGCCAAAAAGATTTGAATAGAGCATCGTCTTTTTCTTGAGCTGGTTACCACTTAAAGCTGTAGACTCTACACTACTTTGCTATTGTCATATCGCTTGTTGGTGAAGACACGCATTCATCGTTTTCCAACAAATTTGGAAGAAATTGAAACTCTACAAAACGAATCGAATTTTGACAAGATAATAAGATATTATAGTAACATAAATTTCTGTATTTCAAAACAATTTTAAGTAAATGAATGCTTGAATAACAAACTAGAAACCGACCACGTAACGCGTTTCGTTCTCTAAAAAGAATTCATCGGACTAATTAATGTACTTATTGATATAAGGATATATAAATATATGTGGGGGGCATGTACATTTTCCCCCGCTTTCTACATATCTGTAATTACCCTCAATGAAAAGATTACCTTAATCCAATGAAGTGCTTTTAGAATAAGAAATGCGTTATATATACATATATATATATATATATATATATATGTGTGTGTATACGCACACAATATGTATATATATATATATACGCACACAATATGTATATATATATATATATATATATATATATATATATGTATATATATATATATTTATGTGTGTGTGTGTGTGTGTGTTAAAAAAGAGGGAAACGCAAACATTTTTTGTTGCAAAATATTTTTTTTTTAATATATTATGTTTTATTTTCCATAATTTTGCTACACGGGTTTCCGGTCTTGCGACTTTCATCAGGCAAACAATGGATATTTCCACATATAATTGAAAGGAATTAATTATACTTATGTTTTTCAATGTTAAATATTCTCGATATTAGACTTTCACTTTTTTTATATGTTTGTGACTCAAATATCATTCTTGAACTGGCAGTGAAAATGTTCTGCGTGAAGGGTAATAAAACTATTAAGACTGGTCCGTGAAAGGGTCACAAAGATATCTATATTTTTTTCTTTTAATGATCCCTGTCTGTTATTAGATCTATTTCCATTTTTTTGTATTTTTGTCAGCATGCTTACGCATACGTATATTCTCTCTCCATATATATATATATATATGTAAAGTAGTTTTACTGGTCGGCGGCTGATGAAGACAGGGTATCGCACGTGCTAACACACGTAGTATGTGAAAATATATATATATGTGTGTGTGTGTATGTGTGTGTGTATATATATGTATATATATATATACATACTGTCTTATTATAAGGAATTAGTATACATATATTTATACACACATATATAGACAAACACACATACACACACTTCCTATGTTGCGTAGGGTTCGCGCGTGTGCCCGTGAGCAGTTTTGTTTTTGTCAATATGAGTATATATGTATACCTGTACGCGCATGTACATGCGCACTCCCTCTCTATACACACATTACTATACACACATACACATACACATATACATGCATGTATACATACTTACACACACACTTCCTACGTTGTGTAGGATTTACGCACGTGCACCTGTGAACAGTCTATTGTTTTTGCCAATATGTATATACATATTCGTGTTCCACATATACCCGCGTGTGAGTGTGCGCGCATGGATACAAGTGATTTGACCACTGTATTTGGACATTATGCGCGCATGTTGTGAGCTTTTGCAATGGGGTTATGATCTGTTTAGTGCTGATTTAAATTTTTTTATGAAGTTTTTATTTCTGGTATTTATAGGTAAGAATAATTGTCTGTTTGGTATATTGGCATAATTTTAAATTCACCCTTGTTACATTTATAGATGTGTTGTGATACAAAAAGATTTCTGTTGTCTAGTAATTTTATGTTGCTTTTGTGTAGGGAGAGCCTGTTGCTTAGTTGTTGGCTGATACCTATATATGATTTCTTGCATTTTTTGCATTTGAATGCATAAATCACATTTTTGGAGTTGCACTCAAATGCACAAAATGCAAAAAAATCATTTTTGTTATATATAATTTCAAATGTGTTCGTATATCTTTTTCTTTGCAGTACATAAATTATATAAAATTGTCCGAATATTTTCTAAGTGCTTTCAGCTATACTTTTAGCCATTATCAAGGCTGAATTTCATTTTATTTTTAACTGAATGTACGCATTGTTTTATGTATGCATCAAGAATGTTTTATTTTACAAACACATTCAGCACATTGTGAACATAATCATTGTTGATATGCTTGAGTGTTTTTTTTTCTTTTTTTTTCTTTTGTTTTATTAATAAGGTTTACGGTGTTTTTAGCCTTTATCTTTATATTACCAACGTGTATGTTACGGATAGAGTTTGGTAGGTCTCTATGTGTATTTAAATGAGACTTCATTTGAGTTATGGTCAGAGTGATGTAACGTAAGTCTTCTTGTTAAACACACACACACACACACACACAAATAGATATATATGTATGGGGGGAGCATGCGTGTGGGTGTGAGTGTGTGGTATGTGCTTGATTATATTCCTACACGCTGGTGCAGAGATAAGCATGAATTAATAATCTTAAAACCCCAAGCAAAAATTTAGCATCGGCAAGAAGTGCATAGAAAAAGAAAAAGAGATGAACTGAATTCAAAATAAATAAACAATGATTTGCATGAAACTTACTTATATTCTTTGTTCTGTGATTAGCATATCGGCTAAAACTGCTGATTCATGAACACAGCTATTTTATTCTTCCGTTTTTGATTGTGATTTTTCATGGAATGGTTGTATTAATTTACGAAAGTTCGTAGCAGGATAATTGCATTGTCTCTGTTTTTGCCGTTCCACTAAAAAGCCAAGATGGCGAACTGATGATTGGCTTGTGTACTTTCATCTGTGCACGCCATTAACTGCTGTGTACTGAGGCAGGGACACAAGTTGTCTTCCTTCTTTTCGGATAATTTGACTGACTACGATTAATTGCATCACTAAATTCAATCCTAGTTTTTCTTTGTTTTTGCTGGGGTCTATCCTTTTATTTGAAAGTTTCGATGTGGTTGCAACGTTAAAAATGGCTATGTACCGTCTGTCTTAGTTCCGTTGTTTTTGATCATGGAAATGTGGTTTTATTTAAGAAAAACAAACGCAGAAATATTTACAAATATATCTACTCACTGTCTCAGCATTTATTCTACCTGAGTGGCAAGTGTTCAGTTCTTTTCGTAAAGTACTTTTTATTCAAAGACAAGTAAATTCCAAACTTGATCCTTGTTAGAGAGTTTCTTCCTCTATGTAAATGTACTCAGTACTCGAATAATTATCTCTGATTGTATTGTGAGCTTTTTTTTCTCATTTTAACGTGTTACTGAATAGTTAGCAGAAGTGATGGCATATTAGTCCAGTTTTCTTCTCAGCAAATGTGTCTTTTCCACCATTTTATCTACAATTTTAAGCTTGGGGATACGGAAATAAAAAAAATGCATTTTAAATATCGGTTGAAGTATTTTAAGAGAGGACGGGATGTGAGACAACGAAACCTGAACAGATAGTGAGATTATGCGAAAGATACCTTCCAAAAGTTAAGCAAAGTATTAAAAAAGGGAAATATTGTTAGAAGCTAAGAAAGCAGTACTGAATCCTGAAACATCTTCACACAGATGAAGAAGAATAAGGAAACGATAGAAATGTTTATCTGCAGGAGGATTCTGAGAATACTATGGACTGAATATGACAACGACGAAGTTTTGGAGAAAACAGAAACAAAAAATACACTTATAATTAACATTAGAAAGGGAAAGTTGATATGGGGATAATCAATATCACGTCACGGTAGGTTGACACAAATAATGGGTGACAATAAAAAGTTAATTCTCCCATTTCTATTTCCGCCATTGTGGATATTATTCTGTCCATAATATAATAACACGATATTCCACGGATGGAAATAAATGGCTGAAAGGAAAGGGAGTAACTAAAATGCTATGTTCTTATAGAGAGTTTTATACCGCTGAGTCATATACAAAGTTAATTATATATTTGTCTATGAACAGGACACGCAGTGTGAAAAGAGAATTACAGATAGGGTCTTACACATGATATAATATAAAAAGTTTCTTCTATGTTTCTACAGATTATTTAGGATTTCTGGAGAAACCATATTGATGATTTCGTATTTATCTATGTCTCTAGCGAGGACATATTCCGCAAACAGGGAACAGACGATTTTCCGGTTTGCCCCATTGTTGCGATTCTGTCTAATATCTGGGGAATATACATTTCCAAATGAAAACGGCGCAATGGGCTTGTGAACTGCACCACGTGATAGCGGGTTGGGGGGAGCAAATTAAGTCGCCATCCGGGCGAGGCAAGGTTCTCGCCAGTGCTAAAAAAGAAAGCAACTGTCCGATGTGACCTCACGATGCTGACTGAATGTAGGACTGACTGGAGAAATTTAATAAAATTTATTGAAGAATTTTACTGTTACTTACATTTTGAAACACACAATGTGCATAAAAATAATTTAGCATGCATACACAATAATGAAGTAGTTTGATAAAATTAATAATTTTAAACAACACACGCAACAGAAACAAATACGTTGTACAAAAATGACAAAAGTTCAAAACTGAACATTGACTTGCCGCTATTCACTCAGGTTTCAATTTCTGTCCTGAGGTTTGTAAAATCTTTTCTGCTGACAATTTTTGGTATGTCTGTCTGAAATATCTGTGCACTTCCGACTCTGATCAAAATAGAAAATTTTGTCAGTTAACCTTGTTCTCTA
>OZ038491.1:28584143-28611643 GCA_964036315.1 Acanthosepion esculentum
GAATTTATACGTGGCTCTTAATAAGCAGGCAGCGGTTAACAGTTTAATGTTGAAAATGCAAATTGTAACTTCTGATCTCATGTATTTTTTGTTATCTCGCACATCTTGACCGTGGAAAACTCCTCTCGCTGGTTGCTCTTTCAATTTCATTCTGCAAAAAATTTTAATGCAATGTCATCTTCTCTGTCTTTGCATCTTATTCTTTATTGCCCTTCCTCCTTCCTACGTTTGCCTCCATTCTTAGTAACACCTTGCGACTTAGTCGCTTTATCGGCTTGCATTTATCGAAATGATTAAAAATAAAAAATGAAAATGTAAATAAGTAGCATTTAAAATTAAGTGGATAATTTTCTTTTTGCACGGAATGCACAGAATATATCACCATCTACAATGAAAGAAGTAACAATTAATTTTGTATTCATTATTTATTTTAATTAAGATTCCATCGTTGTACCGTTTTTATTAAACGGTGTAAGGAAAGCTTCTATGTGCTGGATTCCTTCAGGACATCGGCGATCGTGGTTATCAAAAACTTGCTGTCATTTGTAGCTATTTTTTTCCAATATCTCCTAATCCTTATTTACATTGTGTGGATTGTTCTCCTCATCTTTATTGTCATATTCACGACGTTTCCTTCGTTATACTCTCCGGTCTTCTTCAGGTGTTACACGTTGGAATTTAGAACCGAAGACTTTATTTTGTCTAGATTGTTCTATCTATCAATATTTTTTAGATGAGTTATTATGTCCATAATTTACATTATTCGGACTATTGTCATCATCTTTGTCGCCATGTTTATCACAACATTTCGGCCGTTGTACGCCGCGACCTTCTTCAGGTGGTTGGAATGTCAAACTGAACCCTTTATTTCGCTCACTGGGGTAGGCTCTTCCAGTTCCAAGTGCCATATGTAATGGATGTCAGTTATCTCTTGTTAATTCCACTAACGCCTTGAGGACACATGGCGCAGTGGATAAAGGAGTTAGTTAGATCCAGTAACAGGACCCAAAGAGTGTGAGTTCAATACCTGGTTACAGGGGAAATACAGGAGATAAATGACATCCATTAGACGTGGAGAGTCTAACTTAGTGCGCGAAATAAAGCGTTCAGTTCGACATTCCAACCACCTGAAGAAGGCCGGAGCGTACAACGGTCGAAACGTCGTGAATATGACAATAGAAATGAAAAGAGCTGTCAGAACAATGTAAAAAGTGTAAATATTTACAATACGTTAACTCCGAAAAATAGATCCTGAAGAAGTCCGGGCGGTACAACGGTCGAAACCTCGTGAATATGACAATAGAAATGAAAACAGCTGTCAGAACAATGTAAAAAGTGTAAATATTTACAATACGTTAACTCCGAAAAATAGATCCTGAAGAAGTCCGGGCGGTACAACGGTCGAAACCTCGTGAATATGACAATAGAAATGAAAACAGCTGTCAGAACAATGTAAAAAGTGTAAATATTTACAATACCTTATCTCCGAAAGATAGATCCTGAAGAAGGCCAGAGCGTCCAATGGCCAAATCGCTGTGAATATGGCAACAAAGATGAGGACAACACCCAAATACATGTAGATAGTGTAAAGAGTTACAATTCTTCATCTCAGAAATATAGACTGATAGCCTAATACCTGTTCTGCTAAACCTTTACAGAAAGGCATTTTTCCTTTATCCTTCTATCTTGCCTTCAATATGTTCTCGGAGTGTCAAATTTTCCGAGCCCCCTGCCCTCATTATAGACGCTAAAAATGTAACTATATCTTTCCGATTGTACGTATAAGTGTCTGCTGTTTTCATTTTGTCTAACTGTGAAGAATTCAAAAGTGAATTCTGAAGAATTATAGTTGATTCACACGTCTACCTCATTTAGCCTCATTTTCTATTGCCGAATTGAATCCTTTTTTAGTATTGTTCTTCTGTCACAATTAACGAACATAATGCAAAAAAAATGGTTGTGTATAATTGTGGCTGTGATCCAGATTGAAATGCTTCTGAGAACTGCTCAGGGATCGACAGAATTCTGACAAAGGTTATTCAGTGTAAAGAAGCGAAGGAATGACAGGGTCCATGGTTATCTGCTAATAATAATAATAATAATAATAATAATAATAATAATAATAATAATAATAATAATAATTACCATAAAAAGAAGAAGAAGAAGAAGAGGAAGAAAAAGAAGAACAAGAACAACAACAACGAAACCACGAGATAAAGAAGAAGAATTAGAACAAAAAGAATATATAGTTGGTAAAACACTATCCAGGAAACATTTACTACTACAGCGTTTCTTTTTTCCGAATAAAATGAGCGATTTATTTTAACAATGGTAGGAGTGTGATTAGTTAATTTACTGAAAAAATAGTTTGAACAAAGGAACTAGAAACAATTTTTTTCTATCCTCTGCCAGCCGCAATGATGGAGAAAGCATTACCTCCAAACATCGCCAGTGAGACACGCTGCAAGAGCCACTCTGTTTCGCGAGGCTCGTCCCTTAATCGAGACGTAATCGCGCCAATCCTCCGAAGGAACGCCATCGAATGAGGGCCAATAACCCCAGAAATCTCTACTGCCACAGGAGTAAAAAAGATTTATCAGCAAGAGAAAAATATTCAATTATTTTTCTTTTATCTCTGCGTCCCAGGCGACGGACCCCGGCTCAACCGCGAACCTGATCAAATTACCGGCCGAAAATGTATCCGCACAGGTTGCATCCCAAATCAAAGACTTACGCATTTTAAATGGGAAAATGGTAATGTCATCCGGCCTATTTCCATCACCACGGTCGAGGCCTACGGGTTCGATTTGGGAAGGGAACCCAGCTGCATCCAAACCTCTTTTTGTCGTTTATTGCTTAAACAACGTAACTATAAAAAAAATTTTTCTATCCTCTGCCAGCCGCAATGATGGAGAAAGCATTACCTCCAACCGTCGCCAGTGAGATACGCTGCAAGAGCCACTCCGTTTAGCGAAGCTCGTCCCTTAATCGAGACGCTATCGCGCCAATCCCCTGAAGGAACGCTATCGAACGAGGGCCAATAACCCCAGAAGTCTCCACTGCTTCAGGAGTTTCTTTCTTTGCTGACGAGTTAGATCATATTTAGATTATTTAAATTACAGTCTTTAGGTGAGAGAGCGTCATCTATCACGATGACGAGCTCAGTTTGAACATGGACGGTGTGCTCAAACGTTCGGTCACGTTGTCTTCTGACATCGTTCAAGAACAACCATCAACAAACAATTCCGTTTACAAAACTGGACTAACAAGGCTTTTTTCACCAGTTGAATGGTTTTCAGTCACCTTCTAAAGATGTCGCAAGCTGGGACCCCTTCCACAAGCCGACAGCATCAAGAAAGCACCTTCATGACTAATTGATCATGATGGGATTTGAACCAGGGTCTCATTATGGGAAAGGTAATATACATAAAACTCGGCCACGCAATGTGTTTTCAAAAGGTAAACTATTATTGAATTATATTTTCCATATGATTAATATATATTTTTTTTAATTTTATGAGTTTACTTCCAGTTATGTGTCTATCTTTTTATTTCATTTATATTCTGGCGCCCCCCCCCCACCGCCGTCTTTTTCAAAGTGATAGCATTATTTCACAATTTTCCAGGAATTCTTCCTCGCCATCCCAACTTAAAAGTAACATGTTTTTATCTCCCACCAAACTGTAAACCTAGGAAGATTCTTTTACTTCTGCACGATTGCCAATAATGAATTCTTGCGTTCACATATTCATCTACAAACATGGAAAGGGAATCCGACTTTTAATCAAAAGGAAAAAAAATTGAGACAATGATGTTGTTTTGTGCAGGCGCAACTTTTATATGCTCTAATTTCAGAGACGCAGACTTTTTCACAGCGTCACGTTTGACAGACAAATAAGACAGAGCCAAAATAAATCTAAATAAAACAACAAAAATAAACCTACTTTCCTCGTTGCTTCAATGAAACTATTTAGGTAAAGAAAAATCCACTAGTTTTTAAAAATAGTTCCACCATTGCTGGGATTAATGTTGTCTTATGAACGATAACCCATTTTATGAATAAAGCTAATTTCTTTTAACAGTTTTTTTTTTCTTATTCCGTGTTTGATTTATTTATCATCTATTTTGTTTTAATTGATGTCATAGGTAATCTAAATATTCTTCTTCTGATTCAATATTTGTATACTATGCAGTCACTGAAAGAAATACAGAGACCAGCAAAACATAAAAAAACATATAAACTAGGCCAATAGTTTGGAGCTATCTTCTGTATTCATTTATTTGGAATCTTTATGTATATTTTGGTTTAATTAACTGTTAATAATCTAGAAGGCTGAAATTATTTAACCCATGGTAACCAATTAATTAGAGAGTGGGTTACCTAAAATTGAATATCCGAGGTATTTTAGCTTTGCTATTGGTTGGAATAGTCGAGACAAAACACAACACAGATAGCCTGAAGATTGCGTTTAAGCATGGAAGACAATGTCGCCGCTTAATTTGACCACAATGTTCCTTTTAATATTTTCATTCCCTCTAACGCTGATATTGAGTAATCTTTTCCATATATATATCATACATTAAAAATATACTTCAATATATATATATATATATATATATATATATATATATATATATATATATATATATATATGTGTGTGTGTGTGTGTGTGTGTGTGTGTGTGTGTGTGTGTGTGTGTGTGTGTGTCTGTGTATGTGTCAGTGTGTGTGTAGAGGATAAAAGGTAATCGAAAAAACTGTAGTATTATCCGACGCGCTTCGTCCAATGTGGACTTTTTCAAGGCAGGCAGCGAAATCAATTTATTGAAACAAACTATTTATAAACAACAAACAAAATGTTGTTAGCAACTAGAAGAATTTAGAAACGCTGTTGTATATTCATATGGTCAACTGAAAAATTACGTCTGATACTTTATGTTTAAAGAGAATATTTTCACGTGCAGAAATATCGTTTTTATTGTGTTGACGGAGTCAACCGTTTTCTTTTGATTTCTGGATATATTTGTTGTGTTCGTTGGCTTGGGAGAGTAGAGATTCTGTTAGGAAGGGTGATATTGAGAAAAATTGTTCTTCCTTTATACATATTTTCTTTTTCAACAGATTAATTATGAGAAATTTATATATATATATATATATATATATATAATTATTTATTCGAAAATTATAACATAGATATATTTATAAAATCACTACAAAAATAGCCATTTTGATGATGTTGAATGATGACTCTAGATGAGTTGTCTTCTCCTGACCCCAAATTCAACATCATCACTTGAAAAGACACCAGAAGTATTGAAACAAAATGGCTATTTTTGTAGTGATTCTATAACATTTATCTTATAATTTTCCAATAAATAATTATATTTGCTCTACTCTGTATTGAGCACTCTTTTAAGAATAATATTTGTTGGTTATTGGAATTTATTCCGTATACACAAATCCTATACTTGGATATATATATATATATATATATATATATATATATATATATATATATATATATATATATATATATATATATATATAAATCTGGAAGTCTGACACAGGGCCGAAGTGGCAAATGGGAGTGTACGAGGAGAAAATCAATTCCGTATGTCACATATGCAAAATGGTGTGTACGCCAATGGCTCTTGTCAACGTTGAATAGATGGCTTTCTTCTGTAAAGAGCTGTTAGTTATCATATATATATATATATATATATATATATATATATATATATATATATATATATACATATATATATATATATATATATACATATATATATATATATATATACATATATATATATATATATGTATATATATATATATATATATATATATATATATATATAAATATATATATATATATTCTGTATAGTTTTGCACTCGTCGCGTAAATCAAATATTCATGAATGTTGTAGTTTGAAAATGATTTTTCGTACCATTTATTAATAGCGTATGTAAGAGAAGAGACCATACCTTATACATGATCTAATGCAGCTATCGGAGAATTCAATAGCTTCACCGATTATTTGCTACTGCGTCACCACGTGATATTAATTTATCAATTTGTTGTTTTAAAGTCGTTATTCTTTTTCAGGTTTTCTCTCACTTCCGATATTTATGACTAGCATTTAACGCCTTCGTCTTACAAATTCAAACACTTTCTTATCTTTACGGAAACTGTAATATATTGGTGTGAATATCCATTTACCTACGATCACTGTTGTCGGTGGATTAAATCCAAAAGTTTAATTCGAATATCAGTGTTTAAAATGGAATCAGCGTGTCGAGTTCAAGTTCCAGTGAAACCGTTGCGTTCATATTTGCACGATTTTATCCGAGAAAGGTATTAATCTATCTCTCCACAGCCAGCTGTTAAAATAGCATGACAGATTGATTTCTCTAGCCTTGAATAACAAAAGGTCTAGGAGTAGGACAATTTTGGATTAAAAACTTAACAGATGTGAGATAGACAACATCAGTATATCCTACACTTGGCCCATATAACGTATTCCTAGATATAACGATGAAAAATATCCGCCAGCCAGGCCTGTGATCGGGAGATCGAAGGTTATGAGGAGCGTGAAATCACCTCTTAATTGCTGTTCCTCCCAGGTTTACCCAAAGCCGGGGTGTAGCACCTGGTAGGATCCCAGCTATGTGCAAATAGTTAACCTCCAAACAAAAACAAAGAATTATAAAAGTATAAAAATACATATTTATAGTTAAATTACCAACAATAAACTTTTAAGCAAAATGACCAGCATTACATTTTATTTTTAATTAACAATATATTTTACAGCAGAATGACCAAAAATACATTTTAATTTGTTTGAAGAAATAGATTTTATTTTAAGACATATTTAGTTGAAGCCATAAAATGGTGTCTCAAATATTTAGATTTCAGCAATAAAGAATACATAGAGATTGATATGCCGCTAATAAAAATCAACCAACCAACAATATATATTTATGATAAAATTGCCAAGAATACAATTTTAAACAAAAAAGACCAACAATAAATTTTATCAGTACTTGAAGGCACGCATTTGTGTTCAAAACAGATTTAGTTGAAGCCATAATAGAGATTCATAATGCACTAAACAAAACCAACCAACAAAGCCCATGTGGCTCATCTATGAATTTAAAGGTGATGACGAAGCCGGTTGAAAACAATCGCAGTGGATTCCATTTAAGCAGACAGCACGATAACCTCAATATTGGTCGTTATGAGGTGCCGCTTTTTTAAACGGATTTTCCACAGTTGATTCTATATTTGGTTGTTTGCCTTTGAACGTTTCAAATGTGTGGCAATTCAAAATGGAATTCACGATTAAAGAATTATTTTATTCTTTATAGCTGCTGATAATGTTACAAAAAGTTAATTACACTTCCGACCAAAGCCTGACCCGCTTTTGTCTTAATTACAACGCCAAGCTGTGACAAATTCTCAAATTTGCATAAGCCCCATTAATTCGCGTTCGAAAACTGAAATAAAAAATGTTCTTTTTTTCCTCTTCATGTATTAACTCTCGTTTTTTTTACAACGTAAAACTCAACGGGTTTTTTTTTATACAAAAGCAGTAAGCCATAGCATAGCAAATGCAAATTTGACTTTTGAACGAATTTGCAAAAATCTGAACTAAACCTTAAAACTGTCACCACTTGTCTCTATAATCAGGATAAATAGATAACATATGTTGCCTTAAGAATTTAATCCTCACAGATATAAACATTTCAAGCAGTATAAATGAGATCATTAGATTAACGAATTGATGTAATTGTCATTCTTTACTTTCACTAATTCAAAAGTTTACAACGTGTACACACGACACGCCACTTCTACTGAACCGAATCATCCTTATTTCCTATGTATTCCAAATTTAAGCGAAAGTTGCATTAGGACAAAGTTTACCTCAGAACAGCCACTTTAGGGAACAAACTCTCGCGTTGGGTCCTCCCTGATCTATAACTTCTGCATATCACGGATCATACACATTGTCCATTGCATCATTTTATCAGTTACAGTTTATCATTAGGTGATCTTGAGTTTTGTATTGCATCAAATTTCGTACAAAACTATGTATTAAATTTATATCACACGTTATTATCATTGTACTAAATGCCGTATTTTTATGAATACCAACTAAATTTAAAACTAAATTTATGCCCAAGATGAAAATAGGTCCGGTGAAATATGGTGAATCTGTTCGACTTCAGATTTCCTGTTTATGATACAATGTGTTGAGTTAAATTCACCGGCATGAAAAAACATGTGTTCATTAGTATTTGAGTGTTGTACGCCCACAAAATATATACGCGCGCTATATCAGAAAAAATACTTGCTGTAGTCTTAAGCATAAATAATCAGAATATTCATTACGTTGTTGCGTTCTCTGAGAATTAATTTTAATAAACCTACCAAGAGTTTACTGAATAAATCGAGTAACCTTAAGCCTAAGTGAAAGTTAAATATTTTTGGTGGCTATCCTTTCTTAGATCTTTGTTTAAATTCATATTATATTTGATTTCTGCTCAAAATAGATTCATTCCGTTTGTCCAAATTCTTTAGCTGACATAATATAATGAAATATATTAAAAGAAACTTTTTTTATTATTTATTCTAAGTGAAATTAATTTACAATATAGACACTTAAAGGCAATTATGATAAGGATTTCGCTTCACTGACAACATCCAATTTAAATGTAATATTTATTCTGCTATTACGTTTGTTTGCTTTATTAAGTTATTACGTGGCATTGACATTTGGAGTGTATACATTTATTTTGTGTTCAACCTTGATATTATTTACCGAGTAAAAATATCTTAAGCTAACAACAGGTAAATAGAGTGCACTACTTTTCAGCATTAAAAAATAATTCAACGGTCAAACCGTATTTGTAGTCGTGCTGCCATAGCTACACTATATCTTTACCTTTATTAAGCACAAGTCTTTCGGGTGAGTCCATACATAGAAGAGTGTGGGTAGAAATTAGTCCATAGTCAGTGAGTATTGTTCTACTTATCACGTGTTTGAATAGGCTAAAACTCAACTGCGGATCATATAAAAAAGACGCTGGAATACCGTTTATTCGGGGGAGTTATATTTGGTCGATGGAAAAATAGGGTCGCGACGGCAAAGATACCAGCAACCCTTGAATCATGTTCTGTGGATCCAACCACGATCAGTGAGAAACAGAAGTTGTTCGTAGATATACAAGATTTAAGAAGTAATCTCCAGTGCCGAATTAAATTGTGGGAAAGAGAAGAATGGAAATGACATCTCAGCAAGGACTGATTTCTGACGGCAAAATCACATTGGTCTGCAGTCAATGATAAAATATATATATCTTCACTATATAAGCGAAACAAGCTACAACATTGGCGCCTGAACCGTTTCATTTAACCATTATCAAGGATGAGTTATATTTTTAATGGATATATGGATTTTTTTATATAAGTAGGCAGAGGTATAGGAATGTGTTTTGTATGTCAAACACGGTCAGCACTTTGTAGCCATGTTCATAATTGATGTTATTGCGTATTGTCCTTTTTATTTAGTGTTATATATATATATATATGTGTGTATGTGTGTGTGTGTGTGTGTGTGTGAAGAAATAGAGTTTGAAGATATGTTAAATTGATGAGATAAAGTGTTGTATGTCAGAGACAGAGCGCATGTACATATAAAATTGAACATTGAAGTCAACACTCAGCGGCGACAGACTGTTTCATGCTAAACGCAATGATGACTGTGTTTAGCATGTAACAGTCTGTCGCCTCTGTGTGTTGGTTTCAATGTTCCTATATATATATATATATATATATATATATATATATATATATATATATATATATATATATATATGTATAACACTCATGATCATTGCGTTTAACAGGAAACAGTCTGTCGCTTCTGCGTGTTGACTTCAATATTCCCTTTTATATATATATATATATATATATATATATATATATATATATATATATATATATATATATATATATTATACTTTTTATATACGGACAAAAACAACGTGCTCACTACAAAGATGCATTCTTGTTTCGATGCAACTGCATCTCGACGGTGAGAACCAAAACTATTTTGCAGCCGAATCGAAACAAGAATGCATCTTTGTAGTGAGCAAGTTGTTTTTGTTAGTATGTAAAATTTATAACAAATAATTATTGTTATACTCTTGGTATTTGAATTAATGCTCTGAACGTTACAATTTATATAATTTTCCTTGGGATATATATATATATATATATATATATATATATATATATATATATATATATATATATATATATACACTCACACACACATTATGAAATGGATTAAGTCCGACAAATTAAGACCTGTAGATGCAGTTAATTCTCTTTATTAAAAAAACATTTTCTTAAATACATTGCTTCTATTAAAATAACGTATAAATAGAATATGTATATATACACATACATACATTACACCGTCATCCAAGTATCGCATCGATATGGTTTCCGCCACATTCCTACTGAATGTTGTGGAAAACAATTTATTTAACGAACCCGGATATTGACTTCGTCCAGTTGCTGTATTAGTCAATCGTTATTTGGGGACATGCACACGTGGAAATAAGTGCATGATCTTTTATTTACGAATATTTTTGGACAAGCAAACACCAAAATTGCCAGCTTTTCTTCTTGACTACACATCTAGAAATTATATATTTTTATGCTGTTCCATTTATATGTATTTAGAACCATACTGATTTCCATTCAAGCCATATTTCTTCATTTATAACTTCCTTCATTTATTTCATCTTCCTTCAGAATTACATGTAAGATTATATATTTACAAGTTTATAGTAAATTTCTATTTACTTATAAAAGGTGCAGTAAAATGATCTGACACATTTGTAGGGTTACAAATCACGACGTCTATTACGGTGATGTGATTAAATATATTTTATATTTTATTTGTATTTTTTTTAGTTATTAGTATCATTAATGTTTAGGTAAATTAGCATTATAACATAGCACAAATAGCTATAATGTGGAAAAAGGAATTTTCCACAATATACGTATTTTTTTACGTATTTATTGTTACTTTTTAACTTTTAATAGAAAAGAGATTCTTCTACATGTAGTTATGGAAAAGATTACAAAAAATATCTTGAAATAGTAAAGAGTAAATTTATTTAGTGAAATCAGCATTCGCTTCCATCACGCCCTCCAGACGACTTCGGAATCTGCTGCAACTTTTCTGGACCGACGATGATTTTGGTGAATGAGGCCATAACCCTTGCCTTCGGTCCATCTTTGGTGTTACAATGATTTTTGTTCGTCTCTCGCTCAACTTCGCCCCACACATAATAATCAAGGGGATTAGAGTCTGGGGAGTTTGGTGGTCAGATGTGAGGGGTGATATTGTTGCCAAAATTGTACGAGAGCCATGATTGGATGCAGTCACCCATGACCCTCAAGTCATTTGATGTAGGCCTCCGTGTTGCATCTAAGGCAATTAGGAACAAATTCGGAGTTCTTTTCTTAACAGAACTCTGCAAGTGAAATGTCCGTGCTTCCAAACCTCCGTAATCCCCATTAGCTTCTCCCAACTATTTCTGAATACTCTGTACTGTTAACAGATTAACGCCAAAACACTTTGAAATGTTCGTATTGGAGCTTCCTGCGGGAATGCCAAGCAGTAAAGCATGTATTCTCCAAATTTCTAGTGAAGTGTATTGCATCATATTGCTTCTTTTCTCACAGATGATGCCCAACTGACCCTACTATACTGTGAAGTCGACAAAATAAAAACAAATTACGAACATGTGGGAACATAAAAATATAAAATAGCGACAAATAACCCACCACAAACTGTGTATATATCAATATATAATGTATGTGACCGTCAGTTTTCAAACAGCAACTAACCATTGCGTTGTGTATGAAACTCAGAGTTGCTCTATCCGGTGAGGAAAATATATATATATATATATATATATATATATATATATATATATATATATATATATATATATATATATATGCACATTTCATTAAAAACGACAGAAAAGGTGCTTTTATATAGCTTTTTTATGCAATTTCTCTAGCGATCTAATAATTTTTTTCCTGATGATAAATTATATAAAAACTGTCCGAATGTCCTTTTTATCTGAGCGTTTTCGGTTATACATTTAGCCCTTTGCAAGGATTACATATGTTAACTTTTAAATAAGAAATATTATTGTTGTATTTATGTTTTATGAAATGTTTTCATTTTTCAAAACACGCTCAAGATATTGTGTCCATGTTCAAATTTATATTATTAAATGTTGTTTTTTTTTGTTTTAATTAATAAGGCTTCCATTATTTTTAGCCTTTTTTGCATGTAGATGATGCTATTATATTAGTGTTGTCAACAAGTATGTTACGAATAGTGTCCGGTAGGTCTCCGTGAATATTTAAATGAGATCTAACTGAGCTATGGTCAGAAAGGTGTAGAGTGAGTCTGCGTGTCAAACATGTTGTAGTGTGGCCTATATAATTATTTACGAATTTTGATTGATAAGAATACAATTCCTTAATGGGAACTTAAATTCGTAAATAATATTTGCTCTATTTAATTTTGTTCTAGGAGATGAATTATTACTTTTAACTATAAGGTTAGAGGTTTAAAATTTTTTGTAATAAATAATTAATCTAATTTTTTGCTATTGTCAACTGGTGTTATGCATTTATTTTATAATGTTCTTAATTCTGCTTTCATCCTGTTTATAATTTTCGTTCATCTGATTTTTATAAAAAATATTAATGTTAACATAATATATATATATATATATATATATATATATATATACATATATATATATATATATATATATATATATATATATATATATATATATATATATATATATATATATATAAGGTTAATATCAAAGTTGAATCAGACCAGGAAACAGTAGTATAAAAAGTGCTTAAGATGCGTGTGAAAAAAATAAAGGTAAAAATAACATGCAGAGCTTTAATTTTTAATGTTTATACATATATATACATATATATATATATATATATATATATATATATATATATATATATATATATATATATATATATGAGCACGTATGTTTATATACGTGGGAGTTTGTTTAAATCAAACATGCGAAATGAAAACCATTCGTGAATACTTTTGCTGATTGATTTCACTCTTCAAATGGTATTGGCCTTATACCAGATAAAGTTAAACGTAGGAAATTATTTAGTAACATGTTTCCTACTAAATTATTCCATTTCCTACTGGCTAGCAGTTACTCTGCACTTCCCCCACCACCAGAACATTTTCAAGTTGGAATGTTCGTATAGAACGAGAAGACAAGCTTTTTAAACAATTTACTTCCCGACAGTATATGATGGTGTTGAAAGTTTACTTTAGCCCACAAACATTTATTCAAGAAACATTGTACAGACGTGCAGGCAACTATATAAACCCATCTACACAGATATAAATACACACACAAGCACTTACACAGTCACTGGTGTATCGACACTTGCAACTGAGTGCTAACAGGCAACTGACCTTCGTTACAGAGGCTAATAGCCTAGTTTTTGCCGCCCGCGTCAAACCATAAAAAATCGCTACCTACGGCTTACGTTGTGATATCGGTTCGACTTCAAATGAAAGCACACCGTTTACTTGGTCCAATCGATCGACCTGAGGGGGATAAACAGCAGGGAATGATTCATAGCTGTTAATAATTGTATAATGGGAGTTGGGAGGAACTGAGAACAGTCGCTGCTTGGGGACGACATCCAGCTTCATGCGCATGCGCGTCGTCCACAAGTGTTGTCACCAAGGGAGGTGGTTGGAAACAGAACGGAATTCTCTCTTGCTTCATTTATTTCATCCATTTCTATGCCCTCTTGTTGGATTCCATTTTTGCCTTTTTTTCTTCATCACTCCATTTTTTTCTTCTTCCTTTTCTTTTTCAGCCATGTCATTTTTTTTCAGATTTCGCTACATTTACTATTTATTCAATTTTTTTTTTATCTATTTCGTTTCGATTTTTCTTTATTTTTTCTTTCTTTCACTGTTTTTCATCCTCTTTTTTTTCTGAAAATTCTACCATATTTGCATTTTTATTCCTGGCATTTTTATACTATTTCTTACTCCCGCTTCCAGGAATGATTTAATTATTTCAAATGATAGATAGATAGATAGATAGATAGATAGATAGATAGATAGATTTTTGCTGATGTACCTTTCGTCATTGTTCATACATATGTTGATTTCGTCTCTCTTCAGAAATCAGTTCTTGAGTGTTTCTCGTTTTCCTTACAAGAACCCCAAAGCTTAACCTATTTATGACTGCTTTAACTTCTCGCGTTAATTCAATTATAGGGAAAATAAAACGAGATTAAGGAGAAAAGAAAAAAAAACTACATAAAAATCCATTCATTCATTCTTTTGCCTATCATTCTAGCAATTCTTCTTCCTTTTTTGATGAATTTATTAAGCTTTACTTGCAAAATTCCGCCTTTATCGTATTCCTTAAATTTCGTTTTTGTCAATTTGTCTTCAAACTATTCTCCTTCATCTTTTTTGAATGTTTGTATTTCACTTCTTTTATTCTTATTTCTTTCAATATTTTCATCTTCGGAGCGACTCAAGTTTTTTTTCATCTTTGTCCATTTTATTTATTCTTGTATATCACGAACATTTACTGCCAATAAACTACCTGTATTCGGACAGAAAATGAATTGAACAAGTATAAAAATAGAAAGTTTTGTGCGACGTTTTCACACCAGATTTTTAATTTAATCAGCAAGACGATACTAAGAATTCCAACATGTTTTCATTAATGGCAAACATAATCTTAACAACATCAGATTTACAGATGGCATTGACACAGAAAAAAGAACTTATGGATCTTCCATAAACATTTGGAAGTGAGATGAAAGGACTAACTATAAAATATAAGGAACAAGTATCTATTCGCAAGAATTACAGCCCAAGATGCGAGTGTAATTGGAGAAGTCAGATTCAAACAAATCAAAGAATTTAATTTTTTGGTAATTGTTATATCAAACGACAGTAAATGTGATATAGAAATTCGAAAGCTCATTGGAATCAAAAAGCAGCTTTCCAAATGTTAAGTATTAAAGAACAGAAAAAGATTCGATAGAACAATGAAAAGAACTGCCATGTAATATAAATTCTCTGAATCGGTAGTGACTTCTAAAGAATTTCATGAAAGCTCAAGAGGAAAATTCAGACAAGCGACATGTGGTCATACAAAGGATATCTTAGGATACCGTAGATTGAAAAAGTACGCAACGAAGGAACTTTTACAGAAAAAGGAACAAAACGAACGTTTTCATTTAGACTCAATTGAAATGTCAGAAGAAAAATGAGGTATCAAGGCTTGGGGAAGTTGATACTCACAGGATGTAGTGAGGGTAAGAAGGGCTATGGTAAAACATTCAGCACTCAACTAAAAAGGCATGTATATCTGGTTATCAGAATAGGATCTTAGTTAATTCAAACAATGGACACAATGCTGTGTGAGAATAGCCACACAAAACTATTCTTACGCATTATTTTCTAGAAGACTCGGCATCCAGTTAACACTTTGTAAGCTAACGTCGCAGGGTTATGGCTACAGATTAGAACCAGATCTACACTAGATGTTCCATATTTCTGATTTTTAGCCAAACTCTGTCGAGATTAGGGAATACGACAACAATCAGTTCTAGTTCCGTGTCGCCTATCAATTAATGGTTACCAAACGTAGCTAGGCTTACTAAATAGCCAGTTATATGTTTGATTCATGTCACCACGTCTGTTCCAAATGTATCCAATCATGTTTAATACCTCGAGAAGAGGCTGCAGTCTCAATCACTCTGAAGGGACAACGTTGCGCATGCTTAAACAAGCGGAGAGAATATTCTGTCAGCAGCGGCATGTAACTGAGTAAATTCTTTAAAAGAATGAAAACAAATCAACTCCAGCAAAGCGAGAATGCCACTAAGTTACAAGGCGCTACTGGTAATGAAAGATAATAAAAAGTTTTTAGAAGGAATCGGAAATTTATATATAAACGTAATTATAAATTGATTATTATTAAAATTGGCATCGACAAACAAGTGAGCGACGAGGAAATTAAAAAAAAATATCAATTGTAAAGAAACTGATTATCTATCTATATTTGTGAGATGAGGTATTGCGTACACTATTTACATTATTCGGTCTATTGTCTTCATCTTTGTCGCCACATTTATCACAACGTTTCGGCCGTTGTACGCTTCAGCCTTCGTCAGGTGGTTGGAATGTCGAACTGAACCCTTTATTTCGCTCACTGGGTAGACTGTTCTAGTTCCACGTCTAATGGATGTTGCTAACTGACATCCATTAGACATGGCACATGGAACTAGAACATTCTACCCCAGTGAGCGAAATACAGGGTTCAGTTCGACATTCCAACTACCTGAAGAAAGCCGGAGCGTACAAAGGCCGAAACGTAATAAATATGGCGACAAAGAGGAGGACAATAGTCCGAATAATCTAAATAGAGAAACTGATTAGTACAATCAGAAACGAAAGGTTGGGATGAGGAAATATGATTGGAGAATTTAACACGCATGTTTATTTATGAGGTGCAATGCACGTGGAATCTGCGAGTAACTTAAAATGTTTGAGTAAGTATTTGGCAAAATGAGGACTAATCGGATAGTAAAATATCAAACAAATATCTAGAACGACAAAAGTCAGGAAGTTGTGGAGAGTCGTTATCGCCCACGTCCTGAAATGTCGTGGCATATAATAGGATATTATTACGAAATTGTACTTATTTCCCACCAGAAATATCATGGGGATTTCAAAAAGTATTACGTGACAGCAAATTTTAAGAAAGGTCGTCCCTGCCAGGTACCTCGACTGCATGAATAAAGTGTACTATTTGCTTGATAACTATGTTCAATTTTTTTACTGGTCAAATAGCGAGATGTAACTGTCAGTTCTATTCTGAAAGATTCTCGTATCGCACTTCACTGTGGAATTCTTTTCTGGTCTATTGGTTCGTTGCTCCATACGAATTTCAAAAGTTTAAAATCAACATCAGTCGCCATCTTCTTTCATTCTAAGACATTTTCTGTAATTGTCCTTTCTCTTTTACTCCCAGTAACTTCTTGCGTCTGAATGGCATTATTCCCTTCCTTGGAGTTAAATGATTAAAAACTAAAGACTTGTCAACATTCCAGATGACAATTACGATTTAATTTTCAGAAAATATTGTACTGTTGATATTATTTATTTTTTTACGTCTTCCGTTTTTTTTTATCTAATTCTTGAAAAACCTTGAGCTTTTTCTGTATTTTCGTGGTTCCCTTTTTTGCCATCCTTGATTTGCTGGAATACTTCAACTTCTAAATTCTTCTTTGACATATTTTGTGTTCCTTATTTATCTTTTTTGATTGCTGTTAAATATTTTCTTTTTACTGTATTTTGAATTTTTGTTTTGTCATTTGTTTATCGATCGACCTTCTTTCTTTTGCTCTCATCCAAATTTTTCTCTTCCTCTTCTTTCTATTTCTTACTTTAATATATGGTTACGTTTTCTATTTTAAAGAAGATCATTTCTAGTTTTGTAATCTCATCTTCCTTTCGTCTTCTATTTTACTTACTTTCTTAAATGTCTCTCTTTTTTCACTTTTTTTCATTCGTTTATTTCTCCTGGATTTTATATTTTCTTTCTTTCTCTCTTTCTTTCTTACTATTATATTCTTACATTTTTTTCTCAGATTGCTATTATTTCTCTTCTCTTACTCTTTCTTTCTTTCTTTCTTTCTTTCTTTCTTTTTTTCTTTCTTTCTTTCTTTCTTTCTCCTAACTGGCTTCACTTCATTATTTCGATTCCTTCAAAATATATTTCTCCGTTTTCTATTTCTTTTCTCATGATCTTTTTTCTTTCTTTCTTCAGTTTTCCCTTCCTTTACCTAACTTACTCTAATATTCTTTTTTTTCTTTCTCGAATTTCTATGATTTCACTTCACTTAATCTTTCTTTCTTTCTTTCTTTCTTTCTTTCTTTCTTTCTTTCTTTCTTTCTTTCTTTCTTTCTAATCATATTTTCTTCATTATTCTGATAATCCTATTCATTGCTTAACATATATTTCCCGTTTTCTAATATTTATATTCTTTCTTTATTTATTTCTTTTTCTCTTTCTTTCTTTCTTTCTTTCTTTCTTTCTTTCTTTCTTTCTTTCTTTCTTTCTTTCTTTCTTTCTCCTAAATGGCTTCACTTCATTATTTATATATTTAAACTCCTTCAAAATATATTTCTCCGTTTTCTAATATTTCTTTTCTCATAATCTTTTTCTTTCTTTCTTCAGTTTTCTCTGCCTTTCCCTAACTTACTCATATATTCTTAATTTTTTTTCTTTCTCGAATTTCTATGATTTCACATCACTTAATCTTTCTTTCTTTCTTTCTTTCTTTCTTTCTTTCTTTCTTATACCACGATGAGCCAATATTTGCTTTCATTATTACTGCCTGATTTTAACTTCTCTCTTTCTTTTTAATGTCATTCTCGTAAATATAGCAGTCGTCCTCACATTTTTGCATTTGTCATAGATGATTATGTTTACGATCATTATTATTGTTGTTGTTGTCCTTATTGTTTTTCTTGCTATTATTGTTTTATGAATCGATAAAATTACCATTTTCTTCTCTTTTTTATTCCCTAGTCGACAATTTATTTTCCATAACATTATATTTTGTTCTTTTCCCCTTGCGTTCTTAATCATTCCTGTACAAATCACTCATTCCTTTGTCTCAACCGCTGAGCCCAATGCCATTATCCTCAACAAGTTCTAGTCTTCTTCCACCATTTTGCGCACTTTTGTCATCAACACACCGCCGACAGTCTCCCCTTTTCCCTTGCATACCGCCCTGAGTCGTAGGAAACCTCTACAGTCGACAGGCAGACAAGTGGTTCTACAGCGAGTATCCAATCAGGCACGTCGCAAGCGCGGCGCAGACACGTCGCAGATGCTGATGAGATAAGCTCGCCAAATTCCGCAGTTTCAGAATGCAATCGCCATCTTTTAATTATCGTCAACGAAGGGCGTGAATGACACAACTGACTGCCACCAACCCGTGTCAGACAACCACGTTTCTCTTCTCACTATCTTGGAGCAACACCGTATCGACTAAAGGCAGGTGGGAATTAAGTGGTTGGTAGCGAGTGTAATGGAGTTGGGTAGTCAGGAAAAGATTCTGCAGAAATACTGGTGTGGAAAAGCCTGAAGAAATCCAAATCAACATGAAGAATAATTTTCATGTGAAAAGCAACACCTGCATCACCACTATTTCAGTGCTATATATATATATATATATATATATATATATATATATATATATATATATATATATATATATATATATATATATATATATATATATATATATATATATATATATATATATATATATATATATATATATATATATCTATATCTATATTTATATATATATATATATATATATATATATATATATATATATATATATATATATATATATATATTATGAAATGGACACAGTCCGAAAATTATTTCAAGACATTTTTATGTTTACCGGCCTCAATGTGCAGATGTAAATGTACGTGAGAGATTTGTAGTTAAAAAGCAGTTAAATCGACCTTGCTCACCGATGGCTCCTCTGTGGCCGAATCAGTTAAAGCACGTCAGGCTGTATGCTGGTTCCGTATAGGGTACAGGTTCGATTACTATCGGAGGATGAATATTTTCTATGAAAATTCATAGGACATTCGAGCCAGTAAATGTTGTTTAATGCTGTTTATTATAAACCGAGAATTTACTTAAATATTTGTATCTATAAAAGAATGTATAAACATAAAAATGTCTTAATATATATATATATATATATATATATATATATGTATGTATATATATGAATAATTCATAAATATAGAAACAGAAACACAACACGTACGTTTGTGTGCCTCTGTACACAGGAAATGGAATAGTGATTGATTTGTCGGCAAACTTTAACGTTTTATCCCTTGACAATATTATTATTTTGTAATACCTTCACTCACTCGGAAAAGTTTATTTACAGGATTATAAAACTATGTTAATCAAGTAAAATGCTATATTTATTATTTAACTTTTATAAAGATTACCATTCTAGAAATAAATGTGAAATGAAATATTTTTATTCAGTTTTTTTCATATAATTAAATTATAAATAATTAAACCATTTATAATGTAGAATTCATTACATACCATTTTATAAATATTTATTAAAACAGTTTTTATTTCTAAAGTTATACAAATATCCCTGAATATCTGCTTTAAAAAAATGCCGGTAAAAGTCATTTTTTTTTTAAATGTATAATTAGTTCGTTATGTTTTTATATAAATATTCATGATTGGCAGATGTTTTTTTACGAATTTACGAAAATTAAAAAATATTTTCAAATTGATTTCTTTATAATTTCTAACTGATTCCAGCATTAAATAATCCTCTTAAACAAACCAACACATTAGTTGTCAATCCTTTATTAACGTAAATACGCAACAGTCAGTTAAATGATTTAAATTATAAATGATACACATTTTAAGATAACAATTCAGATATAACAGTTATCTCCCTTTACTTTTCTACGTTTGGATTTTTCTGTGAATGGAACCATTCGACGAAGTGAAGATTTGGTTCTACGGTTTCGTTGAAGCCAGATTTCGGACATATGCCATTCGCTGTTATGAACCGAACACATAAAAAACATCGGTGGCTTTATCCAAGATGAAATAATAGCTGTATTTTACTACTAATTGGACACAGATTGAACCAGCGAAAGTAGTTCGTCGGAACAGTTGCCGTGAAAATACTTGTAGAAGAGACAGAGAGAAGTCACGGCTGGTCTGTGGGATAGCGATTGTAGACTAGATGCCAGATCAGGATCTAGCATATTGCATATTCGTCTCCGGATTTTGTCGAGGACCTCGGAACGTACAGAGGGAGTACCAAACCATATATGACAACAATATTCCACGCAAGGAATTAATTTATAGATTTGAAGGATGGACGAGAAAAAACTTTCTGGCAAGACACAGAGAACCAAATTTCCTTACGGTAGATAAAGCTATTGATTCAATGTATTTATTCCACCTCATGTCAGTGGACAGATTGAGACCAAGCAGGCGTAACGAGGAACTCTCGAGAAGTTGGGAATCAGCCATTCTGATGGGAGGCAAGGAGGGTTCTCTTTGGTCCGTAAAGGAGAGCGGTTTTGTTTTCGTGTCATTTCTTGCACCATTTACAACAGAGTGGAGGTCCTTAACAAGATCAGCAGCCAGGCTGTTTTTAAGCATATAGAAATATATACGATTTCAGATAGAAGAACATCTAGAAAGGCCTGGTACCTGCTTCAGTGAAAAGGAAAAGAGAACAATGAGAAAAGATCGTGGTAAAGAACAATCGTTTCGTTCATTACTGGGACACGGGGATCACCGGAGAAAAAAATAAAAAAAATAAAATAATCTCTTTAAAAAGAGACGGACAGCTGAATCTGTAAAACGTTCGTGCTTCAATGAAGTAACAAACCCAACCTGACACAAATGCAGTTCATCTGTAAACTGCCACTTCGCGTATATGCTGAATCTTTTACTTGCGATGTTTATGTGTAGAGGATGAAATCCATCATCTTTCTGAAGTGGAAAAATTAACAATGATCGATCCTTTAAGGGGAGGTGGTACAGCATTTCTCATTCTCAATCAAGCGTAGAATATTTTCCGGCCATCAGTGAGTGAGAGAAATAGTGCACATTGTCTCCGACAGACGGCGATACGAATGTTTCTCCATTGAGTAATAAGTACATGAATATGCGAGATCAGTAAATCTGAGAATTGAATCTGTGTTCGAAATATCTGGTTGTATGAAGATATGAACAAACCATGGGCAGTTTTTTGTGTATGGATTTACACGAGTCCTCATGTGTGTAATTACTTAAATGGAGACAGAATCCTTATATACGCATCCATGAAAACGTGTAAAATAATGTTTAGAATAAAATAAAATTTTAAATAAATATTCATTGATAACCTTACGCATATTTCTACGTTTTTGGATTCTACACACGAAACTATTTTCTATACATGGGGCCGAAAATCCACACGTATTTTAATTTTCCAAATCGTGTAACACCAAAATTGTCCAGTTGTTAGATTAAGATTTGAACCGTTGCATCTTAGAAATGATTAAAGATATCTTATTGGAATTCTCCGAGGTTTTATAACACAACTAGTCTCTACTTTGAACAATAAGAATGTATTTAGCTCTAAATTGAAATGATGATCCCACTTCATATTGAGACCTCTTCATCCAATTTTTCTCTCTATTGTTCCCTTTTTTTAAACTTATTCACTGTTCTCTTGATGGTTCTTGAATGGACTATGAAGATAGAAGCCAGAGTGTGAATTTTGATCTAATTACTGAAGGCCTGAATGTTCTTTTTCCTCTCAGCATTGTTCAGTTGGAAAAACAGTGGGGCTGACACAAAATGATTTTAACCTGTCCTTTTTCTAACTGAATAACTAAATAAGAGATTTCATTGACTCTTACGATAAATGGTATCAAGATGGCTAAACGCATTATCTGAAAATCTGGAAAAAAAATAAACCCAATTCGTTTGGTGTTTTTTTTTTAGATATTAAAAACTTTGTATCTGTCTATATTTCTGAGATGAGGCATTATGTACATTGTTTACATTATTCGGACTATTGTCCTCATCTTTGTCGCCATATTTATTTCAACGTTTCGACCGTCGTACGCTCCGGCCTTCTTCAGGTGATTGGAATGTCGAACTAAACCCTTTATTTCGCTCACTAGGGTGGACTATTCTAGTTCCACATGCCATTTTTATTAACTTTTGTTGTATCAGTTATTAATTACGTTCGAAAAAGGGGTTATGTTTAGGGATGGGTAGGGATGTATTTTTCAACGTATTCTGACATCCGCTAAATGCATGTCGTCTGGGTTTTTAAAATTTTATTGTTAACGGCAAATATTCTTACGGCATTTTTTCTATTTGTATACTTAAAGATCTTTTAGGGATGTTTTGGTTAGAATACGTTTTATTTAAATACAATTTTGTTAATATTTTCACTTTTAATTTTTAATAGACTATATTTCTTTTTAAAACAAGTAAATGTATTAGAATTACTTACAGTATGTAAAATTATTTTTTCATATCAAGTATAAGTATGTATATTACCAGGTCACATTTTTAAAAAAATTTATATTTACATATTATTTAACTAAAATTTATGGCAATGGCGGCAAAAAAATAGCTAATTTATTTCTCTGATTCAGTAAACTTTTATTTTTTATAAATTAATAATATATAGTTTCTCATGTATGTACAAAGGACATGGGTCATTTAATGGCCTACATATTCTAGCTTTGCATATTAATTTCATTTTACTGTAGGTGTTTTATTGGATTCTTTTAAGTGCTTGAAATCCTTTGAGAGAGGTGTTAAATTAGAATACGTTTTATTTAACTACAATTTTAAAAGATGTTTCGGTTAGAATTCGTTTTATTTAACTAAAATTTTAAAAAACAAATTTTAAATATTTTCACTGTTAATTTTAATAGACTATATTTTTTATAAAAGAAGTAAAGGTAATAGAATTACTTAAAGTATATAAAATTATTTTTTCTCATCAAATATACGTATGTATATTACCAGGTCGCACGTTTTAATTTTGTTTTGAAATATTATTCAAGGAACATTTTTGACAATGACACCACAAAATAGCTATTTCATTTCTCTGATTCAGTCAATTTTTAATTTTCATAAACTTAGTAATATATAGTTTCTCATGTATGTACAAAGGACATGGGTCGTTTAATGGCCTTCATATTCCAGGTTTTCAGATTAATTTCATTTTACTGTAGATTTTTCATTACATTTCAATTACATCCCTACCCATCCCTAAACTTAAACCCTTTTTCGTAATTAATAACTGATACAACAAAAGCTAATGAAAATGAACACGCTACCAACCCTTTTCTGGATGAGTGAATTTCTCTGTATCCTTGGAAACAGTGAATTATGAATTTTTGCCGTACCTTTAAAACTCAGTAAATTTAAAAATAAGTTACTCTAAAATTCGCTTGAGGATGAAATAGAAATAATGTTTTAATTTAATTACAAAATTAAATTCGGAGCTTTTAGCTTCCATTTTTGAAACATGGTTATTACTGTGTAGCGAAAAAGACATATTTTAAATCAGTTAATTTATAATATTAATGCTCTGTAAATTTACATTGAGCACTATTTTGTAAAAATTAAAATATCTATAAGAACACCGGATTATATATCTTACTATTCTTTCTTTTTATTTACACACACACACACACACACACACACACACACACACACACACATATATATATATATATATACATATATATATATATATATATATATATATATATATATATATATATATATATATATATATATATATATATATGTGTGTGTGTATATATATACACACACACACACACCATGGAAAATACATACAAAAATAACAATGAAAAATTATAAAATATGAAATTGAAAAACAGATACGTTTATGAATTAAAAATATATAATTGTAAAACACTTAAATTTATGAAGAAAACACGTGAGTTAATATAAAAACATGAACTTGCGTGCATCCTTAACGGAGTTAAAAAAGACGCAAATATGAAATTGAATATGCAATACAATTGGAAATATTTAACATACAGATTAACCACTTGAATAGTGGACATAATACCACGAAAGTTAACTGAAATTTACCCCGACTACTAAGTTTCTTGGTAATATATCCACTTTTCAGTATATATATATATATGTATATATATATATATATATATATATATATATATATATATATATATATATATATATGTGTGTGTGTGTGTGTGTGTGTGTGTGTGCATAAATAGATGTATAGATACATGCATACATACATACATATATACATACATACATAAATAGGAATGAACTTCGAGTTATAATTCCGAATAATTAAATAGGAATAGAATCACAACATACATACATACATACATATACACATACATGCATACACATATACAGAAAGCCAGACAGATAGATAAGGATATACATATTAACATAGATAGATACATAGATAGATAGAAAGAAAGAAAGACACAAAGATAGACAGATAGACATACATAGAGATAGATGCATACATAGATACTAAGAAATATAGAGACATATAGGTAGGTAGATAGATGCCAAGGCAGACAAATAGATAGATAGATAGATAGATAGGCAGAAAGAGAGACATACAGGTAGATAGACACATATACATACATACATACATACAGACAGCCAGGCAAACAAATAGATAGATAGATAGATAGATAGACAGACATATATACATACATACAGATAGATAGATAGAGAGAAAGAGAGAGAGAGATCTACATACACACATACATACAGGCAGGCAGACAGACAGACAGACAAATAGATAAGGATATACATATTAACATAGATAGATAGACAGACAGACATATATACATACATACATACAGACAGACAGACAGATAGATAGATAGATAGATAGATAGAGAGAGAGAGAGAGAGAGATCTACATACACACATACATACAGGCAGCCAGACAGACAGATAGATAAGGATATACATATTAACATAAATAGATAGATAGATAGATAGATATATATATAGATAGATAGATATAAAATAAGAAGTATATCAAATATGAACTAACAAATAATGCTAACTAAAGACCGTTTAGACGGACACGCGTACAAGCAACAGATAAGTCTGAGGACAACTTTGTTGAATTGCGTGACTCAGCGAAAAGACTGACCTTTCTCCTATCATCCAAATAAGTTTTTCATATTTATTCGCATTTCGATTATTGTCCTGCTACAAAAGCTTTACCCATTTCGCTCATACTTCATTTCTGTATGTCTTTTTTTTATCTGGCACACTCGATATTTTTGTCAATTTTGTTATGAGACATTTTCCAACCAATCAGGCAACCAACACCTAACTACACCTCGAAATCATTTTTTCTTTCTCATCTACAAAAGGATACCTGATAACATAAAAAAAATAAGAAGAGGGACGGCAGAAATATTTAGGAGACATTGTGAGAACTATTCTAATCGTTATTTTCCGAGACCTGTTTTCCACAACTGAGGAAGTAACAAAAAAAAACAAAAAAAAAACTAAAAGAAACTTACATAGCGAATAAAAGTTGATGTGCTCTTCTCTTTCCTACCTTTATTTTCTCCCCATTTCCTCGTCTCCCTCGGGCGAGATTGGCGTAATCCTGCGCCAAACACGTTTCGCTTCCTCTGTGTAACAAGTTATTTCTAACCGCTGCGGACACCATATTTGAGATATGCCAATATCGAGTAAAAATAAAATGAACTGAACAATCTATTACAAAAGAAACAAAGTTTTATCTTTTCCACAATTATCGCATCTGTTGAGCTTCAAGGTTTTAAAAAATAAACCCAACTTCAATTAAAAGTTCTGTAACATCAGGTCGATATTTACCCAATACAATGTGTAAATGATTTTTTTTTTACATTCAAATTACAAGAAGAAAACCCTTAATTTCCTTTGGCTTTTAAAGCAAAAATATACCTAAACTCAATGTGTCGTGCAAACAATTTTTCTCTCCTGAATCTATCGTCTGGATTTCTTCTTTCCTAAAGTTTATTTTCCTTATGTACCAAGAGTCTGGAATGTGGACGAAAACAAATTTGGAGAACAATTTTATCACTTCTTTGAGAATTTAGTCAAGCAAATATATCTATAATTCGATCATTTGTCCATGCTTCGAATATTGCTGCCATATATGGTATGATGCTCCCTCCAAATATCTGGAGATCCTTGATAGGATCCAAAAAAGAATCAGCAATATTATTGATCCTGATCTGGCATCTCGGCTTCAGTCACGTTCCCACTATCATAAGGTTGCTTCAATGTGCCTTTTCTCTAAATACTTCCATGGTAATTGTTCGCATGAACCCTACGAAAGCTTACCTAAATTTTATGCATTTGAGTGCAGTACTAGACTGATGACGTCGTTTTATTAATTTTCAGTTCAACTCACTGGATTTAACCGTAAGTTCTATGCTAACAGTTTCTTTTCACGCATTTCACCTTTGTGGATATCTCTTTCGGATTCATTCTCTCCGGTCAACTTTAATCTTCAAAAATTTAAATGCTATATCAATCGCTTTCTGCTGTCCTCTTGATTACACATTTTTGTTCTTACTCATTAAGAAAGATTATCTGTTCCTAATTGTTCGACACCCAATAATCCCTTGTGCCCTAATAGATTTACTGCCATGCTAGGAATGAAATCGATTTAAAAATCTCAAAGTAATTCGATTAAATCAAAATAAGCAAAACGTTTT
>OZ038491.1:28616643-28626643 GCA_964036315.1 Acanthosepion esculentum
GATAAACGCTCGCACATCGGAGAGTACGAGCCATTATCACCACGCCAAGGCTCAATTCCGACCGCGTTCGTTATATACATTTAAGCACAAATACACTACAAGAAACGTACGAACCGACCTCTTCTCGCCCCATCTATGGTTTAACCAGTATGACGTGTATCAGTAAAGAATTATATCGCCAATAAAATTTTACAATTTAAAATATTGTATGGTTTCAAATAATCTGAAAAAAGTTCATAAGCCGTAAAAAAAAATCAATAATCTTAATGCAAAAGTTAATTCTGCTGTTAATTCCTGCAAATCATAAAATCAACTTTCGTTTATATGGCTTCAAACGAACACAAGCAAAGTCGATTTTTGGATATTTTAGTTTGAAAAAATATAGAGAAAATACTACAGTCAATCATTTAAAAACAAAGACAATACACATTTGTGCTAAAAGCGAAAATTTTATCATGTTTCTAAAATCTACGATGTTTATAAATATTTAGTCCAGAAGGTATGTTCCCAGGTATTCTGCAGCCAAATTCTATTTGATTTTGTCATGAACAAATAGATTATCTTCATGTCAAGTAAGATTTCTTTAATTGCCTTTAGCTTTCCAGGTTTATTTAGTAAATTTAATCTTTCTTCATTTTCTTTTTAATTTCCCGCAGAAATTTTAATAAAAAAGTTTTAATTCCCATCACGATTATTTTTTCTGTTATTTTAAAATATTCCATTCTCTCGTAAAATAAATTTGTGTCATGCAATAGTGAGAACGTTCTGAGAATACTAAAACTTGTCGTGTGAACAACTTAATGACAAACTAATTTTAACAGCGTAACTCAATCATTTTCTAGCTTTTGAGACGCACGTGGAAACACTAAAATATTTTGATACGATGTTAATATTTTAAAGGATTTTAATTACGTTATGAAATTAATTTTAAGTCACATTTTCTTCCATTTGTATCTTTAAAATACCTAAGAATTAAATTTTCTCGGCTATTTTGATTAGATTCGGATGCCTTATATCTGAAGAGATCAACTCCCTGTTTGCATGATAATGATGGCTACATTTTTTAAACAGAGTGTTAATGGTTACTTCACACATTCAGACCTTTAAACTGGACGTTGTTCAAGCAACATATCGTATTAAATATCAAAAATTATTTAAATTTTAACTTGATTTAAATTTTACATGAGATGTTTGTAGAATTCTAGCACTTTTCTTCCCGTGATATAAGCTAAAAAGGATTGGCATGTGTATCTTATAATTTAGATTATCGATTGAGTTCCTATATACAATAGTTTAAACAGAAGCAATATATTTCTATTAATTTTAGTCAAAAGCTGATATGTCCCGGAAAGGGATATATATTGTTCGAAATAGCTAAGTGGTTTTGGCTACTGTAACCGGGTAGGACAATCTAGCAGGTTGCCGTAATGGACTGGTACTCGTCGTAGTCGTAGGCAATATACTTAGGCTTAGGCGTAGGTAATAGGCGTACACAATAGGCGTACACAATGTACCTCCATATCAGTCTGTATTTATGACTGACACCAGCCAATCATATTACTGTGAGGGGGAACCCAGGTGTATGCATATTCATTACATCAAAAGCATATCATTATTCTCCTTGTTCCTTCGTTTTTTACTTGCTATGTAAGTTACGCCTTGATAATACCTTTTAAATAATCGTCTATCCCGTTTGTTTCTTGAGGAAAAGCAGAAAAGACATATCAGAGATGCTGTTTAATTTCAATTAATAAAGAATGTAAAAACAGAAGATAAAGGAAGTGATAAACTTTCCATGTGTTTCAGTGGAATGGAAAGTTGTCAGTTTGAAACATTTTATTTGTACCCTCTTACTTCTTTAAATAAGGACATGAATTCCCACAGATGAATGTTATTGTCATATCTTGTTACCGTTGTTAAGCTAAAATATTTATCGACGGAAAATATCGGAATTTACACTATTAAGTATTAGTATTCATCAGAAAATTCAAACAGTGATATGTATACGGTTATTAGTAATAATTTTTAATTAGTTATCTACATACTATTTTTAATCAAGATATGGCGAAAATTAATGAACGTGACAGAAAGCTTTATATATTGAATTTCAGACAAAAAACATTGTGGCCAAAGTTCAAAATATAAAATATTATCTTAAAAAAAAACACCGCGCTAATATCTATCTTGTTTTGAAAGTGTTTTCCTCAGTTAAGTTTCTAGAATTCATCGGATTGCATTCTAACGTTTGATTTTCAACCCTCACAGGTATTTTCAAAATATCACCGGTGTTTTTCTTTAAGTGTGAGAATTTTGTTTGAAAAAAAAAACCTGTCAAAGTTGGTCTGTGCAAGAATTTAAGCACTTTGTGTATATAAAAAGGTTATTATTACATCTCATATCTTTAGATACTGACGATGGAAAGAGGGTCCAAGAAATCCAAAAATGCAAGGAGATAGTGAAAGATAATTTTCAGAAACAGTGCCAAGTATTAAGAGAATGAAAAATATCGTTTGAAAAAATAAAATAGCATTTTTCTGCTTTGAAATGTGTCCATTTTTCATATGACAGTTGATTCCAGAAAATCTATTCCGAAATGAAGAACAAATAGGGTATGGCAATGTGAATTTCCCTCGATGAATATTGAAAGTGCAATCTATAGATTATCCGAGGAAATAGAACATTTTGAAGTAAATAGAAACAACATAGGAATGACTGCTAATAATCATAATAATAACCAGAGGGACTTTACATAATCCCAACTGTTGATGAAGGATGAGGAGAATTCGTGGATTTTGGGATTATTTTTGTTTAAATGCGTGAATTTGTTTTGCTCAAGCTAAGTCTCGATAATAAACTATATAAAATTTACACTTACATCTTTCATTCTCTTAATCCTTGGCATGGTTTCTGAAATCCGTCTTCGAAAGATACATGATCGCCTAAGCGTGTTAAAATTACTCAACATTTAATAAGTAAAATCTCAAGTTGATATTAAAAATTGGCGCATTGACGATTGAAAGGGAATGATCAGTTATTATATCTAATTCATATTTAGACACATTCTATTAATTTTCCATCTTTCGAGTTGAATCCTTCATTTATATTTCATATTGATTATTGTATATAATTAAGTTGCAATCAGTCAGTCAGTTATACACCATAAGTGATACACACTTAGGCGATCATGTATCTTTCGATACATGACTGACGAGTCAGATTTTTTTTCCCGCAGTAGGTTGCCATTTCTTTCTGCGGTAGACCAGTTGCCATCGAAGGCTATAGAAACCGGTCTGTCCTGCTATTTACCCATAGATTGAGGGGAGAAGAAGAGGATTCATAACTTTTCCAAGATTATTAGCAAGAGATTCGACTGGAATTCGAACTCGGCTCTCCTAGCTACTATCCATTACACAACTGTGTTTCCTGAAGTTGCAATAAAATGTGTATTTTATATGAATACTACTTGGGTGTGGGCCCTTTATCATACATTGGAGGGTGCGTATCATAGATTAAGAGTGGGCACGTAACACATGCACCGGCTCCGCGCAGAAATGCACCGAAAAGTGATACTAATTTTGTAGGATATTTAAAGCCGAAACATATTTCATTTGTAAGTAAATATAAGAAACCAGACGGGTATTTGAACCATGGTCTCCCATTTCTTATTCCGAGTCGTTACTCGTTATACACCCTACACATCGAACTTTATAGAACCTAATATTTCCATGCGATCAACCATCTAAGAACTGAGCAGGCTGGACGTTGCTTAACTTCGATGATCGGACGAGAACGACTGTTTCGGCTTGATGAGATATAAACGTTATCTTCCGTTATTTAGAGATTAATCTCAGAGCATACTGTGTTCTCTAGCATTGGTTTGCTACAGCGTATATAAACCAACAGGGTATGGGTGAGTAATTCCACGCCGTATAAAAAACAAACACTTGATAGAGAAACCACATCATTAACATATATTGTTGTAAGGATTTAGCCCTGAACTCCATAGATGAGTCGGCCTTATTAATACGGCGAATACAAGAGAATGACAACGTAACCAGAAATAATCTTGTGAAGGGAGAAAAATAAAAGAAACAGGTTCATAAAAGAGCATGTCTCACTGAACACTGAAAGCAATAAGAGAGAAATCTGTGGGGAGTTCTGATCGGCCAAACCCCGAGAGGAAAATGCAAAAACAGAGAGAGAGAGAGAAAGAGAAAGCGAGAGTGTGTGTGTGTGTGTGTGTGTGTGTTACTCGCTGCGTAATAATGTTTTTTGAGTCTGATTCACACGTTACCCACTCAGGAGCAATTATTTCGATCTTGAGATTTTTATATAGTCTCCTTTTATTTTCCGTATCCCTTCAGGACATATGCGATCATAGCCGTCCATAGCTTCTTGCCGCTTGTAGCTCTTAAAAGTTTTTTTTTTCTTTTTGTTATTTCTCCCAAAACCAGTTCCATTTGCTCAAGCCCATTAAGTATGCTACGCACTGTTTTCCTCTGTCACCCCTACCCTTATCCGCCCTGTGCGTATCAGATTTTCCGAGCCCTCCTTTCTCATTACGTGCCCCAGAAATTTCAACTGCCTCTTCCTGATGTTAAGCATAAGTTTACATTTTGTTTCCATTTTCTCAAAAACCTGGTTGTTGCTCACATGTTCGGTCCGTGTTATCGTCGGCATATTTCTGTAGAAACACAATTTCTGTTGCTTCAAGTTTCTTCTTCAACTTTGAGAAGATTGTATAGCTTTCGCTGCCATACAGGAGGACGCATATCACATAACAGAAATGAAAATACCACGGAACAAACATGTGGGCAAAGACAATTTTTTATGGAAAAATCAAAGAGGCTACTTACATTTAGAATCAGAAAAAGAAAATTGAAATTTCTATGACACATAATAAGAACAGTGGGTTTGGAGAATTTGGCACTCACTTGAGTTATTGAGTGTAAGAGGGACAAAAGATATCATCGAATAACCTACCTGACGAGTTTTCTTAAATGGTTGACACAACAATGATTAGCACAGGTAGAAAAAGACAAAGCTTATTCGTTGCTACGAAAGACAGGACATACATAGAAAGCCATTATCCAAACTCCACTTCATGAAGCAATAACTCACATAGAAGTGGAGGGAGGAACTAAAAGCGGGAAAACTATCGTTAAACGTTGGCCTTCGTATACACAATATTTTATCTAAAAACGTAAATGGAGACAAGAAAGGATCCCATAAAAACGACAAAAAGGTGTCTACAGACATCAATAATCAATAAGAGATAAATATCTGTAAAACTTTTGATATCATGACGAATATTCAGTTATATCTGGACTTTGTATGCTCTTGACATGATTTAACAGTTGCTATAGCCATATGTTAACATCAGTTAGTACTGAGTTATAAGTTTGATATCTAGCGATTGCTGAATATGTGTCTATTCGCTCTTAGCTGAGGATTTAGATATATGTAGAACTTTGGTAAATTTGTCATGCGGTAATATGAAGCCTATGTAATAGTCAATTACCTTTGGTAGTACAATCGATCTTCATAATGACCGATACTTCTCACCTTATTCAAAATCCAAGTTTCGTTAAGAAAATTAGAATATATAAAATTTTGTATATACAGGATATTATAAAAAAAAGTTCAATGAAGTGCAATATAAAAATAAATTAATTTGATAACGTTTTTATAACCCCGTGAACTGAATAAATAAATTATTTAAAAAAAAAACATCAACTGAAGGTGGCTTGGGCATACAACGGCCGAAACTTCGTGAATAAATAGTGAAAATATACCTAACAAAGTGAAAATAATTGTAATACAAAGTTGGTGTATACTTTTACTAGCATAAAACTTAGAATATAATTTCTTTTCTCAGTCTGTTTATGTGAAAGTGACTTAACTTTCTTTCTTTTTCTATTGTAGTTCTGTTAATTACGAGCGACCAAATAAGCCTAGGTCATGGGTCATTTGATTCTGAGTCAAAATCAATCTACATCTGACTGGATTGAATTATCGTACAGTAGCAAATCGAGCTGTGGCGCGGGCTAGGGAATTGATCCCGAGAAATTTCCGGAGCGGACAACCATTTTCCATGATATCAGCCACTCTAACCTCTCATCATAACACCGTATTGACCTCTGCAATCCCAACAACCTCTCCAGGAAAATTACGTCTCTCGCCGAAACGCATGGACCTTGGTCGGGTAACGACATATTCATTATGAAAGCCTAACGAGGAATGATGAAAGTTCTGTTGATAACAAACTAACTCTAAATTAATTACTAAATGAATTAGGAACTGTAATAGACAAGGGAAATGGAAAGCAACAATATTGAGAAGAACATTCTCGTATCATTTCAACTATTCAATGTGGCAATTTTCTCTCTCAGAAAGCTTTTGAGATATTTCCCACATCCCACGATAAACCGGCGTTAAGATATTGTTAATAGATGGAAATTCGAGTATGGATTTGTGGGAAAATAAAACTTCATGGATTTTATATATTTTTTTTGGCTTATTTATTCATTTTTTTAATCATATTTAAAGGCCAGTTTTTGTAAGATTTTATAGTCATGATGCTTGAGGAAGGAGCATATATTTATAAAGTAGATAGTGGATCCAAGTCGTAAGTAATAACTAATGATTGCACTTTCAACAACTTTTTGTCTGAGTAGGCTATTCTTTCTCGTATTGAGTGCAACAGATCGAAACTGCAGTTGAACTTATTTTTGTGAATAACTAATACATTGAATACATTTGTATATAAGAAAATTTTCCTTCCTTTTTAAACAAGATATCTTTTTTTATTTGGAAGTTCCACTAACATATGTTAAAGAAAAAGATTCACAATTCATTTTATACACGCTTGCTTCAGAGTTGTTATTATTGTAATTTTTAATATTATATATATATATATATATATATATATATATATATATATATATATATGATAGATAGATAGATAGATATGCACGTTTCATTGAATATGACAGACAAGGTGCTTTGATTTAGTTTCGTACACAATTTCTCATGTGATTTTATATATTTTTTCCTTTTCGGGGGAATAAATTATATAAAAACTGACCAATTGTTCTTTTTATCCGAGCGCTTTCGGCTATATATTTAGGCATTTTCAAGGTTGAAATATATTTACTGTTAACAAAAAATAGCATGTTTTGAAACAATATCTTGAGCGTGTTTTAAAAATGAAACATTTATAAATACATATATAGTACAATCTATTTATTGTTAATAGTTAACATATTTCAACCTTGCCAATGGCTAAATGTATAGCCGAAAGCTCTCGGAAAAGGAAGAATTGGACATTTATATATAATTTATCCTCCGAAAAGAAAACAATTATAAGACCACATGAGAAATTGTATAAATAATTAAATAAAAACAACTTATCTGCCATATTCATTAAAACATGCATGAAAGGAGGATTGCTACCTAAACACACACACACACACACACACACACACACACACACACACACACACACACACACACACACACACACACACACACACACACATATATATATATATATATATATATATATATATATACACAAAATAACAATCTTGAGCGCTTAGATTTGGAGCGGGTAAAATGGAGATCAACGTGTTTTAGTGGACTCGGCAGTTTTCAATCTGTTTGTCTGACTCATCTCCAAGATGCGAGAGCAAGATCTAAAAGGTCAGCCAATCTAACGGTGATCTTATCTCACAATCCTCACACTTGATCCATATGTAGCCACCTTTGTAAATCACTAGCAGGTCTTAAATACCACTTAAGATTATCGCACAAAATTTCATAAGTGAATCAACCAAGCTGTCAGATCCTCATACGTCGAAACCGACGGGAGAGTCCATTACATATATATATATATATATATATATATATATATATATATATATATAGAGAGAGAGAGAGAGAGAGAGAGAGAGAGAGAGAGAAAGAGAAAGAGAGGGAGAGAGAGAAATAGAGGGGGAGAGAGAGAGAGAGAGATGGGGAGATAAAATTCAGCAAAAGTAACCCGCATTTTTTCGAGCTCAGATGAATAGGTTGACGTGGAGCAAGTGGGTGGCTATAAATTTATATCACATTTTCATTTTTCTTCTTATTTTATACAGTCTTATTACGTTTATCAAGATTTAACGCTATTTCAAATACGAGTATCCGCTATAATAACATTTGAAGCAATGAAAATGGTAATTTAAAATTTAAACCATGAATTCTTTATAAATTGCTTTGTTTACGCTTCGGATGCGAAAACGAGCAAATATGGGATTTCAAGAAAAAATATCTCAATGAGAAAGTTTGCTTTCCATAAAAAAAGGAAAACAGACCACTACTATTCTATGAAGATCTCTGTAGACGATAAGATACAACGGTGTTTTTTTTCTATAATGAGGGATGTGGCTTCGATAACCTAATTGAGTCAGATTTTTTTCTCAAAATTTGCAAGACGATAGGTGTTCTGCACAATGGTTAATATGATAATAGAGTGTGTATTACAAATAAGACTAACATTTTAATAATGTTTGAAGTAATATATATATAACTATGTGTGTGTGTGTGTGTGTGTGTATGCGTGCGTGTGTGTGTGTGTGTGTTTGTGTTTGTACTTGCGTGTGTGTTGTAGAATCATTTAAAACAAACTCAAAATAGAAAGAATTTACTGTGATGTTATTGAATGATGGGAAGACAATGTCGGAAATTGTGAAAACGCTGCGTTATCATCACAGAACAATCAAAAGGAAATTGAAATCATTGGCAAGAAGTGAAGAAGGAAAAAAAAAAACCCTGACCTTGAGAAAGACACATGAATGATTAGAGGGAAAAATTAAAAGTGTAATAAGCCAGAAAATTGGATTGGCCGGCACGAAAATATCTGAAGAAACTGATGTTGCCAATGAAAACGGCGATAAAGGATGCAGAACTCTTAGGAAAATTGGTAAAACATGGAAGCAACCAAACTATTATTTTATATAAACAGTACAATTAAAAATGTTCAAGTTAGATAATGAATTATATGCAAACTGATTTCTCAATCTTAATTTCTATTTAGAATTACTGAAATTGATTTTAGGTACCTCCACTAAGTTGCTGAAAAAACAGCATACAATGATGAAAAAAAGGCGACAAACTTAAGTTTTAAAGTCAAAATATTTGTTATTAAAAATGGAAAGAGACCAAAGTTTTTTTTATTATTTAATTATTTTTTTTAATCCTTTCTTGCATGTTCGAAATTTTACTTAAATAATCTTTTTGTCTTTGTACAGCAGTCAGACTAATATTTACTCTGGTCGTTTTAGTGCCTTTTCAAGTAAAAAAAAAACCAAAAACCCACCTTGATTCAGAAATTATTGCAAAAATCAAAAAATTCTCGAATTTTAATCAATCTTTGAGGACTTATTCAAGAATGAATGAAGTTATTTTTGAAAACTGTTTTTATATATATATATATATATATATATATATATATATATATATATATATATATATATATATATATATATATATATATATATATATATTATCCTCCCACCTACTTAATTTTATGAAATTTCGAGAAATTAAATTTTAATTGGAAGATTGGTTTTATTAGTTAAAAGTAGGACTCCTTGGAGAATATCATTCCTCATTTATTTTTTTACTGCTAATTTCCCGAAAATATACTCCGAATCGTAAAATAAAAAAAATGCATTAAGCTATGGCATTATTTATTTAGAAAAGCTTTTAAGAAGGTTTTATTAAGGACACTATTTTCTGAAGAAAAAAAATCGATGAATAATGAACTTTTGCAAAAATTGTTTACAGATTTTTAAAAATATAATTATAATAATTTATTATAATAATTTATATGTAAATAAATATATATAAATCTTTCAAAAATTCTACATTAATTAATTTGCGTTAGGTAATATTGTTATTAAATGAAAAATATATTTACTTATCAAAAATAGAAAAACTTAATACAAATAATCAC
>OZ038491.1:28631643-28639143 GCA_964036315.1 Acanthosepion esculentum
AATAATCTTATATCAGGTTGCACGATATTGGCACCCTCTGAATATAAAACCCGGCATGACAGAGTGGGCCAATATCTGCACTGGAAAATTTGCAACTCCTATGGGAAGGAAACTGAAAGAACCTGGTACGAACACCACCCTGACCCGGTTACGGAGATAGGACCTGTTACAATTCTATGGGACTACACAATACACACTGACAGAACAATCAAAGCCAACCGCCCAGACATTGTTATTAAAGACCACAAACAAAATAAGTGCCTCCTTATTGATATGGCAGTCCCTGCAGACTGCAATGTGTCTTTGAAGATATTCGAAAAACTGTCAAAATACAAGGACCTTGAAATAGAAATCTCAAAAATATGGCATATGGGAACATCAACAATCCCTGTTGTAGTTGGAGCACTTGGACTGGTTGGAAAAGATTCCAGTAGGCTGATTGAAGGGATCCCTGGAAGTCCATGCCTCAAAGTCATACAAAAAATTGTTCTGACAAGTACAGCCCACACTTTACGAAGGGCTTTATCTATGTAATTATTTTTTTACTTTATTTTATTTTATTTATTTATTTATTTATTTTTGCAGTGGAAAGTGTCATGATGCCATTTCTAACCTTAGGTCCCTGGGCGGAACCCGGAAAGAAATGTGTAAACGCCAGATATCAAAGGAAATAAAAATAATAATAATAACTTTTATTACTATTAATATTTTTATTTTATTTCCTTTAATTTCTAATGTGTACATATTTCTTTCCGGTTCCCGCCCAGAGACCTAAGGTCGGAAATGGCATCATGACATTTTCTTCTGACCAATTAAACACACACACACATATACACACACACACGCGCGCGCACAAGCGCCCGCATATTTTGCATAGATAAAGCCCTTCGTAAGGTGTGGTCTGTACTCGTGAGAATACTTTTTTGTATTTCTTTAAGGCATGGGCTACCAGAAATCCCTTCCATGAGTCTTTTGGAAACTTTTCCAACCAAACCGAGGGCACCAACTACAACAGGGATTGTTAATGTTACCACATTTTTGTGATTTTAATTTCAATGTCCTTGTAATTTGATAGATTTTTTTTAGATATTCAAAGATATATTGCATCGTGTAGGGACTGCCCTATCAATATGGAGGCATTTTTTGCGGTCTCTAATAACAAGGTCTGAGTGGCTAGCTTTAATTGTTCTCTCTCTCTGTATCGTGTAATCCCATAAAATTGTAACAGGTTCTATCTGTGTAACCCGCTCTGGTTAGTGTTCATACCAATTTCTTTCAGTTACCTTCCAGTCGAAGTTGCATATTTTCCAGTGCATGTATTGGCTTACTCTGTCATGCCGGGTGTTATATTCAGTGGGTGCCAATATTGTGCAGCCTGATACAAGATGATCAATTGTTTCTGGGTAATTATCACAGAACCTGCATTTGGGGCTAACATAATATTTTAGTATGCGTGCTTGATAATTTCTAGTTAACAAGCATTGGTCCTGTGCAGCAAGGATAACATCTTCCGTTTCAGCTGCACTACGTAGCCACTGAGGGGAACGGCTTTTGTCTACGTCAGCTTTTTTTGGTACGGGCAGAGTATTGACCGTGAAGCGGTTTATCTTGCCATCGTATCTGTATCTGGTCGATTATTATTATTATTATTATTATTATTGTATATTGTTTTTGCCATTATGCAAAACAGAAGAATAATGTGAAAAAATTGAACACGCCCTTTTCGGTTTGTCCATTGTGAACATTGACTATCTTTCGATAACTTTCAGACACACACACACACACACATGTGTATATATGTATATGCGTGTGTGTGCGTATATACATCTCTCTCTCACTCTCTCTCTCTCTCTCTCTCTCCATATATATATATATATATATATATATATATATATATATATATATATATTGTTTCTTGCTTTTCTTTTTTTTGGTTAAAGTAACACTTCATATGAAAGGAATCTTTTCTTGTCATTACTTACCTATTATGTCAAACTGCTCGTTAAGAATGTGGATCTTTCTGCGTGGTCAACCTAAGATGGAAAAAGACGAGCATGCCTTCTACTCATTTTTTGTATTGTCTTGGCTGAGGAGGAAGTTAATGATTGGTCATCAGTGGCATTTATTCAACTAGTCCATTTGTTGTGTGCTTGGCGTAATTTCTTTTTGTTTCAGGATAGCCTGCCGGCATAGTAATGTTTCGGTAGGGTCTCTTGGGCGAACAAGTATGATGTTGGAAGCCCCTAAACTTGTCATGACCCCAAGTCATAACATCACGATCCTGAGCCCTCGTTTGAGTGTTTTCGTGACATATATATAATGTACGTAGGTGTATATATATGTATATGTCAGGCGTAATGACACCGTGATCTGATTCGGTCAATAACGACCACGCCAGTGACTCAGTACCAGATTACTCCACGAATCTACACGGCAGAAGCAATCGCCAATTATCTTGAATATGTTTGAATTCAGTGTATTTGATTAACACTGCACAGACTGTCAACGATTATAAGCAATTGCGCAGGTGACATCGAGCTACCGGGGATTGCCTTTGGGAACCACTCCCTCCGCTGCAACATGATTGTTGATTGCCCATGAACAACAAGTGGACAACCCTCATATCTATCTATCTATCTATCTATCTATCTATCTATCTATCTATCTATCTATCTATCTATCTATCTTTTTGTTGTGGTAGGATCCACCTAATCTGCATAGCGGAGTACCGACGATATAAATATGGTCGGTACCGGAAGACAGGGAGGCTAATCACGAGATCCAACTAGAGACTCTGCCCGACTGCGACTTAGTCAACACATTCTCCAGGAACGGTCTTCTCAGAAATATACAGAAATACTATATGTAAATATTGTGTACACTTTCTTGTTATAATACATTCTTGTTCTAAGTACATTTTGTGTTGCATTATTATTCCATGCATTAGTCAAGATTCAACAACGAGTCAAGACTCAACACTCTTCATATCTGAAGAGTTACTTGTTGTAGAGTTACTTTCCTCAGTGGAAACTGTATTTGGACTAAATTCGGTCCTAAATAGGTTCAACGTACAAAAACGTTAGGAACTTGTTATAATAAATATTACGCAGAGTAATCTAGTTGTGGTAGCTGACTACTTTCGTATTCGACTCCCAGTCGACCCTCACTGACTCCGACTTATATTAGGTGGGATAGTCTATTATCTATAGACTAGGTGTGTTTCACCATAACACTATCTATCTATCTATCTATCTATCTATCTATCTATCTATCTATCTATCTATCTATGTCAGTCTCTTCATTATCTATGTCAGATAGATATCTATCTATCTATCTATCAGATATCTATCTATCTATCTATCTATCTATCTATCTATCTATCTATCTATCGCAGTTCGGTATGTATGTATGTATGTATGTATGTATGTATGTATCTATCTATCTATCTATCTATCTATCTATCTATCTATCTAACTATTACAGTCTGTTCATTTCTATCGCATTGTTCGTGGAAATTTTACTTTTGCGTGTCTTGGATTCAGCAGGGTGACAAGCGATTACTTGAAGATGTCATCCTGTCTCTAAATCCATCTGCGGATTGCTTCCTACAAGAAATAATTCCTCCACTCATAGATACCCCCTTGATTAATCCGAGTAAAACAAACCTGAAAATTATTTTTGTCGGTATTTTTTCTCTGATACATAACTAGAATCCATATTGAGAAATTCTGAGAAGTTTTGGTTATGACGATAAAATACATCCAGTAGCCATGCCTCTGATCTGGAGACTGGAGGTTTTGTGCAGCGTGGAACCACATCGTAACTGTTGTAAAGGTCGTAGCAACTGTTAGTCGGCTAGCGATTGTCAAATACTTAACCCCCATGAGTAACAATACATGTTTATAGCAAAATGACGATCAGTGCAACAGTAAAATTATAGAAATACATTTTTACAGTCGAATTGCCAACAACATATTTTATGATTGATAAAATATATGCCTAAAAATATACCATTAGCCTGAATGTATAAAATTATTATTTATAATATAGATTTCGCCAATCGAAGTTGATATGCCGCTAAACAAATTCAATTGTTCGTGAAAGTTTTACTTTTGCGTGTGCTTGATAATTTCTAGTTAACAAACACTGGTCCTGTGCAGCAAGGATAAGGGGAACGGAGTTTGTCTACATCAGCTTGTTTGGTGCGCGCAGAGTATTGACCGTGAAGCGGTTTATCTTTCATCGTTTCTGTATTGGCCGATTATTATTATTATTATTATTATTATTATTATTATTATTATTGTTTTTGCCATTATACAAAATAGAAGAATAATGTGAAAAAATTGTACACGTCCTTTTCGGACACGCCTTCTTCGGACACGCTCGGTTTGTCCCTTCTGAAACTCACACACACTTACACACACACATATATATGTTCATGTATGTGTGCGTATATACATATTTATCTATCTATCTATATAAATACATATATATATATATATATATATATATATATATATATATATATATATATATATATATATATATAAATAACCTATCAAACAATACCCATTTATAGCAAAACAATATATATATATATATATATATATATATATATATATATATATATATATATATATATATATACACAACCTATCAAACAATACCTACTTATAGCAACGTTATCAGCAATATCTATTTAAAGTATAATACACAACAATACATTTTATAGTAAAATAATTGTTGTGGAAGGATCCACCTAATTTGCATAGCGGAGTACCGACGATATAAATATGGTTGGTACCGGGAAGACAGGGAGGCGAATCACGAGATCCAACTAGAGACTCTGCCCGACTGCGACATAGTCAACACATTCTCCAGGAACGGTCTTCCCAGAAATATACAAAAGACTATATGTAAATATTGTGTACACTTTCTTGTTTCAATACATTTTATTCTAACTACATTTTGTGTTTGCATTATTATTCCACGCATTAGTCAAGTTTCAACAATAATCAACAACGCTTTTTTTTTCTTTAGTTGAAGGCATCAAAAACATTCAAAACATATTTACTTGAAGGCATAAAATTTTGTTCAAAATATTTAGATTTCGGCATGAAATTACCCATACAGTTGTTGATATGCCGATAAACAAAATTAACCAATCAGAAATTCTGAGATTACACGTAATGCAGCAAGTTATTCTAAAATATTGCTAAAAATAAAAGTATTGCTAAGAAAGCACACAGTCGACATCTTTAGGTCGGAGATCTATTCCTGAGGTTCCAAAGTCGGAACTATTAGTATTGCATCGACTAAGAATTCATATACCATTGCCAATAATATTCCTGAATGTATGAGTTCATCTTTTAAAGGATATTAAGAGTGGGTGATTTCCGTTTTAACTTCTGCCATGCGTCCACATTTTAGTCTGGAAAATACCGGGTTATATAAATCATGCCCCATGTACGAATGGAGCTTACAAAAAAGAAAGCAAATGGTTGACATTTATTCAACTATCTTTTTCTCTGCGGGGAAAATTGCCTGGTTTAAGCTTCAAGTAAAACGTACACGACTGTCGGAAGTAATAAAAATAATTACTCTTTTCAGGATATTGTCAGGCGAGACAAGATAGAACTTGTTGGACAGGTTTTTTAGTTATCTTACAGCTTTATTCATGTTGACTCGTTCAGGCAAAAATATTATTGGTCTACCTGTAGATATGGGAATACACACGCGCACAGACACACATATATGTGTGTGTATGTATATATATATATATATATATATATATATATATATATATATATATATATATATATATATGTATATATATATATATTATCTTGACAATTATAAGAATACATACGTGTATTGTTATCTATTTACTATGTAGTCTACCTGTAGATTTTGTAATATACATACAAACATATATATATATATATATATATATATATATATATATATATATATATATATATATATATATATATGTGCGTGTGTGTGTGTGCGTGTGTGTGTGTGTGTGCGTGTGTGTACATACATATATTATCTTGACAATTATAAGTATACATTCGTGTATTGTTATCTAGTTACTTATCAGATATACATTATCTCACGGTGCGTTCCTATACACTGTCATATCTCTCACGATTTATGCATACATACATAAGATGTGTTCAAAAGACGGCAGCAAAAAAAGCAGACTTTAAAATGTGTATCTAAATTCTGAAGCAGGAGGAAATATTTACACATTTACCTATTACAAAGGATCAATGGAGTAACTCGTGATATATCTGTTAAAATGAGATATCAATGTTGTTTTCATTTTTGCGAAATTTAGACAATTTATTCATCGCGCCCTGTATACATACACACGTACACGCGCATGCGCGCGCACACTCACACACATGTGTGTGTCTGTGTTGTTTATGTGTGCGAGAGGTTTGAACAAAAAACAAAGAATTTATGCACATATTTACACGCTCACATACATATATATACATAATTTTGGACTGGATGTAATTCCTTTTGAAACATCTGCAGTCAACATTTAATCAAATTAATTTATTCATATTTATAGATTCTTAAAATTTCTCTGTATATATGACTCTTTAGAAAAGATATGACACACTGGAATTTTTTTCTAAATAGAGTTTGTTGATATATAAAATTATGCAAAATTATATATCATTATAATATATATAGAGTACTGTTCGATAAAATTGACTCACCTGCTATTTTAATTAAAAAAATTTTCGCCTATTGTTTTGGGGGTCAAACTAATTTTTAATCTTACTAATATAAAGACCACTTCCCGACCACCTAGTAAAAAAGTTTACTCACCCTAAGGTATTCTATTGCTAATTATAATTTTGGATATAAATGAGATTTAGGGAAAAACACTGTGCCAAAAAAGTGACTCACATATTTCCTGCAACTAGTAATCAATAGAAACATAACCGAACAGCTTTAAATAAAGAATAATAGAGATATAATTTATTTATAATAGGTAATATAGTTCGAAATATTTAATAATCTATGTGTCCTCCTTTATTTTGAATAACCTTTTCAACCCTTTTTGGCATTGACTTGATTAGGTTCTAGCAAATCTCATCTCCAAGCATTGAATTCCATTCGGATATGAAATTCACAATCAAATCCTCTTTGTTGCTCAACTGCTTTCTCGAGAGTCTGTACTTTATAATGCTCCATGAGTTTTCTATGGGATTGAGGTCAGGAATTTGGGGCGGCCATGTCATAACACTCACCTACTTCTCATCAAAGTATTCCTTCATCAATTTTGATTTGTGACAGGGAGCATTATCCTGCATAAAAATGAACTTGGTGGGGTCGATTTGCACCCTTTCAGCAGAAGGGAGCAGACAAGACTTTAAAATTCTCTTGTACTGCTCGCTCCTGAGGGTCTTTTCAGTAGGTTTTAAGAAACCAGTTCCATGAAAAGAAAAGCATCCCCAGAACATTTTACTGAACGAATGC
>OZ038491.1:28644143-28646643 GCA_964036315.1 Acanthosepion esculentum
TAGATATATATGAACACAAGATATATATATATATATATATATATATATATATATATATATATATATATATATATATATATGGAACAATAAAAATAAAAAAAATTAAAATGTTCAGACACACTGGGTTTTAGATTAATATTCTTTCGTTTACATTATTATTATTATTATTATTTCATTTAGATTCCTCGACTAGTTTCGGCCAATATAGCCATCATCAGGAGAAAAATATTTCTGCTTGCGGGTAGCATTGTACTACAGAAATTAATGTCTTGATGGAGAAAATGCACTTTTGTCTGTAGTTTTCCTTTGTTTTTTAAAATCTTTTTAACATGAATTTTTGTAACATTCCTTGTGTTGGTCAAACAGTCTCTTTTAAGTTGTTATTTGAGATAAGAGCTGGATGGATCCATGATGCTCTGAATTCCCTTGGTCAGTTTGGCAGAATTATTGGTTCCTGGAAAGAGGATGCGTCTCTGTTAAGTATGTGTGTGTGTGTGTGTTATTTGGTTCTTAGGGAGTGAGTGAGTATGATGCGTGGAAGCGTGTATATTACTATGGGTGTGTGTTATCATTTGGCACATTAGGGAGTGAGTAAGTATGATATGAGTAAGTTTGTATATTCGTGTGGGTGTGTGTATAAGTGTGAGGTCTCAACACTTCCGTAAGCATGTCTGTCTTGTGTGGGTGAGAAATTCGGGTAGGTTTTGATTTGTAGGGTTATATATTAATACTATCTATATTGTTAAATTTATGGCTTAGTCCGGCTGGATAGTGTGTTTCTAGACGCTGTATCCACTTATTTTCATGGAACTCTAAAATCTTTCTAATGTTATCTGCTCTGAATTTTTCTATTCTCTCAATTATAGTGAATTTGCCATGGGTTTCGAAATCATGTTTTTCTAGGCGGAAATGTTGTTTTACAGGTAATAATTTTTCATGGCGATTGCGATAATTATTAAGATATATATATATATGATAGGAATTAAGATTACATTAGGTTAGTGATCATTTTCATCTTGTAAATCGAAATAAAATTTACAAGTATTTTTAAATCAGTCAATTGATGAAAAATTATTGAAAGAAAAATGGCCGGACATTGGAAGGAAAGAAAGAAGGAAAGTAAAATGGAAAAGTGTGAAAGGGGATCAATATTAATATTAGGAATTAGCACAAGTCTGAATATGAGGTGTCGTCAAAAGAGAATCGAAGAGAAAAAGGGGAGAAAAAGAGATAACAAATGGCCTATTTGTTTTATACAAGGTAGGAATCAGAAGTCAGTTTACACTTAAAGAAAACATTTTTAAATCTATAAACATAACTGATTTTACATAAAGAGATAAACCCATTTATATGAAAGAGATATAATTCAGATTTAAAGATATATTAAAATAAACAATATATGAGAAAATAATGAGAAAAATATAAAAATTAATGTATTGAAATGATTATATTATCTTAGGGAGGAGTATCTTATTTAACATCTACATTTAAAGAAATATACTTTAAATTAAATCGATATGAAACAATTCCCATCTACAAGGAAAAACAGTTTATATTTATCATCTATCATATAATATAATGAAACAATAAGTGGAAGATTAAATAAAAGTAATACATATATATATATATATATATATATATATATATATATATATATATATATATATATATATATGTGTGTGTTTGTGTGTGTGTGTGTGTATGTGTATGTGTCAGAGTATGTGTGTGTGTGTATGTTTGTTTTTGTGCGTGTGTATAAATGAGAAAAAAAAAGAGGGAAATGTTTGAATTTCCTTAACCTGGAAACTTGACACGACGTTAATTACTTAGAACGCCTCTGGAGTTCCGAAATCAACACACAGATATTGAGGAGAGTGATTGAGTTGACATTGGGGAAAATCCTGTCTTGAGAAAATTTTCTTGATGACCGTAGAAAACTAAATCGCTGTAGGTAAATACATTTATATAATACGGTTTGTAATATATATGCTAGAAATTTAGTCGAGATAATCTCTTGTGGAATAGAAAGCGAATTTGAAACCGAGCACTGGGTCCCTACATTAATAGACTCGAAAGCATCCCTTCCACCGCATGTTTCAAACAGCCGTTGAGGTTACTATTCAACCCTAGTATGCCATGAATACAACAGAAGAGTAACAAGGGATTTTTAAAGAAAATAGGGACAAGAATGATAGAGATAATTACAATGGAGTTAAATGCCCAAGAGAATGTAACATATGAATATTGAAGGCAAAAGGAAACAGTAATTAACCTATTAACGAAATGTGTTGAATGGACCAGGGAACAAGAACATTGAGTGATAGCAAGAACTCAGAACATATTTATGTCGGTGAAAGACAGCATGATGTTTACAGTCATGATTGCTTTCGCCTTCAAAGGGTATGGATGATAAAAGCAAACATGAATGTAGCTATATATATATATATATATATATATATATATATATATATATATATATATATATATATTCATTGAGTCT
>OZ038491.1:28656643-28671643 GCA_964036315.1 Acanthosepion esculentum
ATATATATATATATATATATATATATATAAGGGAATATAGTCTTAAAGTGTGGTATATTTATGGGATGAAGTGCTCAATATCAGAGATAGAGCGTGTGTAAATATAAAAGTGAACATAGAAGTCAACACTTAGAGGCGACAAACTGTTTCATGCTAGATGCAATCGTCAGGCAACTAGTGCTGTTATTTTTCTCTGCTATTTATATATAAGGGCCAGTGGTGCATTGTGGGTAGTCTATTTTGGCGGTTACTTTTACCGGAAGTCGATTATTTGTTTATTTATTTATGTCAAATTATTTTGCTTGTTTTATTTAATATTATTTTTATTTTTTATCTTATATGTTTATTTATTTCGATCGGTGTTTTTTTATTAACGTATTAAACATTTGTTAATATAGCTTATTGTAGGTAGTCTATTATGGCGGTCATTTACCGGAAGTCGTTTATTTGCATATTTATTTGGGTCAAATTGTTTTTATTTATTTTCATTTGTATTTTTTATCTTCTATATTTGTTTATTTATTATTGATTAAAGCTATTTGTGGAATTTTGTTTGAATATTTTATATATATATATATATATATATATATATATATATATATATATATATATATATTATGCAGTGTTACATTAGAACATGCACATACCCACTACAAAACCGTACATCTTGTTTTAACTTTAAAAAATCTTTTCTGAGGTTTCATCAGGTGGGGAATCACGATGCCACTTAAATATTTTATTCATTCAGAAATGCAGTTATCGAAGCATAGCTTCCACTTTCTGTCATTAGAAATTTTCACATAAAAGGTATAAAAGAATTTACATGTGGAGAAAGAAAAGAATCTAAGCGATTAGCAAAGACGGGAGGGAAAAGAGAAATAAGAAAAACGTAAAAAGTGGGAGGGAGGGAGGGAGGTAGAGAGGTGATATAAACCAAGAAGGGTAAATTCAGCCAATGGAATTCCGTCGAATGGTAGAATTTGAAATTTAACGGTCTCCTAGTTTGGCTAGGTTAATGTTTCTGAAACGAAAACATTCTGAGCTCGGAGACGATTATTCGTGGAATGTAAAAGATTATCTTATGAAACAGACTTTCTAATATAGATTAGAATACTAAACGGATTTAAAATCTTTACATTGCCATATTTATTATACTTAACTAAATTTTACTTTACAATATGAGTAGAATACTACTTACATTTTTAACTTCCGTATTATTTTTTGGTATGGAGTGATATTAAAGAGCTCTGTTTTAAATTAATGTTTTGAACGCTGAAATCTTACTCTTCGTTCTTTTACATTTGGATATATATATATATATATATATATATATATATATATATATATATATATATATATATATATATATATATATATATATACATACATATATATATACATATATATATGTATGTATATATATATATACATATATATATATATATATATATACATACATACATATATATATATACATATATATAAACATATATATATATATACATATATATATATACATATATATATATTTATATATATAATTATATACATGTATATATATATATACACACATATATATATATGTGTGTGTGTGCGTGTGTGTGTGAGAGACAGAGAGATAGAGAGAGAAATGTATATTTTAGCAGCAAGAATTCAGTCATCAATAATGGTTTTATTAAATCACACCGAAGAGTTTTGTCTATTTAACATTCCATATTGTTTTTCTAACATTCAACTTTCATGTTTTGCGTTAGGAGTATGAATGTTACTCTATCCAAGGTTTTACATGATTTCATTACCAGCAAGGAAATAAAGCCACTAAGACGCAAGGGGTTACTGAATCTTAGAGAAAATATACTATTAATGAGAATGGACATTAAAAGTACAAAAATATGTAGACGGAAGATAACGAATGATATTACATTTAAAGTTTTGAAGATAAAAGTTGATTGGGAAGCAAGTATTCCGGATAGGGTTCTATAAATGAGGAGTCCGTGAATAGAAACTGCTAGCATAGAACTTACATTTAGTCGTTTCAATTGTAAAATGAAAAGGTTTTTCCATCCATCTTGTACTACGCTTAAATAGATAAAGCATAGTTTCCTTAGAGGAAATGTGTTCAGAACTATTGTTATGACTGCATTAATAGAAAAGGCAGAGAGAAGCTACGTTACGCCAGTAGGAAAGTGACTGAAGCCGAGATACTAAGTTAGGACCAAGAGCATTGCAGATTCTTTTATGACTTTTATACAGAACCTCTAAATTTATAGCAAGGGGACCAGTACAGATGTGGCAGCAATATTCAAAGCAAGTACAAATGGCAGTCTTATTAATAAGAAAGATATATTCTTACGAGAAAATTGTCTAGCACATTATAGCGAACCGTGTTTCCTAACTGCTAACATAGCAACTGATTTAATATATTCTTCCCACTTCATGTCAACGGAAATCGATACATGAGTCACTCACCTGATGCAGATGGAAAGAAAAATGTAAGAAAAAAATAAAGCTTTATACCTTCGAGTTGCTTCGACTCTTAGTATCATTCGAGTTTCTTCGACTCTCAGTACAGTGTTGATATCTATTCGTATGCATTGGTGTTGTGCAGCAAAGCACATTTTGAACGATGTACTATCAATAGTCTACGTAGATTTGCTTCATAGTCCTGAATACTAAGACGCTACAAATCTTCTCATCGTTAGAATATAGTTCGTTGGTTTGATTGAATTAGGAGACAAAATCAGAATCTCTATTGCGATAAAACTTAACTTTTGTTCCTTCCTAAAGGATATTTTCTCCTTCAGTCTTGAAGCTAAGAGTTCCGCCGATTCTTTTGATAAACCCAAATCCTTAATTAATTCGCTCTGCTCTTCTTGATCATCTGTTATCGGATCAGCTGATAATCACTGAAAATCATTGAAATTGTCATTCTCGCCCATGTCGAAGAAATCATTCGTATCATCATGATCAATTTTCAATGACACTTTGAAGAGAGGAATCATGAGTTCAACATAGTGTAGTACACGTCTGGTATCTGAATTGAAAGAAGAATACTTCACAGATTGTATTATCTTCTTATTGAGGTTAGTAATATCAATCAAGTAGAAATGTCACTTGCTCCAAATCATCGGAATGTCAAGCTTAAGTGAAGTCCAAATACACGGAGCACACTGGGGTAATTGCTCCGTTCATGTATCCAAGATTTCTCCTGATCAAACAGTTTTACTTTAAATTGTTAATCGTCGTTGTAAAATCGCCACATATATAAGAGAAGGAACTTTTATTTATCCTCTGCTTGAAGTGATTCACTAGGTATTAAGGCTGGTTTGGTTTGGTTTGGTTTACGGCATCTCAATCTCAATGGGTCATTTAATGACAACTTTTTTTCCTGGTAATATTTTTGTTTTGCTGCTGGTAATATTATTTATGCACAAACCTACAGCTGGTAATATTATTTTTTCAAAACCGTATAGCTGGTAATATTGATTTTTCAAAAACGTATTGTTGGCAATAGTTTTTTTTTTTTTTTCAAAAACATAATGCTGGTAAGAGTTTTTTTTCTTCAATAACGTATTGCTGGTAATATTTTATAATTTTTTTACCTCAGTTTCGGGGTCAACTATTTTCCCATAGCTGACACCCTAACAGGTGCTACCATCCCAGGTCAGGGTGGACCTGTGAACACCAGCAATTAAGAGGAGGTTCCACGCTCCTCAAAATCTCCTGATAAGAGGCCTTGCTGTTGGACGTAGTTTATTGTCTTACCCAGGACGCGGATGTAGTTTATTATCATACCCAGGGCGAGGATGTAGTTTATCGTCATACCCAGGACGCGTATTAAGGTCTGGAATTATAACAAAGTGTGATAATATCATTGTATTCAGATGGGAAGTAAAAGTAAGCTTTAGTATTGTCCTCAATTCATAATTTACGTAACAGGTAAATTCAATAAACACATAAAAGAACACCAAACCTATCTCTTATTTCATGTTTTTAATTATGAAGTATGTGCAAAAAATACATGCATGTGCACATCACTGATAAGACTGGATAGTTTGATTATGAATATGTTTTAATAATGGAAGCCTTAATAATAAAAAAAGAAAATTTAATAATAATAAATACGAACACGGCGACAATGTGCTGACGGTGTTCTGAAAATGAAACATCACTATAACTCTAAAAATATACACACAACCCATAAACACAATTAAAAAGCAAAAATAAAATCATCCTTGATAATGGCTAAAAGTATAGCCGAAAGCGCTCAGAATTATAGAATATTTGGACAGTTTCTACACACCCTGTGTCCAGAAAAGAAAATACTTGTTCAAAAACAAGAACAATTAAATAAGAAGCTTAATCACAGTACCTTGTCTGTTGTCTTTGATGAAACACACATACACACACACACACACACACACATATATATATATATATATATATATATATATATATATATATATATATCGGTTTTGTAGTGCGTATTCAATTTATGTAACGTAAATCATTCAAACGAAAAACAAATACTGAAGCTAGTTATATGGCGAGAATCACTCTCACAAACAATATTTAATAATAAATTACAACCAACTTCGAATCTGTTAATCAATTTATGTAACGTAAATCATTCAAAGATTCGAAGTTGGTTGTAATTTATTATTAAATATTGTTTGTGAGAGTGATTCTCGCCATATAAATAGCTTCAGTATTTGTTTTTCGTTTGAATGATTTACGTTATATATATATATATATATATATATATATATATATATATATATATATATATATATATAGATAGATAGAGAGAGAGAGAGAGAGAGAGAGTGTGTGGTGTAGGATCATTTAGATGCAATTAAAGACATGAGGAGATATAAAACTAAATGTCTATTTCTTTATTGCTTTGTATTTGTCTTTAGACTAATATCAACAAAGAAAAGATGGAAAAGAACAAGTAAAAACTTATAACTTTTGTTTCTTCTACCTATGAATTATAAAATGAAGTGAGTGAGATAATAGCAAGAACAAGAAATGTATGAAAGAAAATATTTCACCTCATTGAATAGACAAAATGAAAGTCATATTGTCAGTGCAATTTGAAAAGAAAGCAGCGAATCAAAGTTTAAAATGAAAATAAATGCAATTTTTCGCTTTGTTCGAAAAGAATCTCGTTCTCAGGAAGTTCACATTTAAAGATGTTAATAAAAATAAGTTTTTGTTTCTAGTTCAACTTTATTTTTTCGTTCATTTTCTCCAAATGTTCGCCGTAAGGCAAACAGAAACGAATGCAGCCCGGCACTTATCAAAGTGCAATTGTCTGTGCAATGCAGCCGTGCATATTTCACGAAATGTCTACAGCTATACTTGGGAAAACTGTGGTTCTCACTGATTAAGCCACATGCAATTTATCTAGCCATGTTTTTCTTTTGTGAAAGCTGTCGAGACAACAGGCTCTCATCTGTGCAAAGCAACAAAGCTTACTACCTCATAAAAATTGTTCATGCCTTTGTATTTGTTTTCTAAACGTAGCTTAGATGTGGCACAAGGCCGAAAGTATGGGACACCCAGTGAAGATCGAATTCAATACTCAGTCGTAATTGTTCTAGCGAGACAAGCTTGCTAACCATTACACCACCTTAAGTTGTCCTTGTTTATACCTTTGTATCTGCCCAAACATATCTTAGTTGCCGTAAAACGGTGGTAAGTATAATTCTTTTGGCAATTCACAATCTGCCGATAGTAGGCTGTTGCATTGTTTACATGACAAACACATTCAGGTTTCGGCCTAAATATCATATCAATTTGAAACACCAGTTTTCGTGTCATCACTGAAGTTACGCTATATCGTAAGAGCTTAGTAACTAGATGCGTGAACACTTGAGAATATCAGGTTCTGTAAGCTTTATGGTTGTATTCGTGTAAGTGATAATAGCTAGGAATTGAAAATCGAAGTTCCATGTTCTAACTTCACATAACCCTGCTACCTACTCACCCCCACAAAAGGTAAGTTGTCCATATTTCTGAGATGAGGTATTATGTACATTATTTACATTTCTTCAGGACATAGCACAGTGAATAAAGGCGTTAGTGAGATCCAGTGACAGGAGCCAAGATGTGTGAGTTCAATACCCGGTTAAGGCAGCGGAGAACTTGGAGAGGGAAATTAACAGGGATAACTGATAACTAACATCCATTAGACATGGCACGTGGAACTAGAACAGTGAGAGAAATAAAGGTTTCAGTTCGACATTCCAACCACTTAAAGAAGGCTGGAGCGTACAAGGCCGAAACTTTGTAATAAATATGGCGACAAAGATAAGGACAATAGTCCTAATAATGTAAATAATGTAAGTTGATTAGTAGGCCATTTAACAGTAAAACATTATTATCTAATATATACTTAGATACTAAAATTATTTTCTGGCTATAAATAACCTGCAAATCGTTGATAAACCGATTTAAAAAAAATAAATAAATAAACATAAATCAATCTCTGGACATATGAAGGCAACAGATATAGTTTCGGAATTGTTGGGCATCTTGCACTTATGTTTCGTTCGAACGATTCAAATGTACGAATATAGATAATTTAATGAATAATTTGAACAGAGGAGTTATATTTTAAAATGTAAATAAAACAAAATGAGATGATTTTTTAGTTTTCCAATTTTTGTGCGATTGACAGTTGCAATTGTTTAAATATAGAGTGTATTAAATATGCAGATATTAGAGAGATTTTCTGCAACCAATGTAACCATTATAGCCGAAGGTCCCAATGAGTGATTCAAATATTGTCAGATAATGTCGACATTCGATAAATACAGAACATTTTTACTTATATTTTAATTATAATTATCACACTAGTTTCATAATAAATAATTCCTACGCAGTAGTTCTATAAAATTTGAGAGGCATTGAATGGTATAATTTAGTGTATATTATTTGTTAATATAAGTAGCTAGCATTTTAATTTTATTATATATACCTCACTCTCAAACACACACACACACACACACACACATATACACACACACACACTATATATATATATATATATATATATATATATATATATATATATATATATATATATATATAAACTTAGAGCGGGTAGAATGAAGATCAACATGTTTTAGTGGACTCCGCAGCTTTCAATCTACTTGTCTGAATCATCTTCAAGAAGCGAGAGCAATATCTAAGAGATCAGCCAATCTAACAGTGATCTCATCCCACAATCCTCATTCTTGCTTTATATGTGTCCTGCTTTGTAAATCACTAGCGGGTCTTAAATGCCACTTAAGATTATCGCACAAAATTTCATAACTGAATCAACTAAGCTGTCAGATACTCATGCGTCGAAACCGACGGGAAAATACATTATTATATATATATATGGAAAATGGTATAATTGTTCCAACGAGAGAAAAATGTATATTTTAAAAAAAGAGAGAGAAACCGCAAACGTTTTTGGTTATAGTGTGGATTTGTTTTAATGTGTATATTATATTTAATTCTTCAGTCCCAAAATGAGACCAAGGTTCACAACAAATGCAGAAAGTGGACAATGATATATTAAAAGAACGAAAGGAAAATTTATTCCTTTCAAAATTGATTCCTTTAATTCGGATGAAGAAGGTCACGAAACCGGAAACACCTGCAGCAAAAATATGAAGAATAAAATATAATATATACATTAAAACAAATCTACATTATAACAAAAACGTTTGCGGTTTCTCTCTTTTGTCAATATATATATATATATATATATATATATATATATATATATATATATATATATATATAAGGAAATGGATTAAGTTCCACAATTATTTTAATATATTTTTGTTTATATTTTATTTTTATAGAAACCAATATTTAAGAAAATGCTTTGTCTATAATAAACAGTAATAACAATATTTACCGGTGTAAATGCCTGAGAAATCTTTAAAAAAATATGTATCCTCCGAGAGTAATCGAAAATATATGATACACGGAACCGAAGATATGAGCGTTTTGAGAAATATCAAGGGAAGTTTGTAGTTTAAAAACAGTAATTTAACATTGCCAACAAGATGCTTCCTCTGTCGCTAAATGGTATAGCCCGTCATGCATTATAACGGTTCCGTGTAGGATACATGTTCGATTCCTGGTGGAGGACACCTATTTTCTATGACATTCAGGCCGTTAAATTTTGTTAATACTCATATTTTTTATAAATATCATTTACTTAAATATTTGTATCTATAAAAATAACGTGTGTTTGTGTATACATATATATATATATATATATATATATATATATATATATATATATATATATATATATATTGTGTATATTTCGGGAGTAGTTTTTCATTAATGCATATTTCATTAAATAATATAGACAAGTTTTGTCTATTTATTTTAAGTAAGTTCCTTTCGTATTGTTTGATAAGCTTAATCACATTATCACCTGTGACGTCACGAGCTACGACGCGTTTTTCGCTTCCTTGTATCGTAAATAAGAGTTTGTCGCTACTTTGAGCTTATTCAAAGAGCAAGGGCTGGCCATTATTGTGGTTTCGTATATATGTTGTCATCTTTGATAATGGCTTATGTAAGCCGAAAGCATAGATTGGATTCAAACATGTGTCAATATGGTGTTTCCTTTCGTCCTTCAACGATAATGTGATTAAGCTTATCAGACAATACGAAAAGAACTTACTTAAAATAAATAGACAAAACATATCTATACTATTTAATGAAATATATATATATATATATATATATATATATATATATATATATATACCTTTCGACCTGTGCTTTTGAGAAATCTTAGTAAAAATGCTTTCACCTCGTCAGAAGGGGAATCAACCGTATCCTCCAGTGTGCCTTACCGTTCAGCCACGGAGATATACCGTACCATATTTTCATAAGAACAAAATTGAATTGACATCAGAGAATAATCAACAATTAAGGCGAGAATTATGTCAAGTTATGAAACAATAATAACAAATTTAAGAATACGAGAAAAAGTGATTTTTGGGGAAATGAAAATGTAGTTAAGCAAGGATGAAGGATTGATGTACAAGCAAATACTTGAAGAAACTGTTTTTGCGAATGTAAACAGCAAATAGTCATAGAATATCAAGACCATTGGGTGTAGACATAACCAAAAGGAAACTTCAACATTTAACAAAAATCACATAGAGTAACTTAATAAATTGAAGGAAAATATTAGTGACTAGAATGTTTTTGCAAAATGCTGAAAAAAAACAACAACTGTACTTCTTTCACCCTTATAGCATTTCTCCCCCAAATTTGGTTTGAATCGGTCTGTGAATGGCTATTTTAGAGGGTGTGAAGGACGGAGGAACTGACCGACGAACGGAATAACGGAAGTCATAGAATTTTATATATGGAAGGGCTGGACGAAATATTGGGCGTTAAAAATTTAAAAATTTAAAATAGTCAACCAATACAACTTAGAAGAAACAGGGGAGATGTATAAATATTCAAAATTATATAAATTCAGTAAGCAATTTCGCGGCAAATTTAATGTAATGTCAAAGTGTTTTGGAATGTTTACCGGCCACAGGCAAAATGAGGTAAAGACTAAACATTTTAACTACGTCAGTGTTTGAGTCAGATATAACAAATGGAATCTATAATATAATGAAACAAATACGCTTCGCTAGGGGCCGTTTCATCTAACACCATGAACTACTACAAAACCAAAACATTACGTTAAAAATTCTAGTCATATTCTTCGAGATTTTTCATGTGAATGAAATATATGGTGCCAGACTGGTTCGGCATTATATAACTTTCAGATCTATACAAACGCTTTTTCTGTTCAATAATAAACAATGACTACTAGCGAATGAATTGTGTAGGTCGTAGCGAGGACCACCCTAATGCCATCCCTGTGGATAAGCCTTAAAGAGTGAAAAAAGAACTGTACCAAATCAACGAAACCACACTCTTGAGCGCTTTCAATAGCAGCTGCCACTAAAATTTAATACTCATGTAACTCGAAGGGAAAATAATGATGATGTCATCGTATAGCATTATTTGAAAGAAAAGCTTAGGAAAAGAGCACTCATCAATACAGAAAAGAACGTAAACAGTGTCTTTTAGAAACCTATTTCCCGTAAGCATTATTTTAATAGAAGAAAAAAATTAAAGCTAATAAAATACTGGTTGCTCGGTCAATGAAAACCGATCTTTTCCTTATAAAAGAAATATTTAATATTAGCATCAAACTAAGTATATACTTCTCTGGCTTTTGTCGGGCAAGTTGAAGTGAATGAGGATGGCTCATTAGAAAGTGGGTGACACAGTACGGTCTTACCTGTGAAGGTTAGCACTGGTTGAACAAAAGAATGCAATTCGTCTGTACACTTTCCATAGAAATAGCGATATAATAATGAAAGGCGTGCAACGTTTTGCCTGTAGAGAAAGAGGTTGTATGGTAAAAATAATTCATCATCCACAAGGCCGCGTAGATGCGTTTTTGAACTCTTCCGCGATTGGGAAGAGAAGACTAGGTCGGATCCTGGGCATAGAGGGAAGAAGTACTATTTTTTTTGGCCTGATCAGGCTTTTGTAAAGGTAGAGGATAGCCGGGAGAGTCAGGTGCGTACTGGTGTGGTACAGGGTTCATTACACCTTTACAGTATCGTTATCGATGAATCATAGGTACGAGTTCAACTTCATGGCTGCATTGGGATTAAGTCCCGATAGGGTCCTCCCCGAGGAAAATCCGTTCATCACAATAGACAAAAATTCTGGGTTCGCTTGGTGATAATGGAACGTCACTAGGTTGGTTTTTGTGGTTGTGAATGTTATCAGATAATTTTTTGGTGCAAAACACTCTTCTTACAACCGTTTAATTCTGTGAAACATTGTATAAATATTTAAAAATACACTGCTTGTGTATTAAACAACATATAGAGATAGCGTGATGATATTAGCCTGGGGAGATGAGCTCAGTTTGCGTTCCTTATTATAAGTAGGAATCAGTAGGTAGTCGAGAGAAGAAGTGATTAGCGACCACAACTCGATTACTCAGCGTAACACTTTATTACAAGTTCCTAACGTTTCTGTACGTTTACCCCATTTAGGACGCATTTAGTCCGACTACAAGTTCTATTGTGGAAATAACTCCACAAAAACTTTTGGCGACGAAGATTCGAACTCATACGGGGGAGAAAAAAAATCGTTGGCCAAAACAACTTTTGGTGACAAAGATTCGAACTCATACAGTTTGAAAAAAAAATCGTTAGTCAAGACAACTTTTGACGACGATTTGTACTCCTACAGAGGCAGAAAAAAAATTCGCTCGCCAATACAACTTGGCAGCGAAGATTTGCACTCATACTGAGGCAAAAAAAGTTCGTTCGCCACAGTGGTTTTGACGACGAAATTCGCACTCATAGGGAGGACGAAAAATTTTGTTCGCCACAAATAACGTGGGAGACAAAGTCTCGGATTTACAGTTTGAAAAGAAAAAGGAGGAATTCAAAAGTTTATTCCAAGATTTTTTAAAGTTCCAATTGGAACAACAAACGAAAATATTGGAACAACGAAATACATTCCAGAAGCAGTTACAGGAGGAAACTTTCAATAGACAGATGCAATTCCAACAGAAAATGGAACAGATGCATGAGGAGTTTCACATAAAAATTCTGGAAATAACCAAGAACAGAAAAGAGAAAAGTCTACAAAATGATTCCTTCCCAGAGAATACAATATGGAATTCTATTGAAATATTTACGTACAGTCCAGATGAAGAGGTAACTTTTCAAGAATATTTAAAAAGATATACAGACGTATATAACGAGGACTGCCAATTGTGGTCTGAAGGAAAGAAGGTTAGGCTTCTTTTAAGTAAATTAGGAACTGCTGAGCATAACAAATTGGTAAATTACATTTTACCGAAAAAAAACTAGAGTTAACATTTACCGAGACGGTAAATATATTAAGCGAGTTGTTTAGTCAAAAGACATCTTTGTTCCACAATAGGTGGAAATGTTTAAATTTGATTAAAGATGACGAACATGACTATATAACGTACGCAGCCAATGTAAATAAGCATTGTGAAGAATTCAAGCTAGCAGAGCTAAGCGCAGATAATTTTAAGTGCTTAGTGTTTATTCAAGGTCTGGTAGCGGAAAAAGACACAGAGTTGAGAAAATTAGTACTGGCTAAATTGGAAAGCAATCCAAGTATTACAGTACAGAATTTGGCAGAAGAATGCACAAGATATGTTAGCGTAAGAAAAGACGTTAAAAAGATAGAACAGTCTGGCGTTTCGCATGTAAGGAAAATGCGGTACAAAAAAGAAAGTCAGTCTGGCAAAAAGAATTGTAAAATTGCAGAAAGTAAAATACCAGGAAAAAACAAATAAAAGCGCCCGAAGCCATGTTTTGCTTGCGGTGAACTACACTGGTACAGATATTGCAATTTTAGAAATAAAAAATGTTTCAACTGTGGAAAAGTTGGGCACAAACACTCGCATTGCTATTCAAAAAATAAGGGCAATAAAATTAGGAAATTAAAGTCCAACGAGATAAATGATGAAATAACTCGAAAATTCGTTACCGTCGAAATAAATAATAAAATAATAAAAATGAAACTTGACACTGGTTCGGATCTATCTATCATAAATTTGCATACGTGGAAGAAGTTGGGGAAACCAACTTTAATGAATACAAAGAAGATCGCGAAGTAAGTGACGGGAGAAAAAATACAATTTATTGGAGAAATTGTCACATTAAATAAAAAAAACGCGAAAAGTCAAGCTATTTGTCATGGAAAATGCCACAAATTTACTCGGTACGAACTGGATAACAGAATTTCCGTTGTGGGATCTACCGATAAATTCTTTCTGTTACAAGGTAAAAAGCATAAACTCCGAAGCCGAAAAATTAATAGAGAAACTTAAGGAAACATTTCCTACTGTTTTTTCCCCGGGCTTAGGAACGTGTACCAAGATGGAGGCAAAATTAAGGCGGTTTTCAAAAAGAAAAGAAGTGTTCCGTTTGCCTCAATAGAAGAGATTGATAAAGAATTGGACAGATTAGAGAAATCCGGCGTACTCAAAAAAGTTGACTACAGTGATTGGGCAGCTCCGACGGTATACGTGAAGAAAACGTCTAAAGACATTCGTGTTTGCGCAGATTTTTCAACGGGGTTAAACGCGTCACTCAAAGACTATAATTATCCTCTACCAACAGCAGAAGAAATATTTGCAAAGCTTAATGGAGGTACTGTATTTTCGAAAATAGACCTCAGCGATGCATATCTGTAAATACCGGTAGAAGAAGAAACGTCTAAACTTGTGTGTATTAACACACATCGGTGTCTGTATAAATTTAACAGACTACCTTTTGGGATTAAGGTCGCCCCCGCCATTTTCCAACAAGTAATGGATTCGATGTTGGGTGGTTTGGATTTCGCAGTACAAGTATTGCAGAACACGTGAAACATGTCAATGCAGTAGTTTCCAGAATAGAGGATTTGGATTTAAACTCAAGGAAAGTAAATGCGAGTTTGTCATGGACAAAGTAAAATATCTGGGGCAGATCATCGATAAGAATGGTAGAAGGCCAGATCCAGAGCGAGAAGTGGCTATAAAAGACATGCCGGCTCCGAAAGATATTACAACTTTACAGAGTTTTTTGGGACTAGCCAATTATTACCAAATTTACATCCCTAAAATGTATGATCTGCGGCAACCATTAAATGAACTTTTAAAGAAAGGAAAACCTTGAAAGTGGACTAATGAATGCCAGAAAGCATTTGAAAAGATTAATGAAGCATTAACCTCGGAATTATTTCTAACCCACTACAACCCGGAGTTAGAAATCATAGTAGCTTGCGATGCTAGTGCGTATGGAATAGGAGCGTGCATTTTACACAAAATGGCAGATGGTCAAGTAAAACCAATTGCTCATGCTTCTAGAGCACTACTTCCGGCTGAGAAGAATTACTCTCAGATAGAGAAAGAGGCGCTCGGAATAATATTTGCGGTAGCGAAATTTCACCGTTTTCTCCACGGTCGACATTTTAAGCTACAAACCGATCATAAGCCTCTAATTTCGATTTTTGTATCGAAAAAAGGGTTGCCGAAGCATACAGCAAACCGACTACAAAGATGGGCTACAATATTACTAAATTATAATTTCAGCATGGAGTACATACCATCGAACAAATTTGGCTAAGCTGATGGGTTGTCCAGGTTAATTCCTAAAATGAGCGAACCGTTAGAAGACACGGTAATGGCTTCACTGAAATCGGAAGAAGAGTTGAAATTTACCGTGTGTAATGCAGTTGGGGAACTTCCGGTAACTCTAGAAAAAATAAAAGAAGAACCCACTAGGGACGAATATATTTTAAAAGTGAAAGAGAAAATAGCCAAGAGGGACCAGTACATAACAAATGTGTTTTCGCGATGTGATTCAGTATTGTTATATCGGGAACGTGTGGTAATTCCATACACACTTCAAAAACAAATCTTAAAAGATTTCCATACTGGTCATCCAGGCAGCACTAGGATGAAGAGCCTAATGCGAAGTTTTGTATATTGGCCAAATATGGACAGGGACTTTGAGAATGCAGTAGCAAATTGCAAAGTCTGTGCTTTGGCTGCAAAGGCACCACCTGTAAAATTTAATCCCTGGCCAAAAACAGACCTACCATGGTCTAGGTTGCATGTGGATTTTGCAGGTCCACTGAATGGATACCATTACATCATAGTAGTGGATAGTTTCTCAAAATGGCCTGAAATACAAAGGATAAGAAATCCTACGACGCAAAGTACGAAAAACTTCCCGCTGGAATTGTTCGCAAGGTTTGGTGTTGTAGACACAATTGTGACGGACAACGGAAGTCAATTTACGTGGAAACAATTCAAAGATTTCTGCAAGGAATATAATGTCGAGCACATTACCACAGCTCCATACCACCCAAGATCTAACGGGTGAGCTGCAAAATTTGTCGACACCCTTAAAA
>OZ038491.1:28676643-28689143 GCA_964036315.1 Acanthosepion esculentum
TTATTTCCCAGATATACTTAGAAAGCATTGTGCTGTTCGCATATTTACTATTTGTGAAAGAAGTTTTGTGTACATAATTTCTTTGTTTCCAGGTTCCTTCAGTTACTCCTGTGTATACTTTTTCTTCATTATCTGGTGATTTCATCGTGGCTTGGTAGATTACGTTGTTTTGTAAACAATTACCGTTTAAGGGACATTCGTTTTTTTTATTCTGCAGTTGCATGTTGCATATTGATATATATATGTGTGCGTATGTGCATCTTCATATGTAACTATATATATATATATATATATATATATATATATATATATATATATATATATATCAGAGTTAGAGTCAATAAAGGCAAAATGAATAAAGACCACATGCCATACATATTAAAATAAAGTAACTTAGACGGAATTTTTTTAAGAATGCCGCTATCGGTTCTTACCAATCTATACATCTGCGTCCCAGATTAAAACATTTACTATATCCCCAAGTCAATATATGTGACTATAATAATAAAAAAACAAAGGAAATGGTTCAATTCAAAACCTTCTATTATTTAAAATATATAAATACATACATTAATTCGTCAAACTAAAGTAAATAATAATTACATCACGAGAAAAAATTCAACAATATCAATAACAACATTTACGCACTTTTATTTATTAGACATTAAATTATATCATTTAACATCGTCTAAATTTGAGCCTGCTTTCAGTTAGCCTGAATTCTATTCATGATCGATCTTAAATTAATCTATATTAAAAACCAACGACATTTTTTGTTTCTATTTACGAATACCTGTTGCAGAATACGAAATACATCGACTAAGAAAAGTTTTCCTTTTCCCCGTATTCATATATATATATATACATGTATATATGTATGCATATATATATATATATATATATATATATATATATATATATATATATAATAATTTAAATGTAATTTTAATCGTTATCTTCTGTCTTCTTAGTTTCTATTCTTTTGATATTCTCCCCCTTTAAATTAGTATCTCAAATGTTTATATATACATATATATCCTTGTGCTTAAAAATGTGTAATATAAGATTTTGTACTCTAGTACATACTATACATCAGGTATGATGATACATTATGCAATCACGCAAACATACATGCATATACAGTGACACGCATAAGTATTGGATGCATGTTATTTTCTGTTATAGCTCTAGTTTATGTTCACCATTTTGCCTGATATTTGGTAAGTAAAGTTGTTTTAGTCGTATGTGGAAGGAAAATTAAAAACTCATGGTTGAATCCATTTGTTGTTATCAAAGTTCAAAATTACCCTATGCAAAAGTATTGGATACATCAATTTAATATTTTGTTGCGTAGCCTCTGTTTTGTTTCACTGCTTCCAGTCGCTTTCTATAGTTGGCCACAAGTTTTTCACACTGATCCACCGTTACTTTACCCCATTCTTCCTTGCATAATTCCTCTAATTGCTTGATATTTTGTGAATTCCGCTTATGAACTTTACCTTCAAAGTATTCCACAAATTCTAAATTGGATTCAAGTCAGAAGACTGACTTGGCCAATTGAGAGTACTAATACCATTATTTTCAAACCATTCCTTTGTAACTTTTGCGGTATGTTTGGGATTATTGTCGTGCTGAAGCAAAAGTTCCAGATTTCTGAAGGTTCTTCTCTAGATTTTCCCTGTACATGCTACCATTCATTCTACCATGGATAACTTGTAACTCACCAGTGCCCTTGGATGAATAGCATCTCCATATCATAATGGAACCACCCCCAAACTTAACTGTGGGGATGGTATTGTGCTTGTTGAAGGCAGTGCCATTTATTGGCCAAACACTTGTCGCTGTGTTCCTTCTGAATAGTTCAACTTTCGTTTCATCCGACCAGATTATCTTTTCCCAAAACTGCATACCTTTTCATAAGTTTCGACAAACTTTAATCGGTCTTTGACATGTTTGGTTTTCAGTAAAGGTACTTTTCTTGATGATCTTGAATGAAAGCCTGAACGATATAGAGCTCTGCTGAAAGTATCCTTACTTACATTAATTCCAGCACCCACAAGATCAGTTTTAATTTCAGAACGAGTAATGAAGTGTTTTTTGCACAATTCTGCTGATACACGTTGAAGTACTCTCATTTATTTTTCTCGGTCTTCCATTTCTTGGAAGGTTTGCTGTACCGTCGCCATAATTCTTATAATTTCAGATGATAGTCCTAGATTCATTTCTTTGCTAACTTTTCGGTAACCTTGTCCTCCTTTGTGACGTTCAATGATTCTATCTCGCATATCTCTTGATAATTCTTTAGTTTTTGCCATTTTTAATCCTTGAATTGCAGAATACACATCAAAGATTCAGATGGTTAGTAGCACTATCTTGTAAACAATTGTGTGCTTCTCTGAGATAACATTCCAATACTATCGAAAATTTGAATATTTAAAGTCTTTTACAATACAAAGTTTCGATTGGAAATTTTAAAAAAGTGTCATGTATCCAATACTTTTGCATAGGGTAATTTTGAACTTTGATAAAAAAATGGATTCAACCATGAGTTTTTAATTTTCCTTCCACATACAACTAAAACAACTTTACGAGATATGACTTACCAAATATCAGGCAAAATGGCGAACATAAACTAGAGTTATAACAGAAAATAACATGTATCCAATACTTATGCGTGTCACTATATATATATATATACGATTTTGGTGGGATTGTATGTGAAGCTCTCTCCATTTTTTTTCCAGGGACAAATTTGTAACCCATTATTGGTACATTAACATTCTTTCCGGAAGTGAGAAATCCATTAAAAAAAAAACTAAGATAAGAAATGTACGTTTTATGCCTGTCGATCGAGGTGGGAAAAGATGTCAGTCGATGTTCATGAACGACATTCTTACGCAATCTTTATTGATTGTACAATCGTCTCCTTTCAGAACATTTATTGAAAATTAAGTTTTAGTCTACTGCATCATGGCAAACACACGCATAAGAAACACTCCACACTCTGTGGCTATATCCCTGGCTGTCTGCTTCTCTCCTTGTTTCCCTCTCTTTGATATTTTTCACTTCCTTGTCTTTCTATCTCTTTTCTTATTTCTCTGTGTGCCTCTCTCTGTTTCATACTTTCTTTTTCTCTTTTTGCTTCTCTCCACATCTTGTCACATTGTTCTTTTGCTTAACTTTTTCCTTCACTGTCGTGTGCGTGTCTCTGTTTCACTCTGTTTTCTTCGGGCTTATCTCACAAATATACTAGTTACCCGTTCTGTTTTGCTTTAAAATAATTCAAGTCTTTTCTGCTAAAAGCAGAAAATATGAAATCCAATTTCAGAATTCCTCAGATTATTTAGATCTAATTCATTAGAAGTTGTGTGGAAGAGTATTTAAACTACAGATATCCAAAATGTTCTTTATTTAGGGTCAATAGTTTCAGTTTTCACATCTATCGGTATCAAAATAGTTTTATTTTTAAACCTATATAACTATTAAAACGTTATTCTTAGTGAATACTCGTATTTTAAAATGGACGTCCTATTTTTAAATACTCTGTATTACGTCTATCGACCTCAGCACACAGAGAACATAATTTCAGTATTACGCTGACTTCACTACGCACTGTTAAAAGAAAAAAAAACAGGGTGTATATTTCAAACCTTGATATTCCCTAAAAATAAATATTGACGTAATGAAAACATATCGATATAACATCATTATGCTATTGCACGATTTATCGGGACGTTTATTTAATGATACCTTAAGTAAATAAAATATCTCCAAACAACATAATGTAAAAACACAACAAGATATCCGAAAAATTATTAGAAATAGCATAGATGCGTTTAAACGCATAAACTGTACCACCAAACACAACTAAATATACTAGAGACATTAAGCATAAAAGCACATATCCCATTATTAATATAATTTACGACTGAACAAATTAAATATATTTCTGTCTCTATTTCTGAGATGAGGTATTATGTACATTATTTATATTATTCGGACTCATCTTTGTCGCCATATTTATTACAACGTTTCGGCCGTTGTACGCTGCGGCCTTCTTCAGGTGGTTGGAATGTCGAACTGAACACTTTATTTCGCTCACTGGGGTAGTGCCATGTTGAACGGGTGTCAGTTATCAGTTATCGCCTGTTAATTTTTCCCTCTGAAAGTTCTTCACTGTCTTAACCGGGTATTGAACTCACACTCTTTGGGTCCTGTCACTGGATTTAACCAACTTTTTATCCACTGTGCCATGTCCTTGAGGAGATCTGCGTATGAATTTCTGGGTATTATAAACCTAATGTCTTCAGCAACCATTTATACCTGGGCTCATATTGCAATTTTTGGAACTAGAACAGTCTACCCCAGTGAGCGAAATAAAGGGTTCAGTTCGACATTCCAACCACCTGAAGAAGGCCGCAGCGTACAACGGCCGAAACGTTGTGATAAATATGGCGAGAAAGATGAGGACAATAGTCCGAATAATGTAAATATATTTCAATAAGGAAAACACAAAATCTACCACGTGAATACCTGGAAACGCATAAGCTATTTCAAACTGAAAAATGTAAAACAAAAGATAAAAATCGCCGACAAGACTTAACACGCTAACGACACCCGTAATACTTAAACACTGGATATTTATATTGAAATATAAACCTATTTATAAACCATTTTCCTCCAAGCCATATATATATATATATATATATATATATATATATATATATATATATATATATATATATATATATATTTTCCATATAGACAAAACAGTTTTGTTTGTCTATATGAAAAATTATAAATAATTATTGCTCTACTGTCGGTATCGAGGCCTCTTTTGAATTAATGCTGTGAATATCAGAATGTATATATTATTTTCGTCTTCATTGCATCGGATATATATTATTTTCTGAGAAAAATGAGGTGGAGTGGTAATTTAACAAAATGCTAGAAAAGTTATATGCTTTGTGAGTTTCCTACATTAAAATGAAATTTGATAAATAAATAGCTTCTTTAGGAAACCGGGAAATAATTTAAACGTATTGAATTACGTGGTAAATTAATATGCAACTTTTGACTAAAGATTCTTCATATAAAATGTTAATAACAATAACCAATCAATGCAAAATATTAAAAATACCAACCAAATATCCATACATCAGTATCAGATTTTACTAATACTACCAGAAGATTAATACAACATTATGTTAACTTCAAATTAATCTTACAAATAGAAAGAAGAGCCATATATGCAGTTCACCGAAAATCGAAGAAAAAATAATTTTACGTTCCGAATCTAACTGAATCTTAAGGTTAAATTTAGACGGTGTTTACAATTTACCGTTAACTCGGATCTCTAGTTTAATAAAGCATTCTTATCAAAGAACATGATAATTTCCAATGTTTTCGTGTAAACACGGCACACAGGGATCATAGAAGGATCTACATCTCCTTGCCTGGATATATATATATATATATATATATATATATATATATATCTCAGATATTCTTTATATATTTCTGTATTTTAATTAATTACACTATTTACATTGTTCGGACTGTTGGTCTTTGTTACCATATTCACGCTCTGGAAACTGAAGAGTCTGGCAATCAGAGGACATCAGAGCAATGTAAATTCACCAGACTACCAGCTGACAAGGGTATTGTGACTGCAGTGATGGACAAAACGGCATATACAGAAAGAATGGAAGACCTCATTAGAAATAATAGCGACAGTAAAGTAAAAATAGAGCTAACAACGAAAAATAGAGCAAACAGCGAGAACTGACGCAGTTCCTAAACAAGAAGAATGACCCCTTCCCACTTAAGACATACAGGCAATTGTCGCAGCGTTACATCAAGCTACCTCACATATACAGTCTCCCCAATATTCACACAAAAGGTATTCGGCTTAGGATAAATGTTAGCTGATATGTTCCTCTTTGACACCCTCTGGTTCACTTCCATGGAGATATAATTGATCCATTAATAGAAACGTCACTTACATAGGCCTGAAACTCTGCCCACTTCGTAGATATAATCAGAGATTCTTCCATCCCAACCCAACCTGATGTGATCGTGCACGTGGTGAGTTTGTTCACCAGGGTACTCACGGAGGAACCCTATTGGTAGTCAGGGACAGACTGGCCTCTGACTCCTCCCTAGGGAAAAACCAGTATACCAATATATAACCTTATGGAGATGTTGACTGTATGTACACAAACAACACATTTCGGAATGGAATCAGACATATATCGACAAGATGAATTCTTAGTAATGGGCTCGCCATTATCACCAGTAGTGACAAACAAATGAATGGAATAATTCGAAGAAATAGCATTAGAATCCACGTCACTAAAGCTAAACTTATGGCTGAGATGCATAGATGACACGGTTATACTCTGGTCACACCAGGAAGAGGTCCAGCTATTACTGGACTATGTGAACTAAATAAGATCATTGATAAAGCTCACTATATAGAAAGAAAACAACAACAAATTATCATTCCTGGATGTACTAATATCTCGAATATGAGTTCGAGACATCCGTATACTTCAACTTCAACTACCACAACACATACAGTATAAAGAAAGGATCATCCGTTGCTTATAAGATCGAATACAAGTCATAAGTAGCGACACAGAGACATATTAACAAGAAATGGTCAGTATAAACAGTACTCTACAACGTAACATCTACCCTGGGTACATGGCAACAGCCCCGATAAATTGGGACAGACGAATACAAGAGGATAATCACACTCAGAAAACAACTTCGTTCTGTCTACACTATGTGAAGAGATTATCAGAAAAATTACAAACATCTGTGGTTTATATAACATCAGGACGAAATTCAAAAGTTGTTCAAAACTTCTCAGACACCTTTTGTGAGTAAGAGCCGAACTCCCCATGGACGGGAATATGATTACGAACACTATCACGGGTAGCTGTGATAAGAAATATAGTAGAAACAGGCCGCTCTCTTAAGATAAATCTGCAAGAACATCGCAAAGCCATAAGAGGCATGGCACGTGGAATTAAATAATCTACCAAAGTGGAAGAAATAGAGGGTTTAGTTCGAAATTCCAATCATCTGAAGAAGTCCAGATCATATAACGAGCTAAATGTTGTTATATAATAAATATATATATGTATATATATATATATATATATATATATATATATATATAATATATATAGATATATAATATATATATATATAATAAATATATATATATATATAATAAATATATTTATATATATAATATATATATAAAATAAATAAATAAATAAATATATATATATATATATATATATATATATATAATAAAAAGACTTAAACACTAATATTTCATGGTCATAATTTATTGCATTGGAATCGTAAATACGATCCAATTCATCAGACCTACAAATTCAAAATGACCATGGAATATTAATGTTTAAGTCTTTTTATTATATCCTTACTCTGACGTGGACATTGAGTTCTACCTGGATTCTATCCTCTTGGAATTATTTTTTATACATATATGTATGTGTATGTATGTATGTATGTATGTATGTATATTTATATTTTAAATATATGATTGCATATGTATGTGTATGTTTACCACTAATATTATCTATCTATCTATCTATCTATCTATCTATCTATCTATCTATCTATCTATCTATATATATATATATATATATATATATATATATATGTATGTATATGTTGTTTAATCGATGGGTCCATTCAAGCTCTTGTGCAGCATTCTAATCGTAATTATGCAATTTCAATTTAATCAAAAATGTAATTCCATTTAAATTACAATTCCTTTCTTCGACTTTTCTTTAAATCTCTAAGTTTTATCCAATAATAGAAGTTTGCTTCCATAATTATTGTTATTCAGATTCTGTTGTCGTTCGCTTCCTTAAATTTGCAATATTATAAATAGCTTAATAATCCCATTACTAAATATCGTAAAACTTTCTTCCATTTTAAATCGGTATACTTATTTAAAACAAATATATGACTCTCCACTGCAGCTTAAATACATTGGTATTTTTTATTCTACTCTGGAATAAATATTATATTATTCATCTTGAAGAGCAGCAACATTGTGTCGGTGTAAAATGCACTTTCCTATATTATTTTAGACACCAGACGTTTGATGATAGCAATATAGCGGTTATTGTTTTGAAAAATCAAGTAAAAACATTTTTTACCCTAAAACGGGGACGGTGGAAGGTTTCAAAGGGGAGATGTGGAGAAGGAATCCCTAGGAACTGACACTAATCAATAGAGAGTTCATTCACACTATTTACATTATTCGGACTATAGTCCTAATCTTTGTCGCCATATTTATTACAACATTTCGGCCGTTGTACGTTCCGACTTTCTTCAGTTTGTTAGAATGTCGAACTGAACCCTTTATTTCAACATCCCATGCACCTGAAGAAGGCCGGCGCGTACAACTGCCGAAACGTTGTAATAAATATGGCGAAAAGGATGAGGACAATATTCCGAATAATTTAAATAGTGTACATACCTCATCTCAGAAATATAGACAGATATTGAAGGGCCGAAACGTTGTAATAAATATGGCGACAAAGATGAGGACAATAGTCCGAATAATTTAAATAGTGTACATAATACCTCATCTCAGAAATATAGAGTGATACTGAAGGGCTGAAACGTTGTAATAAATATGGCGACAAAGATGAGGACAATAGTCCGAATAATGTAAATAATGTACATAATACCTCATCTCAGAAATATAGACAGAGGTTATTCAGTCTTCTATTTATAATGACTGCTGGACAGATTCTAAATCACAACTTCTTAACGTCTATTAGTCCAAAGTTAAAAAAATAATAATTCTAGAATTTTTCCCTAAAGAAAAATCACGTATCAGACTGTTACCCGGGTGTACAAAAAAGTCAAATTTAATTTTATTGCGTTATGAATTTCCCGATTCATAGAACAAGACTTAAGAACGGATGCTAATTTTCTTCCTCAGCAATGAAACAGGTGTGAACTTCCGGTATAGGAGGATCGGGGCTTTTTCAAAATTGATGTTATGAAGGTTAAGCCCTCAGGGAATATTCAACCCATTAGAATAGTGAAGTAAATTTATTTGCTTTAGTACAACCATTTCAACTAAGGCAAAAAATAAAAACAATAGAACAAAGAGAATTAAGAAGATCGAAGGTAAAGAGGGACATTGCATTAAAATATTTGAAGATCAATGTTGACTGGAAAGAGAGTGTGACAGGCGAGACGGGCGGGAGAAAAAAGCTCTTAGCATAGAACCTATGTTTACATCTCGCCATTTCAGATAGGAAAATGCTATGTTTTCAAATAATAGACATGATTTCTAAAAGTATCTTCTCTTGTAATTTTCGTTTGTGGAACTCTGTTCTGGCATCTATCTTTCCAGTTAATTTTGATCTTACCACATGCACATTTAGAAACAAAAACACGACACAGAACTATCATTCTAATAAATGATTTAAAACACATCATTCAAATATGCACTATCATTGATTTAAGCCTGCTTTGAATAGAACATGTTTCGAACCCATAACAAATCCATAATTCCAAATGTTTAATTTCTTAGTCGTCGCTACTAATTAATTAGGTAGATCAGTGAACTGTAATTATCCTAATTACATTTTCCCACATATCAAGCCTAGTCGCGTACTATCAATTTTAGCGTACATCGATTTAAATTTCAATCACTGTTACCCGATAATTACAAGTCGTGTGGATTCGTTATTCCCTGTATGCCCAGAGGCCATATACGAGAATAGTATATTTTTTCATGTTTGACGGCTTAGAAAGTGGCGTGTATCTGCGGTTGTTTAAAAATACCTCATGTTTCGAATAATGATTTTCAAGGCAGGACCTGACCATTTTCATAACACATCTAATAACTATATTCCATTTAATTTGGCATTTTAATTCGCGCTTATTAAGTTCGGGTTGTATTAATTTAAACCGATTAGAGATCAAAGTAACAACTGTGTGTTATTATCAGTATTCACTCAGTTACATGCCATGCGTGATACACGCTTAGGCGATCATGTATCTTTCGATATATGACTGACGAGGCAGATATTTTTCCCGCAGTAGGTTGCCATTTCTTTCTGCGGTAGACCAGTTGCCATCCAAGGCTATAGAACCCGGTCTGTTCTGCTATTTACCCATAGTTGGTGAGGGGGGAGAAGAAGAGTATTCATACTTTTCCCAAGGATATTAGTGAATGTAATGGATTCGACAGGATTAGTATTTTTTATTAACCGAAATATTTACAAACCATATCATTTGTTGACTGGTGTTTGCATTTCTGTCTTCTTAATTTTAGTTACTTTATATGGTTTGGTTTGTTATTTTTTACGGTATATCAACCTCAATTGATTATTTAATGCCGACAACAATTTTCTTGCTGGTAATTTTTTTCGTCAAGGTCGATCTGCTGACACTGTCAATTAAGAGCTGGTTTCACAATCTTCAAAACCTCCAGATGCCTTGCTGTTGGATGTAGGTTATCGATATACCCAGTACATGGATGTTTTTTATCGCCATACACAGTACACCTCAGTGGGTGTGTGGGGGTATGCTTACCCCTCTTCAGAGATGCAGTCGGCGTATTCTGAAGCCCTGACAGGCCATAGATTACTTGAAATCATAGAAATCCATTCAATAAGCATTGTCAACTATTAGATAAGTATTAGTTTAATCTTAAGTTTACTGACTTTATTTAAACTAATAGCATTATTTGTAGTAATAATATCTTACTAATATTATCTAACCTTTATTGTTAGTTGAATATTGTCAACAACTATCAACTATTTTGACGGATATTTAATTTCACTATAATAGAGATTGTTTTATTTACAATATTGCAATTCTTACTGGTAATATTATGAATATTCATTATTTAATGAAAAACAGAACAGTACTTCTACAGAAGGATGCTGAGGATTCCATGGACTAAGATTGTGAACACGAACGAAGTGCTAAAGAAAATGAAAACAAAAACACACTTATATTTATCATCAGAATAATACAGTTGAAATTTATAGTGCATATAATGAGATGGCTTGGAAATTTTGACATTCACAAGACATATTGAAGTGAAGGGGAACAGGCGAAATCTGTAAATAATCTACCTATCGCCATTGTGTAAACGTTTGACAACTGTGATTAGGAAAGATAGATGAAATACACAATTCGCTAAGAGCTACAATGTACAAAGAAATAGTGGAGGGCCATCATAATCCACGTTTTTAAGGGACATGGAACATAAAATAGAATTGTCAACCATTATTATCTCGTACTTCTTTCTTCGTAATTTCACTATACGTATTAGTATTAGCAATATTATTTTCGGTTTTTAGCAGATGAACTTTAGACCCTGAATTTATGCAAATGCAGTATATCCATGATTTATTGCTGATTTGATATGGAATTGTGGCACAAGGCCGTAAAAAGGGAGGATATTGGTTATCACTATGTTATAAGTAGGCTAATCGGATTCACGACCCATTCATCCGTTACAAGAAACTCATTCTCCATGAGAATTTAACTATCAACATTGGCTCCGTCATAACCAAAATTCCTCACGCACAAACAGGACAGCTACTGGGTAAAACCACAGCATGAGTTAAAAATTTCGATATGTACAACTGAAATGATTTTCTAAGCTTGGCTTAGATGTGACAGAAGTCTAACCACTTTCGCCCAAGCCCCTCAACCTCCGACGTCTTACTCTCTGGCTTGAGGTGTCTACTCGGTCTTAATCGAACTTAAGCTAGTGACCGTAGGTCCCCTGAGCATGCGTATATCATTCGACCGGTGCACTGGTTTAATCCTGATTCCTGCCCACGTTGTGTTTGGTTTGATCCAGAAAGCAGAAGTGATGTTCATACATTCACGATCGACTGAAGATGTAGACACAGCTGGAGAGTCTGTGCTAAGAAATTTAGAATGCACAATATATATATATATATATATATATATATATATATATATATATATATATATATCTGCAAGCTGAACAAACAACTATTCAATGGTTGAATTGTTAATGTCTTTTATATAGCAGAAAAGAATAGTAGAGAAAAGAAACGGGTTACAGAAATGAAAATAATTGTCGCAAAAAATCATACACTGGATACTAGAGAGAGAGAGAGAGTGAGAGAGAGAGAGTGAGAGAGTAAGAGAGTGAGAGAGAGAGTGAGAGAGAGAGAGTGAGAGAGAGAGTGAGAGAGAGTGAGAGAGAGAGTGAGAGAGAGTGAGAGAGAGTGAGAGAGAGTGAGAGTGAGAGAGAGTGAGAGAGAGAGTGAGAGAGAGAGTGAGAGAGAGAGTGAGAGAGAGAGAGTGAGAGAGAGTGTGAGAGAGAGAGAGTGAGAGAGAGAGTGAGAGAGAGAGAGTGTGAGAGTGAGAGAGAGAGTGAGAGAGAGAGAGTGAGAGAGAGAGTGAGAGAGAGCGAGAGAGAGAGAGTGAGAGAGCGA
>OZ038491.1:28691643-28779143 GCA_964036315.1 Acanthosepion esculentum
TTTCCATATAAACTAAAAGAACAGACGTAATAAATATTTCAAAGTTTTTAAATGTACAATATTTAATGCAATTGCTACTGTTCTTTTATTATTTCTGCTTAAATTACCAAGTTCAAAAATCCATTTTTCTTTTACAGGAAGCAATCGAACTTTAATCCTGCACTTGCACCAAACACAGGTTAGGCACCAAACACAGACACACGAATCTATATGAGCATCTACAAATACAAACTTGTCAATGTGTGTAAAGAATGAAGATGAGAGATAAATAGATAGAAAGAGAGAGAGAGAGAGAGAGAGAGAGAGAGAGAGAGAGAGAGAGAGAGAGAGAAAGCGAATAGTGATCGAGAAAAAGATAAAAAGCCCTTGACTCAATATCTCGTTAATTTCTTCTGCTTTCTTGCAGGTTATTGTTCATTTGGGCTAAACAATCACGAAGACTTACAATGTTTTGGTTCTTTTCAATTTCTTCCTTGTTGACAATACATTAGCAACAAGAAAAACGGAAAGAAAGAAAATCGAAATTTCACTGACAAAATATAACTTACAGTCACTATCTAACGATGAACCCCTGGCTTTGTCCTGGGACACCGTTACCTTTATTCTCCGGAACCTCAACAATCAAATGTCTCTACCTTCGTACCCGACCACTCTGCTTACGATTAATTTGCCTTTCTCATATTTTTGCATATCTTGCAACGCGTCCAAGAAAACAAAAGGTTTTAATCAGTGTGAAAGCCGGAGATTGGATATCTATCTTCCGGGTTCACAGGAAAATAAAATAAATAAGAAATGATTAGTGTTTCTCCGTCAAGATTGACAAGCAATAAAAGTTGCTTTCGGGAAGGAAGGTACGAGTTTCGACTGCAGAGAATCGTGTGATCTCTGCAATCTACAATCTCGTAGTTTGTCTGAAAACTATGAAATATTGAAGGAGACAGTACGACATTTCTCGGCTTAACACTTACAACTTCATTCGTTTGTCAGCCTTACATGAAATAAAGCAACACTGGAATATTTTTTCGTTGATCATGAGTGAATATATAAGACCTAAACGCTTTATCACGTCTGTTTTAACTAGTTCAGAAAACGTAGTGTATTCTCGAAAAATCTCGATTTTCTACATGCAGTCTAACATAATAATATGGAAAATAGCAAAAATTATCCAAGGTTTCAGTTTTCAATCTTCGAAAGGATTTCTTTAGATTAATAACTGTTCATTCTGATAATAGTATAATAAAAAAGCTAATAATATTACATTAGAAGAGGAAAACACATATTATAGAAGTTTTCGATTTCATCATTCACCTATCAGCTATTATTTTGATATCAATATCAATATCATATCGCCCATATTAAACTAGAAATACCCATGGTAATTTCACGGTCGTTTTATATGTATTTTGCGATGAATCCTAATTTTTAAGTTAATGGGTGAATAAGCTCTTTGCGAGTTCTACATTTATGGTATATTGTTATGTAGGAATAAAGTGTCGTTGCCGAAACTGGAGTTTGAACACAGACCACCAGAGAGCAAACAAAGGGGATCTCATTTTGAATAAGTGTATCAGGTGATGGCAAAGGAAATGTATATATGGGAATTAGCGTGGCGTCTAAGTGATCAACATTTCTACTCTATCCTCTATTACTATTCGAATCACCATTTTTATTCTATCCTCTATTACTACGTGGATCGCTATTCTCTATACTATTTACTATATTTCTCTCTACCAATCTATACGGATTACTATTCGGGGGTTACTTTGCGAGCGAGTATTATCGAGAAAGTACTATTAGTGACACCACTATTGTTCAACGGCATTGCTATAGCTGTATCTGCGATTACAAAGTCTCTACTACAACGAGCATTACGAAAGTGGCAACGAGTATTCGTTGGCATTACGAACATGGCAACGGGTGTTCGTTCACATCACAAAATATATGCAGGAAAATTCCCCTTGATACATTGTGAAATATTTAAGCCTAAAAATGTTAGGAAAGATTTTGAATAACAATCATAAATATCAATGTCGGTATTTATGTAAATAATTAAGGGAGTACAAATGAAAATATTAAGAATTGGCAAGGTTTTGCATTTCAATGAAGCAAATGCTAAACGCATGTAAGTGTTATCACAGCCACTCTGTCTTTCTTTCTTTCTTTCTTTCTTACTTTATTTCTTTTTTTCTTTCTTTATTTCTTCCTTTCTTTCTTTCTTTATTTATTCCGTTATTTCTTCCTTCCTTTCTTTGTTTATTTATTTATTTATTTCTTCCGTTATTTCCTCCTTCCTTTCTTCCTTCCTTTCTTTCTTTCTTTCTTTATTTCTTCCGTTATTTCTTCCTTCCTTTCTTTCTTTCTTTCTTTATTACTTCCGTTATTTCTTCCTTTCTTTCTTTCTTTATTTCTTTCTTCCATTATTTCTTCCTTCCTTCCTTCCTTCCTTCCTTTCTTTCTTTCTTTCTTTCTTTCTTTATTTCTTCCTTCCTTTCTTTCTTTCTTTATTTATTACTTCCGTTATTTCTTCCTTTCTTTCTTTCTTTCTTTATTTATTTCTTCCATTATTTCTTCCTTCCTTCCTGTCTTTCTTTCTTTCTTTCTTTCACTTCATTTAAAAAAAAAAGGAAACAAATGACACCTTTGATATAAATTTTCTTCGTTCTTATATTCGTAATCAAACAAGAAAGGTCCATTGTTTATTTGAGGTAAGAGCGAGACGTAACATATATGCTATATAAATGAAAATTAGTTTTCAAATTTACCTTAACCGTCGCTATAGACTAAGAACAATTACTTAAAAAATAACTATTCTTATATTACTGATATTTTACGAAAAGCTTTTAGTAATATTGAAAATTGTTCGATAACAATAATGCTCTGAGTCTAGATCGGCATTCAGGTATCATCCGTTTACTATTAAAATAGCAAAATGCAACCAATACTTCTACTCCAACAGTTTCTTTTCTCGCACTTACCACCTGTGGAAAGCCATTCCGTTTACTTGCTTCCTTGATATATACAGTCTTCCAAAATTTAAATTCAAAGTCTATCACCATACTCTGTATTCTTAAATCCCGTTCCTCCTTTGTCCTTTCCTCCCTTTGCTAAGTCGTTTCTCTCTCTTTCACTCCCTGTAATCCCCTGCGGACTAGAGGCATTACCGCCTTGTATGGGGTGAAATGATAAAATAGATTCGAACTGGAATCAGAAGAGAAACGCAAATTATTTAATTCAGTTTCTTCAAAAGTGATTTTGGTGAATACTGTTCTACTTATGTAGATCCAGTTGTTATGATTTTAAACCGATCCTAAATCCCTGAAACAAAGAAAATGAATTAATGACATATTATTTTAAAATCGCCTCTTGTCCAAATAAAATGCAACAACAATAATCATTGCGACGGATTGTGAAATCTTCGAAAAACAAATATGGGGAAGTATTTATTTTCCTATTGCTATAGTTTAAAAAAAAAACTCACAGCATCATAATTGCCTCGAAATACAAACGCTTATTTTCGTTTGAAAACCAGATTTACTTTATTTTCGCTTTTCTCCAAGGTAATTATCTACTCAACTTCTTCCACTTTCTGTTATTTTACAAAAGGAAAAAAAATCAATCTCCTGTTGCTTCCTGATTCTCTTTTCTGCGTGCCGGGATTTCACAAATCTGTTATTTTTTTAATATATGGAAACCTTACCATATTCCTTCTGATTTTCTTTTTTCGTTTCATCTAAAATATTCTTGGTGCCTCCTCGCAATTCAGACTCTAACACCACCATCAGCCGCATGTTTTTATTATCCTTCATGCCGATTTCATCTTTGTGCCTCTTTTGATCTCAGCTTTTCCATTGATTTGGTTTGTTAGGAAGAAAAAGAATTGATCAGAAAACCAGCAAAGGAAGTTGTAGTTTTGTTATTTGCGTACTTTTTGCCATAATCTTATCTTCATCTTCTGCAAAAATAGTTGCTATTTCATCTGTCTTTATCAGTTTATTTATCTCTCGTTTATTTTACTTTTAGCCGCTAAGATTACATTAGATATTTTCCTCTTCATGAGTGTTCTGCTTTGTTCCCGTGACCTGCTTCTTGCTTCTCATCTATCTTTATTATTCTCTTTTTAGCTAATGTCTTACCGACTCGAATAACCTATCAATCGTAATCGAAATCTCGTACCTTTCCTTACTTTCTTGAAAATATACGATTATTTTCTCTTCATACGTCTGTTCTCTTTTTCTTTTCTGTTCTTTGTTATTATCTTTACACATCCGACATTCTTTCATTCTTTTAATTTATTTACTTCCTTTTTGTTTCGTTCGTTCTTTTTAGATTGATTTATTATCGTCTTTGCTTCGTTTATCTTCCGACATTTTTCTTCCTCACTCTTTCGTCGTCTGTTCCTCTTTTATTTTTATTCCTCTATTTTGATTTTGATTTCTTACATTCTTTATTTCTCACTTCTTTTCTGTCTAACTTTTAAACTTTTTTCAGTAATTTTTCTTTTTTTTGCTTCTTGCATTCATTTGATTCTTTCTTTCTTTTAATTCGATTTCTTTCTTTTTCACATTTCTTTCTTTCTTTCTTCATATTTCCTTCTCTGTTTCTTTATTTGAATCCGTTATCAGCTCTCTTTCTATATGTGCTCTTTCTTTTTTCATTCTTTATTTATCTCTTTCCTTTATTTTTCGTTAATCTCTATTCAGTTTTTTTCTTTCCTTTTTATCTGTTTTCAGCTATTTTTCTTTTGTTCTTTCTTTCTTTAAGCGTAATTCATTCTGTCATCCATTTTCTTTGTTTTTTCTTCCATTTTTTACTTTATTGATTTCTTTCCTCTCTTTTATTTATTTATTTCTTATTTCACTCATTACATATATCTTCGTTATTTCTTTTAATCTGATTTATTTCCTACTTTCTTTCATTAATTAATTTCTTTTTTCTTTCTTTCTTTTGCATCTTTTATTTCTTTGTCTAATTTTTTTTTCATCTCTTTATTTCTTTCTTTCTTTTTTCTTTGCTTCTTTGCATCTTTTGTTTCTTTGTTTAATTCCTCCTTTCATCTCTTTCTTTCTTTGTTTCTTTCGCATCTTTTTTTGTTTAATTTTTCCTTTCATCTCTTTCTTTCTTTCTTTTTTCTTTCTTTTTTCTTTTACATCTTTATTCAATTTTTCCTTTCATCTCTTTCTTTCTTTCTTTTTTCTTTGGTTCTTTTGCATCTTTCGTTTTTTGTTTAATTTTTCCTTTCATCTCTTTCTTTTTTCTTTCTTTGTTTCTTTTTTCTTTATTCTTTATTTCTTTTTTAACTCACGTATGCTTTCCTTTCTTTCATCGGTTCCCCTTCTTCCATTTCTTCTTTCTATCTTTCATTATTTCTTTTTTTATTGTGTCTTCCTTTTCTTTTTTCATCTCTATTCATTCAATCATCCATTCTTTCTTTCTTTCTTTCTGTCTCTATTTTTCCTTCTTTTTTTCTTCATTACTTTCATCTAATTCTTTTTTCATTTAATCTGATTCTTTATCTCATCGGTTTTCTTCTTTCTTTCTTTTTTCACTTTTACTTGTTTAATAAATTATCTGTGATCCTGCCTTTCCTCCATTTTTTTAATTTTTCTTTTACGTTCAAAAAGACGATTTTCCAAAAGACGCCTTTTTTACAAAATTTCTATTTTTCGTCCGTTTCGTTTTTCCTCCGTTTCTTTTTTTACAAAATATTCCGGCACTTTTTCTCAAACGCAGATTTGTTTTTTTTTTCTCTATTTTGTTTACCTTTTATGAATAATATTTTTTGTTTAAATTCTTTACTTTTTGCCTCTGATATAACGTTCTTCTCCCACTGCTTCATTGTTACTGCCTGTAATATTTTCACTTTACATAGCTTATTCAAATGCTAATGGATACTCATAACATAACCAAAATTCTGACGAATTTTTAATAAATAGGTCTATAAAAAAGATATACATTTGAAGGGAATAAACACTTAAAATAGAAATGTACAGCTGCATACGTCCGTTCTTTTTTAAAATATCCATATAATTACAAAGAACCTTCCAAAATTATTTAATACAATTTATGCATATTGGATTCTTCCTGTTAAAAGCATTTTAGAAAGAATTAAAAATACTTTCCGAATTTTACATAGATCCGAAGAACTATATAAACCAGAAAAAGGAGAATAACTTATACTGTCATGGCGGATTACACTTAAACATTATTTATACAATAATATGTCTGCCTTTTTGATATTTTAGCTAGATTTCGATTAATACCCATCAAATATCTTAAATATAGATGTACAAAATTTCCACTAAATCCACAGGGTGTTCGGAAAATCACAATACACTTATATTTTTGTTAACATACATGTTTTTATATAGAATACAGGAGGATTGTGTTGTTTTGTTTTACGGCATATCAACCTCCATAGCTTATTTAATGCCGACAAAATTTTATTGCTGGTAATATTTTTTCCTTCAAAAATGTATTGCTGATAATTTCTTTTACAAAGTATTTCTATTTCCTATTTTTACACGTTCATAGTGTTTTGACCCCAGTTTTGCGGTTAACTATTTGCCCATAGTTGGGACCCTAACAGGTGCCACCACCACGAGTAAGCGTGGACCTGGGAATACCAGCAATTAAGAGATGGTTCCACGCTCCTCAAAACTTCCTGTTCAGAAGCCTTGCTGTTGGATGTAGTTTATCGTCTTACCCAAGACACCGATGTAGTTAATCGTCATGCCCAGGACGGAATACAGGAGGGGAATATGAATGAGAAATATAAACAATGTTGTAATTTGCGCCTGTTAGCATCAATACAGACATGGATTCTTCTTATAATGTTTCTGAATATAGCGATCTGTTGTATTAAATGTACCGCCATTATTTTGTATGGGAATAGTTTAATTCTTGTCTGACGGCCTCATTGGCAGACACAAAACTGCTGAAGCGGAGACTTACGTAATGATTTTCTTGCACTCTGCTGTATACTGTCAGAAATATCCAACAGTTTCTCCTCCTATAAATTTGATGGCCTTCCACAACGTCTGGCATCCTTCACTGATCCTGTTTCCGAAAGTTATCAACGATGTGAAACAGGTATATATCTGGAAAGTTATCAACAGAAAGATGTCACACCAAATCTGGATAACTATCGCTTTCTCGAATTACGGGTTCGACGAGAAATACACTTTCTCCAGTTGTTATTGGAACGAAATCTGTAATATAACAAAATATGATTAGAGTGCACAATAACTTAAATAAATGTAAATGTGACTTATTCGATTAATTACTTTAACCTAATTCATTTTATAGAATACTATCTCGCTATTTTATATAGATTTTCATATGTAGGTACTTGGAAAATAACTAATTAATCGTCCGTTCTGACACCCCGAACTGTAATCCTACGAGATTTATTTGCGCATACATTAGGAGACTCAAGGATCTAACAGAAACATTAAAGCAGTTTCCATTTGACTTTGAATAATTAGGCCTCATCCATTTTTTTCATCGTGACGGATCATTTGCAGGTCACCATTGCAGCTCAATGCCACAAATCTCCTCCGATAGATTCTGTCACTGACCATATCCAACATACCGCTGCCTATATCTTCCCCAAGCACTGGTGACTCACCAGGTGCTATGTTTTGGCATAGAACAAATACATTGTTTGAATTCACAAATGTCCTTCTCCTAGAAGGATTACCAACCAGGGTTCGAGAGCCCAATCTAGCCTTTTATTTAACCCATATCTGTGAGCGACAAGATGAATTCATATATTTTCCAAGGGTTTTTGCACGTAAGTAAATGTAACAAAAACGACCGAAACTCGACTTCAGCTCACCGATTTCTCATACAAAGCCACACTCCAGTGCACAACCCTCACATCTAAATCCTGAAATCATCTCTCATTCCACCCAGATATGAACAGTGAGTGACAGTAAATCTAAGAGAAGGATTACTTTAAATTCGAATCCGTGGAGGAGTCAAGGGAGAACACTATCTTTCAAAAATAAAGTATTGGCAATACACAGATACTTAAATAAAAGGAAGTTGTGAAGAACTAGGTCTATATTTGTCCAAAATAAATTAAAAAATTATTGCTACGACCGTTGAGAAAAAATGAATAGTTAGTGCACCTAGGCAACTGATTTCGTGTCATGAAGTGATTAGTTTTATATTTCAATTTCAAAATAAGTCTACTCCTACAAGAAAACATCAGAAGAACGCTCATATTTTCCTATGCCATCTGAACTATTCTTGTAAAAATTGGATCGAGTTTTACTTGAAATTGCAAAAACTTTTTTACAGTGTGTCTAATCTTTAGAGAAAATCTAAACTCTTTTCTAAAAGTAATCTCTTTATTCTTCCTTTTCGTAGTGCACAGTACTTATTCCAAGAGGTCATCTGATATTCATTTGTCTTTGATACGTTCATTGCAGGCGAAAATCCCGGACGAGTCGTGTCACATCATTGAATGAGATGAGGAAAATTAAGAGGACTTGGATGCTGTACATCGTTCTAAAAGACTAGACGTCCATATTGGATTACTCCACGACATTATTATTATTATTATTATTATTATTGTTATTGTTATTCTATGTACCGTATCATTTCAGGATGTGGATGATCATGGCTCGCCACAATAGTTTGTAGCTGTTAGTAATTTATTTTTCTTTTGCTATCTCCCCATAACCCTGTGCTGACAACCATTTCCAACAGCTACTTGGGTCGGTTAGGTGCTGCTTTCCTCTGAGCTTCTTCACTGCAACATGCCCTTAATGCAACATATGTGTATCCCTTTTGTTAAATTTTCTCTAAAACTTTGTCGTTGGTCACATGTTCAGTCCATGGTATTCTCAGCATCCTTCTGTAGCACAACGTGGGGAGATTGTTATAGTACTCTTTAGTTTGTTTCAATGATTTTTTTTGTTTCTTGCTACTTTGCTTAGGATCTGAAAGGCATATTCACTATACAACGCGCCATTGAAACAGTAGTTTCATTGCTGCAGCATATCGCTGGGTATAATAATTTTAGCTATCAACACACACACACACACACACACACACACACACACACACATATATATATATATATATAACTGAGGAATCTAACTGAAATAATAATAAAAAAGAAAGAATATTAATATACAAAACAGTGTGTCTGAAGATTTAAATTTTTTATATTTTTTATTGTTCAAAACACACACACACATATATATCATGTTGTTTTTTTGTAAGATGCAAGTAAATATTTGTTCACTAACCTGTGTATGCATGCTAACTCATGTATATACGGTTATTAATGTCTAGTCGTTTGATCTATCACATTAATACATATATATATATATATATATATATATATGTGTGTGTGTGTGTGTGTGTGTGCGTATATATATATATATATATACTGCATTCATATATATATATATATACTGCATTCATATATATGTGTGTGCGTTTGCATACATACATGTGTATATACATACATGTATATAAGCATATACATACATGTATATATGCATACATGTATATATGCATATACATACATGTATATATGCATATACATACATGTATATATGTATATACATACATGTACATATATATATATACATACATGTACATATATATATATGCATAAGCATATATATATGCATAAGCATATATATATATGCATATATATATGCATAAGCATATATATGCATAAGCATATATATATGCATAAGCATATATATATGCATAAGTATATATATATATATATATATATATATATATACATAAGCATATATATATATACATAAGCATATATATATATACATAAGCATATATATATATATATATATGCATAAGCATATATATATATATATATATATATATATATATATATATATATATATATATATATATATATATATGTTATTACACAACAAAATCCAATTTATCTCATATGTGAGGTAGATCTAATTTAACCAATGAAAACTTCGCCCGATGCATAGACCGAGTTCTCGTCGGATTTAGAAATGTAACTTTGACAACCGTTCATAAACATACATAATACAGCCATTACAATGTTTCAGTCAGACCAAATACATGGGGCTGTAGCCAGGGGTGGTGTCGAAATTATTAGCCTTAAAGGAAGACATTTTAGAAAATTAAACCCGGATATTCACCTTATGATATTAAATTGTGGTTATATGAAAAATTAAGTGTTAATTTGTAACTAAAAGTGGACCGAAGTGATTTTTATAAAAAAAATTATATTGATAATATTAGGTTTAAAAATGCAAGTTCCTACCTAAAAATACTCTTCCGAACGTAAAGTATACTTAAAAATAAGATATATTTAAAATTTTAACAAAATTATATAATTTATATTAAATTTAAACATGAATATATTAAAAAAAAATAAAATAATTATTATATTAAAGAATAAAAATTATATGTAATTATAAAAATAAGATAAAATAAATTATATATTAGAAAAACTAACTTTAAAGTTAAGTTGAATCAAAAGCAAATTATATTAAAAAACAATACAAAGTTATATTTTTTTACAATTAAAAACATATAGGTTTAAGTGTTAAAAATAAGGATTTACAAGTCATAGATTCCGTTTACATATACATACCTACATGCATACAAACTGAAAATAATTTGTTTATTTATACTGCTGAATATGTTCAAAGTTTGTTAGTATTTTATCTTCCAAGTTTACTAATCTATGATTCACATTTCAAAATCTGTAAAATCTTTATTTTCTCTCTTATTACTAATTGAATATTATTAGAATAAGTCAGAGATTTTTCTAATAATAATAATAATTATAATTATTATTATTGTTATTTTACATTTTATTTTTATTTATGTATAATAATAATAATAATAATGATAATAATAATAATAATAATAATAATAATAATAATAATAATGTCCCTACAGATACGATAGCCTAGGTTTTGAATAGACATAGCAGATATTAGAAGAAATAATAATTATGGAATGCAGAGAAAATGTTTTACTATGTTTGTATGAGATTAGAGTAGAGTGTATCTCCAAGATGCTAATTTCTATAGACGTTTCTAGGGCAACAGTAACAGCGTTATAGTAAGAATATGGTAATTTACTATCAACATCAGAGTACGTCAAAGAATCGCACGAATAGAATCAAGAACAGACACCGGAAGTTTAGGAATAGCAACATTTACTTCGACTTAATAGGAAGATGACAATTTTGATTAAGGAAACAGCAGAAATAACAGGCAAAAATAGCATTAATATAAATAAGTATAAAAAATCGAAGATAATCCCGAGAATGAATAACTAAAATATTTACTAAAAAGAACGAACAAAGATAAAGGAAATTTAAGTTACCAAAATCTGGAGCTTGCTGAAAATGGAATGGATCGATTTGCAGCACATACAAATGGCTAAACTAGAAATATTTGTGTTCAAAGATAAAAACATTCAAATGGTTCAAAAGTATGAAAATATGTTAATGATAACATAAAAATGCGATGTAAATCTGTATGTTTAAATAAATACGAAAATTCCCTCTGGAAAATTATGATAATATTCGATTAGTAATAAAAATGATGTGGACCCGAAGTAGGGGCCACGAAAGGAAAACACGGAACACGGGTTAGAGGTAAGAAAGATATATTAAACAGAAAAGTTACAAAAAGTAGTGTAAGCAGAGCTTACTATCCAGTGGTGTCCGATATTGGTATCGTACGCGGCTGCACATTACTGGTGCTACGATATTTAACCCTCACACACACGGGTCCAATGTGGCATAAGGCCGGTTTAACGTGGGGTTACCGAGCCCGTAGGCTCGGCCAAAAATATGCCCATTTACAACCCGTATACATGAGTTTAGGGACTGTCTACATCCCCGGACGAAACTTTGCCCTGCGGCAAAGCCTCGTCCGAGTTCCTCTCTGCCAAACAGAGAGTTCTACAGCAGAGCACCATTACTGGTGCTACTCCTCTGATACTACCATTCACATAATAATATAGTACTGGGAGAGTCCATGATGTAGGGAAGTATTGGTCTCACAATAAAAAACGAAAATAATCAGTTCGCTGCAAAAAGTGAATCACGGCGTAGTTCACTGGGAGGATGGCATAGTAACAAACCTTTCCATAGATGTGAATCTAGCATTCAACAACTTATTGCCATTTTGTAAACAGGTGGAAATGTATATGAATATATACGGCCATGTCTAGTAAATCTACATTAAAATCATCAGATAATCAACGACTTTCAAACTATCGACCGTTTACATTATCATTAAACATAATAACATGTTCTAGAATGAATCTATAAACAAAATAGTATGAACTAATCTAGGATAAAGGTAATTTAACAGGAAAAACTTGAAGGTTTATTCAGAAATGGAAGGGATTGATTCACAGCCCATTAATGTACCATAACTGAAAATGTTTCCATTAAAATTGAGAAGCGTTTAAGTGGGCCAAAATACTATGTTATTATGTGTGCATATGTGTGAACGGTAAAAGGAGAATACAGTGAAAATATTTAGATTTACTTAAATAGAAAAGACCACTCTGACAATTTCTAATAATATTCAGTTGGTAATAAGAGACAAAATTACGATTTCGCAGCAAAATATCTATCATGGCATAGTACAATTGGAAGATCGCATACTAATAAAACTTTGAAAAGATTCAGAAATATAAATCAACTAATTATAGTCAGTTTGTATACAAGTAGAAATGTATATAAAAACGGAATCTATGACAACTAAATCTACATTAAAATATTCCATAATTTCTCGTGCCTGTTCTTGATTTTATTCGTGCGATGCTTTGGCGTTCTCTCATGTCGATAGTAAATTAATATATTCTTGATAGAATGCTGTTACTAGTGCCTTAGAGACGCCTATAGAAATTAACATCTTGGAGATACAGTTCACTCTAATCTCCTGGTCACATGGTAGAACATTTTCTCTGTGCCCCATAACAATTATTTCCTCTTCTATCTGCTATGTCTCTTCACAACGTAGGCGGTTGTGTCTGTAGGGGAATTATTATTATTATAAATAAATAAAAATAAGATATAAAATGATAATAATTATTATAATTATAAATAAAATAAAACAGTAACATAAAAAAAACTATGCCACTCAAATCAAACAGACAAAAAATAGTTATTTCAATCATTATTGAATATACATCAAAGAAAACGACAACATAGTTGCTGATTGTCTTTCAAGAGGAGCGTTATCAGTCACAATTGAGCCATGCGACCTAACTGCTATAAGAGCACAACAAGCGAAAAGTATCTAAATACAGGGACAACCTTAAGTTATATAACTATTAAGATTCAATCCTCTTCTGTTTTATAACATCCACACCAAAACTATTAATTCTAGAATCTTTTGTTAACCATTTATTAGATACATTTCACAACCTCTTACACGCTGGTCCTAATCCAACAGAAAAGAATTGATAGTTAATATACTTCTGGTCGAAAATATATGTATGATTTTTGTTAATGTAATTATTTTTGGTTCCATTTCAGACCTCTAAATTGGAATAGCAATTAAACAAAACTGCTCATTTTATACACCTTTTGGTTTTGCATATAATTGAAGAGTTAACACCGTCAAACAGCTTGTGAGGTTTATGAAGATAGCGCAGTGCCTCAAAGTACCGACCGACGTTGGTTTTCGCGGTTCATAAAAGGAAATTTTGAGCTGAATGATGAGGAGCGCCCCGGTCGACCAGTTGACTTTGATGAGGAGCGATTAAACCGGTTTCTTCACGAAAATCCACGTCAGACGCCCAGAGAATTGGCGGAATAGATGAAGAGCGATCACAAAACTGTGGTAAATCACCTTCAGTCAATGGGTAAGGTTCAGAAACTTGGTTCAGGAATGCCACACGCGTTGAATGACCACAACAAGAATCAGCGGGCAACAATTGCAGCCAGTTTTCTGGCACAGAATCCCTCAACATACGGTCATAAACAGTGTTTCCTTTTCGCATTGTCACTAGCGATGAAGAATGGTGTCTTTACATCAATATGAAGCAGCGTAAAGAATGGCTCAGCTCCAATAAGCAAGCGACACCTCGAGCAAAACAAGACCTTCATCCTTGAAAGACCATGCTGTGTGTATGGTGGGACTGAGAAGTTAAAATTCATTATGAATTGTTTGAGAGAAAACAAACGGTAAATACAGAACACTATGTTCAACAACTGCAAAATCTCCGTGAAGCAATTCAGCAAAAAAGACAGAATCGGCGACAGAGTGTTCTTCTTCAACACGACAACGACCGTCCTCACATCGCCAATATTACCAAAACCGTTATTCAAGAATTTAGATGGGAAATATTGCCTCATTCTCCATACTCGCCAGACTTGGCACCATCAGTTTTACACTCTTTTCGGTCTCTTTTCAATGCTTTACGTTGTGTAATGTTCAATACTGATGTTGAATTGAGGGGTTAGTTGGAAGAATGTTTCAGTTCAAAAGCCAGAAGATTTCTATCGTCAAGAAATAGAAAAACTTTGTGACCGATTAGAAAAAGTTATGAACAACAACGGAGACAATATTGTTGACTAATTTCATGTAATTTAACATTGTACGACCATGGCAATAAAACATTTTGAAAAACGCTTATTCGCTTCCACAGTAGATAAAAACTTACGTCAAATGGTCAAAAATTGTCAACACTGTCAAGAAAACAAAATTTCTAAACCCTTTCACGACCATCTGGAAGAATGGAACAGTCCATGTCGACATAATCGGTCCCTTCCCCCAGCAACTGCACATGATGGCATATACCCATCAGCAGAAAAAAATATTGTTACCAGCATCGATAGAACAAGAAGATGGATAGAAGCTGTCCCTCTTAAAGTCACCTCAGCACGTACAGTAGGCATAGCATTCTTCAACATTTGGATTATACGCTTCATGTCATCACAGACATAGTTAACCAGTTCGAAAGCTAATTATTCAAAGACTCATCCACCATTATAGGATTCCACAGACTCTATACTACCTCATATCCCGCCCCACATAAAAAGATTGGAATACTAGAGTGCCAGCATAGAATTCTAAAAACAGCCACCATGGCCAGATAAATAAACTGGATGAACGTGTTACGAATAGTTCTTGGTATGAAGAATGTACCCAACGAAGACACATTTCAATTACCATCGCTGTCACTGAAACCAAATCCGCCGATAGAACATAATTATTCCACAGTTATCAAAGAAAATATTAAACAATTTTCTGAAGGAGGGCTAAAGCTAAGCAATCTTTCAACCCACAAAACTTATACACTTCAACTCCTGTCTAATTACTCTCAGTCTGCTATCTATAAAGTTATTACGAGACATGAAAAATACTCCATAATAGAGAATTCTACACGAAAACACCTAATAGACTCTACTAAGAGATTAATACTTGTAACATTATTGGAAATCCACGGCGAGAAACAACCAATAAAATCACCACCTGAACAATTGAAACAAATTAAGGAACACTAAAAACAAACCTATTATTAAAAACAACAGCTAAACGTTCAGGTGTGAGGAGAATTAATTTCTCCAAAAGCAATAACAACTTTTACTTCTAATAGACATCTGACACTACTGATTAGCTTCTTTAATTTGGGGGTGGAGATGTGATGTAGAGATATTATTATTATAAGGTAGAACCAATGAAGAATAACTTGAACACAGGTATGGAATAACACAGATATATATTACAATTAGAATATATGTACAAAGAGTAGAAGTGTTAGTAATAATAATCAGGTTAGGTTAGGGAGAACTATGTTGTCTCGAAGTATCACTATTCCATTGCCTTACAGTAATCGTCTAGCCGACTGCCCGACTCCCTCTCTCACTGTCTCTGCTGATTCCTCTTGGGGCGCAGTATTTATGGGGTACGGACTACTCCATTACTATTATGGGTAAGTTCCCATAACAACTTCTAATAGACATCCGTCACTACTGATTAGCTTCGCTAATTTGGTGGGGATGTGATGTAGGGATATTATTATAATAATAATAATTATTATTATTATAAATAAAAATAAAACATAAAATAATAATAATAATAATAATAATAATAATAATAATAATAATAATAATAATAATAATAAAAAAAAAGTAACATGAAGATGTTGTATAAAGTAAACTAAATAAAAATAAAAACAATTTTTCCAGCATGCAACAGAAAATGTTCCTGCCGGAAATAGGGAAACCCCGCCAAAAGTTGTTCAATTCAACATCTTCGCCAACAACCTTGGGGCCGTGAACACGCGTCCAACTTCAACATGGCGCGAAATAATACGAAGTAACTTCTTTCTATCCTTTACATGTACCATGAAACATTTGGAGACAAACTTACAAATTATTATATAATAAACATAAACGAATTGAGTATGAAATTATAATTTATCATGATTTCACTGTTATCCTTTTGCCTATTTTATTTCTGCGTTGTATGTTTTTTTTTATTTCCCGTGAACACGAGGTTATCTCTGCTGATATGATGGGGGTGACCCCCGTATGTCGCTCCACAACTACCTATCATTTGCAGCTCTTAATAATATATGTCTTTTTACTATCCCTACCATATAAAGAAGCTTGTTACGTAAATAACTAGCAGTTTCCCTCTGTCAATTTTGCGTTTAATATTTCCTTTGAATATTAAATTCTTTAAATCCTCTGTCATCACCAGGTGCCCAATTGGGCCCAACACTTTCTTTCTGACCTTGATCATAAGCAGACTGAGATTTTTTTCCAATGAAACTTACTTATTGATCACATTCTCAATCGATGCTATTCTCAATATCCTTCTATAGAAGTATTAGGCTGGTGCAAAAATAATGTCGTTTTTTGACGTTCAACTTCATGTGAGAAAACGACATTATTGTTGCACCAACCTAATATATTTTTGATGCCTTCAGTATCTCCTCCACATTTATGAATATTGTCAAGCATTCACTGCTAAATTGCAGAGCTGCTATCACATAATAGTCAGTGAGTCTTTATCGCGCTCCTTATGAAATAATTACATTCTGTTTAGCGGTAGCAGAGTCCAAATCTACACGCTGGGGAGAGTAAAATCTCCAATGAAATTAGATGTAGGCAGAGTGTCCACAAAGTCATTCGAACCTACTGACCTCCCGGAGATTGTTTTCCATATTTAGCTATACAATTTCTTCGTGTTCGAATATCCGTTTCAATAGTGTACCTTCTCTTGTCATCTAATTTTAGCGGTAACTCTTGATAATTCTTTAAAAATATCATTAATCGATGTCTGAAACATAAAAAAAACAGCATTAATATCGTTAATAACATAATATATAAAAACATATTTGCCACGTCATCTAAATTTTTTGTAATGACATTTAGAACTGTTTAAATATATTATGGTCAATATGTATATATTTGGTACAGCAGTTTATACATTATACTAATCTAAAGTTCATAGCGATTTCTTTTTGATACTGTCAGAAAAATGTTAAAAGTTATATTTAAGTTGACTCAAGAGTTTACTGTTTGCGTAATGAGTCGACTGGAAAGGGTTGCTTAAAAACGGTCGGAAAAATTCGAAAGATGAATATAATAAAAGAAATTACTGGAAGAACTTAGGTGGTCAGAGTTCGAAAACATTTTCTACATCCTGAGCTCCCAAATGGCATTTTAGACAATATATTCACTACGGCCATTATATAAGCAAATCATATATACATGCTAGAGACTTGTCATCACAACCAGATACGAAAATAATGGGGGTGAAATTTATATATGGCTTCATTGTGGATCTAAAGAAGTTCTTGACGCCAAACAACTGAAATTTGGATAAGATCTCATGATGAAATAGTACACTTCTAAACACTTGGATAATTTCATTCCAGTATTAACAAAACATATACATATATATTGCATGATAACAACTCCCTTCTTTCGGCATATATGTGTGAGAATATCTATTTAGTGATGGTATGGAAAATTGATTACAGTATTATTCATGAAAATATATTTTTATTGCATGCTAGCACCTTCCTTATTCCGGGATAAATGAGTGAACAAAATTATTTAGCGATGGTATGGAAAATTGATTCCTGTAGTAGCCAAGAGAATATATTTTTATTACATGATAACACCTTCCCTATTCCGGCATATATGAGTGAGCATGACTATTTGGTGATGGTGTGGAATCGTCCATGTTATCTTTAACACCCCTGCTGTGGGAACAATCCATTCTTTATACCCACGTAAAAATTAAGTTTATCCAATGAAAACTTCATATTTCCAATCAGTGAATTCTATTGGTTTACAGCTCAAAAATTTGAGAGCTCACGTGAAAATAAATAAATTGCGCCAAAACGCCGATTTCAATGCCCGAAAACTTATAAAAGGAAGATTTTTGACTGACCAACTCAGTCAGCGGATCGAACGCGACTCCTGTTTCAGTTCATTTGGGACAAGTTTTTTGACCGGTGAACTTGTTGTTTTTTATTGGCGTGAAAGACGTTGACATATTTTGGATTTTTAAAAAGTATTAACACAAGTTAAGTTATCTGTCAAGTTTTTATTTTCTTTTCTTTTTATTTTCTTTTGTTTGAATTTACTTTTTTCTCTTGGCTTCGGCCAACATTTTTTATTTTTAATTTTTTTAGTCCGGTTTGACTAAAGTCCTACCGGCTTTTTATTTCTGTTTATTTGTTTCTAGTACAGTATAAGAAAAGAAAAGTTTGTTTTAATTTATACTCTCTCCTGTTTTATTTTTCAATTTAATTAGCGACTTCGGTCGCAATCCTTTATTTTGTTTTAGTTTCTAGTTTTTGTATTTTTCTATTTAATTTATTTCTTTAGCGGCTTCGGCCGCAAACCTTTATTTTTTTTTTTTTAGTTTGGTTTGACTAGTTTCAAACCAGACTTTTTATTTCTTTTCTTTTTCTTGTATTGTTAATTGTATTGAAAAAAAAGAGGAGTTTATTGTTTTTCTTTATTTTCGGCTGCCTTCGGGCGCCATTTTTATTTTTTTGTAAAGTCTTTCGAGACTAATTTTTGTCTCTTATTTGATCTAGGTTATTTTCATTTTTTCTATTTTTGGTAAACTTTTAGTTTATTCAATAGCCTTTGATATTTGATTTTCGTTTTTATTTAACTTCTTGCCCTTTTTTTTCCGCCTTATCCCAGCTCCTAACGACACAAGTCCAGGTTTTCTTTTTGAAGGATGGCCGACGCAATGAGTCGGTCAGGGGTTAAGAAGAACCTCTTTGGGGCGGCTGCTAAAGCCGACCCTCCAGATAAAATGAAAAAGAAAAAACGGGGAAATCCGTCCCCCGATAAACCAGTCCAGGCCAGTGCTATCACTGACAAGGAGGAGGTCATGCAGGTCTCCAACTCACCCAAAAATGACAAGGTGCCGAAAGAGGCACAATCCAAGACAACAGCCGAGGAATCGCCCTCTTGCTGGAAGTCCCCCCCGAGTTGTATCGTGAATATCGCGGAGTTCTTGGAGAAGGCAAAGGATTATGCCCATCTTGTAAATAAAGATGGCATCCTTAAAGACGTCCAGGAACTACAGATATTCGAACAGAGAATGGTGACCGTTTTCGCGGTCGACAGGCGTACGCGCAAAATCTGTCGTTCCACGAAAGACACAGTGATCAAATCACTTTTGTCCCTGGGGATAAAACCCCAAAGAGTTATTAAAGGTGTAAAGTTTTTTATGTGGGACGTGCTGCTGCCCACGCCAGAAGATTGCCTAGATATGGCAAAACGTGAATTGATCACGAAAGATCTTATCTTGCGAACCGAATATCTAGGTAGGCGAAGGACCAGGGTGGCGGTTTTTGAGGTTCCTCCTCAAATTTCTGGAGAGCTCCTGGCTGCATTTTTTATGCAGTATGGCCAGATTTTAGGGGCTCTCTCGGACAATTTGAACGGGGGGTGGACTTTTGACATAATGATTGATGAGGCGGCCTTCAAGTCCATCCCCAACTGTCTGGATTTTGGCGACCGGAGATTGCCAGTCATTGTGACTGGCAGAAAACCAGTATGCTGGAGGTGTGGAGTGACTGGTCATCTCTCCTCCTCCTGCCCAGGGAAGAAGGCCCCTGGAGCTCCGGTTGCTGGCGACCCAAATCCCCCTTTGGCCGACACTGAAAAATCCGCGGCGCCTGTAATGGGCCTACCTACTAAACGGACCGGTGGGGAAAATCCCTCGGTTGGGTCGATGCCCTCGTTACCCCTCAAACCAACGCCTTCCACAAGTGTGGATAAGGAGAAGGATGAGGGGGAATGGCGTGTAGTAGGTAGGGCCAAAGGGAAGGTCCAGACAGCGGGACCTCTGTCCCAGCATAACTCCAGGGATAAAATCACCTACATCCCCATTCCCTCTACCAGCTCTGAGGGCGACGCCTCGGCGTCTTACGAAAAGTCAGCCACAGCAACACAAAAACTTAATGAACCGAGCTGGGAGAAGATTTTAAATCTTAAAAAGTTAAAAGAAAAAATTGACGCAAAGCGGGCTAAGAATTCCAAGTCGCTGGGGGTGCCCTGCCCCTCATCCTCTGCCCCGTCTTCCCCTTCAGGTTCCATCAAAACATTTGTTAAACCACCTCCGCCCAAATCTCTGACAAACTCGCCAACAAGAGCCAATTCATCAAAAACTCCGTCCCCTTTTAAGACCCCATCTGGCATCACTCCCTCTCACACACCTACATGCACACCCACACCTACTCCCTCTCATTCTCCTCAAAAAAAGAGGGAGAGAAGCCCGGAGTTGCCTGCCGTGGCTGAGAAGCGGAAAAAGAAAATTAAACCACCATATCTCTCAGGGGAAGACATATGCCGCGTATCCGGGGAGCAAGTTGAAAGGGTCTGCGGGCAGACTAAAAACCCGAGGCCTTTGAAGATTCTATTTAATTTCCGGCACATTAATGGAGTTGATGTGGAGGTGCCGGAAAAGTTTAAAAATGCCCGTAGACTCCTGACTGTTGTCCGATCTGGCCCGGGTACGCGGGAGATTTGGGGCATGATCGAGGAGGCGAACTCGTCCCTGAAATTGGTGCCCCCAGCGGCTGTTTATGAGCCAAATTTAGACCCAACTAAAAATTGTAAAGGGAGGGTCCCTGTTTTTGTTCACCCTTCCCTGTATAGGGCTCTAAAATTAACTTATCCTGCGGACATCGGCGGTCTGTCTCATGGTGATACCGTCGACAATGAGATGGCGTCAGGATCAATGGGACAGGCTGTCGGTGTCCTCACCCCAGCAATGTTCTACTCTGATGGGCGACCCTAATCGATTCGATAATGGCACTCTGGTTAGCTAGTTTGAATGTCCGAGGCCTGAGGTCGGAGTCTCGAAGGGTGAGACTCGTTCGCGACCTTCAGAGCCTCGGTGTGAATATATGTTGTGTGCAAGAGACCCGTTTTTCTTCTCGCGATTATGAGGGCATTCTGTCTAAGGAGTTTACTCTTTATTCAGCATGTTTTGATGGACGCTCGAGGGGTGTCTCTTGGCTGGTGAGCAAGTCTTTGAAGGCTGCGTGTGCTCTTGTCTTCGCAGATCCGGCGGGCAGGCTTTGCGTGCTGGACGCTACCATAAAGGATAAGGCTTTGCGTCTCATTGGGGTTTATGGGCCCAACATCCAGGCTGAGCGACTTGCTTTGTTTCGGCAGATCGAGCCGTTTATGACGACATCACGTCGGTTAATCTTAGCGGGGGATTGGAATGCCGTCCTTGACCCCGATATAGATCGTATAGGGTCAAAATATCAACCGGGTACTAAAAACTGGGGAGTGGAACATTTTCGGGGCTTTGTCGATGGGTTTGATCTTATCGACAAGTACCGGAATGAACACCCTCAGCGGGTAGTGTGGACTTGGACAAATAGTGGCAGCTCGGCTGTAGGTGTGCTTGCGAGCTACCTCGACCGAGTTTTAATTAGGAGAGTCGATGTAGGGCTCTTAGGGTGTCCAAGTTTTCATTATATAGTTTATTCGGATCATAGGCTTGTCCGGGTCCGTGTAAACTTAGATAAGCCTAAGGTTAGGATGACTGGTTACTGGAAATTCAATTGCTCGTTATTTGGTGAGCAGGATTTCCGGGACCAGTTTTTACTAATGCTACAAAGGGAACTGTCGGGGGCTGTGGTGGGAAATGCCTGGTGGGACAAACTTAAATCTAAAATTCGAACGTTTGCTGCCGATTTTAGTCGTCGACTCAGCGTAGATAGATTAGCGGCGCAAACGGCTTTAGAACAAAGAGTCGATCGGGCTGTGAAATCCCGTGATAGTGGGGAAGTAGTCCTAGCTAAGGCAGAGTTGGCCTCCTTGCTTACCAAGAAGGATCAAGCTCTGGTAGTTAGGGCTAGGTTAAAAAGAATGTCCTCTGAGGCGACGAATATGGCCGCGGAACTGCGTGCAGAGGAAAGTAGGAATGCTTCAAGACGGCATATCGCGAGCGTCACATTGCCGGATGGGCGGACAGTGACTACAAACTCGGGCATATGCGAGGCTTTTCGGGATTACTTTCGGGATCTTTTTACCAGGGAGCCCGGTCTGAGCTCTGCTCAGTTTGACACCTATTTAGCTGACTTTCCCTGCCTTGAAGCAGCTGAAGCGGCTGGGTGCGAGGGTCCCATCACTGAGTCGGAAATCTGGGAAGCGCTGAAAAAGGTTGGCCTGGATAAGTCTCCGGGATTAGATGGTCTTCCTTACGAAGTTTACTTGAGGCAGTCGCCCGTTTTTGTTCCTTTGCTGCAGCTGATCTTCAACAACTGGATGAAGCAGGGGTCTATACCTCAACGCTTCACCAGGGGTGTGATCAAGTTGCTGCGTAAGGGCAAAAGCGGTGGGGATGGGATAGGTAACTTTCGCCCTTTAACGATGTTAAATACAGAGTTAAAGATTTTGGCTAAGGTCTTGGCTAACCGTTTGCAGCTTGTCCTGTCTAGTCTGATTGGCTCCGAGCAGACTTGTTCTGTGAAGGGCAGGACTATTCAGGACAACCTTCATATGGTGCGCCTGATCATCGAGAAAGTCGACAGTGAAGCCGCGCTGATCAATTTAGATCAGTCCAAGGCCTTTGATAGGGTTGACCATCGATTCTTGGAGGCTGTTCTTTCGGCTGCCGGTTTCGGGCCGTACTTTCGCTCCTGGATCCGGCTTATGTATGCGACTCCCGGTGCGCTGGTAGAAGTGAACGGGGTAAGATCGGAACCTTTCGTATTGTCTCGATCCATTCGTCAGGGTTGTCCGCTTTCGCCTATGCTTTACGTTCTTGCGTTGGAACCTTTCCTTCGCAAGTTAAAGGCGAATCCGGTCCTACGCGGAATCTCTTTACCTGGTGCTACCACCTCGGCCAGGTATTCTGCCTATGCTGACGACGTTTCGGTTCTTGTGTCGAGCAGAGCCGAGATTAACGAAGTCAGCAGAGAAATCAGTGGCTATGAGATGGTGACAGGGGCCAAGATCAACCGCGATAAGTCTGTTGGCTTGCGGTTGGGTGCGTGGAAGGGGGTTTCTCTTCCCGGACCATTCAGCTGGACGGACGGGCCGATCAAGATACTCGGCGTCTGGTTCGGTCCTGATATCCAGTTGGATATGAATTGGTCGGAGGTACGAGAGAAGGCCGAGATCGCAATTAATTTGTGGTCTCGGAGGAATCTTTCCTTGAAGGGGAGGGCGGAGGTATGTGTTTCACATATCTACCCGATTCTCCTTTACCGACTCTCGGTACTTCCACTTCCGTCTACCACAGTACTTTCATTAGTACAGCTTTTGTTCTCTTTCTTGTGGAGAGGCAAAGCTCCTAGGGTATGTCGGGAGATCTGTTGCCTTCATCCCTCTGAAGGCGGTCTAGGTATGCCTAGCATTGAGATTCGTCTCGATATGCTTCGCATCGGGTTCCTGGATCGTTTGTGTCGCGATTCGGATGACGGGGGCGCCTTCTGGAAGGAAGACGCCCGTAGATCCTTTCCATCCTTGAGAAGTGTGCACTCGGGCGAGGAGGAGGCTGGCCGTTTGCCTCGTGCCGAGTGCTCCTTCTACCGTGAATGTCGTCTGGCTCTGAAACACCTCTTACGGGCGACGGTTGGCCTCCACAACGTCCAGGCGTTGTCTCGTAGGGCATTATATCAGGTGGTAGTCAGGGGGTCCGTTCATGATGATTTGATTGACGAGCTCGGTCTTACGAAGCAGGAGGCTCGCTCAATCTGGCCTTGGGCTTCCGGGTTGAAATGTCTCAACAACGATGAGGCATCCCTCACCTGGCTGGTGATACGTGGGGCCCTCTGGGTCGGCAAAAGACTTTGCGCAGCGGGTTTGGAGAAATATCCAAACTGCCGACGTTGTGAGGGGGAAGTCGAGACCCTTGGTCACGTCTTCTTTCATTGCAAGTCGGTAGCACCATTGTGTAAGTTTGTTGAAGGTCTCATGGTTCGCATGTTGCAGGGAAAGTTTTTCGTCCTCGAGGCCGCTTCTGTTTGTAGCAATGTGGCCCCGCCGTTAACAAAGTCTGAACTTTATGTGTTCCACTGCTTGCTAGGAGTTATGAGAGTCGTGATTTGGGTGACACGTCAGAAGGGATTCTATGGAGGTGAGAAGTTCACTTCTTCCCTACTAATCTTGTACTTTAAGCATCAGCTTAAAGTCAAGATTAGGACGGAAAGGTGGCGACTCTCTTCATCAGAATTCGGCAAAAGGTGGGTAAATCTTGCGCGAATGTGTAGAGTGAGAGGAGCTGACCTAGAGTGGCACTTGGACCTCGGTTAGGTGCAGGATTTCGTCCCTCATGGGTTGAACAGAAGCAACCCGTCCCGGTATTAGACTAGTTAGGTTTAGTTTGAATTTTTAGTTTCGCGTTTCTGGTTAACTTAGCTAAGGTATGTATGCTCATTAGCCCCCTCTTTTTTTTTCTGTCCCTATTTTTCTTTAGTTTAATTCCCCCTCCCCTCCCTCGTTAGGTGGTCAGTGACGTCAGTTCTCTGGTGGTTGCGGGATGACTTTCGTTTCGTGTGTGTGTTTTTCGTAGTTGTTAGTGTGTCTAAATGAGTGTGTGCCTGTGTGAGTGATTTTGGAAGGATGACTGTGTTTTACTTTTTATAATCTCGCAATTTTTTCGTCCAGTTAACTGATGTTACTGCCACATTTAGGTACTGTGGGGGTTTTTATTACTAATCTTATTTTGTTTTGTTTTCTTGTAAATAGTTCATTTATTTTGTAAATATTCATTGGGGTTTTTTAAATTGTTATCCCCCCCCACTGACTTTGAATTGTACATATTGGGACTAGTTAGAACTTCATAGAGAATTTGAGGAATTATGGTGGATGTAGTAAGAAAGGTATGGAAGAATGTGTTGTTTTGGTGCTAGGACTATTGTTGGTATGTTTGGGTCAGTGTTTGCGACTAGCTAAGTTTTAGTTTAAGACAGATGATGACCGTCCTTCCCCAACCCCCTTTTTTGGCCTTGTGCCACATTTTGTATATATTTTTATATACAAATAAATATTGTCAGCGGATCGAACGCGACTCCTGTTTCAGTTCATTTGGGACAAGTTTTTTGACCGGTGAACTTGTTGTTTTTTATTGGCGTGAAAGACTTTGACATATTTTGGATTTTTAAAAAGTATTAACACAAGTTAAGTTATCTGTCAAGTTTTTATTTTCTTTTGTTTGAATTTACTTTTTTCTCTTGGCTTCGGCCAACATTTTTTATTTTTTATTTTTTTAGTCCGGTTTGACTAAAGTCCTACCGGCTTTTTATTTCTGTTTATTTGTTTCTAGTACAGTATAAGAAAAGAAAAGTTTTTGTTTTAATTTATACTCTCTCCTGTTTTATTTTTCAATTTAATTAGCGACTTCGGTCGCAATCCTTTATTTTGTTTTAGTTTCTAGTTTTTGTATTTTTCTATTTAATTTATTTCTTTAGCGGCTTCGGCCGCAAACCTTTATTTTTTTAGTTTGGTTTGACTAGTTTCAAACCAGACTTTTTATTTCTTTTCTTTTTCTTGTATTGTTAATTGTATTGAAAAAAAAGAGGAGTTTATTGTTTTTCTTTATTTTCGGCGGCCTTCGGGCGCCATTTTTATTTTTTTGTAAAGTCTTTCGAGACTAATTTTTGTCTGTTATTTGATCTAGGTTGTTTTAGTTTTTTCTATTTTTGGTAAACTTTTAGTTTATTCAATAGCCTTTGATATTTGATTTTCGTTTTTATTTAACTTCTTGCCCTTTTTTTTGCTTTCGCCTTATCCCAGCTCTTTACGACATAAGTCCAGTTTTCCTTCTTTTTTGAAGGATGGCCGACGCAATGAGTCGGTCAGGCGTTAAGAAGGACCTCTTTGGGGCGGCTGCTAAAGCCGACCCTCCAGATAAAATGAAAAAGAAAAAACGGGGAAATCCGTCCCCCGATAAACCAGTCCAGGCCAGTGCTATCACTGACAAGGAGGAGGTCATGCAGGTCTCCAACTCACCCAAAAATGACAAGGTGCCGAAAGAGGCACAATCCAAGACAACAGCCGAGGAATCGCCCTCTTGCTGGAAGTCCCCCCCGAGTTGTATCGTGAATATCGCGGAGTTCTTGGAGAAGGCAAAGGATTATGCCCATCTTGTAAATAAAGATGGCATCCTTAAAGACGTCCAGGAACTACAGATATTCGAACAGAGAATGGTGACCGTTTTCGCGGTCGACAGGCGTACGCGCAAAATCTGTCGTTCCACGAAAGACACAGTGATCAAATCACTTTTGTCCCTGGGGATAAAACCCCAAAGAGTTATTAAAGGTGTAAAGTTTTTTATGTGGGACGTGCTGCTGCCCACGCCAGAAGATTGCCTAGATATGGCAAAACGTGAATTGATCACGAAAGATCTTATCTTGCGAACCGAATATCTAGGTAGGCGAAGGACCAGGGTGGCGGTTTTTGAGGTTCCTCCTCAAATTTCTGGAGAGCTCCTGGCTGCATTTTTTATGCAGTATGGCCAGATTTTAGGGGCTCTCTCGGACAATTTGAACGGGGGGTGGACTTTTGACATAATGATTGATGAGGCGGCCTTCAAGTCCATCCCAAACTGTCTGGATTTTGGCAACCGGAGATTGCCAGTCATTGTGACTGGCAGAAAACCAGTATGCTGGAGGTGTGGAGTGACTGGTCATCTCTCCTCCTCCTGCCCAGGGAAGAAGGCCCCTGGAGCTCCGGTTGCTGGCGACCCAAATCCCCCTTTGGCCGACACTGAAAAATCCGCGGCGCCTGTAATGGGCCTACCTACTAAACGGACCGGTGGGGAAAATCCCTCGGTTGGGTCGATGCCCTCGTTACCCCTCAAACCAACGCCTTCCACAAGTGTGGATAAGGAGAAGGATGAGGGGGAATGGCGTGTAGTAGGTAGGGCCAAAGGGAAGGTCCAGACAGCGGGACCTCTGTCCCAGCATAACTCCAGGGATAAACCCACCTACATCCCCATTCCCTCTACCAGCTCTGAGGGCGACGCCTCGGCGTCTTACGAAAAATCAGCCACAGCAGCGCAAAAACTCAACGAGCCTAGCTGGGAGAAAATTTTAAACCTCAAAAAACTGAAGGACAAGATCGACGCTAAAAGGGCTAAGAATTCAAAGTCGCTGGGGGTGCCCTGCCCCTCATCCTCTGCCCCGTCTTCCCCTTCAGGTTCCATCAAAACATTTGTTAAACCACCTCCGCCCAAATCTCTGACAAACTCGCCAACAAGAGCCAATTCATCAAAAACTCCGTCCCCTTTTAAGACCTCATCAGGCATCACTCCCTCTCACACACCCACATGCACACCCACTCCTACTCCCTCTCATTCTCCTCAAAAAAAGAGGGAAAGAAGCCCAGAGTTGCCTGCAGTAGCCGAGAAGAGGAAGAAGAAAGTCAAACCGCCATATCTCCCAGGGGAAGACGTCTGCCGTGTATCCGGGGAGCAAGTTGAAAGGGTCTGCGGGCAGACTAAAAACCCGAGGCCGCTGAAGATTCTTTTTAACTTCCGGCACATTAATGGAGTTGATGTGGAGGTGCCGGAAAAGTTTAAAAATGCCCGTAGACTCCTGACTGTTGTCCGATCTGGCCCGGGTACGCGGGAGATTTGGGGCATGATCGAGGAGGCGAACTCGTCCCTGAAATTGGTGCCCCCAGCGGCTGTTTATGAGCCAAATTTAGACCCAACTAAAAATTGTAAAGGGAGGGTCCCTGTTTTTGTTCACCCTTCCCTGTATAGGGCTCTAAAATTAACTTATCCTGCGGACATCGGCGGTCTGTCTCATGGTGATACCGTCGACAATGAGATGGCGTCAGGATCAATGGGACAGGCTGTCGGTGTCCTCACCCCAGCAATGTTCTACTCTGATGGGCGACCCTAATCGATTCGATAATGGCACTCTGGTTAGCTAGTTTGAATGTCCGAGGCCTGAGGTCGGAGTCTCGAAGGGTGAGACTCGTTCGCGACCTTCAGAGCCTCGGTGTGAATATATGTTGTGTGCAAGAGACCCGTTTTTCTTCTCGCGATTATGAAGGCATTCTGTCTAAGGAGTTTACTCTTTATTCAGCATGTTTTGATGGACGCTCGAGGGGTGTCTCTTGGCTGGTGAGCAAGTCTTTGAAGGCTGCGTGTGCTCTTGTCTTCGCAGATCCGGCGGGCAGGCTTTGCGTGCTGGATGCTACCATAAAGGATAAGGCTTTGCGTTTCATTGGGGTTTATGGGCCCAACATCCAGGCTGAGCGACTTGCTTTGTTTCGGCAGATCGAGCCGTTTATGACGACATCACGTCGGTTAATCTTAGCGGGGGATTGGAATGCCGTCCTTGACCCCGATATAGATCGTATAGGGTCAAAATATAAACCGGGTACTAAAAACTGGGGAGTGGAACATTTTAGGGGCTTTGTCGATGGGTTTGATCTTATCGACAAGTACCGGAATGAACACCCTCAGCGGGTAGTGTGGACTTGGACAAATAGTGGCAGCTCGGCTGTAGGTGTGCTTGCGAGCTACCTCGACCGAGTTTTAATTAGGAGAGTCGATGTAGGGCTCTTAGGGTGTCCAAGTTTTCATTATATAGTTTATACGGATCATAGGCTTGTCCGGGTCCGTGTAAACTTAGATAAGCCTAAGGTTAGGATGACTGGTTACTGGAAATTCAATTGCTCGTTATTTGGCGAGCAGGATTTCCGGGACCAGTTTTTACTAATGCTACAAAGGGAACTGTCGGGGGCTGTGGTGGGAAATGCCTGGTGGGACAAACTTAAATCTAAAATTCGAACGTTTGCTGCCGATTTTAGTCGTCGACTCAGCGTAGATAGATTAGCGGCGCAAACGGCTTTAGAGCAAAGAGTCGATCGGGCTGTGAAATCCCGTGATAGTGGGGAAGTAGTCCTAGCTAAGGCAGAGTTGGCCTCCTTGCTTACCAAGAAGGATCAAGCTCTGGTAGTTAGGGCTAGGTTAAAAAGAATGTCCTCTGAGGCGACGAATATGGCCGCGGAACTGCGTGCAGAGGAAAGTAGGAATGCTTCAAGACGGCATATCGCGAGCGTCACATTGCCGGGTGGGCGGACAGTGACTACAAACTCGGGCATATGCGAGGCTTTTCGGGATTACTTTCGGGATCTTTTTACCAGGGAGCCCGGTCTGAGCTCTGCTCAGTTCGACACCTATTTAGCTGACTTTCCCTGCCTTGAGGCAGCTGAAGCGGCTGGGTGCGAGGGTCCCATCACTGAGTCGGAAATCTGGGAAGCGCTGAAAAAGGTCGGCCTGGATAAGTCTCCGGGATTAGATGGTCTTCCTTACGAAGTTTACTTGAGGCAGTCGCCCGTTTTTGTTCCTTTGCTGCAGCTGGTCTTCAACAACTGGATGAAGCAGGGGTCTATACCTCAACGCTTCACCAGGGGTGTGATCAAGTTGCTGCGTAAGGGCAAAAGCGGTGGGGATGGGATAGGTAACTTTCGCCCTTTAACGATGTTAAATACAGAGTTAAAGATTTTGGCTAAGGTCTTGGCTAACCGTTTGCAGCTTGTCCTGTCTAGTCTGATTGGCTCCGAGCAGACTTGTTCTGTGAAGGGCAGGACTATTCAGGACAACCTTCATATGGTGCGCCTGATCATCGAGAAAGTCGACAGTGAAGCCGCGCTGATCAATTTAGATCAGTCCAAGGCCTTTGATAGGGTTGACCATCGATTCTTGGAGGCTGTTCTTTCGGCTGCCGGTTTCGGGCCGTACTTTCGCTCCTGGATCCGGCTTATGTATGCGACTCCCGGTGCGCTGGTAGAAGTGAACGGGGTAAGATCGGAACCTTTCGTATTGTCTCGATCTATTCGTCAGAGTTGTCCGCTTTCGCCTATGCTTTACGTTCTTGCGTTGGAACCTTTCCTTCGCAAGTTAAAGGCGAATCCGGTCCTACGCGGAATCTCTTTACCTGGTGCTACCACCTCGGCCAGGTATTCTGCCTATGCTGACGACGTTTCGGTTCTTGTGTCGAGCAGAGCCGAGATTAGCGAAGTCAGCAGAGAAATCAGTGGGTATGAGATGGTGACAGGGGCCAAGATCAACCGCGATAAGTCTGTTGGCTTGCGGTTGGGTGCGTGGAAGGGAGTTTCTCTTCCCGGACCATTCAGCTGGACGGACGGGCCGATCAAGATACTCGGCGTCTGGTTCGGTCCTGATATCCAGTTGGATATGAATTGGTCGGAGGTACGAGAGAAGGCAGAGATCGCAATTAATTTGTGGTCTCGGAGGAATCTTTCCTTGAAGGGGAGGGCGGAGGTATGTGTTTCACATATCTACCCGATTCTCCTTTACCGACTCTCGGTACTTCCACTTCCGTCTACCACAGTACTTTCATTAGTACAGCTTTTGTTCTCTTTCTTGTGGAGAGGCAAAGCTCCTAGGGTATGTCGGGAGATCTGTTGCCTTCATCCCTCTGAAGGCGGTCTAGGTATGCCTAGCATTGAGATTCGTCTCGATATGCTTCGCATCGGGTTCCTGGATCGTTTGTGTCGCGATTCGGATGACGGGGGCGCCTTCTGGAAGGAAGACGCCCGTAGATCCTTTCCATCCTTGAGAAGTGTGCACTCGGGCGAGGAGGAGGCTGGCCGTTTGCCTCGTGCCGAGTGCTCCTTCTACCGTGAATGTCGTCTGGCTCTGAAACACCTCTTACGGGCGACGGTTGGCCTCCACAACGTCCAGGCGTTGTCTCGTAGGGCATTATATCAGGTGGTAGTCAGGGGGTCCGTTCATGATGATTTGATTGACGAGCTCGGTCTTACGAAGCGGGAGGCTCGCTCAATCTGGCCTTGGGCTTCCGGGTTGAAATGTCTCAACAACGATGAGGCATCCCTCACCTGGCTGGTGATACGTGGGGCCCTCTGGGTCGGCAAAAGACTTTGCGCAGCGGGTTTGGAGAAATATCCAAACTGCCGACGTTGTGAGGGGGAAGTCGAGACCCTTGGTCACGTCTTCTTTCATTGCAAGGCGGTAGCACCATTGTGTAAGTTTGTTGAAGGTCTCATGGTTCGCATGTTGCAGGGAAAGTTTTTCGTCCTCGAGGCCGCTTCTGTTTGTAGCAATGTGGCCCCGCCGTTAACAAAGTCTGAACTTTATGTGTTCCACTGCTTGCTAGGAGTTATGAGAGTCGTGATTTGGGTGACACGTCAGAAGGGATTCTATGGAGGTGAGAAGTTCACTTCTTCCCTACTAATCTTGTACTTTAAGCATCAGCTTAAAGTCAAGATTAGGACGGAAAGGTGGCGACTCTCTTCATCAGAATTCGGCAAAAGGTGGGTAAATCTTGCGCGAATGTGTAGAGTGAGAGGAGCTGACCTAGAGTGGCACTTGGACCTCGGTTAGGTGCAGGATTTCGTCCCTCATGGGTTGAACAGAGCAACCCGTCCCGATATTAGGCTAGTTTAGGTTTAGTTTGAATCTTTAGTTTCTCGTTTCTGGTTAACTTAGCTAGGGTATGTATGCTCATCGGCCCCCTTTTATTTCTGTCCCTATTTTTCTTTAGTTTAATTCCCCATCCCCTACCTCGTTAGGTGGTCAGTCACGTCAGTTCTCTGGTGGTTGCGGGATGACTTTCGTTTCGTGTGTGTGTTTTTCGTAGTTGTTAGTGTGCCTAAATGAGTGTGTGCCTGTGTGAGTGATTTTGGAAGGATGACTGTGTTTTACTTTTTATAATCTCGCAATTTTTTCGTCCAGTTAACTGATGTTACTGCCACACTTAGGTACTGTGGGGGTTTTTATTACTAATCTTATTTTGTTTTGTTTTACTTGTATATATTATTATTGCATATTGTAAATAATCATTGGGGTTTTTTTAAATTGTTATTCCCCCCCCCCACAGACTTTGAATTGTACATATGGGGTCTAGTTAGAATTTCACAGAGAATTTGAGGAATTATGGTGGATGTAGTAAGAAAGGTATGGAAGAATGTGTTGTTTTGGTGCTAGGACTATTGTTGGTATGTTTGGGTCAGTGTTTGTGACTAGCTAAGTTTTTATTTAAGACAGTGGATGACCGTCCTTCCCCAACCCCCTTTTTCGGCCTTGTGCCACATTTTGTATATATTTTATATACAAATAAATATCGTCAGCGGATCGAACGCGACTCCTGTTTCAGTTCATTTGGGACAAGTTTTTTGACCGGTGAACTTGTTGTTTTTTATTGGCGTGAAAGACTTTGACATATTTTGGATTTTTAAAAAGTATTAACACAAGTTAAGTTATCTGTCAAGTTTTTATTTTCTTTTGTTTGAATTTACTTTTTTCTCTTGGCTTCGGCCAACATTTTTTATTTTTTATTTTTTTAGTCCGGTTTGACTAAAGTCCTACCGGCTTTTTATTTCTGTTTATTTGTTTCTAGTACAGTATAAGAAAAGAAAAATTTTTGTTTTAATTTATACTCTCTCCTGTTTTATTTTTCAATTTAATTAGCGACTTCGGTCGCAATCCTTTATTTTGTTTTAGTTTCTAGTTTTTGTATTTTTCTATTTAATTTATTTCTTTAGCGGCTTCGGCCGCAAACCTTTATTTTTTTAGTTTGGTTTGACTAGTTTCAAACCAGACTTTTTATTTCTTTTCTTTTTCTTGTATTGTTAATTGTATTGAAAAAAAAAGAGGAGTTTATTGTTTTTCTTTATTTTCGGCGGCCTTCGGGCGCCATTTTTATTTTTTTGTAAAGTCTTTCGAGACTAATTTTTGTCTCTTATTTGATCTAGGTTGTTTTAGTTTTTTCTATTTTTGGTAAACTTTTAGTTTATTCAATAGCCTTTGATATTTGATTTTCGTTTTTATTTAACTTCTTGCCCTTTTTTTTTTGCTTTCGCCTTATCCCAGCTCCTTACGACATAAGTCCAGGTTTTCTTTTTGAAGGATGGCCGACGCAATGAGTCGGTCAGGGGTTAAGAAGAACCTCTTTGGGGCGGCTGCTAAAGCCGACCCCCCAGATAAAATGAAAAAGAAAAAACGGGGAAATCCGTCCCCCGATAAACCAGTCCAGGCCAGTGCTATCACTGACAAGGAGGAGGTCATGCAGGTCTCCAACTCACCCAAAAATGACAAGGTGCCGAAAGAGGCACAATCCAAGACAACAGCCGAGGAATCGCCCTCTTGCTGGAAGTCCCCCCCGAGTTGTATCGTGAATATCGCGGAGTTCTTGGAGAAGGCAAAGGATTATGCCCATCTTGTAAATAAAGATGGCATCCTTAAAGACGTCCAGGAACTACAGATATTCGAACAGAGAATGGTGACCGTTTTCGCGGTCGACAGGCGTACGCGCAAAATCTGTCGTTCCACGAAAGACACAGTGATCAAATCACTTTTGTCCCTGGGGATAAAACCCCAAAGAGTTATTAAAGGTGTAAAGTTTTTTATGTGGGACGTGCTGCTGCCCACGCCAGAAGATTGCCTAGATATGGCAAAACGTGAATTGATCACGAAAGATCTTATCTTGCGAACCGAATATCTAGGTAGGCGAAGGACCAGGGTGGCGGTTTTTGAGGTTCCTCCTCAAATTTCTGGAGAGCTCCTGGCTGCATTTTTTATGCAGTATGGCCAGATTTTAGGGGCTCTCTCGGACAATTTGAACGGGGGGTGGACTTTTGACATAATGATTGATGAGGCGGCCTTCAAGTCCATCCCAAACTGTCTGGATTTTGGCAACCGGAGATTGCCAGTCATTGTGACTGGCAGAAAACCAGTATGCTGGAGGTGTGGAGTGACTGGTCATCTCTCCTCCTCCTGCCCAGGGAAGAAGGCCCCTGGAGCTCCGGTTGCTGGCGACCCAAATCCCCCTTTGGCCGACACTGAAAAATCCGCGGCGCCTGTAATGGGCCTACCTACTAAACGGACCGGTGGGGAAAATCCCTCGGTTGGGTCGATGCCCTCGTTACCCCTCAAACCAACGCCTTCCACAAGTGTGGATAAGGAGAAGGATGAGGGGGAATGGCGTGTAGTAGGTAGGGCCAAAGGGAAGGTCCAGACAGCGGGACCTCTGTCCCAGCATAACTCCAGGGATAAACCCACCTACATCCCCATTCCCTCTACCAGCTCTGAGGGCGACGCCTCGGCGTCTTACGAAAAATCAGCCACAGCAGCGCAAAAACTCAACGAGCCTAGCTGGGAGAAAATTTTAAACCTCAAAAAACTGAAGGACAAGATCGACGCTAAAAGGGCTAAGAATTCAAAGTCGCTGGGGGTGCCCTGCCCCTCATCCTCTGCCCCGTCTTCCCCTTCAGGTACCATCAAATTCGTCAGACCACCTCCGCCTAAATCTCTGACCAACTCTCCAACAAAATCCTGTACCTCACAAACTCCTTCCCCTTTTAAGACCTCATCAGGCATCACTCCCTCTCACACACCCACATGCACACCCACACCTACTCCCTCTCATTCTCCTCAAAAAAAGAGGGAGAGAAGCCCGGAGTTGCCTGCAGTAGCCGAGAAGAGGAAGAAGAAAGTCAAACCGCCATATCTCCCAGGGGAAGACGTCTGCCGTGTATCCGGGGAGCAAGTTGAAAGGGTCTGCGGGCAGACTAAAAACCCGAGGCCGCTGAAGATTCTCTTCAACTTCCGGCACATTAATGGAGTTGATGTGGAAGTTCCAGAAAATTTCAAAAAAGCCCGTAGACTCCTGACTGTCGTCCGATCCGGCCCGGGTACGCGGGAGATTTGGGGCATGATCGAGGAGGCGAACTCGTCCCTGAAATTGGTGCCCCCAGCGGCTGTTTATGAGCCAAATTTAGACCCAACTAAAAATTGTAAAGGGAGGGTCCCTGTTTTTGTTCACCCTTCCCTGTATAGGGCTCTAAAATTAACTTATCCTGCGGACATCGGCGGTCTGTCTCATGGTGATACCGTCGACAATGAGATGGCGTCAGGATCAATGGGACAGGCTGTCGGTGTCCTCACCCCAGCAATTTTCTACTCTGATGGGCGACCCTAATCGATTCGATAATGGCACTCTGGTTAGCTAGTTTGAATGTCCGAGGCCTGAGGTCGGAGTCTCGAAGGGTGAGACTCGTTCGCGACCTTCAGAGCCTCGGTGTGAATATATGTTGTGTGCAAGAGACCCGTTTTTCTTCTCGCGATTATGAAGGCATTCTGTCTAAGGAGTTTACTCTTTATTCAGCATGTTTTGATGGACGCTCGAGGGGTGTCTCTTGGCTGGTGAGCAAGTCTTTGAAGGCTGCGTGTGCTCTTGTCTTCGCAGATCCGGCGGGCAGGCTTTGCGTGCTGGATGCTACCATAAAGGATAAGGCTTTGCGTCTCATTGGGGTTTATGGGCCCAACATCCAGGCTGAGCGACTTGCTTTGTTTCGGCAGATCGAGCCGTTTATGACGACATCACGTCGGTTAATCTTAGCGGGGGATTGGAATGCCGTCCTTGACCCCGATATAGATCGTATAGGGTCAAAATATAAACCGGGTACTAAAAACTGGGGAGTGGAACATTTTCGGGGCTTTGTCGATGGGTTTGATCTTATCGACAAGTACCGGAATGAACACCCTCAGCGGGTAGTGTGGACTTGGACAAATAGTGGCAGCTCGGCTGTAGGTGTGCTTGCGAGCTACCTCGACCGAGTTTTAATTAGGAGAGTCGATGTAGGGCTCTTAGGGTGTCCAAGTTTTCATTATATAGTTTATACGGATCATAGGCTTGTCCGGGTCCGTGTAAACTTAGATAAGCCTAAGGTTAGGATGACTGGTTACTGGAAATTCAATTGCTCGTTATTTGGCGAGCAGGATTTCCGGGACCAGTTTTTACTAATGCTACAAAGGGAACTGCCGGGGGCTGTGGTGGGAAATGCCTGGTGGGACAAACTTAAATCTAAAATTCGAACGTTTGCTGCCGATTTTAGTCGTCGACTCAGCGTAGATAGATTAGCGGCGCAAACGGCTTTAGAACAAAGAGTCGATCGGGCTGTGAAATCCCGTGATAGTGGGGAAGTAGTCCTAGCTAAGGCAGAGTTGGCCTCCTTGCTTACCAAGAAGGATCAAGCTCTGGTAGTTAGGGCTAGGTTAAAAAGAATGTCCTCTGAGGCGACGAATATGGCCGCGGAACTGCGTGCAGAGGAAAGTAGGAATGCTTCAAGACGGCATAACGCGAGCGTCACATTGCCGGATGGGCGGACAGTGACTACAAACTCGGGCATATGCGAGGCTTTTCGGGATTACTTTCGGGATCTTTTTACCAGGGAGCCCGGTCTGAGCTCTGCTCAGTTCGACACCTATTTAGCTGACTTTCCCTGCCTTGAGGCAGCTGAAGCGGCTGGGTGCGAGGGTCCCATCACTGAGTCGGAAATCTGGGAAGCGCTGAAAAAGGTTGGCCTGGATAAGTCTCCGGGATTAGATGGTCTTCCTTACGAAGTTTACTTGAGGCAGTCGCCCGTTTTTGTTCCTTTGCTGCAGCTGATCTTCAACAACTGGATGAAGCAGGGGTCTATACCTCAACGCTTCACCAGGGGTGTGATCAAGTTGCTGCGTAAGGGCAAAAGCGGTGGGGATGGGATAGGTAACTTTCGCCCTTTAACGATGTTAAATACAGAGTTAAAGATTTTGGCTAAGGTCTTGGCTAACCGTTTGCAGCTTGTCCTGTCTAGTCTGATTGGCTCCGAGCAGACTTGTTCTGTGAAGGGCAGGACTATTCAGGACAACCTTCATATGGTGCGCCTGATCATCGAGAAAGTCGACAGTGAAGCCGCGCTGATCAATTTAGATCAGTCCAAGGCCTTTGATAGGGTTGACCATCGATTCTTGGAGGCTGTTCTTTCGGCTGCCGGTTTCGGGCCGTACTTTCGCTCCTGGATCCGGCTTATGTATGCGACTCCCGGTGCGCTGGTAGAAGTGAACGGGGTAAGATCGGAACCTTTCGTATTGTCTCGATCCATTCGTCAGGGTTGTCCGCTTTCGCCTATGCTTTACGTTCTTGCGTTGGAACCTTTCCTTCGCAAGTTAAAGGCGAATCCGGTCCTACGCGGAATCTCTTTACCTGGTGCTACCACCTCGGCCAGGTATTCTGCCTATGCTGACGACGTTTCGGTTCTTGTGTCGAGCAGAGCCGAGATTAACGAAGTCAGCAGAGAAATCAGTGGCTATGAGATGGTGACAGGGGCCAAGATCAACCGCGATAAGTCTGTTGGCTTGCGGTTGGGTGCGTGGAAGGGGGTTTCTCTTCCCGGACCATTCAGCTGGACGGACGGGCCGATCAAGATACTCGGCGTCTGGTTCGGTCCTGATATCCAGTTGGATATGAATTGGTCGGAGGTACGAGAGAAGGCCGAGATCGCAATTAATTTGTGGTCTCGGAGGAATCTTTCCTTGAAGGGGAGGGCGGAGGTATGTGTTTCACATATCTACCCGATTCTCCTTTACCGACTCTCGGTACTTCCACTTCCGTCTACCACAGTACTTTCATTAGTACAGCTCTTGTTCTCTTTCTTGTGGAGAGGCAAAGCTCCTAGGGTATGTCGGGAGATCTGTTGCCTTCATCCCTCTGAAGGCGATCTAGGTATGCCTAGCATTGAGATTCGTCTCGATATGCTTCGCATCGGGTTCCTGGATCGTTTGTGTCGCGATTCGGATGACGGGGGCGCCTTCTGGAAGGAAGACGCCCGTAGATCCTTTCCATCCCTAAGAAGTGTGCACTCGGGCGAGGAGGAGGCTGGCCGTTTGCCTCGTGCCGAGTGCTCCTTCTACCGTGAATGTCGTCTGGCTCTGAAACACCTCTTACGGGCGACGGTTGGCCTCCACAACGTCCAGGCGTTGTCTCGTAGGGCATTATATCAGGTGGTAGTCAGGGGGTCCGTTCATGATGATTTGATTGACGAGCTCGGTCTTACGAAGCAGGAGGCTCGCTCAATCTGGCCTTGGGCTTCCGGGTTGAAATGTCTCAACAACGATGAGGCATCCCTCACCTGGCTGGTGATACGTGGGGCCCTCTGGGTCGGCAAAGGACTTTGCGCAGCGGGTTTGGAGAGGTATCCGGGCTGCCGACGTTGTGGGGGGGGGTCGGGACCCTTGGTCGCGTCTTCTTTCATTGCGGGTCGGTGGCGCCATTGTGTGGGTTTGTTGGGGGTCTCGTGGTTCGCGTGTTGCGGGGAAGGTTTTTCGTCCTCGGGGCCGCTTCTGTTTGTGGCAGTGTGGCCCCGCCGTTGGCAGGGTCTGGGCTTTGTGTGTTCCACTGCTTGCTGGGAGTTGTGAGGGTCGTGATTTGGGTGGCACGTCGGAGGGGATTCTGTGGAGGTGGGAGGTTCACTTCTTCCCTGCTGGTCTTGTGCTTTGGGCATCGGCTTGAAGTCGAGATTGGGACGGAGGGGTGGCGACTCTCTTCATCAGAATTCGGCAAAAGGTGGGTAAATCTTGCGCGAATGTGTAGAGTGAGAGGAGCTGACCTAGAGTGGCACTTGGACCTCGGTTAGGTGCAGGATTTCGTCCCTCATGGGTTGAACAGAAGCAACCCGTCCCGGTATTAGACTAGTTAGGTTTAGTTTGAATTTTTAGTTTTGCGTTTCTGGTTAACTTAGCTAGGGTATGTATGCTCATTAGCCCCCTCTTTTTTTTTCTGTCCCTATTTTTCTTTAGTTTAATTCCCCCTCCCCTCCCTCGTTAGGTGGTCAGTGACGTCAGTTCTCTGGTGGTTGCGGGATGACTTTCGTTTCGTGTGTGTGTTTTTCGTAGTTGTTAGTGTGTCTAAATGAGTGTGTGCCTGTGTGAGTGATTTTGGAAGGATGACTGTGTTTTACTTTTTATAATCTCGCAATTTTTTCGTCCAGTTAACTGATGTTACTGCCACACTTAGGTACTGTGGGGGTTTTTATTACTAATCTTATTTTGCTTTGTTTTCTTGTAAATAGTTCATTTATTTTGTAAATATTCATTGGGGTTTTTTAAATTGTTATCCCCCCCCCACTGACTTTGAATTGTACATATGGGGTCTAGTTAGAATTTCACAGAGAATTTGAGGAATTATGGTGGATGTAGTAAGAAAGGTATGGAAGAATGTGTTGTTTTGGTGCTAGGACTATTGTTGGTATGTTTGGGTCAGTGTTTGTGACTAGCTAAGTTTTATTTAAGACAGTTGATGACCGTCCTTCCCCAACCCCCCTTTTTGGCCTTGTGCCACATTTTGTATATATTTTCATATACAAATAAATATCGTCAGCGGATCGAACGCGACTCCTGTTTCAGTTCATTTGGGACAAGTTTTTTGACCGGTGAACTTGTTGTTTTTTATTGGCGTGAATGACTTTGACATATTTTGGATTTTTAAAAAGTATTAACACAAGTTAAGTTATCTGTCAAGTTTTTATTTTCTTTTCTTTTTATTTTCTTTTGTTTGAATTTACTTTTTTCTCTTGGCTTCGGCCAACATTTTTTATTTATTTTTTTAGTCCGGTTTGACTAAAGTCCTACCGGCTTTTTATTTCTGTTTATTTGTTTCTAGTACAGTATAAGAAAAGAAAAAAGTTTTTGTTTTAATTTATACTCTCTCCTGTTTTATTTTTCAATTTAATTAGCGACTTCGGTCGCAATCCTTTATTTTGTTTTAGTTTCTAGTTTTTGTATTTTTCTATTTAATTTATTTCTTTAGCGGCTTCGGCCGCAAACCTTTATTTTTTTAGTTTGGTTTGACTAGTTTCAAACCAGACTTTTTATTTCTTTTCTTTTTCTTGTATTGTTAATTGTATTGAAAAAAAAGAGGAGTTTATTGTTTTTCTTTATTTTCGGCTGCCTTCGGGCGCCATTTTTATTTTTTTGTAAAGTCTTTCGAGACTAATTTTTGTCTCTTATTTGATCTAGGTTATTTTCATTTTCTCTATTTTTGGTAAACTTTTAGTTTATTCAATAGCCTTTGATATTTTCGTTTTTATTTAACTTCTTGCCCTTTTTTTTTTGCTTTCGCCTTATCCCAGCTCCTTACGACATAAGTCCAGGTTTTCTTTTTTAAGGATGGCCGACGCAATGAGTCGGTCAGGGGTTAAGAAGAACCTCTTTGGGGCGGCTGCTAAAGCCGACCCCCCAGATAAAATGAAAAAGAAAAAACGGGGAAATCCGTCCCCCGATAAACCAGTCCAGGCCAGTGCTATAGCTGAGAAGGAGGAGGTCATGCAGGTCTCCAACTCACCCAAAAATGACAAGGTGCCGAAAGAGGCACAATCCAAGACAACAGCCGAGGAATCGCCCTCTTGCTGGAAGTCCCCCCCGAGTTGTATCGTGAATATCGCGGAGTTCTTGGAGAAGGCAAAGGATTATGCCAATCTTGTAAATAAAGATGGCATCCTTAAAGACGTCCAGGAACTACAGATATTCGAACAGAGAATGGTGACCGTTTTCGCGGTCGACAGGCGTACGCGCAAAATCTGTCGTTCCACGAAAGACACAGTGATCAAATCACTTTTGTCCCTGGGGATAAAACCCCAAAGAGTTATTAAAGGTGTAAAGTTTTTTATGTGGGACGTGCTGCTGCCCACGCCAGAAGATTGCCTAGATATGGCAAAACGTGAATTGATCACGAAAGATCTTATCTTGCGAACCGAATATCTAGGTAGGTGAAGGACCAGGGTGGCGGTTTTTGAGGTTCCTCCTCAAATTTCTGGAGAGCTCCTGGCTGCATTTTTTATGCAGTATGGCCAGATTTTAGGGGCTCTCTCGGACAATTTGAACGGGGGGTGGACTTTTGACATAATGATTGATGAGGCGGCCTTCAAGTCCATCCCCAACTGTCTGGATTTTGGCAACCGGAGATTGCCAGTCATTGTGACTGGCAGAAAACCAGTATGCTGGAGGTGTGGAGTGACTGGTCATCTCTCCTCTTCCTGCCCAGGGAAGAAGGCCCCTGGAGCTCCGGTTGCTGGCGACCCAAATCCCCCTTTGGCCGACACTGAAAAATCCGCGGCGCCTGTAATGGGCCTACCTACTAAACGGACCGGTGGGGAAAATCCCTCGGTTGGGTCGATGCCCTCGTTACCCCTCAAGCCAACGCCTTCCACAAGTGTGGATAAGGAGAAGGTTGAGGGGGAATGGCGTGTAGTAGGTAGGGCCAAAGGGAAGGTCCAGACAGCGGGACCTCTGTCCCAGCATAACTCCAGGGATAAAATCACCTACATCCCCATTCCCTCTACCAGCTCTGAGGGCGACGCCTCGGCGTCTTACGAAAAGTCAGCCACAGCAGCGCAAAAACTCAACGAGCCTAGCTGGGAGAAAATTTTAAACCTCAAAAAACTGAAGGACAAGATCGACGCTAAAAGGGCTAAGAATTCCAAGTCGCTGGGGGTGCCCTGCCCCTCATCCTCTGCCCCGTCTTCCCCTTCAGGTACCATCAAATTCGTCAGACCACCTCCGCCTAAATCTCTGACCAACTCTCCAACAAAATCCTGTACCTCACAAACTCCTTCCCCTTTTAAGACCTCATCAGGCATCACTCCCTCTCACACACCCACATGCACACCCACACCTACTCCCTCTCATTCTCCTCAAAAAAAGAGGGAGAGAAGCCCGGAGTTGCCTGCAGTAGCCGAGAAGAGGAAGAAGAAAGTCAAACCGCCATATCTCCCAGGGGAAGACGTCTGCCGTGTATCCGGGGAGCAAGTTGAAAGGGTCTGCGGGCAGACTAAAAACCCGAGGCCGCTGAAGATTCTCTTCAACTTCCGGCACATTAATGGAGTTGATGTGGAAGTTCCAGAAAATTTCAAAAAAGCCCGTAGACTCCTGACTGTCGTCCGATCCGGCCCGGGTACGCGGGAGATTTGGGGCATGATCGAGGAGGCGAACTCGTCCCTGAAATTGGTGCCCCCAGCGGCTGTTTATGAGCCAAATTTAGACCCAACTAAAAATTGTAAAGGGAGGGTCCCTGTTTTTGTTCACCCTTCCCTGTATAGGGCTCTAAAATTAACTTATCCTGCGGACATCTGCGGTCTGTCTCATGGTGATACCGTCGACAATGAGATGGCGTCAGGATCAATGGGACAGGCTGTCGGTGTCCTCACCCCAGCAATTTTCTACTCTGATGGGCGACCCTAATCGATTCGATAATGGCACTCTGGTTAGCTAGTTTGAATGTCCGAGGCCTGAGGTCGGAGTCTCGAAGGGTGAGACTCGTTCGCGACCTTCAGAGCCTCGGTGTGAATATATGTTGTGTGCAAGAGACCCGTTTTTCTTCTCGCGATTATGAAGGCATTCTGTCTAAGGAGTTTACTCTTTATTCAGCATGTTTTGATGGACGCTCGAGGGGTGTCTCTTGGCTGGTGAGCAAGTCTTTGAAGGCTGCGTGTGCTCTTGTCTTCGCAGATCCGGCGGGCAGGCTTTGCGTGCTGGATGCTACCATAAAGGATAAGGCTTTGCGTCTCATTGGGGTTTATGGGCCCAACATCCAGGCTGAGCGACTTGCTTTGTTTCGGCAGATCGAGCCGTTTATGACGACATCACGTCGGTTAATCTTAGCGGGGGATTGGAATGCCGTCCTTGACCCCGATATAGATCGTATAGGGTCAAAATATAAACCGGGTACTAAAAACTGGGGAGTGGAACATTTTCGGGGCTTTGTCGATGGGTTTGATCTTATCGACAAGTACCGGAATGAACACCCTCAGCGGGTAGTGTGGACTTGGACAAATAGTGGCAGCTCGGCTGTAGGTGTGCTTGCGAGCTACCTCGACCGAGTTTTAATTAGGAGAGTCGATGTAGGGCTCTTAGGGTGTCCAAGTTTTCATTATATAGTTTATACGGATCATAGGCTTGTCCGGGTCCGTGTAAACTTAGATAAGCCTAAGGTTAGGATGACTGGTTACTGGAAATTCAATTGCTCGTTATTTGGCGAGCAGGATTTCCGGGACCAGTTTTTACTAATGCTACAAAGGGAACTGCCGGGGGCTGTGGTGGGAAATGCCTGGTGGGACAAACTTAAATCTAAAATTCGAACGTTTGCTGCCGATTTTAGTCGTCGACTCAGCGTAGATAGATTAGCGGCGCAAACGGCTTTAGAACAAAGAGTCGATCGGGCTGTGAAATCCCGTGATAGTGGGGAAGTAGTCCTAGCTAAGGCAGAGTTGGCCTCCTTGCTTACCAAGAAGGATCAAGCTCTGGTAGTTAGGGCTAGGTTAAAAAGAATGTCCTCTGAGGCGACGAATATGGCCGCGGAACTGCGTGCAGAGGAAAGTAGGAATGCTTCAAGACGGCATAACGCGAGCGTCACATTGCCGGATGGGCGGACAGTGACTACAAACTCGGGCATATGCGAGGCTTTTCGGGATTACTTTCGGGATCTTTTTACCAGGGAGCCCGGTCTGAGCTCTGCTCAGTTCGACACCTATTTAGCTGACTTTCCCTGCCTTGAGGCAGCTGAAGCGGCTGGGTGCGAGGGTCCCATCACTGAGTCGGAAATCTGGGAAGCGCTGAAAAAGGTTGGCCTGGATAAGTCTCCGGGATTAGATGGTCTTCCTTACGAAGTTTACTTGAGGCAGTCGCCCGTTTTTGTTCCTTTGCTGCAGCTGATCTTCAACAACTGGATGAAGCAGGGGTCTATACCTCAACGCTTCACCAGGGGTGTGATCAAGTTGCTGCGTAAGGGCAAAAGCGGTGGGGATGGGATAGGTAACTTTCGCCCTTTAACGATGTTAAATACAGAGTTAAAGATTTTGGCTAAGGTCTTGGCTAACCGTTTGCAGCTTGTCCTGTCTAGTCTGATTGGCTCCGAGCAGACTTGTTCTGTGAAGGGCAGGACTATTCAGGACAACCTTCATATGGTGCGCCTGATCATCGATAAAGTCGACAGTGAAGCCGCGCTGATCAATTTAGATCAGTCCAAGGCCTTTGATAGGGTTGACCATCGATTCTTGGAGGCTGTTCTTTCGGCTGCCGGTTTCGGGCCGTACTTTCGCTCCTGGATCCGGCTTATGTATGCGACTCCCGGTGCGCTGGTAGAAGTGAACGGGGTAAGATCGGAACCTTTCGTATTGTCTCGATCCATTCGTCAGGGTTGTCCGCTTTCGCCTATGCTTTACGTTCTTGCGTTGGAACCTTTCCTTCGCAAGTTAAAGGCGAATCCGGTCCTACGCGGAATCTCTTTACCTGGTGCTACCACCTCGGCCAGGTATTCTGCCTATGCTGACGACGTTTCGGTTCTTGTGTCGAGCAGAGCCGAGATTAACGAAGTCAGCAGAGAAATCAGTGGCTATGAGATGGTGACAGGGGCCAAGATCAACCGCGATAAGTCTGTTGGCTTGCGGTTGGGTGCGTGGAAGGGGGTTTCTCTTCCCGGACCATTCAGCTGGACGGACGGGCCGATCAAGATACTCGGCGTCTGGTTCGGTCCTGATATCCAGTTGGATATGAATTGGTCGGAGGTACGAGAGAAGGCCGAGATCGCAATTAATTTGTGGTCTCGGAGGAATCTTTCCTTGAAGGGGAGGGCGGAGGTATGTGTTTCACATATCTACCCGATTCTCCTTTACCGACTCTCGGTACTTCCACTTCCGTCTACCACAGTACTTTCATTAGTACAGCTCTTGTTCTCTTTCTTGTGGAGAGGCAAAGCTCCTAGGGTATGTCGGGAGATCTGTTGCCTTCATCCCTCTGAAGGCGATCTAGGTATGCCTAGCATTGAGATTCGTCTCGATATGCTTCGCATCGGGTTCCTGGATCGTTTGTGTCGCGATTCGGATGACGGGGGCGCCTTCTGGAAGGAAGACGCCCGTAGATCCTTTCCATCCCTAAGAAGTGTGCACTCGGGCGAGGAGGAGGCTGGCCGTTTGCCTCGTGCCGAGTGCTCCTTCTACCGTGAATGTCGTCTGGCTCTGAAACACCTCTTACGGGCGACGGTTGGCCTCCACAACGTCCAGGCGTTGTCTCGTAGGGCATTATATCAGGTGGTAGTCAGGGGGTCCGTTCATGATGATTTGATTGACGAGCTCGGTCTTACGAAGCAGGAGGCTCGCTCAATCTGGCCTTGGGCTTCCGGGTTGAAATGTCTCAACAACGATGAGGCATCCCTCACCTGGCTGGTGATACGTGGGGCCCTCTGGGTCGGCAAAAGACTTTGCGCAGCGGGTTTGGAGAAATATCCAAACTGCCGACGTTGTGAGGGGGAAGTCGAGACCCTTGGTCACGTCTTCTTTCATTGCAAGGCGGTAGCACCATTGTGTAAGTTTGTTGAAGGTCTCATGGTTCGCATGTTGCAGGGAAAGTTTTTCGTCCTCGAGGCCGCTTCTGTTTGTAGCAATGTGGCCCCGCCGTTAACAAAGTCTGAACTTTATGTGTTCCACTGCTTGCTAGGAGTTATGAGAGTCGTGATTTGGGTGACACGTCAGAAGGGATTCTATGGAGGTGAGAAGTTCACTTCTTCCCTACTAATCTTGTACTTTAAGCATCAGCTTAAAGTCAAGATTAGGACGGAAAGGTGGCGACTCTCTTCATCAGAATTCGGCAAAAGGTGGGTAAATCTTGCGCGAATGTGTAGAGTGAGAGGAGCTGACCTAGAGTGGCACTTGGACCTCGGTTAGGTGCAGGATTTCGTCCCTCATGGGTTGAACAGAAGCAACCCGTCCCGGTATTAGACTAGTTAGGTTTAGTTTGAATTTTTAGTTTCGCGTTTCTGGTTAACTTAGCTAGGGTATGTATGCTCATCGGCCCCCTTTATTTCTGTCCCTATTTTTCTTTAGTTTAATTCCCCATCCACTCCCTCGTTAGGTGGTCAGTGACGTCAGTTCTCTGGTGGTTGCGGGATGACTTTCGTTTCGTGTGTGTGTTTTTCGTAGTTGTTAGTGTGTCTAAATGAGTGTGTGCCTGTGTGAGTGATTTTGGAAGGATGACTGTTTTACTTTTTATAATCTCGCAATTTTTTCGTCCAGTTAACTGATGTTACTGCCACATTTAGGTACTGTGGGGTTTTTTATTACTAATCTTATTTTGTTTTGTTTTCTTGTAAATAGTTCATTTATTTTGTAAATATTCATTGGGGTTTTTTAAATTGTTATTCCCCCCCCCCACAGACTTTGAATTGTACATATGGGGTCTAATTAGAATTACAGAGAATTTGAGGAATTATGGTGGATGTAGTAAGAAAGGTATGGAAGAATGTGTTGTTTTGGTGCTAGGACTATTGTTGGTATGTTTGGGTCAGTGTTTGCGACTAGCTAAGTTTTAGTTTAAGACAGATGATGACCGTCCTTCCCCAACCCCCTTTTTGGCCTTGTGCCACATTTTGTATATATATTATATACAAATAAATATTGTCAGCGAATCGAACTCAGAGAGATGCCAGACTAAGCTACGCTACTCGAAACAATAACCTTCCCGCGTAAAAGGAACACCACTGACTCACCAACATCTGGCTCAAATAATCCTCTACGACCAAGAACTTTCGAACATAAAACAAACTTTGCTTACCTAAAGTGAACAGAACATTCACTACTAAAGAAGTAAAGAACTTTACGATACTTTACGCAAGTACAATCTATACTTCTAATATGAGCTTACGTACAAATATACCAAGTTAAGGGTACGCAACTTCACTTGTCCTAAACTAATCTAACACTACTTCTAACATTACACGAATACATTGAACATTAGAACAATCCAGATATTTTCATACAAACATTAACACACCAAGTTTTCGACAACATAACAACATCATTGTAAATATTGTTCAATTGTATATAAATGTATATTATTTGAATTTAATTGTTGCCTTGTTTTGTTTCATATTTTTAAACATTTTTATTGTTGAGGATGAATGTCAAGAACACAGCAGCCTAACAACCAAAAAAGCTTCTGATATCACTTAACACATTCTACTCGTCCCCAACAATGGTATGGAAAATTGATTCCAGTATATTTTTTATTGCGTGATAACACCTTCGTTATTCCGGCATACATGAGTGAGCATAACTTTCAGTGATGCTATGTAAAATTGATTCCAGTATTAGCCAAGAAAATATGTTTTTATTACATGATAACACCTTCTTTAACCCGGCATATATGAGTGATCATAACTATTTAGTGCTGGTATGGAAAATTGACTACAGTATCAGCGAAGAAAATATATTCTTTTTTGCATGATAACACCTCGCTTCATCCGTGATATATGAGTGAGCGTAACTATTTTGTGATGGTATGTAAAATTGATTCCAGTATTGGTCATGAAAATATATTTTTATTGCTTGATATCATCTCGCTTCATCCGGCATATATGAGTGCGCATAACTATTTATTGATGGCATGGAGAATTATTATACAATACTGGTCATTTTTTTATGAAACATACGCACACGTTTTCTCTCTCTCTCTCTCTCTCTCTCTCTCTCTCTCTCTCTCTCTCTCTCTCTCTAGATACACACATCAAGGAGTAAAGTGCCATACGTGATATATTCTTGGGGACAACTAGAGTCGGTAAAATGGTTAGCGGGCTTTTCTGGCTAGAACAATTATGAGTAAGTAATGAATTCGATCCTCACTAGGTGCCCCATACATTCGGCCTTTTGCCTCATCTAAGCTGCGCTTGGAAATCTCTATTTGGGGAAATCGAAGCGGTGTAATGGTTAGAAAGATTGTCTTGCCAGAACGATTACTACTGGGTAGTGAGATTGATCCTCACTGGGTGTCCCATACATTTGGCCTTGTACCACTTCTAAGATACCCTTTGAAAGTCTCCACGTTATATATGCTTGGGTGATTATGTCTCTTTCGATTCATGAATTACTAGGCAGAATATTTTCTCGCTTTTTCTCTTGCCAATTCATTCTGCAATAGACTTGATATCAATCAAGGCTATAGGACCCATTCATTTCAACTATTCAGCACTTAGCTGGGGAGGCAAGGTATGGATTCATACTTTTCCCATTGCTATTTGCGTTTAAGTAATTTTAATGAACGCGACTTGAATTCGAACTCGGCTCTTCGATTTCGCATCTCGAACTCTTATCCATTAAACCAATCTACCCATCTTGGTACTATAAAAAAGAAAATACCAGCACATATTAATTCGGCTTTTAATTTTCTCCAAAGTAATTCGCTTCTGAAGCTACACAAATTATCCGGCATTCCTGGAACTCATTTTTGAGATAACGATCGACAACCTCATAGCATTCTCTTATATTTCCTCGACGTCTTAAAATCTTTTTTCTTTCATGTGGATTTTGATTTTTGAAGAATAACAAGTCGCAAGTGGCGACATCTGGGGAATAGGGTGCTTGACGTATTGGGGAATGTTGAGATTGACCAAAAACTGGTAAACAAGCCATGGCAACTGAGGGAAGCTCTGTGTTATGCTGAGATGACCCATTCCTTCCAAACACTGCTATAAAAAAGGAAAGTGGGCCTGAATATTACAACTTATGCGCAAAAGAGTTCAAATTCAATCTGCGTCAAGTGACTTTAGCCCTGGTAAAATAGCAACAGTTCCTATACATTTTGATCTGCCCACGAAATTGACACGAGAGCCACTCCAGATAGAGATTTGAAAACAACGTGCTATGATTAAAGAAAGAAATGGTAGAAAGTGAAGATAAAGAGAGAGAGAGAGAGAGAGAGAGAGAGAGAGAGAGAGAGGGTCTATGGAAATATAAAAATTATAAAGCATTCATCTATCAATTTATAGAGTATTAGAAAGATTCCATTCATCCTCAAAATGGCACCCACAGGAAATAAAACTTCATTTTGTATGATTTTTCTTTCATTTACCTTAAAATCCCCCTATTTTGGTAGCACCTTTCACGCACGCCCCCGATATATATATATATATATATATATATATATATATATATATATATATATATATAAGGGGAGAGAGAGAGAGAGATTTTCAGTTTACACACACAGAAATACGCATGCGTGCAATTTTTTTCAGGAATATCAATGGCGATGTCAGTAATCAAGCTGGAAAGGCATCGTTTGCCTCCCATTTTCTGCTTGACCTCGTTGACAATCTAATATAGGACGTTAATGGAAAGATGTTTCTTTGACAATTGCAATAATCAGACATGAAATGCCTTTTAAATAGAATATCTATTAAATCGAAGACTTCAGCAAAGACTAACAAAATTGATATCTTATTACTTCTGAGTAAATCTTAGTATGTCAGAAGCCCACTTGTAAACTAAACTCCAGTAAGATGAACATTTTAAGTTAAAACAAAAGCAAATGAAAATTCGGTGATTCTTTTGATATAGAGCCGTAATATCTTAAAAGGTTTTCGAAAGTAAATTTTAAATAAGGAAAATCTAGCTTTTGATTAATTTAGCACAAGAATTTTCCAATATAATTTTGCGTCAGAACATCGTCCTATTTCCTCAGAGCGAGGTTACATGTATTTCAATAGATGTAGCCTCGTTCTGAGTAAATATTTCCCTTAAAAATGAATATTTACGCCGTTTGATCACAATCCTAAATATGTTAATTAAAATTATCGAATATTTTTTTCCCTTCAAGTAAGACAAAATAATTCCTAATGTTAACCGAGTTAGGTGATTTTAAGTTTGTAGTGTCTGCTTTCATGGTGTGCCACAAGGCATTAATGATGTAAATTATTAGCTAAAATTACTAAATGCCCTAGCGATAATTATATTTATCATTCTCGGGGGTTCCAGGCGTTTTATCATATAAGGTACATAAGATAATGCGACTTTAATTCTACTTGATGTAAAAGAAAGGCGAATCATGGATTCTACAAAATAAGAAATGTATTAAGACAAATTAATAAATTTATAAACGCACATATTCCATGAACTATAATTGGGCGAGATAAAATAACTTTAATTCCGTATATATCACTGTAAATTCATTTTCAAATTAGCCCTAAAATCAGCTCGAATATATATCTACTAAACTGAGTCACAATGTTAAAAATACATTTTATTATCAAAGAAGTTAATTCCAAATTATTATCTTTAACTAAATCTACACCACTAAATTTTCATAGTTTATCATGTAAAACAAATCCATGATTTTATATTTGAGGTTTTCACACAAAGATGGCGTTATTAAACTGAAAATGAGTGTAGAATATAAATATTCTAATGGTTTTCATACATTCATTACAAAAGAAAACCGTGTCTGTATATACACACAAATATATATCTTCTACGGGTTGTGTACCTTCAGGATGTCGCTTGATCATGGCTCTCTACAATTGACTGTCCTCTTTAGCTCTTAGTAAATTTATATTTTTGCTATCTCTCCTAAACCCTGTTGTGCTACCCATTCATACAAGCGCGTTATATAGGTTATGCGTTGCTTTTGTCTGTCCTTCTTGCCTTGTGAGTGTCAAATTTCTCAAGCACTCTTTCCTCATTATGTGCCATAGACATTTCAACTCTGTCATTCTGATGTTAATTATAAGTATACTTCTTGTGTCTATTTTCATTATTTAATGTTTGTTTCCATTTTTCTAAAACTTTCTTGATGCGACAACGCAGTAAAAAAAGCATATTCAAGAATGGCACTTGCACTATAGAACAAATATATATATAAAAAAATGACAACGATTTCATCAATGAATGTTTTCATTGGATTAAAAATTGAAGAAAAATTTTGTTATTTCCATAGACACTTTCCTGTTAATGACATGAAATTCATATAATTTATTTCTTCGTATCTAGGATCCCAATTTAATATATATGATTCTACTTTCATTTTATAAACAAACTTATTTAAATAAAATTACGTGTGATTCCATATACACAATATTATATATATATATATATAATTAAGTAATTCATTGAGTCTGAAAGAAACCTCAACAGAATGCAGAAAGCACTGGACGGGCGTTTCGTCCTATATTTGGGACTCATCAGCAGTGCGCATCCACTACCGAGAATTGAAACCCTGACAGTTAGGTTGTCAAGCAAACACAAAACCAACTGTTCCGACGGGCCTCGGTTACGAAAAGATAGCAAATCAGACTCAATATAGCGCCGCTCGCTCACATATTCCGTGGTGGAACTCAACTGAAGTTCTCTGTAACCATAGGACTGTGCCCCCCCGGAGCCACGACTACTATCACCAAGCCGCTCAAACTGAAGCATTAGAAGCCGGATCAAGCAATGATATACATATGATAGAAATTGATAGAAATGTATATATATATATATATATATATATATATATATATTTCTGTCATATATGATCTGGTGCCCCCGCTGTAAGTCACGATGTCCTCGACAAAATCTAGAGACGGATATGCAATGTGATATGTCCTGATCTGTCATCTAGTCTACAGTCACTTTCTCACAGACCTACCGTAGTTTCCCTCTGTCTCTTCTATAAGTATTTTCACGGCAACTGTTCCGAAGAGTTGCTTTCTCTAGTTCTTAGACTGCATGAATTTAAGCGAACTACTAGATTGGCATCTCGGTCCCAGCGTTTCACTGTTGAAACGGCTAAATGTAACCGTCTCTTCTACTCAAACAGCTTCTTCTCTCGCACTTCCCGCCTGTGGAATTCTCTTCCTCTTACTTGCTTCCCTGTTAACTATCATCTTCAAATATTCAAGTGTAATGTCAATCGACATCTGATGCCTTGATCTTGTTCCCCGTCCTTCTTTTTATCCTTTTCCCACGCCTCTTCACTCTTGTTCTCTACTCTCTGTAACTCTTGTTGGGGTGAAATGCTTATAAAATATTTATACATACACAGGATACGATGGGTATTATTGTCGCCATTTTATATTTTTAATTTCGCGCATGCCTATTGTTTGTTTTTGATTTTGTGGACTGAACAGTATTGTAGGGTCAGTTGCGAATACACATTAAACTAACTTGTGTCACACCCTTTCAGCTTAGGGCGGCAAGTAAATACCAAGTATAGTATATGTATTCGTTTCTAATGGTAAAGCTAATATGAACCGTTTCCTTATAAGGAAATATTTGACGCTCATTTACCAAACAGTCGGTGCTAATATCGGTTGCTTTTGGGGAATTAAAATAAGTTTTGAAGTAGTTTGGAAGTTCATCAGCTACATATCTCATTCGCTCAAATATTTTTAAATCATTGATCGTAGGATGCGGTTGCATACAATTGAGAGTTTAGACATATGCTATGGATATGACATTAAAAGCTATTTGATATTAAATGTTATAAGATATGTAACAATATAGAATATAGGTGAATATATTTTAGTACAAAAAGAAGTGTACACGCACCTACAGACAAACACAAAAACCTATGTATGCACCCACACACACACACTCTACTGCAAACATTTTTTCGACGATTTCAAACTAGAGTAAATCTCATAATTCTCTGCCTATATTTGGCGGTTTCAAATGAAGATCTCCAGAAGAAACATCAGTCGGATTGGAATAAATTCCCGACCTAATTAGTATATTTCGGAAGCAAGTTTTCAGTTTTAGAGGAGGAAGAGTACAAGACAATACTTAAAAAATGTAAAGGCAAGAGATTTTGGCTAACACACATAATCAAGGCTAGACAGTGTTTAAAACAAAATATATATTTAAAATGAAATCTATTTTCTATGAATTTAAAATATGTTTTGAGCAAGGACACATGGCATAGTGGATAAAGGCGTTGGTTAGATCCAGTGACAGACCCAAAGTTCAATACCCGGTTCAGGCAGTGGAGAACTTTCAGAGGGAAAATTACCAGGAGATAACTGATAACTGACATCCATCAAACATGGCTCGTGGAACTAGAACAGTCTACCCCAGTGATCGAAATAAAGGGTTCGATTCGAAATTCCAACCACCTGAAGAAGGCCGGAGCGTACAACGGCCGAAACGTTGTGACAAATATGGCGGCAAAGATGAGGACAATAGTCCGACTAATGTAAATAATGTTTTAAGCAGTTTTTTCTAGGGGTGTCATCCAGATAATTTCACAGCCATTTTTGTGAGTTATTCTGTGTGTGTGTGTGTGTGTGTGTGTGTGTGTGTGTGTGTGTGTGTGAAAAATTGTTTCAGTTGACCTCTCGGACAGTTAAAGTGAGTCTGTATGCAATAATATTACTGCTAAGGAAAGGCTCGTCGATGAAACGAATCGATTTCTCCCAGTCACCGGCTTGTTTATATGAAAATAAATAAGATTAAATTCACCTTCATCCCAGCCGTGCGCCAATGGATTAGGGGTAGATTCTCTGACTGATACCAAATCAGATGTCTACCCACACTGATGAGCTGTGAAATAGCGCAACAGTCCGTCTGTGGATGACAATATCTATCTATCTATCTATCTATCTATCTATCTATCTATCTATCTATCTATATATATATATATATATATATATGTGTGTGTGTGTGTGTGTGTGTGTGTGTGTGTGTGTGTGTGTATGCATGTATGTGTATGTATGCTCTCATTTGTGACCGAACGTAAACAGAGACAATTTTTTAGGAAATGGATTACATCCGACATATTTTTAATTTATTTCTTTAAACATTATTTTAAATGGATGCTCATATATGAGTAAATACCAATAACTCAACTTTCAAGGACACATGGCCCAGTGAATTATGGCGTTGGTAAGATCCAGTGATTATATCCAAAAATTGCGTGTTCAATACCAAGTTACAACTGTGGTGAACCAAAAAAAATTGTAGAGTTGTTTTAAATGGAAATAACTGAGACATCCCAAAGAGGGGTGTCACGTGGAACTAGAACAATCTACAACGGTGCACGAAATAAAGTGTTCGGTTCGAAGTTCTAATCACGTGAAGTAGGCCGGAGCATAAACGGCCGAAACGTTGTAAATATGGCAATGAAGATTAGAATAACAATCCGAATAATGTAAATAATATAAATAAAAATGTCATTGATTTTTCAAAATTTAAAAATACATGAACGCTTATAAAAATAATCAGGTAGCCGAAAAGTCAAGCACGCTATGGAGAATGCGAAATGACACAACTCAGTGTCTAATAAAATGAATTGAGTGAATTTTTGAATGCAAATTAGTAATATTTTTAGTTTGGGAATATTTAATGTGTTATATATTTTAAATAATATGACGTGAATTTAACAGTTTTGTTAAAATTTATTAACGTTAACATATTCATGTATATTCAGTTGGGAAAATTTATAAGTATCGATATATGAGTAAATAGTCATGTTTCGATAAATGTGCGGTGTATATGCGTATCTATATAAACATATACTCAGTTATCTGTACATATATTTCAATATAAGAATGTATGTATATATAAGCGTGTAGTTTTCTATGTCTTTTATTGAAATATATATGAAATAAAAAAGGGAAATAATTGGCTCAGTTCGAAATATTCTGAAAGATGGAAAATATAGAAAAAGCTCTCTAATGAGATAACGTTCACCGAAACCTTTACAAGAAATTCTTATTCAAATCGAAAATAAAAAAAAGTTTTTTTTTAAAGTTCTGTTTTCATCTTGATGCTTTGGCCCCCATCCAGACGAGGAGGGAGTACACAAGAACTATGATTCCAGAAAGGAAGAGGTTCAATTTTCAGTGGGTTTTTTAAATGAGTTGTGTTCGTGTCTGCCAAGAAGAAAACAAAAACTCGTTGGCGATCGAAGCAGTGTCGACGGCACCGACGATGCGAGGATCTGGTTGGGGTTTAGATAATGATGTTAACTGGCGCTGATTCTGCCAGACTCGAAGTTTTCTCGATCATCAATTCGTCTATTGTATTTCTTTCAATAATTTGCTTCGGGGTTAATATCCATATACATATTTACATACAATAGATACACATATTTATTGTATATTTGATTGCTTATCTGTAAATTCATTATTTGTATTAGCGTGAACCATCCCCATACAAATATGTACGTGTATTCTTAAAAGAATCACATAGGAATGTAATAATAAACGAATATATATATATATATATATATATATATATATATATATATATATATTCCGAAGAGGATAGAATCCAGGTAGAACTCAATGTCCAGGATAGAGTAAGGATATGATATAAAAGGCTCAAAAACTAATATTCTGTGGTTATAATTTATTACATTGGAATCGTAATCACGATACAAATCATCAGACCTACAAATTCAAAAAGAAATCGGATTTTCGGATGCCTTTTTGAATTTGAATTTGTAGGTCCGATCATTTGGATCGTGAACCTTATTTATATATATATATATACATACATACATACATACATACATACATACATACATATATATATATATATATATATATATATATATATATATATATATATTGAGCCTTTTAAATTATATATATATATATATATATTTATATGAAGAAATATACTCTTAAGGTGTGCTATATTTATGGGATAAATGATCAATATCAGAGATAGAGCGTGTGTAAATATATATATATATATATATATATATATATATATATATATATATATATATATATATGGAGAAATATACTCTTAACGTATAGTGTCCCTAAAAACTGATATCATTTTTAGTTAAATAACATATCCAATTCCCATGATATGCTACAGCGTATTTGGCAGATGCTGGACTAACGACGTAACCATTGTCGTGAAATAGGAGGTACGAATATTGATTATTTGTGAAGCTTTCTGAATTCGGTTATATCAAAGTCAAGAACTACAATCGCTCATATTTTCAAGGTAGACGGTGTATAGTAGTAGAAAAAACACTAAACATCCTACTAAATACCGGTGATATTCCTGAGGCAAGAAGAGATGAAATGCTTCGAAGTCAAAATGTCTAAAGCCAGGAATAATTCTTAGCAAACAACCTGAAAGATTTGAAAGAATAATAGCATAGAACTCTTGCCCAAAGCATATAAGAAGTAACTAAAACAAATTTACATTATTCGGGGTGTTATCCTCATCTTCATTACCATATTCACAAAGATGCAGCCGTTTTTCGACCCGGCCTTCTTGTGGTGATTGGTGTCTTCAAGGACACATGGACCAGTGGATAAAGGTGTTGGTTAGATCCCATTGACTAGACCCAAAGAGTGGTCAGATCAATACCATGCTACAACAGTGGTTAACGAAAGTTAAGTTAAAGGGGAAAAACTGAAACACGGGGAAGAGGGTGGCAATACAACAATATACCCCGGTGAACGAATTAATTTTTTCTATATGCCGGGTATCTTCAGGACGTGTGCGATAATTGCTCTTTAAAATTTCCTGTCCATTTCATAACATTTACCTCGTCAGGTAGGTTATGTTTTAATTCCCCTCTCTCTCCCACGCTCTCACAATATATATATATATATATATATATATATATATATATATATATATATATATTTATTTACATAAATATATATATATATATATAGATATTTGCATATATGTGTTTATATATATATATGAATACCACACACACGCATATATATATATATATATATATATATATATATATATATATATATATATATATATATATATATATATATATATATCTTCCAACAACCAGCCTTCTATAATTAAACAGATACCAAAATCTTTTAACCGCAGGCTTTCCAACAATTCCTCCAATGAATCCGTATTTAAAAAATCTAAGAAAGACTACGAAACAGCCCTAAAGGATAGCGGATTGCCAGCAACACTCATATACTCACCACAGAACACAAAAAAGACCAACAGCAAAAGAAATATCATATGGTTCAACCCACCGTACAGCAAAAACTTAAAAACAAACGTAGGAAAAATATTCTTCAAACTTTTACACAAACACTTCCCGGAATCAAGCACCCTACACAAAATATAAAAAAAAAACACAGTAAAAATCAGCTACAGTTGCACTGAGAAGATGGCACAAATAATAAAAAAGCACAACAGGAATATTATCAACAAACCACACGAACAAATTAAACCCACGTGCAACTGCAGAATAATGTATGAATATCTTTAAACGGTAATTGTTTACAAGACAACGTAATATACCAAGCCACGAGAAAATCACCAGATAATGAAGAAAAATTCTACATAGGAGTAACTGAAGGACCCTGGAAACAAAGAAATTATGCACACAACATGTCTTTCACAAATATTAAAAGTGCGAATAGCACAATGTTTTCTAAGTATATCTGGGAAATTATAAACAAAACATACACCACACCAAAAATATCTTGGAAAATAAGGAAATGATCATCAGCCTACAACATCCAATAAAAAACTTGGAAATTTTACTTGGAGGAAAAATAGCTATCATTGCCATCCCAGATCAAAATAAATAATTAAATAAAAGATCCGAGCTCATCTCAAAATGCAGGCATAAAAATAAATTTTACAACGTTACTTAAAAATCGAAAACGGAAAAAATAAAATGAAATATAAATAAATAAATAAACAAAATGACACGGTGATGAGGAGTATGACTGATATGGTCGAAATTAGAGAAAGAAAGGAGAGATAGGAATAATTTTAAATCTTTTTTATTAAGATAGTTAAGTGTAAGGGAGGGGGTAAAGACCAGATTAACCTATGTAATAAGCCATCTCACAGGAAACAAGATTAAGAGAAAAAAGAATTATAGATACGAGAAAGCAGAAGTGGAAGTAGATGTTTGAGAACCAAAGTGAAATAGAGTATTTCTAAAGCATAAATGAAAAGGACGAGGAAGGGTAAATTAACATATATGGGCATATTGTGGTTTATTAAAAAAACAGATTTATATATTTGGCTGTTAATGTTTGACATTAATTTACGCATTTAAAATTTTTCAAAACAAAATCAGGAAATATAGTGTAAATATACTATAAATAAATAATGTTACAATTAAAATCAAAATTTTCGAATTTTAAAATTTGAATTAAAAAAAAATGAAAATATTGAAAAATATTTTGAAATGAAACAAGATTTAAAACTAATAAGTGTATAGTTTTTGATATTGATAATAATGATAAGAAAGAGATATAAATATCGTAATAATATTAATAGTAATGTCCTAATACAGAATAACCTATGAGAGGAATAATGATAATAATAAAAATCGTACTAAAAATAATGATGATGATGATAATAGTAATAATAATAATAATAATAATAGTAATCATATTAATGAGAGGAATACGGTAGATTCATAATGAGGAAATGGCAATATTAGATCACTTATAACCTATTCAACCATATACATTCCTATATATATATATATATACATATATATATATATATATATATATATATATATATATATATATATATATATATATATATATATATACATGTGCATGTATACATCTACACGTCCAAATATACGTAAATACCTCCTTATGTAAGAACTTACATATACTTACACCAAAATGTGTATGCTTATCATACCATATGATCACTGACAAATATTTGCATAAAAACAAGGATACATATCAACACACATATGCCCGTATACAAATATCTATACTTTATATACACACACACACAAACACACACACACACACATACTCACACACACACACACACACACACACACACACATATATATATATATATATATATATATATATATATATATATATCAGCGATTGAACTTATATATAAAGGCACCGGTTGTTATTTAAAGTACAGATAATTTAAACTTCTGAAATTTGCATCGATAGTTCTTCCAAATATTAGATGTAGCTTGTTATTTTGAGATGATATCTGTGCCTGCATTTAAAGATAATCTGATTGCGATGATTTAGCAATTGCCCAGGATCATTATGTTTGATTATTAAGATTTACTCCTTAATGCAGTGGACACAACTGTCTGTAAAGTTTCTAGGAGTTCGAGCTATAGCGATAATTATCCATTTCAGCTGTGGGGTGAGTGTGTTTTCCACGAGATCCCAATAGTATTTTGATAGCGCTGTTTGGAATTTAAGGGATTCATTACTGAAAGTTTGGGGATGGGTGTAAAAGCACTGTTTCCAACTCCCAGCAGATATTCCAATATAAATTTTTTTTTTGTTTCCTATATATTTTGGTGGAGTTCATGGCTTCATTCACCACATTTTCTGTCATACATATTCCTCCCCCTGGTCATTCATTTTTTACTCTAAAAGTACATGTAGAAGTATTTTTGTAATTGATTAGCCTTAAATTATCTAATAATATTATTATAGTGAGAGTTTATAATTTTCTCTCCATTGTTCACACACATTGTTTCATTTTCAAATCAATTTTATTAATTTTTTTTCATTGTCTTGTTTTTACTAAAGTGTTTATTTATTAAATTTATGCAGTAATTTCCTATGTTGATGTTGTATAATTTGCAGAATGGAGCGTTGAACCATATAATCTTCTTTTTTGCTGTTTTTGGATTTATTTGATGTATTGTTATTTTTTCTTATTCAATATAGGTTAATGACTGTTGGAATTTACTCTTTAAGAAGGCTTGATTATATCTAAATTTGCCTTCATTAAAATTTTTTGCGGCCTGAAGACATTTTGGTTATTCTGGTGTTGATTGTGTTGGAAATTTTGTTTATAATTGCTTTGTGGAGGTTCGAGCTGACATTTATGCATATGGGTTTTGGTTTTGGTTTTGGAAGGGTTTGTAGGTTTTATTGTAGATATTAAATGGAACATCTAAGAAATTAACGATTTTAAGTTGGATGATAAGTCTGTTTAAAATCCCAGAAATTTGAACCTTTTTTTCTCTAGTTTGGAGGTTAGAAGACAATTGGTATTAAGTATATCAATAAGTCTATCATCTCTGTGAAGCCCTACATTTTTTGGTGGGGGGGGGTCTAAGAATCTACTTAGATTAGCTAAAATGTATATACATACTAAATCAGCGATATTTTGGCTAAATCATATGCTCCCATCTGATCATCGAAACTTCTATTATTTTCTTTAACCCAAGGGGTGTCATTAAATATTAGTATAGACTGTCTGGAAGCCATTAAAATTTTTATTTCGTCGAAAGTAATTTTAGTATAATTCTTAGCAAAATCTAATCTATTTTCCAATAGTTTGTTCGAAAGGGAATGGTATAGATCGATAATATTTAATTGAATAAATGAAGATTTAATCTTAGAATTTATATTCTGGCACCAATGAATGATATCCGGGGAATCTTTCCAAAAGTTTAAAGAGTATTTTTCTAATATAGATGTGTTTACTTTTTAAGGATATATTTGTAAATCTTATTTGGGGGGATTTATCCTTCTGGACCGCAGATTATTTCGAAAATTGTTTTTATGGTCCTTAAAAATAGGTAGGCGATTTTAAACTGACTTTTAGCCACCATTTCAGCAAATATATTTATATTAGAATTTAGCAGTTTCTTTATTTATAGAGGATTTACAGGGTCTGTCATTTTTATATGAGCGAGAGATTTTATTTAAAATGAGATAGTGGTATTCAGATGGATCAGTTTTGTAGATATTTTTTAATTTCTCAGTTTTGATCCATAATTTCTTTGAGTTTTTGATATATCTAATGTCTTTTTTTAGTTGGGAATGGAATGGGTTGAATTTCTTTTTGAAAGATATTTTTTGATTAAATTGATCAAGTCATGCTCAAAAGGTTCTAATAACTTATTACTAGTTGGAGTTTCTTTTTGGATTTCAAGTTAAAAGTTTCATTGTGGTTTTTAGGTTTGTTTTGATTAAAGTGGAACTAGAGTTTCCATCTCATTCTTTTAATGAGATGAATATTTTTCGCTTAAGGAAATGGTGAACGATTGTACAGAAGTTTAAGGGATGCTATTGACGGAATCATCCGTCGGAAATTATTCCATTTTTTGGTTGAAAGTGTGGACTCTTAAAGTGATCCGACGTGAAGTAATCCAATAAGAGCTCAACTTAATTGTATAAGGAGTTAAGTAATGAAAAGTTTGTTAATCCGTATGGATAATCCCAAGGAGGATGTGATCCAGAGAGCTCAGTGTCAACATAGAGCAATTATTAATTCAATTTAAACAGAAAACAGACAACCTTAAACGTCCATTGTTTATAATTTGTTTCCCCAGGTATATGGTTTTTACCTGGTTTATCAGACCGTACTTCCAAGTGTGAAAAAATGTTTTCAATTTATATATATTCCTTATACACTTTTGAGGGGTAGTTTTAAGTTGGTGTAAGGTGATATAGAGAGAGGGGGAGGAGGAGTATGACAGACATGGTCGAAATTAGAGAGGAAGGGAGAGATAGGAATACTTTTAAATCTATTTTTATTAAGATATTTAAGAGTCAGGAAGGCGGGGGGTAAGGTCTAGACATTGGCCTATTTAATAACTCACAGGAAACGAGATAAAGAGAAAAAAGAGAAGATATAAGAAAGTCGAAGTAGTGAGTGTGTGTGTGTGTATGTATGTGTTCAATTGCACACAAGCATCCACAGACAGACATATATAAATACTGAAAATTTAAGTTTTTAATTACTAAAAATATTTTTCAGTAAATAAACTTAGATTTCATAGGCCATCGAAAGGAATATGCTGCTTTTTACTACTTTAGATATTGATGAAGATAGGGAAGCTTAGATAGATAGATAGATAGATAGATAGATAGATAGATAGATAGATAGATAGATAGATAGATAGATAAGAATAGACTAAGATAGATAGATAAGAATAGACTAAGATAGATAGATAGATAGATAGATAAGGAATAGACTAAGATAGATAGATAGATAGATAGATAGATAGATAGATAAGGAATAGTCTAAGATAGATATATAGATATATAGATAGATAGATAGATAGATAGATAAGGAATAGACTAAGATAGATAGATAGATAAGGAATAGACTACAATAGATAGATAAGGAATAGACTAAGATAGATAGATAGATAGATAAAGAATAGACTAAGATAGATAGACAGATAGATAGATAGATAGATAGATAGATAGATAAGGAATAGACTAAGATAGATAGATAGATAAGGAATAGACTACGATAGATAGATAAGGAATAGACTAAGATAGATAGATAGATAGATAGATAGATAGATAGATAAAGAATAGACTAAGATAGATAGATAGATAGATAAAGAATATACTAACATAGATAGATAATGAAAAGACTAAGATAGATAGATAGATATAGATATAGAATAGACTAAGATAGATAGATATAGATAAGGAATAGACTAAGATAGATAGATTGATAGATAGATAAGTAATAGACTAAGACAGATATATAGATTGATAGATAGATAGATTGATAGATTTGAAGGAAATTGACACGTATACATACATTTGAACAAAGTTACGAAAATGACATATATTTTATCAAAGACGCAAAAAACACATATGTCCAATTAAATGTATATGAATATAATAGTACACATTGAGGTGAACACCGAGCGGCGACAATCTGTTTCGTGCGTTAACGCGCGCTCTTCCGGCCTGAAGACTGTGTTCAAGCATCATATGGACTGTAGCCGTACGATATTGATCTCAGTGTACACATTCTTATTTACATATGCTCTGTTATTGATAAAGAAATAACTTGAAGCAAAAGACTTGTTATCCTCCAGAGTTTTTTTGTTTCTATAATAGCATATCAACACCTTATGGGTCATTTGATGCCTGAATTTGAATTTTCTTAGGAGTTTTGGAGCAATACATATGTCATCCTGCATTCACAATGGAATACATAGTAGATGATACTTTGTTTATATAAATATCTGTGCAGACACAATTACTAGTGGCGGTGATATGTGTGTTATATATTGTTCTTTGTGGAAGTCATATTTTAGATGTCTTCAAGAGATTCTAGGATGGACTATGTCATTAAACATTTCATTCATTTCAGTTGTTTGTTTGGTTGTTTTTATTTTGTTTATTGAAATATCAACCTCTTAAATGCCGAAATCAAAATATTTTAAACACTAATTTTTGTCTTCAGCTCTATATATTTTGAGCTTAATTGTATGACGTCAGCTGCAGATAAAATGCATTGTTTGCCATTTGGCTTTAAAATGCATTGTTAGCATTTTTACTATTAAAGTGTATTTTTATACTTCATGAAGTTTTGATTTTGGTTTTGGCGTTCACTTTTCGTCCATAGCTGGGACCCCTAACAGGTGCGACAACCGCTGGGCAGGGTGGACACTGGAACAACATCAATTAATAGGTGGTTTCCACTTCACAAAGCCTCTCATCGCCCGATCACTGGCTTTGTTGCCGGATGTCGTTTATCGTCATACCCAGGATGATCTGAGGTTTTATACATTCTTATTGAACCACAAAAAATGTAAACTACTATTTTCCTATATCTGGGATCCCAAGAGGTGCTACCAGCTCGGGTCATAGTGGATTTAAGGAGCGGCAGCAATTAAAAGGTGGTTCCACACTCCTCAATCCATCCAATCTTCCGATCAGAGACCTTACTGCCTGATGTCGTTTATCGTCATAAACAAAACTGATTCTACAGTTACTCACAATGCCATGAACTGAGCATATGGCTAACAGGGAGGGTTTAAGAAAACAATCAGTACGAAACAGTTGAAATGAGAAAAAAATGTACATTTTATCTGTAATTGAAAGCATATAATTTCGTTCCATATATATTTGGTTGAATCTATAAAATTGAGTTCAAAATATTTAGATTTCGTGATTAAGTAAGCCATAGAAGTTGCTATGCCGCTAAACATAATCCAACAAACAGCTGAAATAAATGACTCTTGGATAATTTGACATTCACCGCAACATATTGGGAGAAAGAGAGTCATAGGTTAATAGCTAGTAACCTACCTAATAGGCTTCTGTTAATGGATGGCAGAAAAGTAATTCTAAAGGACGGTGAACAGACAAATCTTACTAACATCTACAATGGATAGATTGTTTGGGAGGACCGTGATTGCTCACGTCTGGAAGAGACTCAGTACATCAAAAAAGAACAAATATCAAGTCGACTGACGTGTTGTGGCTGTTGCCTTTCTCGATAGAAATAACGGCGTCCAAACAAAAATAAGAGTCCTAATTACTCATTCACATTTGAAATATTAATTCTAACGTGTACTCAGGTCCGGTTGCAGGAATGTAATCGACGCAGAAACTGGTAATGTTTAGGTGAGTTCATGTTTTCACCTGCGTTCACTTTCTCACAAATATTAATTGGAAAAATGCATGGATCAACCTCTACCTCTAAGTGCTAAAAGGTAGGGTAGATCGGATTATCGAGCCGCGAGTGACAGTTTTATCATTTTAAGAGTGTTTCATGATTCTAGAAAATGAAAACAAAAATTACACCTTTGTGCAAATTAATTGAAACAAAACAAATAGTTCCATTAGTATTAACTTTTTTCTTATTTTCCCAATGAAAGATGACCCAGCGTACATATTAGTACATCATTTGTCCATTCCATGAGTCGTTCCTTGCAGATTGATCACAGATTCTGGGATTGAATTTAAACAAGGAGAGTTTCTGTGTCAATCTATATCATTTTGATTTGCTCACTGATAAGGCTTGTTAGTGTGTTCGTGCTCCGTTACAATTTTCTAACGCTTCCTCGGAGTAAAGTCCATCGCACATAATGACCATAGGACAACTAATCGACAGTCGAAACAATAATGTCTGAGAGTGATAAAAACGGAGGCCATCCCGGATGAAGCAATATTTTTCAAGGCCAAACAAATTTCATCATACACCCCGAAAATAGATTCATATTACTGCACACCACTGCAAATAACCTAACCTGAGGCAAAATAGAAATCGATTACACCCTGTCAAACCAGTGGGTCTATAACTGGCCGTATAGTGAAAGAAAGGAAAGTAAAGCTATTGTTTCAATTAATTTTCACAAGGGTGTAGGCAGGAATTGTTTTTACCAAAAATAAGTGTACAGTTGGCGACTATCTGCTCTGAGTCTGCGTGTAATTTGGAATCGGCGATCCGAGTTCAAATCTCGGGTTAGTCTGTTGCGTTTACTTTCGTACTAATTCTCTTGGGAATTGCATAAGTCTCTCTCTTTTCCCCGGACCCAGCTACGTATGAAATAACAGGGAAGACGAGTCTCTCTAGACTTAGGTGGTAACCAGTCTAAGAGAATTAAACCCCAAACAGTGGAGAAGACAACGGGGGAACCACTCCGTTTTCTTTCCCACAAACGCGAGGAAATTGTTAGGTATGAATATGAATCTGTGGAGAATCATGATTGTTTACGTCCTAGTGGGACAATTATTAAACTAAAATAATAATTTCAATAATGTTTGCTGTACATTGTTTACGGGTCGGCAATTATCTGTTTCTTCTCTATTCATGACTCGGTAGGAGGAAGCTGGTAAGTAGGAGGATGTCTGGGAGAAATAGCGAAGCAGACGAACAACAAATATGGGGAGTTGCAATGATGCTAAGAAACAAGGGCTTACTGAGACATGCAAGTCCCCATAACAAACGGGCGTATATTTTATTCACAATATCTAAGAGAAGGAAAACTCAGAAAACCATGAAGTAGTTTAATAGATACTTGCCCATCATCCTTTTAATGAACTCTTGACTGTTCCCATATATTACAAAGAAAATGAATTTGTCTATATTTCTGAGATGAGGTATTATGTACAGTATTTACATTAGTCGGACTATTGTCCTCATCTTTGTCGCCATATTTGTCACAACGTTTCGGCCGTGAGTGTGAGTTCAATACCCGGTTCAGGCAGTGGAGAACTTTCAGAGGGAAAATTACCAGGAGATAACTGATAACTGACATCCATCAAACATGGCTCGTGGAACTAGAACAGTCTACCCCAGTGATCGAAATAAAGGTTTCGGTTCGAAATTCCAACCACCTGAAGAAGGTCGGAGCGTACAACGGCCGAAACGTTGTGACAAATATGGCGACAAAGATGAGGACAATAGTCCGACTAATGTAAATAATGAAAATGAATTTGTTTGGTGCCCTGATCACCTGCGCCGTGAAGGGACTTAGCATAGCGAAACATGTCAATATAATCTTCTTATATTACTTTCGCTTAGAAAGTTAAACGTTAGAAGTATCGATATATACAAGATGGTGTGGAAAAGGTTCATGCACCGACCAAGAATACATAAAAAAAATTTATAATATTTCACTTGTTTAGAATTTGGAAAGTGCATCTTGGAAAGAAATTTTCAGCACCCTTTCGCCGATTTAGATATACATACAAGTTGGTCTTTGTATTATATTAGCTGTCATTAACTGGGCCTTTTGTATCTCAGTTTCTTTTCGAAAGTCACTTGCACAGGTCAAACCCAATATCTTCTTGACAGTAGATATATATCAATGAATGCCAATGCGACTCACTACAAGGAAATTGGATTCATGCTTTCAACGCAATCTTAATCATTTTTCATTTTTATCTGAATCATTTTTCCGGATTGTTACCAGCTGTGAATACCGACACCTTCGCACATTGATGTATAAAAACGAATTGCGATGACTGAGAGATTCAGCGTTGCTTTGGGGAAGGCAAATGGAATGAAAAGCCTGTTCAAGACATCTGCCATCTTTAAACTGACCACTGAGTAATGCGTTTCCGGTTGTCTTCGATTGCACTTCTTTTTCAATGGCCGAACAACCAAGAGAGACAAGCAGAGACGTTGACAGGGATTATTGCCCGCGTTTCTCAAACAGAAATGGAGACGTTCGTCACACTTTCCAGTCGAATGTCATTCTACTGCTTAGGATAAATTATTCAAGCACAGAGTGAGTGAGTCACCCGAAGAAATATTTAATATTTGAATTTATGAACGAATAAAAGTCAAATAGTGAATAGTATTTAAAAAGACTAGCAAATAAAATGGAATAGAAGAAGAAAAAGAAGAGAAGGAGGAGGAAGAGGAAGAGGAAGAAGAAAAAGAAGAAAACTCCAAAGAAGAGGAAGAAGAAGAGGAGAAAGAAGAAGAAGAAAAAGAAGAAGATGAAGGAAAAAAGGAGAAAGAATAACACAAAGATGATGAAGAAGAAGAAAAAGAAGATGAAGAAAAAAAGGAGAAAGATGATGAAGAAGAAGAAAAAGAAGAATATGAAGAAAAAAAAGGAGAAAGAAGAAGACAAAGAAGATGATGAAGAAGAAGAAAAATAAGAAGAAGATGAAGGAAAAGGATGAAAAAGAATAAGAGGAAAAAGAAGAAGAATAGGAAAAAAAGAGAATTTAAAAAATGAAGGAAAAGAGAAACATTAGTCTTAGAAGATGACAAAAGAAGGAATGTTGCAGACGAAATAAGAGAAGAAAATCAAAATAAAGAATGAGAAAATATCGAAGAAAAAGAAAGATGACGAGAAGAAGAAGAAAACGTGAAGAACTAAAACGAAGAAAGAAAACATGGAAAAAATAGAATATTGACTCGTATAATAAAAATGACGTTTTTAAACAAATATATTTGTAACGACAAAACCACAAAAATATTGGAACGTGTCTTAATCTCTTATATAAATGTTTTTGCATGTTTGTGTGATGTTATATAAATTATGGAATGGACTAAATCCAACATGTATTTTAATATATTTATTGTTTATGCGTTATATTTATAGATACAAATATTTAAATAAACGATGTGTTTATAATAAACAGCATTAATAACATTTACCGGCCTGAATGTCTGTGAAATGTCATAGAAAATATTTGCATTCCGACAGGAATCGTGACCGTACCCTCACGGAAGCGTCATGTAGCCTAACGTGCTATACTAGTTTAGCTACAGGTGAAGCAATAACGTTTCCTCTGTAGCTAAATGTTATAGCACGTCAGGCTATATGATGTTTCCGTGTAAGATACAGGTTCGAAACATGTCGGAGGACACATATATTCTATGGAATTTCTCGGATATTCAGGTCGGTAAGTTTTATTAATACTGTTTATTATAAACAGAGCATTTACTTACATATTTGTATCGACAAAAATAACGTATACACAACAAATATATTAAATTAAATTTATATATATAATTGTTTGTAAGTTGAAGTTCAAGTGTTTGTTTTCGTTTAAATATCTGTGTATATGGGAAATTTCACGTTGTAAACAAAGAAAAACAAACAGAAAAGTGTTTAGAAAAGAAGACATCTTACAATTAGAAACGAAAGAACAAAAAATAAAATGTAAAAGAAATGAAGAGAAAAATTGTTGAGTCTTGACTCAATGTTGAATCTCGCCTATTGCATGGAATAATAATGCAACACAAAATGTACTTGGAACAAAAATGTATTATAACAAGAAAGAGTACACAATAAGTACATATAGTATTTCTGTATATTTCTGGGAAGACGTTCCTGGAGAATGTGTTGACTAGTCGCAGTCGATCAGAGTCTCTAGTTGGATCTCGTGATTCCCTTTTCTTCCTTCTCTCTCGTCTTCCGGTATCAACCATTATTTATATAGTTGGTAGTCACCTATGCAGATTAGGTGGATTCCACCACAACAAAAATAAAGAAAAGAAAATGCTGGAAAATATATGAAGGAAGACAGTAATGAATATGAAATGATAAGAAACAATTGATAAAGATGTCCCTGTAATTTATTTATACATATATATATATATATATATATATATATATATATATATATATATATATATATATATATATATATATAAATGTTGATGCATGTTTCATTAAATAATATAGACAGGTTTTGTCTATTTATTTTAAGTAAGTTCCTTTCTTATTCTCTGATAAGTTTAATAACAATATCATTGGAAGATGAAAGGAAATCACCATATTGATACATGTTTAAATCCAATTTAAGCTTTCGGCTTACATAAGCCATTGTCAAAAATGACAGTTACATTTCAATATATCAATCAATACACGAACGAAACAATAATGATAGTCTGTTTTTGTTGCATGAAAAATTTCAAAGCAACGACAAACTCGTGTATACGAGACGCAGAAGCGAAAATCGCGTCGCAGCTCGTGACGTCACACATGTCCACGCGAGAGTGGAAACGAGAAGTAATATGTATGGGAAGCCTTTGGTATAAACCAGTGTCTTCTGTTATATATATATATATATATATATATATATATATATATATATATATATATATATATATATATATATATATATATGTCAGGACACTCGTATTCGAGGATACCTGTCTACTAATGGCCGCTAGCCATTCTCTTTTTGCAGACTCTTACTTAGGCGTATTTGTGGTTATTCCACACCCACAGAGCCAACCTGTGGTTTATACTGGGTTGACCTTAGTTACAGTTTCCGGGAAAGAGCGTGATCAACAATTTGAACAAGGCCACGATGACTTGCGATTCCGTGCTAGCACAGCTATCGACGGCACCCAAGGGTTCCGTATACTCACAAGTCTTTGGTCGTGGTATGGTTTTCAGGCACTATGCAAAGGTGCTGCATGCTGCGATCAACCCCTCGTGTCTGATAACATCAGGATATCTGGAACCCGTGTCTCATGGTCAGAATTCGAACGTTCTAACCACACGGCCACGTACCCTTCATCTTGTATTTACTGGATAAAATATCGCTTTAAACCGATAATCTCCTCTACTCTTGATTGACTGTCTTAGCCTCTCTTTAAGCAATATGTTTCTTATTCGAATATTTCCATTTTCTGTCTCATTCATCACGCATCTCTTCCCAGACATTCTCTAAAATATCACCTCCGCAAAATCACATCTCCTCTGAGCAGATTTCAAATTCCGCGAGCGATTTCAGCCCCACAACCAGAGAAAGACCCACCCTTCAACAACTGGAACTCAGTTTCACCAAAGCGTGAGTTTAGCGCCAAACTCACCATTTATTATTCTCATTTCGCCTTCGCTACGCGTCACTTTTTTGTTCCACATTTGTATTCACTTCATTTTTTTCTTCTTCGGCCTTACTCGATTTCTTAGCCATCGGGAATGTTTGATCGTAGCCAGCAGGGGGCGCTTTGAGATTTCAAAACCAATTTAGAATTTCACGAATGACCGGAGACAAGGCGAATAGAGTGGGTCACACTCCAGTCCACAGAAATGTGATCAAGTATAGGAAGACGCAGGCAAAGTGCCACCTAGCGGCTATAACGTCAACTTACCATTACAAATAGAATTAGAAGTAGCACTACAGAAGTTCTTACTGTGGCCTTGGCATAATAAAAGAGGTTGATTCCGATTATGGCTTGATAAGACACCGTTTTGTCTAAGAATATTCTGATGGAATAATTTTGTTAAAATCAAAAACAGTGCCGATACAACCTTTGGTGAGTAGGGTAAAACTGTCTGGCTATTTCGATTTCGTTTTTATACTGATCTGAGAATAATGCAGCCGAATTAACAATGATGTTTTAGTAAGCACTGTATAGCATATATATATATATATATATATATATATATATATATATATAGATAGATAGATAGATAGATACATATGGACTGTTCTGAGTCTGATAGATAGATAGATAGATAAGAGTACTATTAGTAAAAGAATTCCTTCAATGTTATTTTATTGGATTGCGCTGTCATAATTTGCTATTTGTGGCATTTCAGATGTTGAGCCGTCGCGCTCATAAAACATATTGTTTATAACGTCATTAAAGATATTGTTCTGGCAAAATGTCGTTTCACATGAAAGTGGTCAGAAACCAGAAGTGTGTCAATGAAATACTCCATGAGGAAAAAATCCACTAATTGAGTTTTACGAGCGTTTACATGTATATATTCAGCAAATTTTAGCAATTTAACTATTTTAAACCAATATTACATGTGAGATGGCAAAATGTTCTATATTGTCACAGAATATAACCTCATCCACTTTTAAATGTTCTAAACAAATTATAACCGTAAGCAATATGGGATGAACCTCAAGTTTGAAAAAAGGATTACACAGAGTTCTGCTTAGTTTGAAAGCTGTAAATTTGTACTGAAACATGTTTGTTAAGACACAGTATAAAAATGGGCGAACATCGTCAATTTCTGAAAGTTAGAGTACAGAAATAGTAAAATCAGGGGTCATGTAAATACACATGCGCACCTACCAAATTCTATGTGCAACATATTCGTTGAGAATACAAATATAATCGCTCATCCACATGCAAGAAAAGATTAAAAATAATGGAAGCATTATTAATTTAAAAAAATGAAAATGATATCAACTATGAACACAGCCACAATATGCTGACCGTGTTTGGAAAATAAATAATTCCTATAACTCTACATACATGCATAAACAATCCATATATTTAGTTAAAAGTAAAAATAAAATCATCCTTGATAATGGCAAAAAGCGCACGGATATGTAAAATATTTGGAATATTTCTACATAATCTGCATCTAAAACAATGAATATTATAAGAACACTATAAAATTAAACAGAAAACGTAACCAAAGTTTCTTGTCAGTCGATTTTAATGAAATTTGTAAAAAAGATTGGTTGCTTCAAAATTATAGAATAATAGAAATAGACAGAAATGATAACGAAAAATACTCGAGTAACATGAAGAAAAATGGATTTTGTGTCTCAAAACACTATTTTCGGACGGATTTAACCACAAATTTAACAACACAGATATAATTAATATATAATCTCATAAAGCAAGTCCTAGCCTCATTTCGCAACCAAACAAGAAAGGCATGCTTGCAGAGATTTTGAGGTATCACCCATACACACACACTCACACAAATATATACACATACAGACATCACGCAAAGACACTCCCCAAAATCTAAGATAACGTACACTTAACATCCCATTCCTAGCAACCAATACAACTGTCAAAATAACCAAAGGAGGGAATTCCAAGACTCAGGAATCTACCAGCCACTATTTAAAAAAACAATAGACAGAGGTCGTTTAACAATACAAGGAATGACCAAAGTTAAAAAATAAAAGACATATGAAAACTACAGATAAAGTTCATTTTCCCAGAGAAAGTCATACACTCCTGTATTTTTGTATTTTTTTGTATCATGACCATCGCCAGGAAAAAAACTATCCCTGCTTTTTAATAGCAGGGATATTTTTTTCCTGGCGATGGTCATGATGGCCGAAATTAGTCGAGGAACCTAACAGAGATAATAAAACAAAAATATTAATGTTACACACAGTGTGCTTATATTGTTTATTGTTCAATATATATATATATATATATATATATATATATATATATATATATATATATATGCATGTTGAAATAATTCGCCCACAACACGAACTGGGGTTTCAATCTTACGGTCTCATTAGGTGGATTTTTTGCTAAATAATAAATTACTATTCAAGCCCGCTTATATAAATTCAGTTGGCGCCACAAAGTTAAATTATCAGAATTGGAGTGTTGAGGAAAGAGAATATCCGTTCATTAATATGGCCTAATACTTGTGTGTGTGTGTGTGTTTATATATATATATATATATATATATATATATATATATATATATATATATATATATATATATATATATATATATATATATATATATGTGTGTGTGTGTGTGTGTGTGTGTGTGTGTGTGTGTGTGTGTTTGTCAGTTATCAGTTATTTATACACAGATGTCCTCAGGGACACATGGCACATTGAATAAAGACGTTACTTAGATCCAGTGATAGGACCCAAAGTGTGTGAGTTCAATACCCGGCTAAGGCAGTGCAGAACATTCAGAGGGAAATCACCAGGAGATAACTGATAACTGACATCCATTAAACATGAGACGTGGAACTAGAACAGTCTACCCCAGTGGGCGAAATGAAGGGTTCAGTTCGACATTCTGACCACCTGAAGAAGCCCTGAACGTTCAACGTCCGAAACGTAATAAATATGGCGACAAAGATGAGGACAGTAGTCCGAATAATGTAAATGATGAACACGTGGCTTATATATAGAACCCATTAAATGCAGTTTTGTTTCGAATATCCTCTTTCTCTCACTTCCTCTCTCTCTCTCTCTCTCTCTCTCTCTCTCTCTCTCTCTCTCTCTCTCTCTCTCTGTGTGTGTATGTTTGCTATTCGCTGGACATGGTTAATCATCGATTTCCACATGTATTCATATTGACTTAATCATATAAGTTCGTGTACTATAGCTTTAAATGAGCATTATTCATATAAAAGAAAAACTCTAATTTGTTCCGGGGTTTAAGCAATATATATTTAAGTATCACGCCTTTTGGTGCAGTGAAACTGAAATCTAGTTTCTCATAGCATTACTCTTGCTCTGTGTCTATACTTCAAAGTGGTTCTTCTACACTGGGTACTTGACATGAAATAGTGTTCAGCAAATATGTCTGACGGATCCTCTGTGGGGAGCAGTATTTATTACACTCATCCTGAAGACCGTTATATATGTGGTGAATGTGTCTTTCATACTTATCCCCAAAATGTGTCCTCTTGTCAGAATGGGACACAACTTATAGATAATATATATGCGGGTACCCAAATATTTTTTCTTAATCATATAATCCCAAGCAAAGCAACGGAAACGACTAACACGAAAGGGGTCACTGAGAGTGAACGAAACACAGAGAGACAGAAGTTGATGATTGACTTTACATTTAAAACTTTAAAGATATCAATTTCCAGAAAAGCAAGAAGTCGGAGAATCTTCCATCAGCGTGAAAAGTGACAGGATGTCAAATGAGCTAACACCTTACGATTGATTCTAGCAATTGCAACAGTGAAAAGATGAAAAATATCTGTCAGTCTAGTACTGCGCTTAAATTCGTAAATTTAACTGCCAAAGAGGAAATCTCATCAGAAAAATTACTGACCTACAGAAAATACACAGTGAACTACATCATTGTAGAAATTAATTGAAACAACCGCTTTAGTTTCATTTGTTTCACAATTTGGTCAAATATAGACCCACTGGAATGACAGGGTTTAATCGATTTGTATTTTTTTTCTCAGATTAGGTTATTTGCAATGGCGTGCAGTAATATGAATCTATTTTCGATGTGTGTGATGAAATTTGTTTAGCCTTGAAAAATATTACGTCATGATTGCATCAGATTTTTATCACGCCCAGACACTATTGTCTCGAGTGTCGATTAGTTGTCCTACGACCATTGTCTGCGATGGACATTACGACAAGTGGGGCGTACGAAAATTTTAACGCTGCACGAAAACACAGGCAAGCCTTACCAGTGAGTAAATACAAGTACATAGATTGGCTCAGATACTCTCATGATTTAATTCCAATAGAGAATATTTGGTCAATTTGCAAGTACTAAAATTTGCACTGGCTCATGTGTCATTGGAGAAATACGAAAAAAGTAAATAATAACGGAATTATTCGTTTTGTTTCAATTAATTTGCTCGAAGATGTCTGTTACGGCGGTAATAAAATGACCGAGATTTGTTGCAGATTCTTCTTTGGTTTCTGTCAAGAGTATCTACATGTATAGCAGAATACCGAAATCAGACGTTGTAATAATATTCGATGCAGAGAAACACGGTAGATTTATAAATGTGCAACGTTCTGAGCAACAGACACAGCAAATTGTATCAATGAAATCGTCGCACTACATGCCAGTGTAAACCCTGACTCGGGTAAGGTGCAGTGATTTTACTCTTCGTGGGGTTAGCATCATACTGACGGACAGAAGACAAAAATATTATTAAATGACAGCAGCTTCGTTTTGATGATGTTGAAATTAACAAGCCATTTCTTGCCCCAGTTAACAACAGATTGAATGTCTACGTCTGTCTATATTTCTGAAATGAGATATTTTAAATATTTACACTATTTAAATTTATCGGACTGTTGTGCTCATTTTTAATATCATATTACATGATGATTCGGCTGCTGTAGGCGCCGGCCTTATACAGGTGATATATGTTTGTTAAAGTAATACAAAAAGTAATTTGAGCTAAAGAGTTGTGAGTTTAATACCTGGAAGCAACAAAAGGAACAAAGAATTGGATGATCCAATGTAGAATAATTAATAAAAAATATATGCCGGATAGAAAAATATAATAATGCTTTTACACAGAATAGTCTAATATGAAGCTTCGTGATTATATATAGACCAAACTGAACTGAACAAAGTATATATATATATATATATATATATATATATATATATATATATATATATATATATAAATGCAAGAATCTTCGGTAAAAAGAATCGCGTTCTCTCAGTCACTGTGTGTTTATCTAAAAATAAATTCGCTTAAGTTCACCTTCATCCCTGCCGCATGACAACGGCTTAAGGGTAGAATGTCAGACAGACGCCAATTCAGCCGAGTTTTGATCCTAGCTAGAGACAACCGGACGTCTAGCCACACTGACGACTTCTGATACAGCAAAACAGTCTGTCTGTGGGTGAAAATATATGTGCTCCTGAGAAATTTATTTCGGTTGAGCTCTTTGGGGAGGAAATGTGAGATTGGTTAACAGTAACTATTACTACTAGTAATGCAAGAATCTTCGCGAAAACGAATCGAGTTCTCTCAGTCACAGGCGTGTTTATCTAAAAATAAATACGCTAAAATTCAACTTCATCCTGTCGCGCGTGGTAGAATCTCAGACTGACGCCAATTTAGCAGGGTTTTGATCCAAGCTAGAGGAACCGGACGTCTAGTCACAATGATGAGCTGTGATACTGACTGTCTGTGGATTACAATATATATATATATATATATATATATATATATATATATATATATATATATATATATATATATGGCAACTGGTCTAGGAGAAGTTAAAACTCTGAATTCAAAACCTGCGGAGGGTCATTAGGGAAGCTTGTGGCACGTAGTGCACTAGGTCTCTGTATTCGGCCCTTCATAAAGTGTGTTTCGTTCTGCATAAAGCATTCACCATTATAATCAAATAATATGTGCCGGTGTCAGGTTGTCGGTTCCTAGGAACTGAGCTGCTTGGCCCTCACACGTCGAATACCACGGGAGAGCCCACCATATATATATATATATATATATATATATATATATATATATATATATATATACAAGGTAACCAAAAAATTCTGTCCGTTTTTTGATTAGTCATTGAATGAAGTTGAAATATATACGAAATGCGAGTAGCCATTATTTTCAAATTCGAACAGCCGGAATTAGGAACATCAGACGTTATAAAAAACACGCACACAATGCCCGGCCATCAGTTATAAGCCGGACAGCTGTGAGAAGGATGGAAGTGTTTAGAGATATCGTTCGGGGCTTCTTTACGACTTCAAAGAGGGCTTATCAGCAGCTGCATCATGTCGCCGAATATGTCAAGCGTTTGGGGATAGTGCTGTGGATGAATGTACTGCAAGGCGCTTGTTTCGAAAATTCAAGTGAGATTTCTCTCTCCATGATGAGCCTCGCAGTGGACGACCACAGGTCTTGAATGACGGAGTCCTGAAGGCGGCCATTGAAGAGGACAGTAATCTAACGTGTGGTGAACTTGCAAGACAGTTCAACGTTTCCGATGAAACAATTAGACTTCACCTGCACCGCCTAGGTAAGACGTACAAACTGAGCAAGTGGGTTCCGCAAACGCTGGTGGAGGTCCACAAGGGACAACGAGTGGCAGCCTGCGTATCGCTGCTTTCTCGCCACCGTACCGCATCCTTATTCAATCGAGTGCTTAGCAGTGATGAAAACGCCAGTCCGCATGCCGCACGAGTGGTCAGGGATACCATACAGCAACTTGGGTGGGATACTTTGTGCCATCCTCCTTATTCACCTGACCTTGCGCCATCCGATTACCACGTCTTCCACTCCCTGGATCATATTCCTGGGAAATCCTTCACCAATGAAGCAGCCTTGCGCAAAGCCTTCACAGACTTCTTTGCGTCAAAACCCCCCGAGTTCTACTGCAAGGACATTGAACAGCTGGAGACACGTTGGCTGAAGGTTCTGGATGCCGATGGCGATTACTTCGAAGACTAAATATAAGTTACACATACTGTGAAGCGTTTTCTTTTTTTCCTTTAAATTCGTAGCATTTTTAAGAATTACAACGCAACTCATTGCGCTGAGAATAAAATAAGGACCGACAGGATACGGTTAAAATATCTGAGAGAATGGAAAGAGAAATTGTTACAGATATCTCGAATAATCCTCACTTAACCACAAAGGACATTGTTAGCGATGTAAAGACATCAGGGCTGAAAGTATCGAGGAAGGCAATCACTAGATGATTTCATTGAGCAGGACTTCGAGCTTGTCGCCTAAGGATCCTCCTTGCTAAAGTCTGAACAACTAAAATGTAGATTGGTCTATGCTAGAAACAGTCTAGTAAATATTGGAACTCTGTTTTAAGGTTAGATGAAACCAAACTAGAATTAATTGGTCACATGAACTCCCGTTATTTAAGGAGCAATGAATCTCCCAAACCAAAATATACCCTCCTTACAATTAAGCAAGATACTGAGAGCATTCTGCTCTGGGGATGTTTTGCTTATTCGAGATCAGGAAAACTAGTGAGAGTACAGGGTATCACGGATGGAGGTATTCTGAAAAAATAATATAAAAATCTCTATTTAGGGCATCACTGGAACATTCCAACATGAAAATGATCCGTTTCACACGGCCCGAATTATTTCAAAATACATCGATAACAGCAAAATTAAGGTATTGGCGTATTCTGTACAAAGATCTCACCTAATCCCCATTGAAAACTCATGGGCGTATTCGAAGAAGAAAGGTAGGAGAAAGACATTCTTTGAATTTGGAGAAACTAGAAAGTATTGCAAAGGAAGAATACTAAATACCTATTAAAGTGTGCAGTGATCTTTTAAGGAACTATCAAAAATGATTAAAGGCAATAATCAAGAATTAGGGTGACTCAATTGATTGCTGAGGCAAGACGGACACACACACACACACACACACACACATATATATATATATACGTGTGTGTGTGTGTGTATGTGTGTGATATTGTTTGTGACAGACAGTTTGAAGCCTCATCGCTGTGTCTTTATTGTCATCTGAAAAATAGCGGAGTGCACATAGTTACACACACACACACACACACACACACACACACACACACACACACATATATATATATGTTTTTTAATAAAAATGTACAATGTCAGGGAGATAGATTTTGTAAATGCACAAGCACACACACATACACACACAAACACACAAATATATATATATATATATATATATATATATATATATATATATATATATATATATACCAATAGGTAAAAAATTAAATTGTTAGATAATTGCGTACAAAATATTGTATAGACTAAAATAAGAATATTTATAATATTTATTTATAAATATGTATTTTTACAGAGAAAAATTAAAATTAAAAAATTATCACTTAGAATTTGATCTTCAGCGTTTTCCTCCTAGAATAATAATTTGTTCTTTTACTTTTTTTACATTAACCCGTTTATTTTAATTTAACCGGCTTAGCTTTTCAAAAAAGTTTTTAACCTGTTGACGCTTATCCTTTGAACAAATCACAAAAATGAAAATAAAAAATCAAGGGGGCGTAAATGCCTATATATGTCGCCTATGATAAGGTAAATTTAGGAGAATCTATTTATGCAATGAATTAAGTATTGGTTTTAACTTGTTGATAAAAAATATATCTTTATTTGTCCGCGTTGTTCAGTAGTTCTGTAGTCGCATTGGTAGAATGAGAAGACACTAAATTTTGACAGAATTTGTCCTCCGTATTCCTCTATATGTAGGTTAAGGAGTATGTTTCTTGTGTCGGCGTCATACTTTGCCGGAGTGAGTGGCAGGTTTGACCAATGTAATGATCGTGGCAACCTTTGAATGTAATTATGTTTATTAAATTCGCTGAGTTGCACAAGAAATCATTTAAAATTTTGATCCGTCTCTGAAATGAAATTCGACGCCCTCTATCAGGTAGCAGCATACTCCGCAAACGGTCGGTTGCATTTTTCCACCTGAGGCTCTTTCATTATTTTCTGCAGTTTTGCACTCGTCATTATCTATTTTAGTGATTTTAGCTATTTACTTTTTATGGTTGCGTATCTTTGTAATAGGCTTTTCATTTTTTGGTCCTTTAGTAGGATTGGTAGATTTAGTTGTAAGTGTGTGTAGATTTCCGTGTTCTTTAGGTTGAAATTTAAGACATAAAGGAGGACTTTTTTTCCTTTTGTTTCTCGGAGTGTGTCGATGTTTATTCGGCTTTTTCAAAACTATTTTGATCAAATTTTGGGTGTAATTCACGATGAGTATTTTTTCATCTCTTCAAACTCTTGTGGTTACGTTTGAGATTATTGTGCATATCCGCTTGGCTAGGTTGAGTGTGATATTGGCACGATCCTGTTTTGGGTGGGAAGATGTAAAAAAAGTGGGTATTGGCGAGATTCAGTAGGTTTAAAATATTTGTCGCTTTCTAGTTTAGTGTTTGTTTTTCTTACTAATATGTCTAAAAAGGGAAGTTTCTTTTGTTACTGTACTCCATAGTGAACTGGATGCTAGGATTTCTATTATTAATGAATATATATGTCTTTAGTTTATTCAGACTTTCATTCCAGCTAATGAAAAAGTCATCTAGATATCTTTTTCTTTTAGGTTGCAAATGAAATCCTTCCCATAGATTCATTAATAGATTTTACTTGTGGTATCCCATGACTAGGTTGGCACATATTGTTCCTAGATTTTTTCGGTAGCGCGTTTCATTTTTGTTTTTTTAAAGATGAATTCAAGGCTTTCTATGATGAGATTCCCTTTGATACGATTTGGCAGGTCATGGGGAAAAGTTTCTAGTCAGTATTTAATAATCTCTATTTCGTAGTCATGTGGGATGTTGTTATATATGTTCACAACATCCACTGATACAATATAAGGATTATGGCTTACCTCGTTGAGCAGATGATTCAGAAATGTGGTATATATCGAATGAAACTCCGAACCTGTTTGATGAGAGGTTCGATAGGATGGCTAGAAAATTGCCTAGAGAGTATCACGAAAATTGCGCCTGCTAGTATAGGCCTTACATTTAGGTCGGGTGGTGAGGATTTTTTCACACAGTTTGGGCATATATATATATATATATATATATATATATATATATATATATATATATATATATATATATATATATATGCGTGTGTGTGTATTGTATGTATACATACGCACGCGCGCGCACACAGACACACACACACACATCGGCAGAATTGAGTCACTGTCAGTCACTGTGTGTTTATCGAAATCTAAAAATAAACACGCTAAAATTCACCTTCATCCCTGCCGTGCGCCGACGGCCTACTGGTAGAAGTTCCGGGTTTCGATCCTAGCTAAAGGCAACCGGACGTCTAGCCACACTGATGAGCAGCGAAACAGTCTGTCTGTAGATGACAAAAATATATATATATAGATTTTAATAATAATGACCCATGTCATGGAGAGAGGGTATGTAAATATCATTAGTTTGGTTAGAGGCATTAGAGTACAGTCTGATGAATCAACGCAATGGGAAATGCGTTTAATCATATAACAGACTCTCAAAATCAAGGTCTGATACATACAAGTACATTACCTATATATATATATATATATAAAGAGAGAGAGATAAATAGATAGATCGAAATGTGTGCTAAAAATAACTGCTCGAGCCAATTTCAACCAGTTTGAGTAAACATAAGAACTATTTTGTTATTCGTTTATGTTTAGTCAGAAAAGCTTCCCAAAAGCGCTTCCAGATAGATTCATCTATTTAAAAGTATCCATTTTCTGTCTGCCTCTAAAAGTATTCCATCAAGAAGTTAAAGTCTGTGGCATTTTTCTTTTCCCAATGGAAACAATAGAAAATAAAATTACAAACTCTAGTCGCATTTCAAATTATAGAATCGACAATCGTAGGCCTTGGTGGAAGCGATTATGGATTCTCCTCTGGGAAAATGAAACTATCTGCAATAGTGCCGATCCAAAGATTGGCCATAGGCATCTATTCTACAGTCGGTGGTTTGCCATATGTAGTCAGATCGCAATTTCAACAATAAGAATGTTGGTAAATAACTTTGGTAATTTTTGTAGTTCATTTGGCTTGGAGAGAAGAACGTCATGGATAGATTCCTAAATCGAAAGATAAAATATAAACATAGATTATATGGATTAATTCATAATCAGAAAGATTAATTGAAAGATTGAGGATACAAAGACTAATTGGTAGATGGAGGCTAGAACGATTAATTCTCAGTGGATAGATGGATTTATTCCTAGACAGAGGATAGGAAGATAAATTCCTAGATGGATGATAGAAAGATTAATTCCTGGATAGATGATAGATGGATTAATTCGCGGATGGAACATAGAACGTTCAATCCCTAGATGGAGGTTAGAAAGATTAATCCCTAGATGGATGATAGAAAAATTAAATCCTAGATGGAGGATAGATACTGCATAGATGGATTAATTCCTAGATAGAGGATAAAACGATTAAATCCTAGGTGGAAGATGAAAAGATTAATTTCTAGATGGAGGATAGAAAGATTAATTCCTAGATGGAGGATAGTAAGATTAATTCCTAGATGTTGAATAGAGAGATTAATCCCTAGATGAAGGGTAGAAAGATTAAACCCTAGATGGAGGATAAAAGATCAATTCCTAGATGGAGGATAGAAAGATTAATTCCTAGATGGAGGATAGAAAGATTAATTTTTAGGTGGGGGATAGAAAGATTAATTTTTAGATGGAGGATAGAACTATTAATACCTAGATGGAGGATAGAAAGATCAATTCCTAGATGGAGGATAGAAAGATCAATTCCTAGATGGAGGATAGAAAGATCAATTCCTAGATTGAGGATAGAAAGATTAATTCCTAGATGGAGGATAGAAAGATATATTCCTAGATGGAGGATAGAAAGATTAATTCCTATATGGAGGATAGAAAGATCAATTCTTAGATGGAGCAGAGAAAGATTAATTCCTAGATGGAGGATAGAACTATTAATACCTAGATGGAGGATAGAATGATCAATTCCTAGATGGAGGATAGAACTATTAGTACCTAGATGGAGGATAGAAAGATCAATCCCTAGATTGAGAATAGAAAGATTAATTCCTGGATAGAGGATAGATTGATTAATCCGCAGAAAGAAAATAGCTAGATTCATTTGTAGATACATGATAGAGGGATTAATTCATTTAAACAAGATTGAAAAATTAATTTCTTAGATAGAGGATAAAAGATTAATTAGTAGATGAAGGGTAGAAAAATTAATTCGTGGATAGTTTTTGAAGTAGCGTGGACATTCATTAGCAGGATGATATTATTTCCGTTTCAAGTTAACCAATTAATTCTTACTGTTTAAAATCCTGAACTGATGTAGTTTATGTTACTAGGCACAGTTCTTTTTAAACCTGTAGTGACGTCTACAGGTTTTAAATAATTATGGTCCTTTCTAAGGCCTACTTACAATAGTGTGCAAGTTAATTGAAACAGCCATATTAGTTTCCTTTATGTCATCATCCGGTCAGTTTTAGACACATTAGAGTGACAGCGTATAATAGATTTCTCATTTTTCCTCAGATTAGGTCATTTGCAATGGTGTGCATCAATAACGAATCTATTTTCGGGGTATATGATAAAATGTGTTTTGCCTTGAAAAATATTGCGTTATCCGTGATTACATCAGATTTTCCTCACGCCAGTACATTATTGTCTCGACTGTCGATTAGTTGTCCTACGGCCATTGTCTACGATGGACGTTACTCCGAGGAAGCGTACGAACATTATAATGATGCACGAACAAAATTGCAATCCTTAACAGTGAATAAAACAATGTGCTATCAACTGGCTTGGAAACCCTCCTGATTTAAAACCAATCGAGAATCTGTGGTCAATCTACAAGGAAAGACTTCGTGGAATGGACATACGAAGTACTAACATGTGCACTGGGTCAAGTTTCTAATACGAACAAAATTAAATAAAAACGGAATTATTCGTTTTGTTTCAATTAATATGTACAAGGGTGTATTTCATTCGCTCGAAGACATTTTTAATCATTAATGATAGTAAGCAGTTGTATACAGTTAAGAGTTTAAACATATCTTAAGGATTTAACATTAAATGGATTTGGTATTAAATGTAATAATATATGTGATAATACAGAATATAATTGAATATACACAGACATGATAGAATTGAATAGACACCAAGATAAATTTTATTTCTGATTATTTTTAATAACCAAGATAAATTAACTTAGATTATTTGATTAAAATTGCAGATAACAATACTGGAACATGCCACGAACCAAAGGAGCATCAGATCTATCCGAATTTCAGCGAGGACGTATCGTGGGCCAACATGAAGTTGGTCTTAGTCAAAGAAAAATATCTGAAAATCTTTCAATACCCCTTTCTACTGTTAATAGAGTGATCGTACAATTCACCAGAGAGGGCAAGAAGTGAACAAAACCTCATCCACGCTGCCCTGGGCCCTCTGAAAGAACCATGCGTCTTGTCAAATGTTGAACAGGATCCACGTTGCAAGGCCTCTGGCATAGCAACACAAGTTGATGTCAGTCCCAGAACAGCTGTCAGGTATCTTCACAAGCTGGGCTACTATGGCAGAGCTGCGAAAAGGAAACCACTTCTCCGTCCAGCCAATATCACACGCAGAAAGGATTGGGCTCATGAGATGAGTCAAAATTCGCATTATTTTCCGACAGTGGAAAAGTATGGGTATGGAGACTCTGTAGTCAAGAGTTTAATTTAAAAAGACTGCAGCCAACGGTGAAACATGGCGGCCTTTCAGTAATGGCATGGGGTGCAATTTGGAGTGATGGTCGCTCAGAGCTTGTGAAGTGTGAAAGAAACATTAATTCAATCAAATATGTTTCTATATTAAAGAAAGGGCTCCTTCCAATATTCTCAAGTAGTAGAATGAGCAAAGTTGACTCCCTATTTATGGAAGATGGAGCTCCATGTCACACTGCTCAAGCAACGCAACATTGGTTGAGACAAAATGGGATCAATAAACTTCCATGGCCAAGTCAGTCCCCGGATATTAACTCTATTGAACACCTTTGGGGCATATTAGATCGTAAACTCCGCAAAAAGAAATGGAAGCCATCTTCTAAGCCCGATTTTTTAGGATTATTGCGTGAAATGGCAAGAAATCACTCATAATGATATTCGTGAACTCATCGCTAGCATGACTAAAAGGGTCCTTGCATTAAAAACAGCAAAAGTGATGTCAACCAAGTATAAGTTATTAAATTTATGACCATTTATAATTACTTCATTTGTATGAATTAATTGTTTAATAAAATAAACGGTTTCTGTGAGCGTCTATTCAATTCTGTCATGTCTGTGTATTTTAGTACAAAAAGAAGTGTACACAAACAAAAATCATCTGTACGTACACAGACACTTTAAAGAGCAAATGACTTCGGTGACTTCAAACTAGAGTAAATTTCATAATTCTCTGCCTATATTTGACTGTTTCAAATAAGGATCGCTAGAACAAAACATCGCTCTGATTACAATAATATATTATATTTCGGAAAATTTCAGTTTTACAGGAGGGAATATGAGACAATCCTTAACAAATATAAGGTAAGGAGATTTTGGCTACCACACATAATCAAGGCTAGACAGTATTTAAAACAAAATATATGTTTAAAATGAAATCTATATTCCATGAATTTAAAATATGTTTTAAGCAGTGTATATAGTGGTGTCATCCAGACATATCCATAGACATTTTTGTGAGTTATCTTGAATCTCCGAAATAAATTCAGATGAACTAAGACAAAATGTCATATATGGAGATTGGAATGATTTTCATGAAATACATTATTTCCTCTGTAGAAAAATCGGTGCATAAGAGGCATCTAACTGTTGGCGATTATTAGAAACATTGACCGAATATTTTGTAATCTGAAATATATATATATATATATATATATATATATATATATATATATACTATATACAGTGTAACCCGGATATAAGAGAGGTCTTGGGACCGGAGAAGAAATCTCTTATGTCCGGGTTTCTCTTATATCCGGGTTTGGTCTATTATATATACATTAACACAGGATCTAATTTGGGACCAGAGAAAATAATTCTTATATCCGGGTTTCTCTTATGTCCGGGTCTCTTATATCCGGGTTACACTGTATAAATAATATATAATATATATATGTATAATATATATATATATAATATATATATATATATATATATATGTATATATATATATATATAAAATATATCTATATAATATATATATATACTATATATATAATATACATATATAATATATATATATAATATAAATATATAATATATACATATATTATATATATATGATATATATGACATATGAATATACTATATATACTATATATACTTACATTATAGATACTATATATATATATAATATACAGACATACTATATATAATATATATATATATACTATAAATACAATATATATATATATACTATATATACAATTTATATACTATATATACTCTATATATCTATATTATATGTATATATATACAATATATAATATATATACTATATATAATATATATATATACTATATATACCATATGTATATATATACTATATATATAATATATATAATATATATACTATATATATACAATATATACTATATATATTATATATACTATAAATATACTATATATATACTATATATATACTATAGATATTATATACTATATATGCTATATATAAAGTATATATACTATATATGTATACTATATATATTATATATATACTATATATATTATATATACACAATATATATACAATATATATATAATATATATTATATATATAGTATATATAATATATATACAATATATTCTATATATATACTATAAATATACTATATATATTATATATATATTATATATAATATATATATATATACTAAATATATTATATATATATAAACTAAATATATTATATATATATAAAATATATACGATACATATATACTATATATACTATATATATACTATATATACTATATATATACACTACATATATATGATAAAAATGTATATACAATATATACTATATATATATCATATGTACTACATATATATACTATACATACTATATATATATACTATATATACTATATATATACAATATATATGCTATATATAGATATATACTAAATATACTATATATACAATATATACTATAAATATATATTATATATTTTATATATATACTATATAAATACTATATATACTATAAATATATTATATATAATACATATACAATATATATATTATATATATATACTCTATATATACTATATATACTATATATATACAATACACAATAAATATATACTATATATAATATATATAATTATATATACTATATATATTATATATACTATGTACATACGCTATATATATACTGCATATATACTAAATATATATACTATATATATATATATACTATGTATATATATATATACTATATATATGTATACTATATATATATATATATATTATATATATACAATACATATATTATATATAGACTATATATATATTAAATATATATACTCTACATACATTATATACATATACTATACATATATTATATATATACTATATATATATATTATATATATACTATATATATATATACTATATGTATACTCTATATACACTACATATATACTATATATATACACTATATATATACTATATATATACACTGTATATATACACTATACATATACTATATATATATACTATATATATACTATATATACACTATATATATAATATATATATATACTACATATGTACTATTTATATACTATATATATACACTATATATATACTGTATATATATACTATATATTTATACTATACATATATAATATATATGTTTATACTATATATATACCCTATATATAATACTATATATATATATATATATATATATATATATATATATGTATACTATATATATATATATATATATATATATATATATATATATATATATATATATATATGTATACTATATATATATACACACACAAAATATATACTATGTAAATATATACTGTATATATACATACTATATATATAGATACTATATATATATACTATATATATATATACTATATATATTCTATATATATACGTACTATATATATACTATACATATAGTATACATGTATACTATATATATATACATATATATATACATATGTATATATACATATATATATATACATATATATATACATATATGTATACATATATATTTACATATATGCATACCTATAT
>OZ038491.1:28784143-28821643 GCA_964036315.1 Acanthosepion esculentum
ATTTTGATTTTTACATGTGCACAACAAATTATTTGCACTTATATAATGCATTTATATAAAAAAAAAGAAAGAGGTAGTCTTTTATTTAGCCGGGGAATGTAAGGGCCACATTTCGCACAAAGTCTAAGAAAGGTAAAGAGATACTTGTTTGTTTTGTAAGTGTATTCTTTCATATGTTCCTTTGTTAAGTTTATCTATAAAATCAGCTACATCCAAATTGTTGAGGGATCTCCCCTTTTTACACCAATCGACTCACCCAGCGTATACATATACTACCGCCAGTGTATACCCGAAGAGTCGTGTCGGTCGGTAGAAGAACGTTTGGACCGTCAGATGGTGCAAGAGTCATAGTAACGAGCACGTAGACTCAGTAAGAAGTCATACAGCGATACGTCGATACCAAAGACTATATATATATTTTTCTACTAACCCGCATTCCTGGAACTACTAACCAGTGTTACCAGTTTGTATTATTACGTTAATACATTTATTTTCCTATATTCTTTCTTGGCGTTTTACATTATTTGATACCGGATTTTATCCCGGAATCCACAACACAAATAAAACCCAACGAATCAAAATAACTTAATCTCCGTACGAAATTCTATCATGATAGTAAGTGAAAATAATTCCTCTAAGCTTAACATATCATAACATACCATATCATGTAGAAGGGGGAAACAAATAAATATACTGTTCATATAATTCACTGTATAACAGATGCATAATAATTAAATACACATAGAAAACAGAAAAAATATTTAATACAAATGAATCCCATTTATTTATTTTAATGGGTGAAAAAATTATTCGTAGAATGAAATTTAAAATTGTAGAACTTTTCTTTAATACTGTAGATTATTCAAGTGGAATATTCTAGAATGTTCCAATAATGTTATCCTTAATTATTTTTAGCCAAAAAATACAAACAGAACATTCTGAAATTGATTTTCACGCAAGAAGGTTTCCATCATGGCAAGAGGGAAGAAATGACAAATTCGCAAAAAGAACTGATTGTTAAGCTCTTAAAAGAAGGTAAAAGTTACAGAAAAATCTCAGACAACCTGAATATTCCATTTACTACCACCAGTTTATTCTTTTGAAGGTAGAAATAACAATCATTGAAAACCAAAGAAGAACAGGAGCTCCAAAGAAGATTTCTTCAAGATCTTATAGGAAATGTTTGAGTCAAATTAAACAAAATCTAATGGTTGAAGCAACACCACCATCATTTGAGAAGACATCAGAAGTGTTGAAACAAAATGGCTATTTTTGTAGTGATTTTTGAATATGTTTATGATAGACTTTTTGAATAAATTATATATATACATATTTACATATATATATACATATATATATATATATATATATATATATATATATATATATATATATATATATATATATATATACGATGCAATAAGGAACAAAAAGGAAACGTTTCTAAATTTAACTTGTTTTGATTTTATTTAAGCTTCTATAATAATAAAGTTATTAAATTTGTTATTATTATTATCATAGAATTTAAATAGTAGGCAATAGTAGGCAACCCCACACGCGCGAGCAAAATTTAACCTTTAGATTTCAGGATACAAATTATATTCCCACAAAAATAGAATTTAATCCAACATTTATAATGTACATCTAAGCAACAATCAACACAAGTAGAGTCGCCACAAAGAGGGGCAAGAACAAACAGAAATAAGATATATATATATATATATATATATATATATATATATATATATATATATATATATATATATATATATATATATATATATATATATATATTAGTAAACAAAGAATATGAATAAAGGAAAAATATCTTAGCCGACGCATTTCCTGCTCTGATTGGACTATATCCAGGTAAATGCTTGATTTGCCTTGATAAATACCTCAGGGTATGAAAAGCCTCATCTACGATAAGTTTATCTTTGGTATTCATATATATATATATATATATATATATATATATATATATATATATATATATATGGTGGACTCTCCTATCGTGAACGATAAGTTTTACACTTATGCATGCTAGCATCAGCTATTGTGGAGAAAATCAGTTAAGGGAAAGGCATATTTCATTTGTGCTTTCTTAAGTGCGAAACTAGTCCAGTCTTGCTGCGGGCGACAAAGTCACACTGACAGATGAAATTTGTTAACGCAGGATTTTGATAGTGTCTCTGCTTCAGGGCTTGACATACCTGATCACGGACACACACACACACACACACACATACACACATATATATATATATACATATACATATATATATATATATATATATATATATATATATATATATATATATATATTAGGAAATGGTATAACACAGTAGGATAAGTTTACATATGACGTGATTCGTTCGTCAGTTCGATGAAGTCCTAATTGACAAAACGCCTACCAAGAAAGATTTTCACATGTCATACAAGTTACCCAATATTGTTCTTGATATATAAAAATATATATGGCTATATTAAAAGATACATTATTACAGTTTTAAATGTTATATCGTTTTCTTTTCTTTTTTAATCTACTTTCGTTTCCTTCTTAGGTAGACCATAAAAATGCTTATTTTTTATCTCTGTCTTGTAATGTAAATTGCAATACCACACGAGCAAGCGAAATGTGTATGCCCTGTTTGGATATACCAAATCGGACACCAAAGCCAAGCACCATTACAATAATGAACATGAAAAAAAACATCAAGTCATGTTAGCAACCATGTCAGGCACAAGAATGTTATAGAAACAGAAGCATCTTGCAGAAAATAGAAACTGAGATCTGACATGTGCATCCAATGAAGCCTATGTGCAAGTTTTAGGGATTGTTTAAATAAAAATTTCGACCATTGCCTACGTTTTTGAATAAAATCTCTCGACGTACATTATTTTTTGTTCATTTATTTACGAATTTTTAAAATTGTACTGATAATTTTGTACTGCTATGTAGACAATGGTGTTCTCCGGTATTGGACCAACTCTGAAATACATCTCCAGAATCGCTACTTCAGAAAAGGCTGCCAAAGAAATGAGAAAGCAAATCCAGAGGCAGTACCTTCTAAAAAAATCACACAGAAATGCAAAGTGATACATGAGTACTGATTTCAATTCAGTAAGTACGAAATTCTACGTTCATATTCCGAATTTGTAAAAGAAATCGTGCCCAATCATATTTTAGCGAACAGTGAAAAAATATATTTCTGCATTTTCGCTGGCAGACAGTGCAAAGTGTCAGAATCTAAACTTATAAAAACAGTTTATTTATTTTTACATTGGTTCCTTCAAACGATAATACGCAACCAAATCTGCTTTGTAAACAAAACAGACTTAATATATGTATATATTAGAAATTATATCAATGATTCAGCTTTTTCGGTACTTTTTGTATCGACAGAAAAAGGTAAATAAAAGGCTGACAAATGAAAACAGTACGAGGATGTACACAATGATGATATATTATGTCTACCTTCACGCACTATTTAAACGTATCTTTTTCTAAAAACACTAATGCATGCTCGATTGATCAGAAACATTTCTATCAATTTATTTATATTTATCTGTCAAAATTCTAGAAGCTGTTAGTACGCTAAATAAAATGCTTACATTAAATATAATATTATTAACGACAGGAGATATTATCTTGAATTGTATATGATATATTTAATGATATATATATATATATATATATATATATATATATATATATATATATATATATATATATATATATATATATACGCACATACACACACACACACACACACACACACACACACACACACACACACACACATATATATATATATATATATATATATATATATATACCGGTTGTCCATAAAGTTCGTGTGCACTTTAAAAAATTCATAACTTTATTGGAATTTGATAGAAATAATTTGTAAAAAGGATTAGAAAGAAGTAAATCTATATTTTTAAGATGTTATTGAAATTTTATTTAAGTTTCCACATGTCCTTAATCATTAGCAATACAAAAGGTAATAGGATTTTGCAGTTAACAGAAAACATTTGCCAACTGATTTACAGTAATGCCTGAAATCACATTAGTTATTGTAGCTATACTTAATACTAGATACAATAAACTATATAACATATATTTTACAGATTATTTCTCTCGCAAATATAAATAAAGTTATTATTTTTTTAAAGTGCACACGAACTTTATGAACACCCTGTATATATATATATGTGTGTATTTAAAGACATTTATGATATGTTTAACGTTCTTTTTATAAAAAAAACGTTAAACATATAAATGTCTTTGAATAAATTGTCGGACTTTGTTCAATTCAAATATATATATATGTATATGTATATATATATATGTATATATATATACATATATATATATATATATATATATATATATATATATATGTGTGTGTGTGTGTGTGTGTGTGTGTGTGTGTGTGTGTGTGTGTGTAAAACAAATATACAAATGGTTGCATCAAATAACCATTACACATGCCGGAAGCATAGAATATTTCAGCTTTCTATAGAATACAAGCATACAGAAAAATGAATGTGGCTTAGAACCGTGGCTCATTCAAATGAGTTATACGGTTGAAAATGCATGTACAAAAAAAAAACTTACATGCACCTCGATCAATCTATCTGCAAAATTGATACAAATACACAACACCTTATCCGAAAACTGGAAAAGTACAATAAAAAATATAATCAACCTGATCTTGACGGTGATTTTTAATCTAACCTCATTGAAAGAGTACCTGTCACCGCAACATAACTTATTTTTATATACAGGGTTTCTCAGTTCTTTGATGACATTTGCATGAATCTATTAAAAAAGGACGATGTCGTGGAAGAAGAGCTTTCTATGAGCAAAATATTCATGAATAATCTCGAGACGGTTTTTTATATTGCCACTTAATGAATCTGGAGTTATTGTCGAGGTCTGCTTCAATGCGATGACACTGTGATAATTTGGAAGGACTTTAGATCTTTTTATAGCTTTATGAGAGTCTTAGAAATTGTAGATCAATCATTTCTGGGCCGTCCTGGCTTTATGAGTCGGTACATAACTTCATATGTTTCAGGTGATATTAGAGATTGTAGATCACTCATTTCTGGGCCGTTCAAGCTTTATGAGGTGTACATAACTTCATATGTTTGAGGTGATATTAGAGATTTTAGATCAGTCATTTCTGGGCTGTCCTGGCTTTACGAGGCGGTACATAACTTCATATGTTTGATGTGATATTAAGATATAGTAGATCAGATTGTAGGTCAGTTATTTCTGGACCGTCCTGGCTTTATCAGGCGGTAAATAACTTCATATGTTTGATGTGATATTAGAGATTGTTGATCAGTCATTTCTGGTTCGTACTGGCTTTGTGAGGTGTACATAACTTTATATGTTTGATGTGATATTAGAGATTGTAGATCAGTCATTTCTGGGCCGTCCTGGCTTTATCAGGCGGTACATAACTTCATATGTTTGATGTGATATTAGGAGATTGTAGATCAGTCATTTCTGGGCCGTCCTAGATTTATGAGGCGGTACATAACTTCATATGTTTGATGTGATATTAGAGATTGTAGATCAGTCATTTCTGGACCGTCCTAGATTTATGAGGCGGTACATAACTTCATATGTTTGATGTGATATTAGAGATTGTAGATCAGTCATTTCTGGGCCGTCCTAGCTTTATGAAGCGGTACATAACTTCATATGTTTGATATGATATTAGAGATTGTTGATCAGTCATATTTGGGCTGTACTGGCTTTGCGAGGCGGTACATAACTTCATATGTTTGATGTGATATTAGAGATTGTAGATCAGTCATTTCTGGGCCGTCCTGGTTTCATGAGGCGGTACATAACTTTAGTGGTAGCTGTACTGTCTTTGCCCAGTCTCTCGAACCACAAATCTACAGAATCTCTTTGTAGTCAGCAGCTTTGATGCTTAAGCCCCGAGTAAAGAAGAAGACATGACATCTACTGCATTGCTCGCAACACGTAGAAGCATCACAGTTAACGGAAAATTTATGTATATGACAGTCGGATTAGGGTCATTGTATTGCTATCTCTTATTCCTTTGTTTGAAGATTTGGTTCTCAGCTTTTTTCAGCAACAAAAAAAACAAATAATTTTAGATTCTTGATGTTTCAACTTGCTCAAGAAGCGCCTTGCGCAAAAAAGACACTTATCTTCTGTTTTTGTACACATGGATGGGTCTATCCACGTCACATATTTTGTATCGAAGGTCCTCGTGCATAAATTTTTCGTTAGAATGCATTGAAATTTTGAGTGACTTTCAAATGACGTTAATTGACTTTCTCAGGACCTTATAGATAATTTGTAACACCTTTTCTACAGATGTGGATATTCCTATTATACGTTTTACGTTTAGAAAGTAAAATCCTCTTCGATGGCTTTCAGTTCTTTGAGAAATTTGACGACAACTTTTGACCGTGCAAATTTGAGGAGGCGAACCGTCTCTATCACTATGATTTGCTTTTAATTTGCTTGTTTAGCTTGACTTTTATCATAATTAATACGAAAAGAAATAATGAGAACAGAATAAAACACTTTAAAGATCTGAAATGATGTATTCTCAAAGAACTAAAGAAACATATATCTTTATAGACACAGGACAGGGAGCAAAAAATCATGTAACCGGTAATTGTAATATTAGCTGTTTCCTTCGCTTTTGTTGTGTAAGCAACAAATTCTTATCAGTTGAAATTAAAATATTGTTCTCTTCATATAATCTTTCAGCAAAATAGGTTTCTCAAGTCCGGTAATTGTTATCACAGTTTTTGTTAGTGATGGCGATCTTCCTTTTTAATATTTTGTGGAACGTCAAGATCATGATGATGATATTATTCTCTTTAGGGTGACAAATGTTATCCATTTGAGTTCTTGCTGGTGTGGGAAATCCTCAAGTGTTGTAATTTTCTGGTTTCTGTTACTTGATACAGTTTTTTTATTCTGTAGAGCCTATGGAAAAGGTTTAATGAAGTATGGTTCTTGCTGAAATCTTTATTTCGAAAAGCCATTTTGAAATATTGATCTGAGAATGCTGTTGTATACAACCGACTAAGAAAATAGAAATTCAGCGACACACAAATACTCAATAAATATGCATATCATTTCAACATAGTCGAAAAGAAAAAAAATGAAGCTATCGTCAACCCTGAAAATAACGTCTGTAGCGTCTCGGAAGGGGCTGAATGCGAGAGCAGATGAATTGACCTCGTGTTCGCCATATTTCAAGAGGGATGCCGGAAAAGGGTACGAGGGGGCATATTTAAATCAAGCTGTACACCAGTATTTCTAATAAACTGAAAATAACTGTTTATTACTCATACAAATATAAATAAATCCTGAATTTATTTATCTTCTTGTGTTGGTTAACATTACTATTATGAGATCAAATATTTGAATAAAATTGTCTATATTGAAATAGACCGGCCTATTTCTAGTTCTGCAAGGTAACCAACAAAGTTCCGTCCGTTTTTTGATTAGTCATTGAATGAAGTTGAAATATATACGAAATGCGGGTAGCAATTGTTTTCAAATTCGGACAGCCGGAAGTAGGAACATCAGACGTTATAAAAAACACGCGCTCCGGTCCTGGCCATCAGTTATAAGCCGGACAGCTGTGAGAAGGATGGAAGTGTCTAGAGATCTCGGCTCTCTTTGCTTTACGACTTCAAAGTGGGCTTATCAGCAGCTGCATCAAGTCGCCGCATATGTCAAGCGTTTGGGGATAGTGCTGTGGATGAACGTACTGCAAGGCCTTGGATTCGAAAATTCAAGTCGGGAGATTTGTCTCTCCATGATGAGCCTCGCAATGGACGACCATAGTTCTTGAATGACGGAGTCCTGAAGGCGGCCATTGAAGAGGGCAGTAGTCTAACGTGTGGTGAACTTGCAACACAGTTCCACGTTTCCGGTGAAACAGTTAGACTTCACCTGCACCGCCTAGGTAAGACGTACAAACTGAGCAAGTGGGTTCCGCAAACGCTGTTGGAGGTCCACAAGGGACAACGTGTGGCACCCTGCGTATCACTGCTTTTGTCGCCACCGTACCGCATCCTTATTCGATCGAGTGCTTACCAGTGATGAAAAATGGGTTCTGTACGAAACTCCCAAGCGTTCCAGACATTGGTTGTCTCATCAGCATGCTGTCCCCCACAGCGCAAGTCCGCCTATGCACCCACGCAAGATTATACTTTGTGTCTGGTGGACAGGTCGCCAAGTGGTTCATTATGAACTTCTACCAACGGGCCAAACGGTCACTGGAGACCTATACTCGCAGCAATTGAAACGTGTGCAACAGGCATTGCGCCAGAAGGAGCCAGCATTGGTGAATCGCAAAGGGGTTCTTTTCCTCCATGACAACGCCGGGCCGCATGTCAAGCCAGTGGTCAGGGATACCATAGAGCAACTTGGGTGGGAGACTTTGTGCAATCCACCTTATTCACCTGACGTTGCGCCATCCGATTACCACCTCTTCCACTCGCTGGATAATCAATTTCGTGGGAAATCCTTCACCAACGAAGCAGACTTGCGTAAAGCCCTCACGGACTTCTTTGCGTCAAAACCCCCGAATTCTAATTCAAGGGCATTGAACTGCTGAAATACACGTTGGCAGAAGGTACTGGATGACGATGGCGATTACCTCGAAGACTAAATATAAGTTACACATAATGTGAAGAGTTTTCTTTTTTTTCCTTTAAAAACGGACAGAACTTTTTTGGTTACCTTGTATATTGAAATGATATCGTCTATTTTTTGGTTTCCCGAAATGTACTTGTTACATAAAAATTTTACTAATATATGGCAGATGAATAGATAGAAGGAGCCAACAGAAATATGTTCTACAGGAGGATACTGAGAATTCCGTGGACTAGAAAATGTCATACAGAAAATGTCAGCAAAAAGAAGAATTGAAACAGAATCAAGAAGAGACAGCTGAAATCCCTTGAACATATAACGAGCAAAGTTGGCTAGGAAAATGTTAACCTCAAAGGCAAAAGAGACAGGGGGATCAATGATCCACCTACTTTACGACTTGTGCAATTGGATGACAGGATGAGTGGAGGAAAGGCTAAGGAAATGTAGAAAAACTGATAAAGGTCACAAGAGAAAGAGAATTGTGGAGACCCAAAAATCTCCCATGTCCAGAAGTGACGCGGTACATAATAGAATATAAGACATGCCCACCTACTTGACAAAAATCGTTCCATTTAAAAATACGGAATTATAACACTTTAAATCTGACTGATCAAATTATAATCTTTTATTTGTCTGTTTCAATCGATCTTCGATTCTTGAAAATGTGATTGGGAAATATTTTTCGATTTGACCTTGGAAACTAACACTAAAATCGCAGTGATATATCCCAACTAGTGTTTACCACCCATATATATATATATATATATATATATATATATATATATATATACATATATATATATATATATATATATATATATATATATATATATATATATACATATATATATACATATATATATACATATATATATACATATAATATATATATATATATATATATATATATATACATATATATATACATACATATATATATATATATATATATATATATATATATATATATATATATATATATATATATATTATATTGGGGCAGCAGATCATTATTCAAACATAAATTGTTAAATATAACAAACAACGATTATCTATTATTATGCTGTTCCTCGATCTAAGATTCCTCTCACATTATACGTTCATTACAACAGAGATGTTCACGATCAAAGATAACATCCTGTTATGTTATTCTGTGACCGTTATCGTCGCATAGCAAGCGTCTATGTAAAAATAACCGTATGTCATTTGATGTAATGTCCATATAAACACTCTGATGATGGCTCATGCGAGCCGAAAGCTCAGACCAAGGAACAGCATAATAAAATATATCCAAATGTTGGACAATTTTTGTCGCTATTTCACCCGAAAATAAAGCCACTATAGGAAACATAGAACGGCTCTTGATCTAACATAATAGACATTCATTGTCTGTTATATTTAACGACGTATGTTTACATAATGATCTGCTGCCCGAATACACTATACATATATATATATATATATATATATATATATATATATATAATCACATGTATGTATTATTATGGATGTATATGCGTGCGTGTGTGCGATAATCTGAGTGTGTGTGTGTGCGTAAAAGAATGTGTGTTTTATAATATATATATATATATATATATATATATATATATATATATATATATATGAATGTTTACATATATATGAGATTATTTCTATCAAACGCTTATAATCTACATCAAAGCCATTTATTTTTTTCATATAATTATATTTCAGCACACACTCACAAAATCTATGTGTATCTATCTTTCTATCTATCTATCTAACTATCTATCTATCTATCTATCTATCTATCTATCTATATATATATATATATATATATATATATATATATATATATATATATATATATATATATACATGAATATATGTAATAACATAAGCAAGCAAACATATAGATTTGTAATAATGTACATATGTTTTATATTCTTGTATTTATATAAAATCATATGCACATTCATTGTCTGTTATATTTAACGACGTATGTTTTCATAATGATCTGCTGCCCGAATACAACGTATATATATATATATATATATATATATATATATATATATATAATTATTTATTTGAATATTACAACATAAATATGTTGGTTATTATTTATTTGAATATTACAACATAAATATGTTGGTTATTGGATTTCATTCCGTATATACCAATCCTAAACTTGTATATATATATATATATATATATATATATATATATATATATATATATATATATATATATATATATATATATATATATATATATATATAATCACATGTATGTATTATTATGTTATGGATGTATATGCGTGCGTGTGTGCATGTGTTCGATAATCTGAAGGTGTGTGTGCGTACAAGAATGTCTGCTTTTATAATATATATATATATATATATACACATATATATATATATATAAATGTTTACATATATATGAGATTATTTCTATCAAACGCCTATAATCTACATCAAAGCCATTTATTTTTTTCATATAATCATATTTCAGCACACACTCACAAAATATATGTTTATCTATCTTTCTATCCAACTATATATATATATATATATATATATATATATATCCAATTACATATATATATATATACATATATATATATATATATATATATATACATGAATATATGTAATAACATAAGCAATCACACATATAGATTTGTAATAATGTACATATGTTTTATATTCTTGTATTTATATAAAATCATATGCACAAACGAGTAATAAATGACATAAAAATGTCAATACGAAAATACATACATTTTTTAGAAAGCATCGAAGAAATTATTTTGTGTAACTTGAGCAGCTGCAGATTTAATCTACGTTTATTTAAATAAAGAAAAAATATCGCATCAGTTTTCTTTGTTACGTATGTTTTTATACTCTTTCAAAAGTGTAACGATGTCGCAAAATATACTTTGCCATTTAAAGCACGAGTTCAACTTTCTTTCTTTCTTTTTTCTTGTTTATTTCCTTTCTTAAAAATGAAAATCTTTTTTCTAATCTATCGAAAAAAACTTCCTTGTTGATAATTTAGTTCCGAATATTTTTAAGTGAGTACTACAAGTTTTAGGTTTCCTCCTGTAAATATAAAAACAGGATATTTTTAATTCTTACACAAAAATATTTCCTAACAAATATTAGTAAATACACAAATATTTAATAGTTAGCTAATAATATTTCCGCTATTGATTTTTCTATCATATCTTGGAATTTTATTTTTCATTATATTATTATATGAACGAATGTGTTGTGAAAAGAGAGAGATTTGTCTCCCTTGCTCTTTCTGTAAAACGTTAGAGTTAAATCTTTCTTACTAATCATATTTGTCTATATTTACAAGATTTCTATATTAAACATTGAATACTGAGTTAATTTATGAGAAACTTTAACATGAATGTATCGCATTTTCCTATGAATTACTCAAAGTATTTTCAAATGATTTTTGTTAATTTATTCTACATTTCATCCGATATATTCTTCATCTCACAGAGAGTTCTCTGAAACTATATTACAAATTATCTGATTTACCGTCAGTCTAACAATGCCTACATGTGACTTTGCATGGCCGAATGCAAAGGATACGAATATGTCTGCGTTTTGCGTGTGCGATTTAGATGTCTGCCCGATATTCCTTGTATAAACAGGTACACTGACACATAAATATATACAGGGAAATTGGACTAGAACTTAAAATAAGAGACTTCGGTTATACAATTCTTGTCTTGCTCAGTCAGGACAATACTTACCGTGTGCTGAGTAATAAAAATTAAAAATCAAAAAGTTAGAAAAGAAAGTCAAATGTTTAAACCCTAAAAAATCAGATAATTATAAGATTTTCATGAACTTTTCTGAAATTCTGATTTACCGTCAGTCTAACAATTTCTGTAAAAAATTGAATTATATTTAAATATTATTTTGTAGAAAACTGTGTGAGAAATCTGTTTAGTTCTCTTATTCAATTAGAGTACAGATACTCACAAGTAAACACTATTCGAAAGGAATCGAAATGGACCTTTGTGACGTAAGATCTATCAGAATTCTGTCCGATTTTAGAATCAGTTTTTATTACTTTGATTTAATTAGTCAGAATAGGAACCCAGTACATCTATACATTTCTGCTATCGAGATAAAATATTATATATATATATATATATATCTTTGCGATAGAACGCAGTGTGAATCTTTGAATACAGTTTCAATATTTTCGTCGCAACAGAATGTATTTTGGCATCAAACATTGTCAAAATACTTGGAACATTTTATACGTGAGCAAGAGATGAGGATAATATTGTATATGTATTGTCGCAGTTAGCTACCCCTCATTTCTTTAATCCTTCAACAGGGGTCTCTCTCCCCTAGCAATAAATACTTGCTGACCCCTCTCTCTCTCTCTCTCTCTCTCTCTCTCGTTTTTTCCGACTTAGGCCTCGAGCCGCTACCTCGCGCGTAGACGAGGTAAAATCTTTCTTTTTCCACTTACACCAATATTTGACCTCTCACACCTACAGGTTTCCCAAATTCCGGGAAGGCGCTAAGAACAATACACGTACGTACGAACACTTACAACACACACACATAATTTCTCCATACAAACTCTATGTAACAGTCCATGTCTTTGTTTAACTTGTTTTGTTGTTAATATATATTTGTTTACCCATGTATATCGGTCTTGTTTGTTTTCTTTGTCTTCTTTGGACTTAATTAAAGTCCGACATTCTCATGTAGCTGCACCCGCCAGCAGGAAAGTTTAACCTACTGATATCTCTTCACATCTATCACCCCCACGGTCCGCGACAGTATCAACGATTTGTATCCAAATTTCGCTTGTGAAGATTCATCCGGACAACATGTGGCCATCAGCATCGTCCTGAAGCAAAATTGGACCTCATCATTTAAAACACTCTCGGTCGCATTTCGCTTAACTGAATGTGTATTTTAGCCAGTTGCTCGCATTAAACTTAGACAGTGACGTCCTGTTTAGATTTCAGGACGTTGAATTCGATAACGCCAATGGCTGGGGACCAGGCAGTCACCATAATATTCTGTTTGTAAAATTTCAGTTTTGTAAAGTGCGTGGGTTCTTCGTCACGATCCCACAGTTAATACGATCGTTTACGAATGTCATAAAATATCTATTTCTCCTTTCAAGGCATTATTTGTTCAAGCAATGTACCATTCAAATTTCGAAGATCCAACTTCGGACAGACTTCAAAACGTATGAATTCAATTAGAAACATTTAACAACTTTCTTCACCTTTCCCGTTTTCTTGAGATACTCAGATATAATACAATTACTAACCTCCCCACGCGATCAGATGTAGCACAAGGCCGGGTTTAATGTGGCGCATCCGAGCCCGTTGGCTCAGTCCCAAATTCCCGTAGCCCCCGTATAAAACGGGGTCTAGTAGCTGTTTCCGAGAGGAGACTCTGCCCTTCGGCATAGCCTCGTCTGGGGATCCTCGAGTTCGACCAACACAGCTGAAAAAGACGTCAGCTAGACTAGAGATACACAGATATGGCTGAAACCCTGACACCTATTATCTAAGATATTTGTTTGTCATTATGATGTGAGTGTTGTTGGACTTTATTCCAGATGTTGATAGATAATTGTAGATGCACGCCATGTAGCACCTTCATCATCAAGACTCGTATCCCCACTGTGGAACTTCAATAACTGTCTGATCCCAAGTGGATCCTTCACCCTATTCTCTGTTAATGTTGGCAGAAGTTTCAAAAGCATAATGATGAAGCCTGAACTCATGCAAAATACGTAAACGTAATTCTTCTTTCTTTCATGTTCAAAATAAGACGTGTATAATATTTTAAAAGTTGACTTCAGAAAGAGGACTCATTCGGCATTAGGAACGGGTAATATATTTTGTGAAACTATTATAATACTATAGTAGAACAAACTTAAAAGTTTTAGTTTTAAACCCGACATTACATTCCGAACATGCTTATATTTTTTTATTTCATTTTATCGTGAAACTCATGAGTAACGAGTAAACAATCACAGCCCAAATATCCGGCAATTTGAGGCCATTTTATAATTTATTCTGTATTTAAACTAAATATGAATATAGAGTTAATTAATGAAAAAAAAAACGATTTAGTTTTGAAATTTGATGAACTTGTTGTCAACAATTTTACAGTTACGGAACTAGTTCTTAATAAAATATTCTGCAAAATATAATTTCATGTATCTTTGTGGTTTCATTGATAACAAATATATCGATGTGCGATCCATCTATCTGTACGAATATATTTCTATTTAGGTATTATACTTAATTTTCTGAATTTTTTAAATTTTATTTATTTATTATATTTATTTTTATATATGTATTTAAAATGTTTATATTGATTTTTGTATTTAGTTTTCACATATTATTTTTTTTTTTCAGATTGTTTTCAAGATTTTCCTCTTTATTCACAATAGGCATGTTTCTGAATATGATAAAACTACAGGGATAACCAAATCCTTAAAAACCAATTTCATAATTAAACTCGCTTTCTCGGTTGTGAAATTATATACAGTATTGCAAAATCTGATATTTGGAATCAAATTCAAAATTCATGAGGCTAATAAACGTAATCTTTACCAATTTCATATATTGCCTATTCCTTTCGACTCCGTCTCTTTTCGTGTCGCAATATCTTTCGTAATAAGCCAGTCTCCAGTTTCTACAAGGATAGAGAGAATTGTTTATTAAGAAAGTATATGTCAGTTTATTCCTCATATCAGGTAACCATTCAAAATTCTCCGTTAAGATAAACGAAAGTAATGGATGGTAAATTCTCATCTTTAATATAGACCTTCATTTGTTTTGAGAAATGAAAGGAGACCTACGAAGAGTAACAATCATTAAAGAAAGGCGGATTGTATGTATTTATACTCTTTGGGTGAAATGACTAGTTTCAAATTAGTCCAACGATAAAGTTTCACGGAGAATGATGTGTGCAAATCCGATTCGCTTACTATTGCGCATTGATTCAATTCGAGAAAATGATAATATTTATTTTAATTTTTATTTTCTCATTATTTTTTAGATGAGTGGTCACATTTTCGCAGAATAAGCCCACCGACGACATCTCCGCTTGTTGGACCATAACCTGAGTATGGTCGGCTGAATATTTTCGAAAAACATTGTTTTAACCGAACTCTGAAAGACAAGGAAAACTCCTGGCCTTTCAGAATTTCAACTTAAAGATATTTGTAAACAGATCTTCAAATTTTTCAATATCAGTCCTGCTTCCTGGCAAAATTCTTCTTAACTCCAGATTTAATGTTATCTTACCAATATCGGATTCAATTCATATTCGTCTTGTGATATGAGACAACACTGGTTTATGACAAGAGGCCAATAAAACAAGTGGGAAGGAAAAATGCTTGACCGCGCCACGACATCATTAGAAACATTGGGAGATTCTGGATACATGCAACATCTGTGATTGTGTCTGCCACTAAAATATTAGAATTGGAGACATTGCATGAGATTTTGACTTTCGGAAAATCAATTGTCTTCAGAGACTGCGAATTAAAAGTATGGTGTATACATTTGCCTTTTATGTATTATCGCTTTTATAAAATTCAGAGCATACTGATTATTTACATCTGTACAAATATCTGCTTGAATTTTTGGGATGTGGTCTTATGAATATTTATAAGCGGACTATTGTCCTAGCTTTATGGTTATAACAATAAGTAGTTAAGCTATCCAGCATGTAGTAAAGCGCTTAATGGAAACGGAATATATTGGGAGTATGATCAGTTAAATTCTCCACACTAGTTATTTGACAGCTAATTCGACGATAGGCACATATTAATAGACTGATATATATGTATATTCTCTCTAGGTTAGCATGGCTCGTTAGAATTTATTCTAATTTACCGCTCTACTTAGCGTATTGAGACCCCTACGTTTTGGGTGTCTTTATGCTCGCTTTGTTTTTTTTTCTTTGGACTAAGGATTCTTAACGATCTTTTTTGCCTTGTTCTGATGTTTTTAATTCTTTCATTTTTTTACTAATTTTTTCATCGGTTACCAATTGGCCCTCAGGTGTCTACAAGTTGAGTTATCCGAGGTTTTTCAAGCGAGTAATACAGTTAATATATATATATATATATATATATATATATATATATATATATATATATATATATATATATATATTGAAATAAAAACAGACCACTTTAAGGTTCCATGTAATGAATTATTTCACCACAGCCCTTTTAAAGGAGCGCGGATCAGCAGACTTTACTTCCAAAGGTTGAAACGAAAAATGAAAAGAAACTTACACATTTTTGACGGTCAGTATTAAGTATATGTAAATTAACGAAGTGAGGAAGTGAGGGGGGAGATATATGATTGAGTTAGATGTAAAATTTCTATTCTCTCAAATTTAAATTGTTTTAGGAAATCCAGACATTGACACATTAAATCGGTTAACTTAACGGAAGTTATATATTGATATACGGATTACCTAGTTTTTCGTAAACTAAATATATATATATATATATATATATATATATATATATATATATATATATATATATATATATTATAATTATTTTAAAAAAATGATTCCTTCGCTATATAAGAGTTCTCATGTTTCAAAAATTTCAATATAATTATTAAAATTATATTGAATTAAAGTATCAAGCTCTCTTTCCATGACATTTTCCACCACTCATCATTTCTGTAAGAAAAAAACAAACATAAAAAACTAAGATAACGCACATGTTACTTAGATAAAACGCTTCGTAATATGTGAACTGTATTTGTGAGCACATTTTTTGTATTTTTTAAGGCACAGGCTACCAGGAAAATCCCTTTAAAATTTCTTTCGGGACATTTTTTAATTAATCCGAGTGCTCCAAAAATAACCACATTTGTGAGGTTTCAGCCTGAATATCCTTTATTTTGATATTTTTTGAAAGATCTTCAAATATACATCACAATCTGCAGTGATTGCCATGTCAATTGGAACTTATTATTATTATTATCATTATTATTATTATTATTGTTTTTATTTCCTTTGATATCTGCCGTTTACACATTTCTTTCCGGGTCCCGCCCAGGGACCTAAGGTTAGAAATGGTAACATGACACTTTCCACTGCAAAAAAAAAAATACATAGATAAAGCCCTTCGTAAAGTGTGGGTTGTATTTGTCAGAATACTTTTTTGTATCTCTTTGAGGCATGGGCTTCCAGGAATCCTTTCAATTAGTCTACTGGAATCTTTTCCAACCAATCCTAAGGCTCCAACTATAACAGGGATTGTTGATGTTCCCATGTGCCACATTTTTGAGATTTCTATTTCAATGTCCTTGTATTTTGACAGCTTTTCAAATATCTTCAAAAATACACTGCAGTCTTCAAGGATTGCCATATCAATAAGGAGGCATTTTTTTTGGTTTGTGGTCTTTAATAACAATGTCTGGGCGTTTGGCTTTGATTGTTCTGTCAGTGTGTATTGTGTAGTCCCATAGAATTGTAACAGGTCCTATCCCTGTAACCGGGTCTTGGTGGTGTTCTTACCAATTTCTTTCAGTTTCCTTCCCATAGAAGTTGAAAATTTTCCAGTGCAGATATTGGCCCACTCTGTCATGCCGGTTTTCATATTCAGTGGTTGCCAATATCGTGCAACCTGATACAAGATGATCAATGGTTTCTGGATATTTATCATTTATAATATTTATTATTATTATTATTATTATTATTATTATTATTATTATTATTATTTTTATTTCCTTTGATATCTGGCGTTTACACATTTCTTTCTGGGTCCCGCCCAGGGACCTATGGTTAGAAATGGCATCATGACACTTTCCACTGCAAAAAAAAAACAAAAAAAAACATAAAAATAAAATAAAAAAATAATTACATAGATAAAGCCCTTCGTAAAGTGCGGGCTGTACTTGTCAGAACAATTTTTTGTATCTCTTTGAGGCATGGACTTCAAGGGATCCCTTCAATCAGCATACTGGAATCTTTTTCAACCAGTCCAAGGGCTCCAACTACAACAGGAATTGTTGATGTTCCCATGTTCCACATTTTTGAGATTATTATTATTATTATTATTATTATTATTATTATTATTATTATTATTATTATTATTATTATTATTATTATTATTATTCATATGTGATCCTTCATGGGGAGAGAGTAAAGATAGGGACTGACAGAATTAGAATATTATTCCCAATATGCAAAATTAGACAAAAACAAAAAGAAACATGCGTACTCAAACATGAATAATCACGTGATAGGGAGGGAGACTATGAGCATGCGCCTCACGCACCGTACTCCTTCGGCGTGTTCGTTGATGCTTATGAACCTTAGATGAAGTTATCCTTCATCAAATTCGTCCTCCTTTATTTTCGCTATACGCGCATAAATGGATGCCAAATGCTGACAAGAATTTTAACTCTTTCATCCGTCTTTGAATTACAGCGGCTTCATTTATGTTTCCCTTCGTTCGAAACAATTAATCTTAAGATGAACAGAAATTTCAGCTTCAAGAACATCGGCCATAGAAAGACCTTCTTCTTATGATATTCTTGCTAACATAATTCCACTTCCCGAGAACATGTCTATTGTTGACAATATATTTTAGTTCTCCCGATGACCGGCGCAACACAGTCTTCCTAATTCCGAAAACTTTTACACTCAGTGTATGTATATCAAATTAAAGAAAAAGCAACAAATGAATTTGGTTTAAACAATTTAAGTAAGCATTTGAAAAGAGTGTATGCGTCGTTGAAATTATTATATAGTTTAAGAAGTTGCCTAGATAGATAGAAGATGCATGTTATCTACTAACATGTTTGGCCATTAATATGAGAAGGACATAATATTAGGTGTCATGTGGCAAATTCTGAAAATATCAGTTTAATTTTCAAACATATTAAGAAATTTGGCCTGGTGGCTTTTAATCCGATAAAACATCGCGTCATGCAGGAAGCAGAAACTGGTAAGTATAGCGACTCGAAGATAGTCGGCCTTTTGAAGGTAACGAGTGAAGCAGAAGAAAGGACATGAGACATTTCATTGTCCAAACGGAAGGAGCGATGCTGATAGACACTGAAGTCCTAATCATTATGAGCAACATCGACCATGTCATGACGCCTAATTCCTCTTGTAAGACATCAGAGTCTATGCCAATGTCTATGTCGAATGTTCGATTGCAGTTGTCATGCTCTGGAAATAAATGCATATAGAAATGAAAATAAAACTATAAATAAAGAAATATTCAAGCTATAATTCATGAATATCAATGATTTAATCTGTTAACAAACTTCATTCCAGACGCAAAAATAGTATAAATAATCAGAATAGAGACATGACCATAAACAATCGTAATTACTAAAAGAAAAGAAAGTAAATTCAAAGGCTGGTTTCCTTAATTACCATCTTCACTTACAACTCCAGAGCCTTACATAAACATTGCGTTAATGATGAACTGATACAGGATCTGATGATCCAAAACATTCTTACCGTTAACAATAACACATTTCTAAAAAAACATATTTCGATTCACATCTAATCTTTCGTGTCCCGTAATTACCTGGATGTACTAAAAAACAAAACAAATCAGTTTCTATGCCTGATGATGTCTGTATGAACAGATGAAAGTACTAGAAAAAAAGACCCTTTACAACTTGAATTTATTAAAAACAGGGATCATAACATCCATCTAGAGGTTCGTGGGTTAATGTAATTTTAATAAATTTGCTTGCAAAGATGTTTCTTGCCATTTATATCATTAACTTCACTAATCTGCTTTTTGTATGAATGATTCATGTAATATATATATATATATATATATATATATATATATATATATATATATATATATATATATATAATATCTGGATAAAATACCTAGGTGGTCTGAAATATTAAATAAATAAATATATACAAAAACACAGAAATAAATACTTTCATAAAAAAAACACCCAATTTTGTTTCATTCATTTTATCCAGATATTATATACATATCAAGAAAGTATACGTGGCCTCTCATTATGCTATATATATATATATATATATATATATATATATATATATATATATATATATATATATATATTATATAATAAATGCGAAAGTCTCTATGTGTCACACTTTATTAATTAAAGAATCACAAATCTTATCTTTCAATAGCTTTATCTTCTATAAAATATATGCGATTGTCAGTGTGTCACGCTTTTTAAAAATAAAGGGACACAACTCTAACTTTTAAATATTTCAGCTTCTTTTTCTATATAATAACAGCGAAAGTCTGTGTCACTGTCTCACTTTTTTAGGTTAATGGTGCACAGCTTTCTAACTTTTAAATATCTCATATTCTTCTATCAAAATAAATGCGAATGTCAGTGTGTCACACTTTTTCAATCTTACTCCTTGAAGCCGTAGACCAACATATCATATCATATATTATAGAATCAAGCCAACTCTTTGAGCCAATTAAAACATTCTGGGACGGATCTCGACCCGAATCCTGAAATTTTCAATTCCCATGTTTTAATTACTGCGATTGTTCCCGGCGATTTTTAGGAGGTTTATTGCGACGACATTTGGCATGTTCACAATTTATATAACTTGGGAATAAATTTCGGAATAAAGGAAATTAATTGCAGAATCCTGCAAAAGTCGCCCATTTAGTAATTGTTGGTACATAAAGAACATCAAATTTTCTTTAAATCAAAATGGCAGTAGAAGAATTATCGTTGAACGTTTAAAAGGTAAGCTTAAATATTAATGCTATAATTAAATGCAGCGATCAATTTTGAGATATTGTACAGTTTATTGTTGCCTATCGCTCTACGGCAGCAGTATAACTCGCAAAAAGAAATATCTGACAACAGAGGACCATATTGCAATCAAAGGAGACAAGCCAGCAGCAAAGAAAAAGAAATTCTCGTGAAAATGAAAGCCCAAATCAAACGGCAGTCAGGAGAGCTGCAAATCCTGAGAATATGCAAAGACTTAGAGACTCCAAAACTCCAGAACAAACCGAGAGCCCAATCAAATTCCCACCGCACAAGTCAGCTTAAATGTCATCGCAAAGGGCAGCCTTTAAACTAGTATATATACATTAAAAAGCCAGCAAATTTAACTGATCTATTTGCGTTTGTTCATCTATGTTTTTGTGCATAATTATATAAAAGTAGTAGATAGCGTGGAGAAATTAATTCTAACAGAACATGTTAATGTGTTTTATCCTCCTTTCGTGATGATAATACTCACACTACTACAGTTAGTGCTTAGAAAAGATCGACATATATATGGGTCAAATAATGTAAAATCGAAAACAGAAGAAAAACTAAATGAAATAAAAATAAAAATATTATTAACAAGTCACACAAAAAGTAAAGGTCGTTCATAGAAACAATTTCTCAATGTTTGTCATATCTAAAGGTAAATGTCTGGATAGAGTTGCTTTATGCAAGGGTTTATGGACGTTTCTTCATTGCTGGAAACTTCACAAGTGTAAACATTTAATATTGTATCATTCTTTTAGTCCATCGTTTCAGGGTGACTTTTCTAACATCGATCTTTAATAAAAAAAAACAAAAAAACTAAAACAAAAAACACAAAAACAATACCACCTCATCTCGTCGGAGAGTGTATTGATAAGAAGTTACCAAATCGACTGTTTTGGAGAGCGAAAAGACTGATTTCTGTAGTAAGATCCCTTGATATTGTGCCACTAAAATGGTTTGGGTCCATGTTAAGAATATGTTTTACAAAAGAAAACGGAAACAAAGATTTAACAAATGTCATTAAAGATGAGAAAGATTCCAGAAAACCTGAAAGGTGTCAAGATGCTATTTTCTTTAATAGTAGTCGCTCAGCTTTTGGGAATGTTATTTTTTGATTTCTTAATAAAGAGAAAAAAAAATTATATCCATTTTTATTTTTCTACTATTCTAGATTCCAAATTTAGTAGACACATTATTTAAGTTCGATATAATCTTTTATGCGTTCATGTTAAGCTTATTGTGCGAACTGGTCTCGGAATTATCCGTGTATGTACGCTATTCATATAACCACCAATTGAACAAAAACATTCTTAAACTTCGCGATCAGCTCTAACAAGACGTATGAAACACATGAAATGATTTACAGACCGATCAATACAGAAAGTTGAACCCGTCGATTAAAGGTTAAAATGATAAAGAAAGGTTAACGGTGAGTATAAAACACGCCGCGTGTCTCTGACTGTCGGTCCTTCGTCATTTCCAGCTGACACTCTTTCAGCTGGACAGGGACAAAGTGATGGCCCTGCCAAACACGGGCCTGACAAGTAAAACGAAAAGAGATCAAAAGCAATGTTCGTCTTTCTTCTGAAAATATTGTTCTTCGAAAACCTTTGTTTTAGCTTCGTCTTTGTAATTTTATCATGTTTTATTGTCTGAGATTGATTTCTTTTAATGTCACGTGGAGGTAGGAATTATTTATAAGAAATTACCTATATTCATAAGTAAATTTCATGTAACATTATACATTACTTCCACATACTTACATGTGTTTTCTATGATTTAATTACCTTTGCACAAGATTTCCATTTATAAACTACCCAGTGTATATAGCAAATCATAAATTCTATTAAGAAAACATCAGTTACCATACGAAAAAATCGCCTATGCACACGATTTTAGTTATCCTATTTTACTTTGTTTTGCTATAAAGATATGCAATGCGACCCCAAAATTTTGCATTTTTTGTTGAATGAATTTTTATACTTTTTACGAATTACTAACATTTTTCAGGTTATTTAAAGCCAGAAAATATATTTTATATGTGTTATGGTTCAGGTCCTTGTACCACGGTGATGGTCCAAGGTAGAACCAATGAAGAATAACTCGAACACAGGTATGGAATAACACAGATATATATTACAAATAGAATATATGTACAAAAGAGTAGGAGTGTTAGTAATAATAATCAGGTTAGTTAGAGAGAACTATGTTGTCTCGAAGTATCACTATTCCAATGTCTTACAGTAATCGACTGACGCGACTCTGTCTCTGACAGACTCCTCTCTCTGTCTGACTCTCTATCACTGACTGTCTCTGTCTGGCTCTGCTACTTCCTCTTGGGGCGCAGTATTTATGGGGTACAGACAAGTCCATTACTATTATTTTTTTATTTTTTTTATTTTTAAGCTTATCACCCCAAGCAAGGCTGGAGGCCACTAGCACGCAAGGGGTTACAGAAGGTTTGGAGGAAGAGCAGATAGGAGTGGTAAAGGAGAGGATGTGGAGAAAGATAGTGTATTGATCAAGGCAAGGGGGTTACAGAAGATTTGGAGCGAGAGCAGATAGGAATGAAAGGTGAAAGGATGTGGAGAAGGGAAGTGGATAGATCAAGGCAACTGGAGATGCTGATTGACGCTACACTTAAATAGTTGGAGATTGTATTTGTCAGAGAAACAGGAATAGGGAAGGGAGTTCCACAGGCGAGATGTGCGAGACATGAAGCTATTGGAGTAGAAGATACGTCTACATCTAACAGTTTCAACGGTGAAGGGGTGGGAACGGGATACCAGTCTCGTAGGACGTTTAAATTCATGAGGCCTAGGAACCAGCGAAAGCAGCTCCTCGGAACAATTACCGTGAAAGTATTTGGGAAAAAGACAGAGCGAGGCAACGTCGCGTCTGTGAGAGAGCGACTGCAGGCGAGATGACAGATCAGGGCCAATTACGTTGCATATCCGTCTCTGGATCTTATCAAGAAACCTGAGGCAAATAGCAGGGGCTCCAGACCATATATGGCAGCAATACTCCATGTAAGGGCGAATGGTCGATTTATAGATTTGGAGGATCGATTCCGGGGAGAAAAAATTCCTGGCTCGGCACAGGGAGCCAACTTTCCTTGCGGTGGATGATACAATTGACTCGATGTATTTGTTCCATCTCAGATCAGCGGCCAGCGTGAGACCGAGCAGCCGCAGAGAGGAGCTCTCGAGAAACTTTCCCATACCAATATGTTAAGTATGTTATGGAGATAATAATGATTTTTACTGCTAAATGAGGAAAAAATCTGGATTCATATCTTTCAGCTTTGGGCTGTCATTTTCATTTTGGGCATGAAAGAGGTGACAATTCTAGAACGTTTAAAGATTAAAAATAGGCTCCAGAAATGTGGCATTCATAGGATATATTGAAAGCAAGTCTTTCAGAAGAAAACAGTGATGTATAGAAAGTTGTTTTCAAGGATCAAGGATATAGAGATATAAAGCATATGAAGTTTTGTAGAAACATGGTATCCCATGTCCTGAAGAGACAGGCCACATAATAACTATTTTAAATTCAGTGTAATAAATATCTTAATACAAAACTTTACTTTATATTCTATTATTTATCTAAACATTATTTTCATAAGATATATAGTGGATATGTAATAGGTTACTTGAAATGTTAAAATGAATCAAATCCAAATCAGTTTTGGAATCTTCCCGAATTACAAACATCTGACAAGCGATAATTAACTGATTCAATTAATGTCAAATTTTGGATGATTCATTTGGCGATAGTTGAGTAATTGTTTAACATTTTCCGGTGTTTTGAATGTAGTTTGACAGACTGAACGATCTATATCTCGACAGATAATTAAATGCTCTTTCAAATGAAACAATGTCCAGTTAAAGCATTCCGAAGTATTACAAATACCTCGCATCACGCAAAACATGATGCAAACCATAGCGTGGAAATATCAGCGAACATACAGATTTAAAAGTCCATATAGACATGTGCACGCAAATCCTTCTTTTTTGAGGTATTAAGTTGAAAGTTCACAGCAGACGCTGGTAAAAGACAATGTGTTTTTCATAGTCAGCTGGACGAGCGTGCATTTCGGAGTTCCTCGATGCATTCTTTGTGGTGTAATTGATCTTATTTCAGAAACGCGACGATAAACAGAGACAGAGGTTGAATGACAGGGCAGCCTTCGGTCTGGAAACCAATCGGACACAGCCATGCATCCTACCGTCCATCACCATTCACGCAGGTGTATGTAAAAGACATATTTGCCTGAACACGATATGAATATCCTGCCATTGCGAAACAGAACAATTCTCAGCTAACTCACAACGACACATGTTACACATTGTGGCCAGAAATCCACAAATGTATACGAATAACAAATGTAACCTGTATTACATGGCAACACAGCGCCATCTACCGTAAAATTCCTTTAAAATATATATATATGTATAAATTTAAATTCCTTTAAAATTTATATATATATATATATATATATATATATATATATACATTGCTTTAGAATGTATATATATATATAAATTTATTCCTTTAAATTATATATATATATATATAAAAATTTAAATTCCTTTAATATATATATATATATATATATAAATTTAAATTCCTTTAAAGTATATATATATAAATTTAAATTGCTTTAAATTTATATATATATATATATATATATATATATAAATTTAAATTCCTTTAAAGTTTATATATATATATATATATATAAATTTAAATTCCTTTAAAGTTTATATATATATATATATATATGAATTTAAATTCCTTTAAAATTTATATATATATATATATATAAATTTAAATTCCTTTAAAGTTTATATATATATATATATATATATATATATATATATATATATATATATATATAAATTTAAATTACTTTAAAGTTTATATATATATATATATATATATATATATATATATATATTAACTGTAATACTCGCTTGAAAAACCTCGGATAACTCAACTTGTAGACACCTGAGGGCAAATTGGTAAACGATGAAAAAATTAGTAAAAAATGAAAGAATTAAAAACATCAGAACAAGGCGAAAAAAATCGTTATGGGTCCTTAGTCCAAAGAAAAAAAACAAAGCGAGCATAAAGACAACCAAAACGTACGGGTCTCAATAAGCTAAGTAGAGCGGTAAATTAGAATAAATTCTAACGAGCCATGCTAACCTACCAGGGTTTCCCCTAAACGGAATTTCAGGGTAGACTGGCTAAAAAAGGAAAAGCCGGAACATCATTTATTGATAAAACCATTTAAAACATAAAACCACGTGACAAAACAAATAAAATTCCGTTTTTAGACAGTCTATCCTGTTTGCCTGGCTCGTTAGGATTTATTCTAATCTATCTATCAATATATATATATATATATATATATATATATATATATATATATAAATTGTTATTCCGTTGTGGATCTCAACAAAATTCTCTGTAACCATATGACTGTAACCCCAGGAGCAACGACTACTATCACCAAGCCTCTCAAACTGAAGCATTAGAAGCCGGATCAAGCAATGATATACACACGATAGAAATTCAATTTCCGCGAGCGGCGCTATATTGAGTCTGATTTGCTACCTCTTTGACACCGAGGCCCATTGGAACAGTTGGTATGACATTTGCTTGGTAACTCAACTGTCAGGGTTTCAACTCTGGGTAGTGGATGCGCACTGCTGATGAGTCCCAAAAAAAGGACGGAGCGGCCGTCCAGTGCTTTCTGCATTCTGTTGAGTTTCCTTTCAGACTCAATGAATTACTTAATTATATGTAGATATGTGTGTGTTTGTGTGTGTGTAAAGGATGTATAAAAAATAAGTTTACAAGCTCTGTGAGCGGATTCTTCAGAACAAAACAAGGACAAAAGTATATATATATATATGTGTGTGTGTGTGTGTACCAGTGTGTCTGTAAAACTATTTCTTCTACTTAAAATAAAAACCTCTCATTGTGTTTGTAGACATCTATTTATTGTTTCAGAGAACAGATTTAGCTAATTTATTAACCACTTTCAAGGATTTTCCTTATTTCATTTTAAATGATGTCTAACTAGAAAACTAGATATATATTTTAATTTGCGAGCATGGCCATAATGTAATGACCGTTTTCTCATTTGGCATTGCTACACATTGGTTGGAAAACTTAATATAAATACCTTGTCAGTAATGTTTAATGGATGAGGCATTAGAGAGTTATTTCTGCCAAATATAAAGACCAATATAATAACTTAATATTGCTAATCCTTTTATTATTTTAATACTGTTCCCCATTATTTAACTGTTATTATCTCAGTAAAGCAATGTTCAAATAAAAAGAAAAGCATAGCTTCTGTTTATTTTTTCTATAAACAAATATAACGCTATTTCTTTATGTGTCATTGAAACATAGATATGAGTAAAGTTTTAATAGTCTCAGATATGTTTGTTTTCATTTCATGATTGTTTTTTATTTGAGGTGTGAACAATTTAAATGCTCTGTCTCAAAATGCATACCTTTGCCAGCATCGAATTTATTGGTGTACATTGAATGCTTTTTGTCAATTCTCGGTTTTAAATCGATGTTTTCTATTTTCTGTTACGTTTAGAGAATGCACAAGTAAACACTTTCCTGTAAACTAATGTACTTGAGGGGTTGCTGTCAGACTGACCGGATTTCTCGCTTACGCTATCAATGGCTGTGACGAAGAAAGAGACTATTTATGGTTTCTATTAAGAATGTCCGTTCGATTTCCTCACATTCAGTGTTTTATGATTATAAATGAATAGACGTGTAACAGCTATATTATACTCAGATAATAATATTTATATTCCAGTAAACTTTGTCAGTTTTATTTGATTCTCTTTGTTGAATAATGTCCAGATTCTCTTCTCTATTTATGTAGTTTTTTTTTTATTTTTTATTATTACACAACTTTTTATACTTTCGTCAGATTTCTTCTCTTCAATGGTCAATTTCATTGTACCTTTCTTGGTTTTTCCTTCACCTTCCTGAATTAATATATACCAAGCTTGGTCATTAATGGGACCGTTAATAGCCGTTCAGTGAAACGCAAATTATACAGATACACCTTTGGGTGTAGACGCTACGAAAATGCTTCACTGACACGTGAGTAAAACACAGATTTTTACAGTAGAGTTTCCGGACTGGTGCGTAAAAACATTCTGTAATGCAATTCATTATGTTTATTTCTTACGTTTCGGTTTCTAGAAATGAAATCCTCTATTTGTGTTCTCTCTAGAAAATTCTGTTTCTTATATTAAATCTTTCGACAAATATTTTTACTGTCAAAAGATACTAGTCAGCCCGCCAACAGCAATCACAACAGATGTAATTATTAAATATAATTTGAATTTTTATTTGCGGCCATTTCGATTTACAGATGACTGCTTCTAAGAAACTCGGTTCACTGTGGTGTGGTAGATAATTATTATCGTTAGAATACATCTTGCCCCTTATCATTCGTCCATGCATCGAATATTGCTGACGGATGTGGACTGGTGATCCTGCTATCTATATAGACATTCTCAAAAGAAATCTAAAGAAGGTTCTTTAATGTTATCAGTCCAGACTTGGCATTTGGACTTCAATCACTTACTCACCGCCGTGACGAAGCTTCTCTATGTCTTTACTGTAAATGTTTTCATGCCAATTGTTCTAATGAGCAATCTTACTTGGCGACTCAGCCACATGAATTCAAGCAAAGTACTAGATTGGTTCGATGGTTGTTTTTTATGGCATATCAAAACCTCAGTGGGCCATTTAATGCCAACAATACTTTTGAAATAGATACATCGCAATAGTTTGGTAAAAAAGGTGTATACGTATATATATATATATATATATATATATATATATATATATATATATATATATATTGAAGCATTTTTCAATTGCTCATATTTTTTAGTACAATCACATGTATTTCTGCGAATTTTTTTTTAAAAAACGTATTACTGTTAATATTTATTTTAAAAAAATAATTTCTGGTAATAATTTTTATCAAAAATTAATTTCTGGTAGAAAATTTTTCAAAGTATTTCTGGTAGTAAAACCTATTTTTACACTTTTATAATGTTTTTACCTCAGTTTCGGGGTTAACTGTTTGCCCGTAGCTGGGACCCTAACAGCTGCTACCACCCCGGTTCAGAGTGGACCTGGGAACACCAGCAATTAAGAGGTGGTTCCACGCTCCTCAAAATCTCCTTATCAGAAGCCTTGCCGTTAGACGTAGTTTATCGTCTTACTCTGGACGACGATGTAGTTTATCGTCATACTCAGGATGCCCGAGGGGGGTCTTACCCCTCTGCAGAGGTGCAGTCGGCGTATTCTATAGCTCCAGCCGACAGGGCGTAATAAATTGGGAATTAAGTCTAAAAACTTTACTGTTGAAATAGGTAGATGCAACCGTAAGTTAATAAGATCTGTTAGTCTATTTTCTCGCAGTTCTCTTGCCTGTGTAACTCTCCTCCGAATTCTTGATTCCCTGACACCTACAATCAAAAATTAAATCATTATCTTCCATTTTACTGGGACCTTTACCTTTATTTATGTTTTAACCTAGAAAGGGTTACTGAATGTGGAATGACCACAACGGAGTTTGGAAATGAATCTGTAATCTTTATAACATCAACAAAATACAATACTCGCCAGCGTGTGAAGTAGGTAAACTACTGCCAATAGTGGGCTACTTAGACAGCATATTATCCCCATTTACAATAGTGTCCAACGTATTTATGAGGCTTGGGACATAGCCATTAGTGTTCATAGGTAAGGCATATAAGAATTTACCTTTCTCTTCAGTTTTCATTCATTTTCACACTAAGTAAACCCTGTTTGGGGTGAAATTAATTTAAATGTCTGAATCGAATTCACTGTTAACATGGATGAATAGCTGAGGTGAGGAAATTATGGCTTTACATTTGGGATATTTAGCCTCGTGTTATTGTTAGTCTTTTCATTTAAAATATGGCACATAATTTGCAATTATTGAAATTTTGATGACGCCTAACAGCATTACCAGTAACATTATGTAGTGTTCATATAATTTGCGTTGTCTGAATTATTTTCACATCGAGTAGTAAATTAAACAATGTAATAAGTAATGTAATAAATTTATTCCAGTGCTGTGCAGTGAATATAATAACAATACAAAATTATGGTATTCGACACTTAGCAGGCAGCTAATTTATGTAAAGGAGCTAATTTTAACACACACACACACGACAGACACATATCCACACACAAAGACACACACACACACACACACGCACACACACACACACACACACATATATATATATATATATATATATATATATATATATATATATATATATAATTAGGAAGAAAAATAAACCAAACACAATTTAAAATGCTGGCATTTATCAGATAAAGTGTCTACAGTGCAAAGACATCTACGTGGTTGAGGCATCAAGTGATCAAAAAACCCATATCTACGAACATGAGAGTGACTTGCGTTTAGACAGACATTCTAACCCTCTAGTCTTACATCGAAACGACATGGGGCATAACTTTGATTTCACGAATGCCAGCATGATTAAAAAAGGAACCTAACCTTTTAAGGGAAAAAATTATTAAAACATATTTATAGCCTTACTACCAAATATAAAACCATCGTTTAAAACATTACATCACCATCTTTCTACATGTTCATTATTCATGAATCTAAATTATGTCTATCTAATACAAACAAATAATGAAAATATACAAAACCTTTTTCAAAAATACAGATGAGAAATTCTTTAATGGTAAATTAAACTAAAACATGGTAATTAAAATATCGAGCGTTTCGGCGACCCACACAGAGGTAACGACAACAGACATTCCCCACCCACACGGGAATATAATATATATATATATATATATATATATATATATATATATATATATATATAAAAGGAAGGATGTGTGTGTAACGAATGCACAGCCGCAATTTTCGACGGATTTGCACCAAAACTTACATGCACATGATCCAAGTTAGTGGGAAGGCCAAGACCGACTTTGCATTTCCCAACTCCCATCGATAGTGGAAATAATTGAATTTTTCATGCTTCTACGGCAGTTTTCATGTAGTTTGCGGCAATTTTCTAATGGCCAGAGTGAGAGCCGAGAGCTGGCTGCAACGAATAGACAGGAAGATTCTATTGGCCAGCGTGAGAGCCAACAGCTGACTGACACGAATGTTAACTAGCACGCTAGCATGCAAAAGAAATCGATAGCTGTATTCGTCACAAGTGGGAAAAATTTAAATCTGTATGGCACATTACTCCAATTGGCTCATTCGCTTGATTACACTCAACGTTGAATCTGATTCCGCAGAACTGGGTTGGGTGTAAAAAAGTATTTGTTGTTAACATTCTTTTTCATTCAGTTTTTCCAGTTACGAGTCCTTTTTTAAAGCTGATCGTTTTGTGTTCAATTGTTTAGTTCTTTTTTCGTAACAGATTTAATGTTTAGTATAGAGCTTAGAAAAAATTCGCAGTATGAGATAGGCAAGAAGTAAGGCATGTGGCAACATCAGCACGGCAAAGGGCACTCCTTTAACGGCAAGGAGGTGTAAACATATTTAAAGTCAAGTGATAGAGATTGCTGTAAGGGTCGTACGATTTTTGAATCAAGCACGGGCAACGCTGCTAGATATATATATATATATATATATATATATATATATATATATATATGTGTGTGTGTGTGTGTGTGTGTGTGTGTGTGTGTGTGTGTGTGTGTGTGTGTGTATATATAGAGAGAGAGTGAGAGAGAGTGAGAAATAGAGTCTCGTTATGTGTGCCGTCAAAAAAATGAACATTTATTTTTAAATTTTTAACATTAATGATTTAAAATTCGAACAGCATTATCCATTTAATTTCTGAGCTAAAATCATTTCATTAATTAATTAATTTGGCGTTTTATTTTACAAAAAACTACATACAATTTGCTTTCTGTTATATCATGAGTGGCGTATTCAGTCATTTAATTATTCAGTTTAGTGCATTTTGAGCCGTTGTGGCCACAATTCTCCTTATGTTTTTTTTTTCCAATTACGGTACATGGTAAAATCCAAGGCTAAATAGTGCAATGTCTTTGTCGGTTTCTTTTTACAACAGGCATGTTGAGGTTATCCCGTCCCTCCTCATAGTAATTTTTCCTCCTAATGTTAAATCTGTTGACCACTAAGGCGCACGTCCTACTTTTAGGCTTGCCACTTAATGACAGTAGCCAATTATACGTAGAAATTATCAATTGACTCATCCCTACAATACCCCATCAAGGTGTTGCCATCAAAACATATACTAAATATGCATGCATATATATATATATATATATATATATATATATATATATATATGAAGAAATATAGTCTTAAAATGTGCTATATTTATGTGATAAAGTGCTCAATATCAGGGACAGAGCGTGTGTAAATATAAAAGTCAACACTTAGTGTCGACAGTCTGTTTCATGCTAGTGCAATCGTCAGGCATTTTATATTTATATATATTTGTCATCCACAGACAAACTGTTTCGCAGCTAATCAGTGTGTCTAGACGTCCGGTTGCCTCTAGCTAGGATCGAAACCCGACTGAATTAGCGTCAGTCGGGACTTCTACCACTAAGCCGTCGGCTCACGGCAGGGATGAAGGTGAATTTTAGCGTTTTAGCGTGTTTTTAGATTTAAATAAACACACAGTGACTGACAGTGACTCAATTATATATATATATATATATATATATATATATATATATATATATATATATATATATATATATATATATATATATATATATATATATATATATATATATATATATATATATATATTCTAAAATGACAGTCTTATCTCCTCATTTTTCTATTGCGAAATTATAATTCAGTTTTTCTTCAATCTTTGCATTATAACAAATTAAAGATTTCTACATTTTAAGATCCAAATTCCTCAGTGTTACAATCTGCTATTTTATAAAACCCTGGATTAATGTATTCTATTTTAAATAATTCTTTGATTATGTTTCACTGTGTTTTATCGTTACCAAAAATATTCCTTGGCCTTTTGTTTTTTTTGCTTTACTTTCATTCTGCAGAATTATGTCAGTACTCTTATTCCTAAATCATTGTCGGCTGAAAAATTCTTAATTGAGGATATAAGTTCCTACGCTTCTTCCTTTGCATATCACCAAAATTTGTCAATTTCCCAAGCCCAAATATTATTCCGGTATCTTGGATGAATATGCTGACTCTCTCCGTGAATGTCCCAAAATCCTTTTTCTTTATATTTGTTAATTCTTAAACTCTTATCTAGAAATATTAGATTGTGTGGTTTCTTCATTAGTAACATTGTAACTTGTTTACATATATGTAGATTATTAACTAATCGAATATAATCTTCTGCGAATGCTAGAAAATGTTTTCGCAGTTGAAGAAACATCTTGAAGCGACAGAGATTTAGTTCTACAGACAAATGCTGTTAATAATATGGAAAGAAGTCTGAAGGAATAATTGGGAGAAAAAAAACATAAACACTTATAATCAGAAAGATAATCTGGAATGTCACGGATCTATAACGATAAGGGTAGAATTTAAAAATATTATCAAAAACAGGACATATTGGAATTATGAGAAGCCAGGGAAAACCCGGAGGAACCTATTTAATGAGTTTGTGTGAATGGATTGCAAAACCATGACCGATGAGAAATACTTAATTCTTAGTTGCCTTTGCTTATTGGCATATTAAGGCCCTTATGGGATGCCGAAATCAAAATATTTTATGCGAAAATTTATTAATTTATTTTAGATTATAATAGTTTTAATGATACAAGTCTTACTAATTAACCCATAGTTGCGGGAGAAGAGGTGGAATCATACCTTTCCCAATGGCATTTGCGTGTAAGTGAATATAACGAACCCAACTGGATTTTGAACTTGGCTTCTCGATTAACAATACCGATCCATTATTCAATACACCACCCGCACATCCATGCTTACAGCAGCTGGTATTTCCATCTAGGTACTGAACAGGCTCGACGGTGCTTAACTTTGGTGATCGCTCGGAAAACTGTGTTTCAACGTGATGTAATCGTAAGCTAGATATAGTTTGGTGCAACAACAGACAGGAGGTTGTAGAGAGACTTAATCTCCCGAATCATGAATCTAATTAACATGTAAAAGAAGAATACATATACTTTGTATTGACTCAGATTTTACAGGATTATACTAATATCCCTGCAAGCATATCTACTTTTCTTTAATTATGTTGTTTTTCTTCTATTATATAATAATTACTTTATTAATAATAATAATAATAATAATAATAATAATAAAGATAATAATAATAATACTAATAAAAAAATAATAAAAATAATAATAATAATAATAAAAATAATAATAAAAAAATAATAATAATAATAATAAAAAATAATAATAATGATAAAAAATAATAATAATAATAAAAATAATAATAATAATAATAAAAATAATAATAATAAAAAAATAATAATAATAATAATAATAATTATAAAGATAATAATAATAATACTAATAAAAAAAAAAAATAATAATAATAGCAGCAACGGCAGCATTAGTAGTAGTACAACAACTACTTCTAATATCATTAAATGCACCGGTGTACATTTTGATAAATTACTAAAAGCAACATCCGATGAAAACAATCTTGGTGGAAGTAGATTCTTTATTTCACAGTTTCTAAATTTCGCAAAGATTATTTTCCTTTTTCCGTAGAGAAAAAAAAAACTGATGGAAGTTCTATGTTGTAGACTAATATGTAAATAAACAGAGAAAAACATCTTAGGATTACATTCCGGAAAACAAACGTATTAAATGTCAATAGAAGTTCCTTGGTTGTTTGTCTTTCGACTAGTCGGATGTTCCCCAATTACAATCACAATATTTGACCCTTGAAGTGCCTCATTATTTTCAAAACAAATATTTCAAATAATGACGATGCGGAAAAGACATCAAAATGCGGAAATGCATGATAATTATCAGAAAAATGATTTTCATTGTTTTCGTCTTCACGAAGGAAAAGTACAAAATTTGGGAAAAAAATATTCTGAATTACACATCATTAATAACATAAGCAGCATGAAAATTACACAAATATTTCTAAAAGAGAGAAAAGACCGAATATATAATATTCCTGAAACAATTACAGAACTTTTCAAAGAAAAACAATCTAGAGGTCCTTAGAGTTTCTAACGTACAATTGTAAAGTTTCCAACTAGGATGGAGTATGGAGAGATGTGAATGGCAACATGTCAAACAAAACAGCATAAAATAATTTTCAAAATCTCACATATTCTTACATATCGATCAATGTTTTATTTTAGTTTTAAGAATGAAATATGAGAATTCAAATATCGGAAAAGATTTCTGTTCGGTTAAAAGCACATATTTCAGAAAAAGTCTCTTTTAATTAATCAAGACTAGAAAAAATATACGTAATTCATATGTACTGAAAGTGCACAATAAAAATCAATCATTGAATCATTGAGTGGAACTGTGCCGAATCAGCATCTAGAAGTATTTGTGTCACAGAATTGGAAGATTTCAGCTGTCAAATGTTTAGTCAGTTAAATGTCATACGTGATACCATGTTGGGCGATCATGTCTTATTCGATTCATGACTGACGAAGCAGAAGATTTTCTTGCAGTAGGTTGCCGTTTCTCCTCTAATAGACTGCTTGCCTACCATGGCAAAAGGACCCAGTCTGTCATGCTAATGAACAAAAACCAGTCACTTAAATACCATACATGATACACAGTTGGGTGATAAGGTCTAATTCGACTCATGACTGACGAGGCAGAACATTTTCTCGCAGTAGGTTGCGTTTCTTTCTCTGGTAGACTGCTTGCCTACCATGGCTATAGGACCCAGTCTGTCATGCTAATAAACAAAAAACAGTCACTTAAATGCCATACATGATACACAGTTGGGTGATAAGGTCTCATTCGACTCATGACTGACGAGGCAGAACATTTTCTCGCAGTAGGTTGCGTTTCTTTCTCTGGTAGACTGCTTGCCTACCAAGGCTATAGGACCCTTTCTGTCAAGTTATTCTACCATAACAAAAACAACCAGTCAGTTAAATGCCATACATGATACATTTTGGGGCGATCATGTCTCATTCGATCCATGACTGACGAGGCAGAACATTTTCTCGTATAGGTTTCGTTTGTTTCTGTGCTAGACTGCTTGCCTACCAAGGCTATAGGACCCAGTCTGTCGTGTTATTCTACCATAAAAAAACAACCAGTCAGTTAAATGCTATACATGATACATTTTTAGGCGATCATGTCTCATTCGATCCATGACTGACGAGGCAGAACATTTTCTCGCAGTAGATTGCCTTTAATTTCTGTGGTAGACTGATTGACAACCAAGGCTATAAGGACCCAGTCTGTCATGCTAGTCAACCTATATCTGAGGGGAGAAAAGATGGATACATGCCATTTCCCAAGAGTATTTGAGTGTTGAGGAATGTAACGAACCCGACTGGAATTCGAACTCGGATCTTCGATTTTGTATCAGAAGCCGATATCCATTACAGCTCAACGTTGCAAGTTGCCCGAAATTTAAAAGACATTTGTACGAAAACGAATTTAAAAAATGATATGTTACATCTACTTTCCTCCATTACAATGAATTCTGGGTAATTTACAGGTACAGTTCTACAGGGACATGTCGAGAATGCCATGGACAGAAAACATGAGAAAACGAGAAAGTTCTAAAAGATAACGGAAATTAGCAGGGCATTTATAAGAGAGAAGTAGGACTAGCGGGGAAACAGTAAACAAATTACCTATGTTTATGCGAATGGGTGACAGAGTAGAGACAATGAGAGATGCTAACGATTCAAACGTTGCATAAAGCTTCAAGGGTCAAGATGTTACGGTGAGCTATGATCGTCAACGTCCTGTAATAACACGGCAAATAAAAGCAAAATAACTTCTCTCGAATCTGTCAATGTTAATTGTATC
>OZ038491.1:28831643-28919143 GCA_964036315.1 Acanthosepion esculentum
ATTTCATTTCTCTGATTCAGTAAATTTTTATTTTTTATAAACTTAGTAATATATAGTTTCTCATGTATGCACAAAGGACATGGGTCATTTAATGACCTATATATTCATGTTTTTCTTATTAACTTCCATTTTACTGTAGGTGTTTTATTGGATTCTTTTAGGTGCCAGAAGTACTTCGAGAGAGAGGTTTCATTTTTAAATTTATTATTCCTAAATGAACTTTGATGTTGGTTGAATCTTTTTTGAACTCATGGCTTGGGCAACCTATATATATTTTTATGTTTTCAGGATTTTTAATAGAAGATATATTGCATTGGTATACTAATGATTCCGTGCGATATTTATTTTGTAGGAGACAGTTATGTGAATTTCTGCAGTTACATAATTTTTGTTTATCCTCATCAGTTTTTATTTTTATTTTTCCATTGTCTAAATTGTTTTGGTTCTGGTATAAGTGTTTATTTAAGATATTAGCATTATGTTTCGTAATAATTTTTCTAAGTTTTCAGTACAGCTGTAACGTAATTTTAGTGTATTTTTATTGAAAATAGTACTTAGTTTACTTTCACTGGGAAAATGCTTGACTATTAATGCAAGGAATTTTTGTCCTAATTTGTTCTTTACCACTTGGTTGTATGGGGGCGTATACCAAATTATTTTTCAAATTCTTTTGCTAATATCTTAAATAAACACTTATACCAGAACCCAAAAATACATCGAGACTGTAGATGACTAGGTGTGTGTGCGTGTATATATATATATATATATATATATATATATATATATATATATGTATGTGTGTGTGTGTGATATAACGATATATAGTTTCATATATAAAGAAACAGTATTTAGCAAAAATATGATACACTTGAATAAAACCTTTCCAGTTTGTGTGTGTATATATATATATATATATATATATATATATATATATATATATATATATATATATATATACAATACCTGGCGGTTAGTTATCCCAGATAGAGACGGCTTCTCAGCTACAATTGTTTTTTGTCCAATACCCACTGAGTCCACCTGTGTTTTCTAATGCACTCTACTGAGTGGACCTCAGTTAGTTTCAGGAAGTGAGCATCTTATCTACAGTCTGAATAAGGAATCACGTTCAAACCCTAGGTCACAATGTGAGTTCGTGCTAGCAGAACCATCAAAGGTTCCCAAGGAGTTCCGATTATCAAATTTCACTCAAAATACCTGGGTCGACCTCTGGTATGGTTTTCCAAAAACGCCGTCACACCGATAATATCAAGAATACAAATTCACGACAAATCGACAATGGTGAGATTCGAACACAGGACAGATGGCCAGAAAGCAAATGGAAATACATACACACACACACACACACACACACACACACACACACACATACATATATATATATATATATATATATATATATATATATATATATATATATATATATATATATATATATATATATATATATATATATATAACTTTCCAAACGATAATATTATTAAACCAGCTAGAATACTGAGAATGCAGCTAGAATATTGAAGAGATTTGATATCCTGGATGAACCGCCAGTTTTTACTGGTGTGGCCACACAATCTGGTAACAAAATAGCAACGCGTAATGGGATTCTACATGGGTCAATGCATATTTCTGTCGGAATATTTTATTGGCTTCCTCTTTTGGACGAATCAATAACACGTTTACATTCAGTGTCAGCAGCTGGTGGCTGAAAGTTGAATCTCCTGGCCAACTTACACGGTACATAAAAAAAATCTTTTAAATATAAAATTAAAGCTTTCCTGTTATAATTTATAGTCGCCGCAAAAGAGGTTGACAAGTGAAACACAATTTGACAAAAGATGTCCAGTAATTGTCCATGAAAAAGACATTCAGTTTCTTACTTTATCTCTTTTGACCTGTAACTTCAACTGCTAATATCCTGGATTTTCGAAATTAATGGCCAAATAATCAAGAAATTGTATTCTTCAGAAAAGCAACCCCGACATTGGGACGATGCTCCGAACAATATGGAAGATATCAGATATTGTCTTCCGCCCTTGTACAGTATGACTTATTTATCTATTTGTCATGCAAATATATCTTGAGAAAAACTTGTTTATCAAAAAAAAAAAACACGAAGAAAGTATTTGACAGGATTGAAGATATATATGTAATTTGCAGTCAAGTAATTATGAGCAAATTAAAGAGGTGTTTAGATGTTCTGATGGTGTAACTGATAATGGCTTGGAACTTTAAATGTGATAGCCGAGATCCAATTAGAACTAGTTTCGTTATATTTACTTACTCGCAAAAAGGCTTGAAAAAAGTCCTGAATCTATTTTTCTCCTAGCTCTGTCTTAATTAGTAAAACTTGTATCAGTAAATTATTATTATCTACATAAATTACTTAAAATCGAAAAACAATTTCTGGCTTTAAATAACCTGCAAGGGTTGATAAGCCCTAGAAAACAAAACAATCAATTAATATGAGAAAATTAAGTACACTTATGTTCGGAAACTCTTACGTTAGCTAGCCAATCTGTTATAGACACCTCCTCTGTTACATTTGTGTTAGTTCAATTCCCATGTAGCCCAAATGTTGTTCATATTGCAAATGGATATTTGTTAAAGCTTTTTTGGACAAAGCGCATAATCGGCCGTCAACAAGTTTGAACAAGGCCAGTACAATTTCAAAGCCTCCCTCAAGAGGACTTGTAACTTCGTGCTCTCACGACCATTGATATCTTTATAGTTCCTCCCCCCCCAATTTATCTTACAAAGCTCGGATCAACCCGTTGTATGTTTCAAACGCATTCCAACGGTGCCGAACGTTGCGTTAGCCTTCCAATGCCGATAATTGGCAAGTCGATGTTCGAACGCGAGTTTCATGATCCGAAAGCCAACCCTGTAGACATAGTGACACTCGTTAAAATGACAGCTGCTAAATGACTCTGTTCTAAGGAACTGATTTCTCTCTTGTGTTTTTACGATAGACTAGAATGTTAAACAGCTACATTCTAATATATCAAATTTAATGGGAATATTTTTAGTGTTACTTCTTTTTCAGTCATTAAACTCAGAAAATTACATGTGATAAAATAATAATAAAAATCCAATAACAGAGCATTATTCAGACTTCTCGCCCGAGGAAAATACAATTCAATATTCTTAATGTCATAATCAATGTCGCATTTTTGTATTGAAATATCAGTGGCTATTTCATTTAAATTGCTAGAATAGCTTGAAATATTTCAGCATTCCATCATCCATAGTTCATCTGTCTCTTGGGCCGCATAAACATTGATTTATCCGAAATTGCATATGATAAATAACGAAATGAAATAGCGAAACATATCACTGAGTTCAAAAAGAGAAAAAATGTCTGCAACAGTAGTGGTTACTATAGGGATTCAGAAGAGTATAATCTTCATTCAGGTAAATGGCATCTTTCACTTACTTTCTCGTAACGACAGATTTCCTTTTTGCTTCATTGTAAAAAAATATTTTCTTGATAGAGTCAGTAGCCAATCTATTCAGGCAAATTAATTATTTTACAATATATTTATATTTGTCTAATGTTGAACAATTTCAATTCTCAGATTTATTTACAAAACAAAAGGGATTTTTTTAAAAAGAAGTGGGTACATTAATTCTTTAATTTCTCATAATTTGAGGATCGGCTTCCAATCCCTACTAATACCTACTAAAACTATTTTACTAACGCCTCGTTGAAATTTTATTTACTATTTATTAATTTATTTATTTTCCTTCTCCTCAATAGAAGTAGAATAGGTTGTCCTATCGTCCACTTCACACTTCTTACAGATCTTTTGAACATGTGTAGAGGTTTCATCCTGGTTATATTTTAAAGATTGCCTGTTTCATTTTCATTTTCTTATCTATTGAACTTTTGCCTTCATTTCAATATATTACCTGAGATTATTTTTCAAATTAACCAAATATTTCTTTATGTAGAACTACTGGCATGGTAACGACAATTCCTAAAATAATTTAAAATCATCTTTTGGTAATGTTTTCTTGCGGTTGCCAACGTTGAAAAGTTTGCATTTATTTTTTTATTTTTTTTTAAGCTTATCACCGCAAGCAAGGCTGGAGGCCACTTGCACGCAAGGGGTTACAGAAAGTTTGGAGGAAGAGCAGATAGGAGTGGTAAAGGAGAGGATGTGGAGAAAGATAGTGGATCGATCAAGGCAAGGGGGTTACAGAAGATTTGGAGCGAGAGCAGATAAGAATGAAAGGTGAAAGGATGTGGAGAAGGGAAGTGGATAGATCAAGGCAACTTGAGATGTCGATTGACGTTACACTTAAATAGTTGGAGATTGTATTTGTCAGGGAAACAGGAATTAGGAAGAGAGTTCCACAGGCGAGATGTGCGAGACACGAAGCTATTGGAGTAGAAGATACGTCTACATCTAACAGTTTCAACGATGAAGGGGTGGGAACGGGACGCCAGCCTCGTAGGACGTTTAAAATCATGAGGCCTAGGCACCAGCGAAAGCAGCTCCTCGGAGCAATTACCGTGAAAGTATTTGGAAAAAAGACAGAGCGAGGCAACGTCGCGTCTGTGAGAGAGCGACTGCAGACGAGATGACAGATCAGGGCCAATTACATTGCAAATGGCATAGTGATTTGTGGAGTAGTGCTAAGAGATAATTTGCTGACGATGAAAAAGGACAATGATACCTAGTTTTCCTTCAAGTCGAAACACCTCACATGGTGATGATTTCATAATGCTCACGTAAAAATAACGAAAGGTTAACCCGAAAATTAATATTTTAAACATCCTACCGATTTTCATGTTTGCAGATTTATTATGATTCCAAATACTTTCTTTCAAACGTTTGGCATTAAAATAGACTCTAGAGTTGGAAGTTCAGAAACAAATCATACAACTTTTCAGTGAAGTTATGGACGTTTAAAAATCAAATTTTGGCGGAACCTTCAGGTAAACGTCTCCAAGAAGCGAAGAGATATCAATATTTATTTTAGGCAAAGCTTTTGGCAAATCAATATCAGATTACAGCGACTGTCTTCAAAATTATAGATTTTTTTTAGACTGAAATCAATGCGTCGCCATAATTGAATGAAGATATTTTCGCATCCTCCTCGATATATCCCACCAATATAACTTTAAATTGCGTCTTTTTTATATACATATCCTGTATTTTACTGCTGAGTATTCTTACTAGATTGAACAACAGGTTATTTGAGCACTGTACATTTGTATCGAAAGGGATAAGTATTTGGAGAGGAAACTGGTCCTTAAGAAAAGTCGTTTAGTCTTAATTGGTCAAATGTCTTGGAAATACCACTAAACGGCAATAAAACTACTGGAATACTTAAGTAAGAAGAGGAGTCCGAGTCATTGATTTCTTGATGCATGTTTCGGCAGAAGAGACTGAAATATAACCCGTTCGTTCATCCATACATTAACATCGATCAATGCTTTCTGTTCAAATAGAACATACTTTTATAGACATGCCCGGTATATATTAATGTTCCATTGGAGTTAGCACCTTAAGGTAGGAAGTAGGGTATAATTTACTGCTGGGCTCGTATTTTAATCCTAATTTATTTTCCGATTGATGTTATAGCTGTTGAAATATTAAAAATAAACCTCAGTAACAGGTTTGCACAAGCATGCATTGTAAAAATATACAATAGATATTGTAGTAATATACCAATCACTCTTTTTTTTCTGCATACAAATTATATGTAGTGAATGCATAAATGAACGTCCTCAAAAACGAACTGCGGTCAGGTGGACCGTTTTTCAAAGAAAAGTGTAAAATGCTGCCAGAAAAAGAATACGACATCAGGAAATGCTTACCTGGGTAAGAAAAAAAATTCCACATGTTGGCCTGTCCAAAAGAAAAAAAGGACGAGCATGGCCTGCATAAACAATATTTACTGCCCCCCCCCCAAGAGGGATAGATGTAGCACAAGGCCAAGTTTACCGTGAGTATTCCCGAGCCCATAGGCTCGGCCAAAAAATGCCCGTAGAACCCGTATAAACGGGATCGGGTTGGTCAACCTGCCCGAACGAGGCTCTGCCCTTCGGCGAAGCCTCGTCCGGGTTCCTCTCTGACCAGAGGCAGAGAGTGCGAACCGTCTAGCCGAGTCTTCCAAAAACGACTAATATGTAGCCTCGTTCGGGTTCCTCCCCGCCCGTAGTCAGAGAGTTCAACCGTTCAGGCTGTCGTCCGAGAACGACTGACTCTGAACCTGAACTATGGCCTGCATAAACTCTCGTTGTCAGCGTGAGTCTCGAAGGATATGTAAATCCTGAATCAGATTCGAGTTGCGCTACGTGAATTAGGTTTTATAAAACGCGTAACTTTATTACAGTCGGGTGTTTGTCTACAGCTAGGTGCGTAGCTGATGAGTTCCTGAGACGTGCGACTGATGGACTAAACTTTTTCCCCTGCATAAAATTCTGCTACATTCTCGATTGTTTATTACAAGTTTATCACGTGACTTCTTCTCGTTAGTCAGTGATCGCAAAATTGCTATTACTCTATCTTTCCCATTACTTACTTTGTATGCAATATACATTCAAAACATAATTTATTTAGACCCGCACAAGATATTTTTATATGTTCAAATAGTTTTCAGAATTAATTCATTGTACAGTTTATTTACAGCTTGCAGGTTTTAATGCCAGAAAATATTTTTAGATTATAATTTTTTTTCTAATATAATGATTTAATAATACAAGTTTTACTAATTAACCCATAGCTAGAGAGAAGCAGTGGATTCATACCTTTCCCAATGATATTTGAGCGTATGTGAATATAACGAACCCAGCTCCGAGTAATAATTTCGTGTCACTGTGTATTACATCACCCGTACACCCAAACTTACAGCACCTGGTATTCCCAAAGGGTTACCCATCTAGATACTAACAACGCTCGAGGTTGCTTAAAGTCGGTGATCATTCTGGAACCGGTGTTCAAAATGTAATACTGATGTTATCGAAGGATGAATGTGAATTTTTGATATTTCTAAACTTCATCATTTCCCTTTCTTTCTATCAGCTTTTGATCTGATATGATATGCCACACAATCTGCGCGATATAAAACAACTAGAATAATGTAAATAACGGGTGTCTCTGCGTGGATTGGTACTATTTTGACTTCAGTAAAGATACCAGATTCACAAAATCAAACCACTTAAATCATGTTCTGTGTTATACTGAAACTAATTGACCATTCTGGTATGATAACTTGTGACCAAAATAAACAAAATCAGGTGTTTGATTGCTTTTCTCATTTATTTCGAGTTTTACTTGTTGCTGTGCATTAGTTGCTTTCATTTAAAACATTATTGCTGATGGTGAATTGAAGGCCGATTTCTTTTATAGGAAAGACAACAAAAAGTGTACTATCATATGGTGCAACTATTTACTATATATATAAATAGATCGATCGATAGAGATAGATAAATAGATGAGGTCAATACCGCTTGCTCTACCTAGTAAAAAGCAGAATTGTAATGTGTCGGAGTTATCTCCTCCTCATTTCATAACCCTTCAATAGGGGTCTCTCTTCCACGAGTATAAATACTTGCTCAGCCTTCTCTCTTCCTCTTTTCTCTGCTTACGCGCACGTGCGCCTAGCTATCTCGACTTAGGCCGCGGGCCGAAACCTCGTGCGTGAGGCGAGGTATAAAAAACTTTCATTTTACTTTCAAATATGTGAACTCTCATACAAACAGCGTTTCCCATATTCTGGGAACACGCTAAAAACAAAATACACATCCGTACGGACATTCAACACACACACATAACTTTCAATACAAACACCCTTTGTAACTTTTCATGTCTCTGTATATTAATGTTTGTTATTAATATATATATAATTGTTTTGTGCATGTATATCGTTCTTGTTTGTTTTCTTTATCTCCTTTGGACTCCATTATAGTCCAACATTCCTATGTAGCGGGACCGGCCAGCAGGAAATCTTAGCCCAGAGATTTCATCCTCATATTCACCCCCCAGTCCTCTACAAATGTAGTAGTAGTGGTAGCAGTATCATTAGTAATAATAATAATAATAATAATAATGAAAGAAATACAAAGAATTGTTCTCACGAGTACAGCCAACATCTTACGAAGTGCTTTATCTATGTAAACTATATGTGATGTTCTTTTTTTAATTGCTCAGTGGAAAATGTCATGGTGACATTTCTGTCCTTAGATCTCTGGGCGGGACCCGGAAAGAACTGTGTACACACCAGAAATCAAAGGAAATAAAATAACAATAATAATAGGTCTAGAAATATGGGATTGGCGTCTGGCGGTCTCATGGACAGTTTCATTAGTTTTAGTCGACCTAGAGATTAGCATCTTGAACTAAATTACCCTTTGGCGGTCAAACAAAATTAAAAAACAAAACAAAAAAGAAACAACAAATGTTTACAAATAAAAATTCATAACTGATCAGTTGTCGTCTGTATGAAAAAGGGCCGCGTCCCTCAGAGGAAAACTAGTCAGGTCTAAAAATCTGTCACTGCAACAAATCGTCCACCAAAAATGACACCGAGATTGTCACCAAAACCGGATTAACTCCAATCTTGTAACTGATGACTCGGTGCCAAACCAATTAATCAAAAGGAAGTGAACGAAATGGAATTGCGAAGGGTATATATATATATATATATATATATATATATATATATATATATATATATACACACACACATATATATATATATATATATATATATATATATATATATATATATATATATATATATACACGCACACATATATATATATATATATATATATATATATATATATATATACATATATATATATATATATGTTATAACATCGTTTTACATTGCATTCGAAAATTCTCAAACGAATATAAACGAAGAGATGTGTGAAATAAAGAGAAAAATGGAAGGGAACTAAAGTAAAACCCTGTCTCGACGTAAATGTGATTGTCAATATTTACATGGACGTCATGTGAAATAGAAAGGCTTTCAAATGAAGAAACAGACCCGACAAAACTAACTATAAGACACTGTAAAAAGCTGCTGCAGTCGCTCTCTCACAGACGTGCCGTCGCCTCTTGCTGTCTTTTTTACAAAAAATCTCATGGTAATTGCTCCAATGAGCTGCTTTCGCTGGTTCCCAGACTTCATGGATTCAAAGCGCCCTACGAGGCTGGCATCCCGCTCTTAACCTTTCACTGTTGAAACTGTTAAATGTAGCCGTCTCATCTACTCCAATAGCTTCATATCTCGCACCTCTCGCCGGTGGAACTCCCTTCCCTTTTCCGGTTTTCCTGATAGCTATAATCTCCAATTATTCAAATGTAATGTCAATCTATTCAAATGTAATGTCAATCGACATCTCCAGTTGCCTTGATCTATCCACTATCCTTCACCTCGTCATTTTCTCTATCACTACTATCTGCTCTCGCTCCAAATCCTCTGTAACCCCTTGCGTGCTAGTGGCTTCCCGCCTTGCTTGGGGTGAATTTTTTTTTTTTTTTAAAAAGGAAGCAACACTGGAAATACAGAATTTGACGGAGGATAATCGAAGAAGTAAAATAAATGATATTTCGTAACAGTAAATGATTCTTAAATATAAATATCCCACCTATACATTGTCAAATATTCAGATTTTATCGCTGATAAAGATGAATTATACGAAATTAGAAGGAATTTCCTTGAAATTCTGAAGCAAAAAACATAACATTCCAATAACCAGCAAACACGCACAAAAGGGTCAGAAAGAACCAGCTTCCAAACATTTACATGATTCAGTCTAATAAACGTTGTGTTCAAATATACAATGCTGCGTAGAAAACATCTTTAACAGACAGACGATTGCAAAAACTCATAGAAGTAAATAATGTCATATATGCAACGGCTATAGCAGCTAATGGAAAGCTTAATATCAAGAGAAAGCAAAGATCAAACAACAGACAAGATGAACCTGCTTATAAGACTAAATTAAAGTGAAAAATTGGGGAAATCAGACGTGAATTAACGATACTAGATGAGATTTGAAGACACTCAAATATTTCATCAAGGAAAAGCAGGAAGATCAAGGTGAAATATAAAATTCAATTAGTAAATAAATTTCCACAAATCAAGGAAATACTTAAATAGAAAATTCAATTTCAGTCACATCGAAAAAAAAAACAATATCAAAAGCTTTTAAGTTTCTATCGACAAAATTAGATATTTCAAACAGACCTGAAGAAGTGTTACAGGAACAATGGAAAATAAGTTTGGATGTCAAAAAGCCGAGATCTATTGAAAAAGAGCACAAATCATGGAAGAATAATTGGAACAATGCAAAGGAATATGATCCCAATGGAGAGTGGATCAAATTAGAACAAGAAAGAATGAAAGATAAACCTGTACAAGAATGAAAAAAATATAGCCACGAATAATGTAAGGCAAGCTCTAATAAAATCCCCAAAATTAAAATCTGCAGGAAATGTCAAGGAGACAAAGTGTTCGCTCTCTCATCTGTCATCGACTCTTGAAACATTTATGCAAATTTGTCAGTGCTAATTAATAATCATAATAAAATTCCAGAATGGATCACTTAAAGTAATACATATTTCCTAACAAAAATGGGTGAAAGAAATGAACCAAAACTTATGTCTGTCCAACATATAAATGAATAACTGTCTGTACTAAATGACTGTACTTTTTTTTCTCGCTGAAACGAATATTCTTTGTCTGGATCAGAATGGATGCCGATAGAGGTTCGTGTGTGTGCAAGGATCAAATATTGATAAAAAAAAAAGTTTCTGGAAAATTGAAGGAAAAACGAAGAAATCTCAGCACAGCTTCCATAGATGATCATAAAAAACACTTGATAGTGTGCCACACTCTTGGATCATTAAAGGTTGGAAAAATACAAAATCTCCTCGGTGATCGTAAATGTTCTGAAATATAGAATCATGACCGAGGAAAACCGCATTCTGCCGAAATCAAAATAAAGTCAGTGACATTTTTAATCGTTTGAATATCGACGAGGATTCTTTCAAGAAATTTCAACTGTCCCCATAAGCAACAACGGGTTTAATACATGGAATATTCTACATGGAATATTCTACATGGAACATTCTACATGGAATATTCTACATTGGAATATTCTACATGGGATATTCTGCATGGAATATTCTACATGGAATATTCTACATGCAATATTCTACATGGGATATTCTACATGGAATATTCTACATGGAATATTCTACATGCAATATTCTACATGGAATATTCTACATGGAATATTTCAAACGTTTTGACAAAGACCACAATGAGTTGAATATTTTTCACAATAGTGTAAAATGCTTCAGTGATTACGTCGATATGGATTACCGATTAGATAAGGGAAGTGGATTAGGGAACTAGAACAAGAAGACACCTATAAATAGCTAGGAATCTGAGGAGATGGAATACAGCATTCATCTCCGAATGAAGTGGAAATTAAGAAAGGAATAATACAGGTGTGTTCGACTGTTGTTAAACACCGAGCAAGTAAACCATAGTAGACCTACTGCAACGAGGAATAACCTAAAAAAAGAAAAGAAAACTAAATGAAGTGTACTAAATGCAGAAACGAAAACGATCGAAAAGCCTCCAAAGAAAATGTTCTTTCTTATTGATATGGCAGTCCTTGTAGACTGTAATGTATATTTGAAGATCTTCAAAAAAAAGATCTTTAAGTGGAAATCTCAGAAGTTGCACAAACTTTATCAATGCTTATTAGTAATCCCAATGAAGTCCCAGGATGGATCACTGAAGATGTTACATATCTCCGAGTAAATAATATCCGACAAGTTATAGACCAATAACATGTCTGCTCGCCACGTATAAATTGTTCACGTCTGTGCTGATGAACTTTACTTACTCTGTTATCAAAGAAAATAACATTCTACTCCTGGAAATGTGGGGGTGCTGGAGAGGTTCATATGGCTGCAAAGATCAACCACTGATAAACAAAATGATTCTAGAGAATTGCAGAAAAAGAGGTAGGAATCTCAGCACATCATGGACAGATTACCGTAAAGCCTTTGATTGTATGCCACACTCGTAGATACCTAGAAATTTGGATATGTATACAGTCTCCACGGTGATAGTAAATTTCCTTAAACACAGCATGGGAATGCGGAAAACTAAATTATACCTAAATCACAACAGAGGCGCTCCACCTCCGACGGCCTGAATATCCGACGAAGAATATTTCATTCTTTCTCCCTGTCACTCTTTCTGTTTTGTCTGTCTTTAATCTCCTTTATACATTAACTAAACAATACTATCTATCGATGAAAAAGTAAACAGTATATTTTTCAATCATATACTCTGCATAGATGATCTCAAACTTAAACTTTCATTTATACCAACTTACGCCTTTAAATAATAGTCAGCATTCGCATATATGATTGCTATTAAATATTTTTTTAAATTCTTAAGCTCAAATATATACTGAGGCGATAGCAGAATTTCCATAGTTATTTTATAATAGAAACATGTATCTTAGGAATAATTGAAATAGGAAAAACAATAGAATTTTCATGTGTATTTATAACTCTTCTTCGTTTTATGATTATTTTATTTCCTTTGCTTTCTGGTGAGTACACATTGCGTTCCAGGTCCCGCTCAGAGATCTAAGGTTAGAAATGGCATCATGACATTTGCCACTGACACAAACACACACCCAACCACACACACACACACACACATACACACACACACACACACACATCCACCCACACACAGAGACATAAACACACACACACATCCACCCACACACAGAGACATAAACACACACACACACATAAATATCCACCCACACACACACAGACATAAACACACCCACCCACAGACACACACACACACACACACACAAATATCCACCCACACACACACAGACATAAACACACCCAACCACACACACACACACACACACACACACATACACACACACATATTTTACATAGATAAAGCCCTTCGTAAGTTGCGAGCTGTACTCGTGAGAACAATTTTTTATATTCATGGGTTTCCAGCAATCCCTTCAATTAGTCTACTGGAATCTTTTCCAAATAATCCGAGGGCTTCAACTACAACAGGGATAGTTGATGTTCCCATGTGCCATATTTTTGAGATTTCGATTTCAGTATTATTATTATTATTATTATTATTATTATTATCATTATTATTATTATTATAAAGTAAAAAAAACTACTAGAGAGAGAAATGAGCATATTCGGGAATTACATATAAGGAGATGAAAAATGAAACAGTGAAGATACTAAATGATTAAAATATATAAAGAATAAAAAAGGGGAAACATCTTAAAACACCAATGGGAAAATATGACAATAAATTAAATAAAACACACGTTAACATCTCCCCAGGAACTGAGAAAAAATCCAAACTTCTGCTTTAAAAATTGCTTTGTTATTCGTGCCCTTATGGTAACACTATTAAAGAAAGGACGCAAGACGCCACAAAAAAAAACAGAAGAGTTCCCCAAGGTTTCATATAATTTCTATGAAAAATATAATGACAGAGAAAACCATTATATCTTTCGACGTTCCACTTTTTTATCATCATCTTTCAAATTGTAGCTTTTAACTCCTCCTCTTTTATTTGTTTGTCATGGTGTTGTTAATCACAAATCGTAAACTATATAGAATATGGCTTTAACATCAAAAATACAAGTATAAATACTCTATTTTCTGTTGATGATTTGACATTATAGGCAAGAAATAGTGATGAATTAGAAGGCCTTGCAAAGACAGTGACGAGTTTCAACGCTGATATATGCATGGAGTTCGGACTAGGCAAATGTACAAAAGACCACTTTCAAGTGAGAAAAGCGGATTCGTAGTTATAATATAATCATTAATGTAGATACGGATTAAGAAACCCGACCAGGAACGTACTTACAAGAATGTGGATGGGAACGAAAGCAGAGTGGGAAACAGGATTCGAAGATGAAAGTAACATCATAAAGGAGAGCTGAAGGCGAGTGTGTTTCATAATGAAATCTGAGTTGATTTCGAAACATAATAACAACCATTAAAACACTAGTATCACAGCTGAATCTTACGGCTCAACGTCATCATTTTAAACGTAAAAAAATTAAGGAAGTTGATTAAAAAATCTGCCAAGAACTCGCGTGCAATAGAAGGCAACACACTAAGATAAAAGTTGGGTAAGTATGCGTACAGTGGTTTTTGCGGGCATGAAAATTTTTTTAATATAAAATGAAGTCCATAAATATGCCAAAGTTGAAAGTAGCGTTAAAGTAGATAAAATTGCCACAATATCAGTAAGAAAATTGCAACAAGAAGCGGAAGATATAGGCTACAATCATCGACGTAGCCATTTTCTTCTGAGAATAAAAATTTTAGATCAATTCGCAACCGACCTGTGGCTAGAAGTTCAGGACATAAGGGTGAGACTGAAGGTTTATTCTTGATACCCAGGACCATAGCCTGCTTTCACGTAACTACTAAGTTAATAGCTTCCATAATAGTACCGACCCAAAATATAGATTATGTGACCAATACATTGAAATAATTGCTCAAATTATCACAGACTTCTCAACCCAGTGAGTACAAAAAACCGTCATGACAGTTAAGATCAATATCTGTATTGGAAGACCTATCAATATTACTGGATATAACAGATAAACACAGAGTCGAAAAATATAAGCAAATCACTCAGACAGTATTATTACGGACGGAAAAGAACGTTGCGGAATTATTAACATAAAAAATATAATTCATTAATATTATTTAATATAATAATATAATATGATATAAATATAGTGTAAAAATTGTATAATTTAATAGTTTACGTCTATATTTCTGAGATTAGGTATTATGTACACTATTTACATTATTCGGACTATTGTCCTCATCATTATTGCCATATTTATTACAACGTTTCGGCCTTTCAGTATCTGTCTATATTTCTGAGATGATGTATTACGTTCACTATTTACATTATTCGGACTAATGTCCTCATCATTGTCGCCATATTTATTACAACGTTTCGGCCTTTCAGTATCTGTCTATATTTCTGAGATGAGGTATTATGTACACTATTTACATTATTCGGACTATTGTCCTCATCTTTGTCGCCATATTTATTACAACATTTCTGCCTTTCAGTATCTGTCTATATTTCTGAGATGAGGTATTATGTACACTATTTACTTTATTCGGACTATTGTTCTCATCTTTGTCGCCATATTTATTACAACGTTTCGGCCATTGTACGCCCTGGCCTTCTTCAGGTCGTTGGAATGTTGAACTGAACCCTTTATTTCGCTCACTGGGGTAGACTGTTCTAGTTCCACGTGATGTCAGTTGTCAGTTATCTCCTGTTAATTCCCCTCTCCAAGTTCCTCACTGCCTTAACCGGGTATTGAACTCACACTCTTTGAGTCCTGTCTCTGAATCTAACTAACTGTGCCATGTGTCCTTGAGCGAAATATGCCTTTCAAAAGCTAGGCAAAGTATAAAGAGACAGAAATTCGTTCGAAAAAATGAATTGAGTACTTAATTGATATGCAATATCCTCACTCCTACACGGTTGCCAATGCTGGGTAACCAGGTCACAGGAAAAGAAGAGACCTGAAGCAACAGAGATATGTTTACTATTTACATTATTCGGATTATTATCTCTTGTTAATTTCCCTCTCGAAGTTCTCCACTGACAACAGACATCCATTAAACATGGCACGAGGAACTAGAACAGTCTACCCCAGTGAGCTAAATAAATGGTTCAGTTCAACATTCAACCACCTGAAGAAGGCCGGAGCGTACAACGGCCGAAACGTTGTAATAAATATGGAGACAAAGATGTGGAAAATAGTCCGAATAATGTAAATAGTGTTAACAGTTCACATTAAATATAATTGGGCTTTTAGAATACCTCATTTTGTAATTGCGTGTAACTCTCCACCTTTCATAAGTTCGTATTCTGAAAATTTCCTTGGCACATCTCTCTTCCAAAAATACAGTTTGTCTTGTTTATTTGGTCAGGACGAAATATTTTCAACACCCACTTTTGAAGAAATACATAGACAGATAGGAAGAAAGAAAGAAAGAAAGAATACATTTATCGATCTTAATAAATCCCTTCCCAAAGAAAAGCAGTTGAAAATCTAGGTGCCGATTTCATTTTAACATGGGATACATCATTTACGTCTTTGGCAAAATAAATTTCATTTTTATAATGGAAACGTTTTAGCCCTTGTAGTTTTTTTGTTTTTTTTTTAAAAGAAGAATAGAAAAAATAAGACAGAGATGAAAGAATAAAAGAAGAAATAAAAGGAAAATGAAGAATGTAAAAATGATTATGAGGAAGAAAGATAAAACAATGGCGAGAAAAACAGAAATTTAAATGCGACAAGTCGTTCGTCTCAACTGTGAGCAGATTCGAAACTGTTTCTTTTTTTAAGCCACTGAAACCGTGTTAATATTCTATTTCTCTCTCACTCTCACTCACTCACTCACTCTCTCTCTCTCTCATTTAAACGAACTTACGAGTGGTATTTAATGTTGATTATATAAATTATGTTTACGAGATTTTGAATTTTGTAAATAAATCGACCTTTCGAATTAAAATCCTTTCATTTGATAAGGTTCATGAAACGACGCTTCGTCTTACATAAGATTTCATTTTGCCTTTATTTATACCTTTTTTAAGGGACATATTTTTTAACTGTTACTGAAATTGTACACACATAAACAGATACACATACACACATCTATCTATCTATCTATCTATATATATATATATATATATATCTATTAGTCTTTAATAATGAAATATCGATCTATCTATCTATCTATCTATTACTCTTTAATAATGAAGTATCTATCTATCTATCTATCTATTACTCTTTAATAATGATGTATATATCTATCTATCTATCTATTAGTCTTTAATAATGAAGTATCTATCTATCTATTACTCTTTAATAATGAAATGTCTATCTATCTATCTGTCTATGTATCTATCTATCTCTCTCGATATATATATATATATATATATATATATATATATATATATATATATATATATAATCTGTCAATTTGAAATTTCTTTCTTTTTTTTCTCCTTTTTACTCAATCGATTTTCTCAGTTTGATTCTGTCATTAACTGCCTATGTGTTTCTGGTTTTATCCACTTGGTCGTGGTGAAATTATTGACGAAAAGTAAATATTCTTCTGGAACAATTATCACAAATTCATTTCAAAATAGTATTCTAATGAACAAAAAGAACGAAAATAAGTTTGTTTGAAACATTAATATTTTAAGCATCTAAATCACTTTTTAAATAAATATTTAAGCTTTATTTTCTACCTGACGATAACATCGTGTGTATTTGGAGTCTGCTAAAACATGAACGATGAATCATCGTATGAGCTCTTCGATCTGAATGAGTTATGGTCTGCTGACCTTGCAAAGATCGCTTTAGTGACACGTTTTGCAGATACCTGTGATGAAATGAACGAGAAGAAAACATATCCATCGATCTACAGGAGAAGAATAATTTTGTGGCTTGTCATTGTCAAACAGCAGGTGTATATGACATATTCGAAGGCTGGTTTGATTCAGAGACGGTGTTGAAAACAGAAAACAAGAAAAATATTGAGATACAAAAACACGACATAATAGAGATGTAAAAACAGTCAAACAAAGAGCGACGTAGTGAAGTAAACAGGAAATGTTTAAGTTGATAGGAAATAAGTGAAAGGAAATTTGATGTAGGAAGTAGGAATTACAATGCATAAATTCCGGTGAGAGAAAAATTTAAACATGGAAGAGGAAGAACAAGTGAGAGAATAAAAATGAAAAAATAAGCAGAAAGAAGAAGAGAAAATGCAATACTTTTACCCGCCAGAATCTATTGCCCAATTTATAAGTCTGTCATTCGATCATATATAGAATATTCTTGCTACATCTGGTCTGGGGCTTCTACAACGTGTTTAGAAATTCTCGAAAAAAAATCAAAATTATAATCTGCAATTTTATCAGTCCTGACGTGGCATCTCACTATCAGTAACTTTTCAACCGTCGTAATATAGCTTCGTCTTCAATAAATATTTTCACTGTAATTATTCTGATGAGTTTCGTCTTTGGTGCTTTGATTTATTGTATTTAACCGCAGTACAAGACTGGCTTTATCCTTTAACAGTAAACTTTGATAGATGTAACCTTAAGATCAATACTATTTTTCTGACGTGCTTGCCGTTTGGGGGACCCTTTTCCGCCTTCTCGTTTTCCTGTCTACGATCTTTAAAGATTTAACTGCAATGTCAACTGTCATCTGTCTCTTTGAAATTTGTTCTATTCTTGTTCTCTTTGTTTCTTTCACTCCCAATTGACCCCTTGAATCCAGTTACCTTTATTCAATTGCTTGGGTGAAATATTTAACGAAACTACGTCTATTATTTAAATTATTCGGACTATTGTCCTCATCTTTGTCTCCATATTTATTACAAAGTTTCGACCGTTGTACGCTCCGACGTTCTTCAGGTGGTTGAAATGTCGAACTGATCCCTTTATTTCGCTCACTGTGCCATGTGTCCTTGAGGACACATGGCACAGTAGATAGAGGCGTTGGTTAGATTCAGTGAGAGGACCCAAAGAATGTGAGTTCAATACCCGGTAAAGGCAGTGGAGAACTTGGAGAGGGGAATTAACAGGAGATAACTGATAACTGACATCCATTAAACATGGCACGTGGAACTAGAACAGTCTATCCCAGTGAGCGAAAGAAAGGGTTCAGTTAGACATTCCAACAAACTGGAGAAGGCCGGAGCGTAGAACTGCCGAAACGTTGTAAGAAATATGGCGACAAAGATGAGGAAAATAATCTGAATAATGTAAATAATGTACATAATACCTCATCTCGGAAATATAGAGAGATACTGAAAGTAAATCTGTAATGTTTTCTAATTAAAACTGAATCTTTCTTCTAATAATCGGAAATTAAAGCAGGAGAAATCAAGCAATATTGTATTCTCTGATAGACATGGACATTTAGACATTTGAAGCGATATAAATGCTAATGAACACATCGTCTCCCGACTGCACGCACAATGGCGGTCAGTATGTACTCTTAACTATACACTTCTAATTACTAAGTTTGCATAAGTTCGTAACGAAACTAACTGTTAAGTTATAAATAGCATAATATGCAACCAAGAACTACATAGAATAAAAATACGAACAAATCTAGGCCTCTTCTGCATGTTTAGACACGAGAAAAGAAGTTGAAGCAGGGATAATCTACTTCATCAATCTACGGTATTCCTTCAAGATATACTTCTCTGTAATTATCTCCCTTTGTAGCTCGTTGTAAATTCTGCATTTTTGCTATCTCTCCTATTCCTTATTATACCAAGCATTTACAGTTTCTTAGGTAGATGATGCGCTTTTTTCCTCTGTCCTTCTTGGCTTCAATATTTCCTGTGAGTGTCAGATTTTCTAAGCCATCTTTACACATTATGTGACTGAGAAATTTTAACAGTCTATTTCAGATGATAAGTCTACCATTCGTCCATGCTTAGAATATTGCTGCCACGTATGAACCGCTGTCCCTGCTATTTACTTTCAACTACTTGATAAGATCCAAAGAAGAATCAGCAATATTATTGGTCCTGATCTGGTGGCTCGGCTTCAATCACTTTCCCACCACCGTAAGGTTACCTCCCTGAGCCTTTTTTTATAAATACTTTCATGATAATTTTTCGGATGAGATCTTCGCTATTGTACCTAGACTGCATGAATTTAAGCGCAGTACTACATTGGCGTAGAGGTCCCATCAATTTACAGTTTAGCTGGCTAGATATAGCCGTAAATTCTATGTTAACAGTTTCTTCTCTCGCGTTTTTCGCTAGTGGAACTCCCTTCCGGATCCATGTTTTCCAGACAACTTTAATCTGCAGAAATTTAAATACCATGTCAATCGCTATCTACTGTCATCCGGATTAATCTCTTCTCTTTCCGCTCATCATTAATGTTTCTGTTCCTAATTCTTCCACCGCCTGTAAAACTTTGAATCTTAGTGGCTTTACTGCCTTTCATGGGGTGATGCCGATTAAAAAAAATATGTATTCTTTTTGTTTCTATTTTCTCTAAAACATTGTCACATGTTCAATAATTAATATTCTCAGCATCTTTCTGTAGAACACATCTCTGTCGCCTTCATCATCCAATATTCACTGACAAACAGAAGGATTGATTTTACATAACGGTTTAGCATTTTTTTCTTCCTTTGTAGTAACATTTTCTTGTTTATTAATGCATTTTGAAAGTCATATTTCGTCATCCAAATGTGCCTTCGGATTGCGGTGTCGTATTTTCAGTCCTGTATAAAACACCTCCTAGATATTTAATTTTTGTACGAGTGTCATTCAATAAATAAGGTGAATTTTTCGGTATAAGGACTTCTAATACAGATAGAAGCTTACTTTTTTTTCCAAAGTAGTCTCCCAGCACGGTCACACTTTTCCCATCTGTGCCCAAGCTTCCGTATTCCCTCAGCGTAAAAGTCTCAGCCAGTCACTCACAACACTTTTGACTTCATCGTCACTTTTAAACTTCGTGCCGCTCGTGAACGCTTTCAAGGGACCAAACAGGTGAAAGTTTGAAATACAGGTGAAAGTTTGAAATACAGCTGTAAGGGGGATGAGGGAGCAGTTCCCAGCCCACCCCGTTGATGGTCTGCACCGTTTGGGCTGCTGTGTGAGGCCTTGCGTTGTCATGATGCAAGATGACTTCTTCTGACTGATGACCCCTGCGTTTGTTCTTTATGTCTTTCAAAGTCCTTGCAATGTCATTCACTGTCACCCTTCTATCAGACTGAATGAGGTCATTGACTGATTCGATCACCTCAGGAGACCTCACTTCTGTAGGCCTCCCAGGCCTGTCTTCATCCTCAACACGGCTTCGTCCTTCTTTAAACAAAAGGCCCACGTGTAGACATTTTTTGGATGAAACATGTGGCACCATACACAGTTGATATTCTCCTATGAATTTCAACTGGTTTGCACCATTCAGCAACCAAAAACCTGATAACTGACCGCTGTTCAATCCTGGAGCATGCTTCTTGGTCGGCCAATTTGTTCATCACCAAAACTCTCAAAGTTTTTTTTTAATCTGCAAAAGAAATTAAATCCATGTGAAAAAGAAGTAAAAGAAAAAAAAAAGAAAAAAGAGAAAGCTTCTATCTCTATTAGAAGTCCTTATACCGAAAAATTCAACTTATTTATTGAATGACCCTCGTATTTGCGTGATTTTAGTGTCTCTAATTTGTAATTTGCATTTTGGCCGCTTCCATTGACTGAATACAATGCATTTTATTTTCATAAAATTGATAAATTTTGAATTTTACTATCAACTCGATAGCCGCTAATTTCTACAGAGGCTTATTCTGGACAAAATGTCCTGAGAATTACATAACCTGATATTTTATTTACATACTAATAAATGACATCAGAAGACGAGAAATAGATCTGAAATCCTATGAGATATTTATTTAAATTAGTCTTAAGTGAAGACTATATACAGGAGGCAATTCTATATGCGGTTCTACCAAAAGAAATATTAAGACTGTCAGGATGGACATGCAGTGTTGTTCGATGAATTTTTTTAATTAAAAATTTTTTCGCCTATTGTTTTTTGGTCAAACTAATTTTTAATCTTACTAATATAAAGACCACTTCCCGACCACCTAGTAAAAAAAGTTTACTCAACCTAAGCTATTCTACTGATAATTATGATTTGGGATATAAATGAGATTTAGGGAAAAACTCTGTGAAAAAAAAGTGACTCATTTATTTCCTGCAACTAGTAATCAATAGAAACATAACTGAACAGCTTTAAATAAAGAATAATAGAGGTATAATTTATTCATAATAGTTAATATTAGTTCGAAATATTTAATAATCTATGGGTCCTCCTTTATTTTAAATAACGTTTTCAACCCATTTTGTCATTGACTTGATTAGGTTCTGGCACATCTCATATCCAAGCATTGAATTCCATTCGGATATGAAATTCACCATCAAATCCTCTTTGTTGCTCAACTGATTTCTCGAGAGCCTGTACTTTATAATGCTCCATAAGTTTTCTATGGGGTTGAGGCCAGGAGATTGGGGCGGCCATGTCATAGCACTCACCTGCTTCTCATCAAAGTATTCCTTCATCAATTTTGATTTTTGACAGGGAGCATTATCCTGCATAAAAATGAGCTTGGTGGGGTCGATTTGCACCCTTTTAGCAGAAGGGAGCAGGCAAGACTCTAAAATTATCTTGTACTCCTCGCTCCTGAGGGTCTTTTCAATAGGTTTTAAGAAACCAGTTCCATGAAAAGAAAAACATCCCCAGAACATTATACTGAACGGATGCTTGACAGTACTTACTGCTAAATTTAAAGAGCTTTCAAAGCTTCTTCTTCGGATTTTAGATCCCTTATCCTTTGAATTTAGCTCAACTTTCGTTTCATCGGAAAAGAGAACATTTAGTAAAAAAAAAAATCAGGTGAGTCACTCTTATCAAACAGCACTGTATTCAAAGTATATAATATATAAAATTGTCCTAAAACAAAGAAGAAAGAAGAGCAAGGATATGAAAAAGTATTACTCACGGGTAATTGGTGAATCGAAAAACATAAAAAGAAAGAACAAAAGAAAACTAACAGGTTATTAGTCCTCGCTCTTCTGAGCTAATTTAGAAAGAAAACATATAAATACGTATAAAATGACTAACAAAACAAGGGAAAAATCAGCATCATGAATCATAAACAAAAATCTTTCCACCTTCCCCATCATATAGAGGGGAAATTGATTAGATTTAATGTATTTTCCCTTCTCGTTTTGTCATGTGAATATTTATATACTTTGGCTTCGGCTGAGGTTTGAACAGCGAGGATAAATAAAATTTGTATTATTTTTTTTTTGTATTTTTTATATTTTCCGATTATCGACATTAGGGTGGTTAATACTTTTTTTATCCTTGCATATACTCCCCCTTTTTTTAATAGGCTTTAATATAATATTTAAATAAATATTTTAAAATCATATTTTTCTTTTTTACAAATACGTTCCTGGTAACTGCTCCGATGAGCTGCTTTCGCTGGTTCCCAGACTTCATGAATTTAAGCGTTCAACTAGTCTGGCATCTCGCTCACGCACGTTCACTGTCGAAACTGTTAAATGTCTCTTCTACTCCAATAGCTTCATTTCTGGCACCACTCGCCTGTGGAACTCCACCCTTTTCTTGTTTCCCTGATAGCTATAATCTGTAACCATTCAAATGTAATATCAATCGACGTCTCCAGATGCGTTGATCTATCCCCTATCCTTCTCTTCATTCTTTCGTCTATCACTCCTATTTGGTCTCACTGCAATTCTCTGTAACCTGTTGCGTGCTAGTGGCTCCCCGCCTTGCTTGGGGTGAAACGCTTAACAAACAATGCCGTACACTAACTACTGATCTGTTTTTAAATGAAATTAAAACTACCGTTCTCAAAGTATGTGAGAAACAACAACTCATGACAACAAGGAATTCAAACTTCTACTATAATTACCATTAAGGAAAATGAGGTAAGTAGGCGTGGAAAATTTAACACGTACAGAACATTTCAATTGTAAGATGAAGAAACGGAAAACTGTAAATACAATGCTTGATGACCTGGTGAAAATTGAACAAGCTACAATTGAAGAATTTGGTCATAAAGACAAAATATTCCTCAGAGCAACCAAAAGCAGCAAAACCATCCCTGCGTGTATCTTGAATAGAAATAGCGCATGAATATAGTGAGAAATTGTAAAATAAACCGAATGATCAAAATATGAAATACATTTTCTAGATATTTGTTAAGTTTCTGGAAAAATAGAGATGTTGGGTTTTACATAGGCCCGAACACTAGCAATTGTATGATAAACTTATTTTTTAAGCATCACATTATCACCGAACCTCAAAGGATTATGTTTAAAACAAAATTCAAAAAACAAAAAAATTAATAAAACCTTTTAAATCATATTGTTCGTATAATTAGAATAACATTATTAAATTCTTAGAGATACAGAACGGAATCCGATATAAGATCTTTAATTGGGTTCATTAATTCTGAAAGGTTTCTTTCACAGAAAAATAAGCTTCCTTGATATCCATGATAGTAGTAAGTGATATTCCTATGAATTCAAGTTCTCTTCTCGAATGTAATGCGTTTAGCATGTTAGGAAATCTCCAAGACTAAAAATTTTTAGTTTTTTGGGGGTTTTTTGCAGATGTCCATGATATATTCACCTGACCTTAAACTAACCAAGAATCCTGGAGATATCATAAAAATGCGTTTTCAGAATGGCTATTTGGATTTGGATATTCTGGATCATATTTGACGCAGATGATCCACACATTTTGGAAGATCACAACAAAACATCATCATACATTTTCCCTCGTTTAAATCTCAGTTGAATTTCCTGAAGTGCTCTCGAAGGAAATCAATTAAAAATGCTGACCTTATGTCCATTCGTGTTGGTTTGCAAATAATGACGCTTATTTGATGAAACAAAAATTTAGATAAACATTAAGTTTTCAAAGTGAGAATCGCCTCTACTCCAGACAAAACATCGCCTGTTGTTTGCAAAGTAACCGAGTACAAATACAAGGGAAAAAGTAAACATATACAACTGGCAGACAAAAAACGGATTAAGATACAGGCGCGGAGTTTGTGGGTGGAGAAGTAGACGTACAAAGTGCTAGCATGATAAATGAGAAAAACAGGACAATAGCCACTCCACGAATATCCTTATGTCAGTCGTATCTATTGAACTAATGGCATAAGAGTCATGCGAGTAACCTCACAGCCACCTGCCCCACAAGTGACAATTACACGTTCTAATCCACAAATAGTAAAAACATGTTAGATAATAGGAGTAGGTATGTGAAAAAGACCGAAAAAGTGATGAAGAAAGAAAATAATAAAAGAGCGGAACTGAGAAAAAAAGGGCGAAGATGAAAGAAAAATAAAAAGAAAAGAGGGGGGATATGTCATCTTTATGGATTAAATGTCAGGTGAGATATAATTAAAGAAAAATATAATAAACACAATAATTATTGGAAGAAAAACTAGAAATTACTATAAGAAAAATAGATAAAAGAAATATCTGTCTATATTTCTGAGATGAGGTATTATGTACACTATTTACATTATTCGGACTATTGTCCTCATCTTTGTCGCCATATTTATTACAACGTTTCAGCCCTTCAGTATCTGTCTATATTTCTGAGATGAGGTATTATGTACACTATTTACATTATTCGGACTACTGCCCTCATCTTTGTCGCCATATTTATTACAACGTTTCAGCCCTTCAGTATCTGTCTATATTTCTGCGATGAGGTATTATGTACACTATTTACATTATTCGGACTATTGTCCTCATCTTTGTCGCCATATTTATTACAACGTTTCAGCCCTTCAGTATCTGTCTATATTTCTGCGATGAGGTATTATGTACACTATTTACATTATTCGGACTATTGTCCTCATCTTTGTCGCAATATTTATTACAACGTTTCGGCCAATGTACGCTCCGGCCTTCTTCAAGTGCTTGGAATGCTCGGCCACAAAAATCTCCTGAGCTGACCAAGCATAGAAATGAATACAATATGGGAACCAGTAATAAGGAGTGCCAGAGAAAAGCGATAATAACAACAAAATTGCAATATGAGCTCTGGTAAAAATATACAAAGATAACAGCAAAAATTGCAATATGAGCACGGGTAAAAAGGTTTGCTGAAGACATTACTTTTATAATACTCAGAAATACATTCACAGATGTCCCCAAGGACGCATAGCACAGTGGAAAAAGGCGTAGATTAGATCCAGTGACAGGACCCAAAGAGTGTGAGTTCAGTACCTGGTGGAGAAGTTGGAGAGGGGAATTAACAGGAGATAACTGATAACTGACATCCATTAGACATAGCACGTGGAACTAGAATAATGTAACCCAATGAGGGAAATAAAGGGTTCAGCTCGACTTTCCTACAATCTGAAGAAGGTTGGAGCATACAACAGCCGAAACGTTGTAATAAATATGGCGACAAAGATGAGGACAATAGTCCGAATAATGTAATTAGTGTAGATAAAACAAATGTGACAGTTAAAGAGAAGTTAATTTGATCAGAAATTCGGCAAGAAAAATAATATTATAATGAAAGAAAATTCCTTCACATTTCATATGTTGAGATGTTAGGATGTTACTTTCTTCTGAATGCATACTACAGATTATAAATTTATAAATATAGGTGCTTGGATGTGCCTCAAGTTATGTCTTTTAAGCTACCAGCGAATGTTTTTTTTTAATCTTACGTCGTCATCTTACTAAAATATATGTATATCATCTTAATACTAATAATTATTAGCTGTGTGTCACGATTACAACCACCCCGTAAACCATTATGGTCGTAGACGTGCCACATGAACTGCAGCCGCACAGTTATATCTTGGACAGTATAGCCTGACGGGTGCAAACTCTCTTCAGCGTAGTTTGAAATCAGAATTTCCATTCTAGATAATTTTGTGAGAAAGTGAATGCAACAAAGTTGAAATTAAATTCGAACACTCTGTTATTCATTTCCCCACAGCGCATTGACAATTTATCTAAGGTACTTAAAAAAAAACAAAGCTTGTATATCGATTGTACGTCTCAGATAATAGACATAACATTGTCTTTAAAGGAAGTGGCGACAGAAGAATTGTCATTGAACTTTTAAAAGGTAGGCTTAAAGATTAATTCAATTCTAAAATACGCTCTTAAGTAAGCGCCGGAGGGGTTTTGTCAGTGTTGCAATTTGACTTGGTTCATCAGGGAGTTTCGGGTCTTTCAACATCATACTCCCCATCACCAAGTCGACCCAATCAGGAGAGATCAATCCCTGATCCTCTCCTCTTAGTGATTTTCCAAGCGTAGCTTAGATGTGGCACAAGGCCGAAAGTAGGGGGCTCCCAGTGAGGATCGAACTCACTAGTCAGTCGTAATCGTTCTAGCGAGACAAGCTTGCTAACCATTACACCAACCCTATGTGCCCTGATCACTCCTCTTAGTAATAATACCCCCCAAAGGGTTACATGTGGCACAAGTCCAAATTAATGTGGGTTTCCGAGCCCGTAGGCTCGGCCAAAAATATTCCCCATTGGAACCCGTAAAAACGTGTTCAGGGACAGTCTACCTCCCCAAACGAGACTCTGCCCTTCGGCTGAGCCTCGTCCGAGTTCCTCTCTGCCCGAGGGCAGAGTGTTCGACCAAGTTATTTTCCAATCGGCAGAGTGTTCGACCAAGTTATTTTCCAAGCGTAGCATAGATGTGGCACGAAGGCAGGATCGAACTCACTAGTCAGTCGTAATCGTTTTAGCTAGACAAGCTTGCTAACCATTACACCACATCTAGGTGGCCTGGTCCCTCATCTTAGTAAAACTCTAACAGATACTCTAGCTTTTAATAAATTAGACGAAGAAAGACCATGTTTTCCGCACACCCGATTGGTTGTTTGCAACAACCAATCCGCTGCTCGGACTATATTTTAATGGTCCACGGTGGGGACTGGCTTCTTTTCTTTTTCGTTGGATAGTAGTTTCAATGGATAACCGAGGAGGTAATCTTAATGTTCCTAAATTTAACCCTTTTTTCCCTAAGTATGGTTCGATGTCTTACTCTAAATATTTGCCTTTTTGGTTTTATTTGTACTTGGGGGGGGGACTTAAACTCAACCCTACTATCACATTTTTATCATTTAACCTGATTCTTAACATTATTATTACAGGTCGATTAACATTTAAATGGATGTATTCGTAAGATGAAAATACCTGTCCATAAATATACCGTATGTTTTGACTGTACACACACAAAAATAAATAAAATACTATAATATTCTTTAAATTGATTTAAATCTCTATTTACAAATTTGGAGTCGGTTAAAATACAATAAACTACGAAATACTCTTGAAATAAATTAATGCTACACATAAATGCAGCGATCAATTTTGAGTTCTTGTGTAGTTTATTGTTGCCTTTCGCTTACGACACCAATAAGCCTCGCAAAAGGAAATCTCCGCCTACAAGTGAACCAGATTGCTCTGAAAAAAACGTCAAAGAGGAAATGAAAGTCCCGTCAAAGAGGAAATGAAAGTCCCGTCCAAAAGAAAACCTAGATCAAACGGCAGCCAGGAGATCTTCTAATGGTGAGAATATGCAAACACACAGGGACTTTCAAACTCCTTAACAAGACGAAGCCTTAATAAAGAGACCTCGTCAGGAGCTAGCCTAATTGCCGCCCGATAGGCCGTTTCTAAGCTAGCACATATATATATATATATATATATATATATATATATATATATATATATATATATATATATATATATATATAGAGAGAGAGAGAGAGAGAGAGATTGATAGATAGATAGATAGATCCAACGGCTATGCACACAAGAAGGTAGACTGGACTCCACTCCAATGTATGCAACTAGTGTGTGGGGAACACAACATAACTGGGGTGGGAGGCTTTGTTGGATAAGTCAATGTCTGGAGCAGAGGATTCTTCCAATGGAATCAACGGTTACGTGAGTATGACCAAGGGGCAAACACCAATTTAGATGTGATGAACCATGTTTTGACACTGAAATGAATAGTCACCGACAGGTAAACTTGCCAAAGACGCTTTCAACCCAGATATGTGGAAGTATTTGGTCAGATGCTCAGATGAACAGCGATCCTACGACCAAATCAGATTATGGGACTATGATGATGATGATGATGATTTTGGTGCGAGATATTAAATGCTGTTACTAAAGCTTGTTTGACTGGATGTATTTACTGGAGTGGGTTAGACAAGATATTCAAACTAATATTACATTGAAGCTTGAAACTGACTGCCACCATGGAATGTTGATTCCTATGTCCACATTGATTATTCATTAACGCTCTATCTAGGATGCGGAGTACATCGAACGTAAAATATCAAACATTATTAAACAATATATCGTCGTCGGCACCAACTCTCCGAGTATCAAGCTCGGCATCGCCCCTCCTCATTCCCTTTCTTCCCTCTGGTGGTGGGGATGACGAGTCATGAGCAGGAATTACAGAAGTGTATGGGTGTTGGACTCGGCTGGGTAAGTCGGGTTCGCCTGACGTCACTGATCCTCTTCTTGTTGACGGTTGGACTCGAAAGTGTGTGTGTCATTTGTTTTCTATCTGTGGAATTACACTCATATTTCGCTCTATTTCCACGAACATGTATTGAAACTTATTTCGTTTGAAAATGAATATATTTGCTCCTTGTCACCGAAGAAAAATATGTCCTTTTTCTGAGAAATTGTTTAATTATGTTCTCTTTGAATACCCGAAATTGAATATCTGTCTATATTTCTGAGATGAGGTATTATGTACATTATTTACATTATTCGGACTATTCTCCTCATCTCTGTCGGCATATTTATTACAACGTTTCGGCCCTTCAGTATCTGTCTATATTTCTGAGATGAGGTATTATGTACATTATTTACATTATTCGGACTATTGTCCTCATCTTTGTCGCCATGTTTAACACAACGTTTCGGACGTTGTACGCTCCGACCTTCTTCAGGTGGTTGGAATGTCGAATTGAACCCTTTATTTCGCTCATTGGTGTTGACTGTTCTAGTTCCACGTGCCATGTTTAATGGATGTCAGTTATCAGTTATCTCTTGTTAATTGACATCTACTTTGTCATGTGTCCTCAAGGACACATGGCACAGTGGATAAAGGCGTTGTTTAGATTCCAGTGACAGGAGCCAAAGAGTGTGAGTTCAATACCCGGTTAAGGCAGTGGAGAACTTTCACTTTCAGAGGGAAATTAACAGGAAATAACTGATAACTGACATCCATTAGACATGGCACGTGGAACTAGAACAGTCTACCCCAGTGAGCGAAATAAAGGGTTCAGTTCGACATTCCAATCACCTGAAGAAGGCCGGAGCGTACACCGGCCGAAACGTCGTGATAAACATGGCGACAAATATGAGGACAATAGTCCGATTAATGTAAATAATGTACGAAATTGAATCCATAGCAGTGTTTTCTAAACTCGCAAAATAATACACAGAAAGAAAATCAAAGTTTATTTCGTTTTGAAAAAGCTCCAAAATATATCTTAGGCGAAAGAGAAATGGACAACAATTTAGCAGTAATTGGATTTTTGCGATGATTTCTTAAAAAAAAAAAACGACAAATAAGTAATATAGTATTATATGGAAAAAGTAATAGTGTCTGCTCTTGTCGGGTACACATTTTTGACCACCCACGGGTAAATCCTTGACGATTTATATTTGGAATTTATTCAAGAAAAGGCAAATTTTCAGCGTTGTAGGGCAGAGCAAACCGACGAAAAGAACTGACAACTCTCCAAGTGGAAACTACCCAACATCAGTCAGTGATCAGTGATAATTTTCTTGACTGCTAATTGGAGATATTCTTGGTGCATTTCCAACCAAAAACAATCGCACAACTTGATTCTTCCTCTTCTTTTTTTTGTCTGGCTTCTCTCTTTGCTTCGTGTATTTTTATTTTATTTGTTTTGCCATCGTTCCAACCCTGCATCTTGGTTTCTATTTTTCAACAACGATGAAAGGGTCAGATTGGTTTAAACTGATTGCAAACAAAATTATGAAGCTATTATCAAACCGCCATCTTTTCTCGTTTCACAACTACGCCAAAAGGAGAATCCGTCTAATCGAGCTCTTTTGAAACTAACAATATCAACAAAAAGTTAATATTGATCATATATTTTACATTTTTACTCATTGTAAGACTGGCTTCAGAATCTATATAGCAAGAGCTTAATTCACTAATTGATATAATCTTAAAGTATTAAAATGAAATAACTCTTTCGAACCTTTAGGTTAAGAATAACGATAACATCTGTAGGGACAACATTTATCGTATTAATTTTTCATATTTTTATAAAAGCTTGTACACTGATTATTTGTTTTGCCTAGCTATTTTTTATCGCCGCTAGTATTCTTTGTTTGTGACAATTAATTAATTAATTAATTATTATTATTATTATTATTATTATTATTATTATTATTATTATTATCATTCTTCTTCTTCTTCTTCTTCTTCTTCTTCTTCTTCTTCTTCTTCTTCTTCTTCTTCTTCTTCTTCTTCCCTTGTCTTTGTCTTCTTATGACTTGTAACTATTAGGAGTTTCTCCCTTTGCTAAGTTTGCCCCCCCACGTTATATCATTCATTCCCACAGGCTCTTCAGGTAAGTTTACAGTTTTCCTTTATCTCCATTGCTCTCAATATGACCCGTTAGGGTTAAGTTTCCCAATTCCTCATTTCTCAGTATGTGTCCAAGGAACATCAGCTGCCTTTTCCTGATTCTGTGTAAAGTGTTCTTTTTATTGTCGTTTGCTTTAAGACTTTTTTTTGTTGTTCACTCGCTCCTTCCATGGATTTCAAAGAATCCTTCGCTAGAATCAAGTTTTTGCTTTCTCATCTCTGGGATGATTGTCCAGCATTCACTCCCAGATAAGAGAATGGATAGCACATAGCAATCCAGCGTTCTGCTTTCTATTTCTAGTGAAACCTTGCTGATCTTTTGGGACACTTCTTTCACTCGTCCAACGTGTACTTCGTATCTCAGTGTCACATTTTTTAATCGTCTGTTAAAACACTTAAGAGATATTTAAATTTCTGCACATGCTTGAAGTTGGCACCACCAATTTTGGACTGGCATCTTAGAGCTTTTTTCTCTTGCTGATGACGATATTTTTTGTCTTCCTGCTTTTTACGGTTAGTCCTTGCTTCTAACTACCCTGACTAAGTTGTCCGGTAGTTTTCTTTCTGAATCATCCATCAATACAATGCTATCTACGTATCCTATACTGCTAAGAATTACGCCCATTGACAATAGATTTTGCTAGATTCTTCATTTCCCTTAGGATAGCGTCGGGGAGAAGACATTTATGTGTGACGTTCTTTTCTATTTCTTTCGTAACTACACAATTCCTTTGTGACCCGCATGCAGCCGTTGGGCTCCCAGTATTAGTTCTTGGTTTTTCTAACATCCTTCTCAAATAGATCTAGTTTTCTTGGAAGTTCAAAAATATTCTTCTGCTATACCTTTAATTTTCGGTAATCATGGATAAATGTCTTTTTGTAGTTGATTATTAGTACTTTTTTCTAGCTTTCTTTGCCCGAACTGCCTAAGAGGCCCTGTAGTTTGTTTTCTGAATCGGCTATAATCATAGTGTCAGCTACGTATCTTAAATTGTTAGGATTACGCCCACCGATAATAAATCCTGTTAGGGTATCCCGTTCTGTTACGTTAGCCTCGATGTAGCAATTGAATAAATCAGGCGAGAAGACGTATTCTTGTCTCAAGCTATTTCCTATTTGTGTATAACTACTTAATTCAGATTATTGCTCTAAGCAGGCGCTGTTTGCTTCCAGTGAAGTTCTGCATTATTCTAATATCCTTTTCATGTACATCTGATTTTACTAGCATTTCAAAAACATACAGCTATACTTTGTCAAATGTCTCTGCGTAATCCGATAAAATATGCACATCAACCTTCATGTGCATTGCTCTCTCAGATATAATTTTAATAATGACCGTCGATATATTTCACGTTATAATAGCAGTAGATATGCTTGTCTATCGCCCTGTTCAGATTCCTTCCCTGTCTACTGAAGAGAATTGAGTTCCTTTCAAAGTCTTCTCATTCTCTTCACTCTCAGTAACCAACTTACATATTAGTGGGATTATCGCCTTGCTTGGGGTGAAATGATTTTAAAATATTGCTGTAAAATAACTTGCATTCATTGTTACGTAGCAATGTCATAAATGTAGAATTTTAACTTCAGTGCACACTCCTCCGTCTTTTAAACAGAATTCGAAATTTATTAATTGTTCGCGTTGTTTAGGATTGGTTACCGGTTCTTCTAAATTCTCATTCACTTTCACTCCCAATGGACCTCTTGTGTCTTAGTGGCATTATTGCCTTGATGCATAACTATTTTTCTTGATTAAAAAACAAAGAAAGAATATTCTTAATAAAGTTTCATCGTTTTTATCATGTTTCCCGTCTAACTTTGTTTTCCGTTCCGCTCGTCCGGATTTTATTGATTGATATATTTTCTATTGCCTTTCAATCTTTTGCAGATTCCTTAAATCAGAAAAAATATTTTTAGATTTTAAGACTTTTGGCAAGATGATAATGATTTGCTAATGCAAGTGCTACTAATTAACCCATAGCTGTGGGAGAAGAGATAGATTGAAACCTTTCTCAGCGGTATGAGCGCGTAAGTAAAAATGACGACCCTGACTGGTATGCAACACCTCGCTCCGATATTCAATTCCTGCCATTATTCATTTCATCACACGAGCATTCTAGCTTACATCATTTGGCATTCCAAATCGTTCTATGCCATGTTGATATCTATCAGGTTTTTTTTTCTTTTTTTAACTAAAGCCAAAAACAAATGAAAACTAGATCAGAAAGCAGTCCTGTTACAAGTGGCGTGTAAATATATGTAAATGTATCGGAAGCAGCTGATTAAGATTCTAACCTGGTGATGACTCTTCCTTTACCGTGAACATGAAAAGGGCCGATATTTCAAAGCAATTTAAGTATGTCGATTATTTTTGTTATATAATGGAATGAGAAAAATCTGGGAAATCCGATGGCTTTTATTCATTTTTAAACGAATTAACTTTTAGAATTAAAGTTCCCTTTTTGAATACTGGAAGTGACTGCACTGAAACTTCATTATTCTTCGAAATAAAAATCGATATTGATCATTATATTGATATTGATCATTATATAACGAGAAAATAAACACTTGTGTCTCAGCTAAGACATTTCTTTATTGGAAAGAATGTAAATTGTTCATGGAAATCGCAAATAATTACTATAAGTTGATATCAAAGCCTGTTCTAATTAAACTTATATTCAAAGGAAACATCATGAAAATGAATTGATAATTCTAATTAAATCAGCATTATCTTTAAATTATTTTTACAACAAAATTAAATGAAACGAATTAAATCGTAATAAACAATATTTTGAAAGATAGGTAGTCGTCTTTTATTTTCAATATAAAATTCTAAAAGAAATCGCGAATATTTGTGGTTCAGCGTTTGATACTATTTACATTATTCGGACTATTGTCCTCATCTCTGTCGCCATATTTATTACAACGTTTCGGCCGTTGGTTGGAATGTTGAACTGAAAACTTTTATCCGATCACTAGAGTAGCCTGCTCTAGTTCCACATGCTATGTTTAATGGATGTCAGTTATAAGTTATCTGCTGTTAATTACCCTCTCCAAGTTCTCCCCAGCCTTAAGCGGGTATTGAACTCACACTCTTTGGGTCATGTCACTGGATCGAACCAACGCCTTTATTCACTGAGCCATATTTCCTTGAGGACATCTGTGTATGAATTTCTGGATATTATAAGCTTAATGTCTTCAGCAACGATTTTTACCAGTGCTCATATTGCAATTTTTGATGTTATTATCGCTTTTCTCTGGCACTCCTTATAACTGGTTCCCATATTGTATTCATTTCTATGCTTGGTCGGCTCAGGAGATTTTTGTGGCCTAGCATATGTGCTGATTCCTTAAGTTTATGAATTTTCCAATGATGTTCTTTGTCTGTGATCTCAACCTGATCCCACAGAGGGCAGTGATCTCCCTTCTCTCTACATATGTGGTCAGCCACGCCTGATTTTTCCACTTCTCCTCGTGTTACAGATTTCTGGTGTTCTTGAAGCCTTACCTTAAAGGGGCGGCCTGTCTCCCCTTTATATTTCTTTCCGCAGCTGCACGGGATACGCGGACACACAGACTTTAATCATGTTTTCCTCTATGGGGTTCTTATTCTGCGAGGTGTCGTCCAGCCTTTGAAGGTTGTCCTGATGTTATATGGACCGCAGATTCTTTTGTTTTGTCTCTGATAACCCCTTCAAATAAGGCAGGCAACGATTTTCTGTGTGTTGTTGTCCTCAACCTTAAGCAATAATGTATCACTATTCATAAAAGATTTTAATATTTTCAACTCAAAATTAAACAGTTTCCCTCCTAATATCACCCAACCTTAAAATGTTAAAAATAAACTTGAGGGTCAATCGATAATTGACTGAAAATCTATATAAAATCGATCCAAAGCAACGAACATAAAAACAGGTTCCCAATGCTTCTTTCAGGTTAAAACTTGTTTATATGATGAGAAATCACGGGTCACGTTGTTTTCTATGTTCGATCTACATAACCATCTGAATCGATGAATATTCATAAAAATCGATGACATCACAATCAATAGGCTAGAAAAATATCATGGAATTGAATATTAATGAATAAAACTCTACAAGACAGTAAATTTTCCTTGTGATCTTTTCTAAGGGAAATCAGTGAAAATTTCACACCGTTAGTTTATTCGTCTCAAAATAAAGATATACGTAAACAAAGAAAGAACGATGATCTTTTTGGACGGACCAAGTTTTCTTGAAAAGAAAAAAAAATACATGTTCCCTGCGGCAAACCAGATAGGGAAATATTTAATAATCTGTGAAATGTTCATGAAATCCTTAAGTGATTATAATTTTTTATGATAAATCCATTTTACAAATGTTTATGAAATTGAGTTTCCGGTAATGAAATATTCTGTTAGAAAGTTTAGAATAGCGTTATAATTACCATTAAATTATTTTTTCCGTAAATGAACAACAAAAATTTCCCGGCCAACATTATTATCCTGCTAGCTACAAATACATTACGACGAAATTTTCTAGAAATATTGTAAAAGTGAATAAAAAAAGCAAACTCCTTTTTGTGTGTTTTTTGGCGCTCTGACTCCATTTGAAGCAAAATATACGTAACCAAGATTTGGGTTTTGCTTTTTTAGGCCATTGATTTGAACGGTACTTGACCTTTCACAAGCATGGTATTAGTAAATTTCTGAGCTAATACATTTCGTCTTAGGGAACGTTATTGAGGGTAACAGGTAAGTGACTCATTGCGCCTTTTCGGGCAAACGTTCTCAGCTGACATGAAGTAGAATGACAAGAAGTGGAATCTATTTATAGGTCAGCTGCTAAGAAAGTTTGTTCACGTGCTTAGAGTACTGCTGTCACATATGGTCCGGTGCTTCTGCTATTTATCTTGAGCTGCTTGATAAAATCCAAAGAGGAATCAGCAATATTATTGGTCCTGATCTGACGACTCGGCTTCAATCAAATTCCCACGGCTATAAGGTGTCTTTTCTATAAACCCTTTCACGGTAATTGTTCAGATGAGCTCTTGGCTATGGTACTTAGACTTTTCTGAATTTAAGCGAAGTACCAGACTGGCGTAGAGATATCTTCAATTTATAGCTGAGCTAGTTAGATGTAGCCGTAAATTTGTTTCTTTTCTTGTAGTTCTTGCTTTCGAACTTCCTTTTGGCTCCACGCTTTCCCGCCAAATTTAATCTGCAAAAATTTAAATGCAATGTCAATCACTCTCTCCTCTTGATTAACCTTTCCACTTCCCGCTCATTATTAAAGTTTCGGTTCCTCATTCATCCAAAACCTGTAACCGCTTATGTCTTTGTGACGTAACTGCCTTGCATGGGGTGATACCAATTAAAAAAAAACACATAGCAAAATTGTTTTATACTTTTACTTAAAATTTGTTTGAACAACGCGAATGGTGGAAAAAATGGATTTCTCACCACTCAAAATAAAGGGCAATTACATATCGAATATTTTCGACAATGGGGCCTGAAGTTGTTACTTTCATTGCTTTTCATATTCTAATCTATTATAAAACCTAAACAACGATGTTCATAATGAATCTAATCTTTCCTGTATTCACGTTTTTCGTTTATTTTCGTTTATTTGTTTCTCTTTTAATTTGGTTTATTTGGTTTATTTTGGTTTACGGCACATCAGCCTCAATGTTTTTTTTTAACGCTGACAAAATTTTCATTTAAAAAAATATATATTTCTGGTTGGTTGGTTGTTTTGTTTTACGGCATATCAACCTCAATGGGTTATTTAATGCCAACAAAATTTTTGTTGCTGGTAATATGTTTTTCCTTCATAAATTTATTTTTGGTAATATTTTTTTCTTCAAAAACGTATTGCTGGTAATATTTAAAAAAAAAAGAATTTCAGGTATTAAAATATATTTTTACACATTCATAGTGTTTTGACTCCAGTTTGGGGGTTAACTATTTGCCCATAGTTGGGACCTAACATGTACTACCACCCCGTGTCAGGGTGGACCGGGGAACACCAGCAAATAAGAGGTGGTTCCACGCTCCTCAAAACCTCCTGGTCAGAGGCCTTGCTGCTGGACGTTGTTTATCGTCTTACCCAGGACGCGGGTGTAGTTTATCGTCTTACCCAGGACGCGGATGTAGTTTATCGTCTTACCCAGTACGCGGATGTAGTTTATCGTCATACCCAGGACGCGGATGTAGTTTATCGTCTTACCCAGGACGCGGATGTAGTTTATCTTCATACGCAGGGCGCGAATGTAGTTTATCTTCATAGGCAGGACGCGGATGTAGATTATCTTCATACCCAGGACGCGGATGTAGTTTATCGTCATACCCAGGACGGGTCTCTCTTTTAAGTAATCCAAACAAAATAATCTTTATTGTACTCAAGATTAACCATAGTTTTCCATAATGTTAAGAAAATGTATTAATATATTTAGTTTATCAGACGCCAAAGACAATTAGGATTTTAAAATTGTGAGGGAGATTACATTAATCAAACGTTGTAATCCATTAGAACTGTAGGCATCTACGCAGAAGACAAAACTATTTACTTCTGTCTCAAAAGTATATGCGGCATCGATGAAAAAGCTAACTCGGCCCTCAGGACTTACAATCTGTGGTTGACTGCGGTAGGTAATGGCTTGTAAAATTTAATGCCTCCAAAAATGAAACTTCTCACATTTAACAACAACAGAGAACCCTCCCTGCTTAATACCAACATGGCTGATGCCCAACTGAACGAGAGCGTCTCTCTGCGCATTCTTGGCCTCAGGTTTTCCACTGACCTGAGGTGGAACAACTGCATTGAATCAATAGCTTCTTCTACCGCAAGGGAAGTTGGTTCTATTTGTCGCGTCAGAAGGTTTTTCTCGTCAATCCTTCAAATCTACAAATCTATCACACGTCTTTGCATTGAATACTGCTGCCATAGATGGTCTTCTACCGTCGCTGTTATTCTCGAGGTCTTAGACAAAATCCAGAGACGGATATGCAATGTGATATGTGCAGATCTGGTATCTTGTCTACAGGCACATTCTCACAGATATGATGTGGCTTCTATCTTTTCTACAAATATTTTCATGGCAACTACCCTGAAGAGATACTTTCACTGGTACCCCAACTGAACGAAATTAGTTGGCATAACGGTCTCACCCTTTCACTGTCGAAACAGTTAAATATAGCCGCCTCTTCTACTGCAACAGCTTCTTCTCTCGCACTGCCCGCCAGTGGATCTCTTGCTCATACTTGCTTCCCTGATAGCTCGAATGTTCAAATATTCAAGTGTAATGCCAGTCGACATCTTCTGATACCTTGATCCTGATCCATGTCCTTCTCTATATCCTTTCCTCAAACACCTCTCTTGACCCTTGTTCCCACTTTCTGTAACTCCTTCCGTGCTAGTGGCACTCCCGACTTGCTTGGAGTGAAAAGGTTAACAATATTTAGTAGCATATTAATTGTGGATTCAATCTCTAGACGTGGTAATTCGGATATTCTGTCAGATCTTAAAGCGGACGATTAATAACTGACCAACACAAAAAACAATTAAGCTATACGAGATATCGGTAGACACGGACAATGGAAGAAGACCGATCTACCACTTTAAACTGAATAAACGATTCAATTCGAAATTTCCTGAGTTAATCAATTCCATAGACATTTACAGAAGGCGGAACAACACAACGACCAAAATGTTTTCATAGCAAAGGTAGAAGACGTTATTAGCTAAATGGAAAATGATAATTCCTGACCCCAAAAATACAGACAGACAAGCATGGTTTAGCCCAATCTCGAAGAGAGCATCCCATTTTTCCTCTCTTGGTTTCACTTTTCCACTAACATGGAGTGGAGCGATTTTATTGCATCAATTGCTAGGACTATTGCTAAGAAATTTGATTCATTGGTATCAGACCAATTTCCTCTTCAAGATCTATCTTGCACATTTACAAATCTTCCATTAGTCCGGGCATTGAATATTGCTGTCATATATGGTTTGATGCTTCTGCTACATATCACGAAAATCTTGACAAGATCCAAAGAAGGCTTAGTCATTTTATGGATCCTGACATGAATTATCGAGTTCAGTCACTTTTCCACCGACCTGAGGTGTCTTCCTCTGCCTTTTCTATATTTCCATATTAGCTGTTCTCATGAGATTTCCTTGGTACCTCGATCGCATCAAGTTAAGCGGACTACTACATTGGTTACTAGGTCTTGCACTGTTGAACTAGGCAGATGTAAGCCGTACGTTCTATTCTAATGACTTCTTTCACTTCTAACCTGCTGCAGACTCTTGTACTCTTTTTGTCTTCCTGCCACATCCAATCTACAAAAATGAAATACAACGGTAATCATCAACGTCTGTCTTTCTGAACCCGTTCTTCTAACTTTTTTTCTCTTCAGTAAATCTTCTCATTCAATTCCACTCCCAGTAACCCCTTGCGTCATAAACGCAGTATCGTCTAACTTGGGTTAAAATGATTAATAAAAGATGCGATTTTCTTGGTCGAGTGGTGCAAAGTACAGATTTGAATTTTATGATTAACTCTCTAAATTCTCAAATGTATTAAAACCGCTTTTAAGATCAATGTTAAAAAAATTCTTCATTGAAAATTATGGCCTGGTGCTATAGAATTCTAAAGAAAGCACCGTACCAAATAATAGAAAACACATCGCTTGAATGCTACCAACAGCGGTTAACAACTAAAATGGATAGCATATTTAACTGAAAGAGAATATAATGACGCAATAATGAAGTTGACTTTCCACAAATGAAAGTTTGGGAAGAAAGCATTCATTAAAGAGCGATAACAGCTACTGGAATTGAAAACAAAAACATTTCTGAGAAATTATTTTAAAAGAAGGATTTTACAAATTTCAACTGAAAGTAGGATTGGTTGCTTGGTCAATAAATATACGTAAACAGATAATGCAAACATTACGATTACTTCTATTTATTAAAGAATGTAAAAGATGCTTAAGTTCGCGCTACCGGTTCCATTTGTGTCTCGATGATAAAACGTAAATCATTAAAATAACTAGTTTAGTAATTCTGCAGTTTCAACCTCAAAATTATGTAAAATTTTGTTTTTTTTTCCACGATAAATAAGCATTACGCGTTCATGATTAGATTTTGTCAATGTTGTTCAAAAGAACTCTGTCTTTTAGTTTTCCTTTTTTCAAAGAAACATTTAAACATTTACTTCCTCGTTGCATCTCAAATCCGCTTCGTCAAGCCCCAGAGACCAGACTCACTTGCCTAATCAGGTTAAGAGAAAAATTATAAATCACTGACTGAAATCCCGACTTTTGAAGCTGTGCAAAGGCGTTAAATTTCTGCAATGTATTCTTGCGTTTAACTATTTATCATTTTGTCTAATTCAATTATTCAGCGACAATCTGATCACGGAGAACCTCCGCGAAAAAATGAATCCAGACAAAAATAGAAAATAGGAAACAAAGCTTTGATCATCTAATTAAAAATACGATGGATATAGTGTAAAAAAAACGTGATTTTACCAGAAATCGAATTAATATCAAGGCGTTTAGACTTCTAACCGAATTATTATATGCACGTTACTTCTTGCCAAGATGATCAAACTGCAGTCTATTCTTAAGGATTCTCATACCTCTAGTCACGGTTTTTAAAACTGATTCTTATATCATCTACCAATAAAATATATTAGCACTCTTCAATGGTATGGATATATATCTTCTGTACATTTATTCACGAGATTTTAAAAGCATTTGGGAGATTGCAAGAATATAATTATCTGACATCCTCTGCAGTATCCCATGTTTATAAAAATCAGGGCAGACCAAAAAAATGTAGAATTGCTGCCATCTCTGGTTAGTAGTTCCTCAGATGTCTTGAAACGATCAGAAAGCCCCCGCCACAACCACCACCAGTACTACGAACACCAACACGCGGACTTGTAAAATATGAATTATTTCCACTCGTCAACCTCCTTTTTTGTACATTGATGTTCACCCTTCACAAGACTCGGAAGCTAATCTAGTTGATTACAGAAAAATAGGCAGAATTTAAGCCGATATGTGGGGAAATTAACGGTTAATCCTAGATTGAACAGGTTAAGATTGTAATGATCAATAACTCCAGGGAATCGGTTTCACAGAACGCACATATCCAAAATGGAATATCAAGGGAATGAGAAAGTTTTGATACAATGTGCAAACCACATTCATAATATGGAGGGTATAGGGATGATTCACGTTTGTGTGCGTGGCATGGTGGGTCTAGCCATGAAGATCCTTAGTTTAATTCTCCCTGAACTTTACAGCATGAAGCCAATATGCCACGTAATCAAATGTGAATCATCCCAAATCTCTTCGTATTCCATTAGTAAGGAATAAGTTCTCCTCAGATATATTCTTCTCAAGAAATGATGCTTTGTGACTTCCGGTTTTTCCCAATCGCAAAAGTCACGACATATTGACATCGTATTTCCTTTATAACTCCATAAACCACTCATCCTATCTCTACTTACACCCATGCAGAACGCAACCCTTTACCCCGAGTTGTCCTTAGGCCTTGTTATTAAAGACAAGTTTATTATTATTATTATTAAAGGAAGAAAGAAAATTACCATGTTGATGTATATTTAATTTATTCCGAGGTCTTTCGAGATTAGCACAATATCGTCATCAGGGTATTGTTATTTTTCGAAGACAAAATAATTGTTGTGTGCATCATTTTTCTAAGACAAAATTGTTGTGTTCATCTGAAAATTTAATTTTTACGCGTGAAGTGAAAAACGCCACGGTTTACATTAGTATAAAAGACGAATGAATGTTAAGGTTTAAAAATCAAAATATGGTTTAACATCTTTTTTTATCTGTTCCCAAACAAGATAGCAACGTTACTAACGTTCTCTGCTTCCCTAACAGTCCGTTCGAAATTAAGAGGTTTAATTGTAGGCAGTGTAACGAAATATCAGAGTAGACAATTGAACTGACATGCCGAGGTCAAATCCCACGCTTATCTGCTGCTTTCACCTTGGAACATCTTCCATTGATAGTGTGTTTTTACAATGATATTCACCCTGTACAGTGTACTGATATTAAATTAGACTATAATATATTTTCATTATTGCGACTGACTTATTTCTCTTCGTATCATTCACTTAAAATGATGGGTTGAATTATATATCTATATAAATCTCTGTGTATCTAAAACAAATTGCCCTTCGTTGGTACTATACATATCATTCTGTGGTATGTGGGTCTTCTAGATGAGCGCATTCAGTCGCAAGTTGTCAAACGAAAATGAATACATGAGAGTAGCCGTGTAGGTTTATCCAGTAACAAACATTCATGTGTTGAGTGTAAAACAGAGCTAAACTCTATATACAAGAGATAAGAAACCGAACAATTTAAAATTATGTAATTTTTATTTTAGTTTTGGATTTGGGGCAGGAATTGGCTGGTTAACTTTAACGCCTCCAAGACAAAACTGCTCTCCATTAATCACCGCAGGGATCCTTCCCTGCATCCCATTAGAATGTCTGAAGCTCAACTTCTCGAGAGCTCCACTCTGCGGCTGCTCGGTCACACGCTGTCTGCTGACCTGAGATGGAACAACTACATTGAGTCGATTGCTTCATCCACCGCAAGGAAAGATGGCTCCCTGTGCCGGGCCAGGAAATTCTCCCCTGAATCAATCCTCCAAATTTACAAAGTAACCACCCGCCCTTGCATGGAGTATTGCTGCCATATATGGTCTGGTGCCACTTCTGTTTGCCTCAAGGTTCTTGATAAGATCCAGAGACGGGTATGCAATGTAATTGGCCCTGATCTGTCTTCTCGTCTGCAGTCTCTCTCTCACAGACGCGCAGTCACCTCTCTCTTTGTCTCTTTTACAAATACTTCCATGGTAATTGCTCCGATGTGCTGCTATCGCTGGTTCCCAGGCTCCATGAATTCAAGCGTCCTACGAGGCTGGCATCCCGTTCCCACCCTTTCACTGTTGAAACTGTTAAATGTAGACGTCTCTTCTACTCCAATAGCTTCATATCTCGCACCACACGCCTGTGGAACTCAGTTTCCTCATTCCTGTTTCCCTGATGACTATGATCTCCAAATATTCAAGTGTAACGGCAATCGACATCTCCAGTTGCTTTGATCTATCCTCTATCCTCCTCCACATTGTTTCCTCTAACACTCCTATTTGCTCTCGCTACAAATCCTCTGTAACCCCTTGCTTGCTAGTGGCTTCCAGCCTGGCCTGGGGCGAAAAGCTTAAAAAAAATGTAAGTATCATATATATATATATATATATATATATATATATATATATATATATATATATATATATATATATATATATATAAGAGAAAGTTATGAATTGTTTTCTTTTAATCATTTTAGCATTTATATATCCATGTATTTTGATTTGGGTATAAGTTTTTCTTTATGGAATGGAGAAATTTGAAAATATAAGGGGCGCCGATTTGTATTTTGTTAAGACACAATCGCAGCCCGCCTAAGATTTATTCCTTTATTCATAACTGTGGTATTCTTCAGATAGATATTTTGGATGTATTTCTTGCTCTATATAAATAATGTATATAATAAATATATATATTAATAAATAAACAATAAAAATGTTAAAGTATAACAGAAAACGGTTAAATTTATAACTGTTATTACTGAAAATATATAAGGCATAACTTCATCACATAGTAAAATAATAATTACATAATAAAAGCAATTCAATAACATTTGCACACTTTTTACATTAGTCGGACTATTGTCCTCATCTTAGTCGCCATATTTGTCACAACGTTTCGGCCGTTGTACGCTCCGGCCTTCTTCAGGTGATTGAAATTTCGAAAAGAACCCTTTATTTCGATCACTGGGGTAGACTGTTCTAGTTCCACGAGCCATGTTTGATGGATGTCAGTTATCAGTTATCACCTGGTAATTTTCCCTCTGAAAGTTCTCCACTGCCTGAACCGGGTATTGAACTCACACTCTTTGGGTCTGTCACTGGATCTAACCAACATCTTTATCCAATGGATCTAACCAACGCCTTTATCCACTGTAACATGTGTCCTTGAGGACACATGGTACAGTGTTTCGTTCAAATGATTCATAATATAATAGCATCATCTACATGCAAAAAACGGCTGAAAATAATGGAAGCCTTATTAATAAAGACAAAAAATCAACACTTAATAATATTAACTTTGAACATGGGCACAATATCTTGACGGTGTTTTGAAAAATGAAAACATTTTAGAAAACATGCACACAACAAAATATTTCTTATTTAACAGTTAAAATATTTAATCCTTGAAAACGCCTAAATGTATAGCCGAAAGCGCTCGGATAAAAAGAAAATTCGGATAGTTTTTATATAATTTATCATCCGAAAAGAATAGATCGCATGAGAAATTGCATAAAAAACTATAATAAAGTACCTTGTCTGTCGTTTTCAATGAAATATGCATGAAAGCAGGCTTACTGCCTGAATACACAAATGCATACATACATACATATCTATCACTCTCTCTCTCTCTTTCTATCTATCTCTCTCTCTCTCTCTCTCTCTCTATATCTATATATATATATATATATATATATATATATATATATATATATATATATATATATATATATATATATATATGTACGAGGGTCATTCAATAAATAAGGTGGATTTTTCGGTATAAGGACTTCTAATAGAGATAGAAGCTTACTTTTTTTTTCAGAGTAGTCTCCCAGCACTGTCACACACTTTTTCCATCTGTGCACAAGCTTCCGTATTCCCTCAGCGTAAAAATCTTTGGCCTGATGTCTCAGCCAGTTGCTCACAACACTTTTGACTTCATCGTCACTTTTAAACTTCGTGCCTCTCCTGAACGCTAACAAGGGACCAAACAGGTAAAAGTCTGAAGGGGCAAAGTCTTGGCTGTAAGGGAGATGAGGGAGCAGTTCCCAGCCCAGCTCGTTGATGGTCTGCACCGTTTGGGCTGCTGTGTGAGGGCTTGCGTTGTCATGATGCAAGATCACTCCTTCTGACTGATGACCCCTGCCTTTGGTCTTTATGTCTTTCAAAGTCCTTGGAATGTCATCCACTGTCAACCTTCTGTCAGTAAAGCCCCTTAAATTAAAGACAATAATTCCATTTCCTCCTGAAGCGTCGCTTGAGGAGTAAATGGAACTAATGTCTTTAATTTAATAACAAAATTAAATTCGAAGCTTTTAGCTTCCATTTTTGAAACATAGTTATTACTGTGTAGCGTAAAACATATTTTAAATCAGTTAATTTATTTTTAAATCAGTTAATTTATTATATATATATATATATATATATATATATATATATATATGTGTGTGTGAGAGAGTATGTGTGTGTGTGTGTGTGTGTGTGTGTGTGTGTGTAAGGAATTTATTTCGTGCACACTTCCCGACCTGCTCGAGGATGTACCCGTAATAATACGAAGAGTATGTTATTCATGCATGATGGTTCTCCAGTATATTTTAGTCGCATTGTTCGCGATGCAGTTTCTGGCATCGTGCAGGAAAGATGGATTGGTAGATCAGGAGGGGTTCCATGGCCTGCAGGTTCGCTCGACCTTAATCCTTTTATCTGTGTGAACTCCTAAAACACTCGTTTTATACAGTATATATATATATATATATATATATATATATATATATATATATATATGTGTGTGTGTGTGTGTGTGTGTGTGTGTGTGTGTGTGTGTGTGTGTGTGTGTGTGTGTGTGAAGATATATAAAAAATAGGAAAGAACTCGTTAGGTAAATAATTCGAAATTCTTTAGTATTTTTGTTTATATTAAAAAAAATAAAAACTGCTCGATACAAAATAGAGCCTTTTGGATTCCAAAAATTTCGCTTGACAATGAAACAGAGCTTGGCACTTTAATTCAATTTAATTCAAATAATTATATTGAAGTTTTCAGCTCTTGTTTCTGAGACATGAGAACTCTTATGTAGCGGAGGATCCATATTTTTAATTAATAATTATATATATATATATATATCTATATATATATATATATATATATATATATATATATATATATATATATAATGTGGAGATTGATGCCTATACTCAGGGGTGACAGTCTGTTTCATTCTATGGATATTTATCTGTGGGGGTCACCTAAACAGTTAATTTATGCAGCAGATATTAGCAATGCAGAGACTTTTTATCAACGTGCCGTGGGGCCTGCGAAAACAATTGACACCGTGAGGGGTTATTGAAAGGGTCCGCCAGTGAATGATCCGAACTACTGCATGAGATTTGTTATGAGTTTTACTGCATAGAGGTACAACGGTGGCCTTTTGGACATAGGTTTATATGGACATTTTTCCTTGTTTTGGTGTGTGTGTGTGTGTGTGTGTGTGTGTGTGTGTGTGTGTGTGTGTGTGTGTGTGTGTGCGTGTGCGTGTGCGTGCGTGCGTGCGTGCGTGTGTGTGTGTGTGTTTGAGTGAGAGAGAAAATAAACTTGTCTTCAAACAATTTCATTACGCATGCAGAAAACTAAATGATGAGATTTTTGGTGGAAGAAAGACATTTATTCTTAAAAATAATGCTCTGTATTTTCAATGGACTTAAATTACCGTTTTTCCATAGACGTAATGGACCGAAAATTATAGTGAAAAATTAGGATCAACCGTTTCCCTTAGAGTCAAATATTTTTACTCTACGAAATTATTGATCCGCGCTTGTATACTATGAGTCAAAATCTCGTTCCTTGCCATTTATTAAATTGAAACTCTGCTAGCTTCCCTGTTCGCTTCGTTTGTCATAGAACAAGGAGGTTAAGGTTAAGCCGATTATATTTTGTTAATCTTCCAATTATAGAAATCTTGCTTGATTTGAAAATAATTCTCATAATTGCAGATTTCTGCCACTTTGTTTGCAAACATCAACCAATAACGTCCGTTTCGTTTATTTTGATAAATAACTACAAATATATCGAGTCGCTTTAATCCTTGTAATTGCAGAATTACGTAGCGACAAATAGACAAAAAATGCAATAACATGTTCCTACCTAATAACCGTTCGTTTAATCTTTTTATCCTAAGCAAGGCGATAAATTCACTAAGACGAAGGGGGGGTGGGAATGAAAGAATATGAGGAAAATATTGTTAAAGATGATGATGATTGACGTTGTATTTAAATTTTTATATCGTATTTGACAGGAAAAAAGAAACCGGAAGTGGAACCCAGAAACGAAGTGAAGTCCGATAAAAGAAACTGTCTGAATTGAACTTACGGATAAATCTTACAATTTTAAAAGATTAATGGTAGACTTGATCTTTCACTTCGATATATTGGTTGTGAATAGCATAGTTTTTTTTTCTTGTGTCCTTTCTTACTATAGTAGTTTTTATAAATTAGAATATTTATTCTTTCGTATTAATCATTTCCTAAAATTCTGAGAAATTCCTTTCCGTTCCTGTTATTGCTTGACATTTAATTCTTCTTAGCCAGTCATAAAATGCACAGCACTAATTTCCCCAGAAGATTCTAAAACGACTGGGCTTTCTATTTTATATGCCTTCTCTTTTCAATTTTTGGACCGGTATACATAATAAAAATGACAATATTTCCAACATTTAACATCGATAAATGACTGGATCATACGAACATCATTGCAGACGCTTCCGTTGCGCATGCGCGAAACACTATTTCCGTACCGCAATATATGTTGCGATAGAAATGGATGTTATTTTCCCCCTTTTGACCGGGTCGAAGATATTTTGGCATTAATATACGCTGTCGTGTGTCATAAATGGTTTCTTCATTTTCCTAAATCATTGATCGAAAAATAATTAAGCATATTACTTCGAAAATATTCTGCATTCTTCGTGAATTGCATTTCAAACAAATTCTTTCAAAGGTCAAACTGACTCGGATCTGTTCAATTATTAGGAGTAGGTGATCAGACATGAAGAATATGCCAAATCCAATCCACCAAGAATTTTAATTTGCTTTTATCTTTCTTTGTTGTAATTCCATCAACGTCTTACTGGAAAATAAAATAATGAAAACTTCTTCGCCCTTCATAAACATTTGCTTTTTGTACGCTTTCCATTTTATTAGACACAACAGCATTAAATTAATTATGACAATTTCCCAATATCTAATTACCTTTATTCATTTATCACCCAGCAAATATAAGCAATAATAATACAAGCACATATTCAGTAGATAATTTTAAAAAATCTGATTTCTTTTTCACCGAAATTTTCCCTTATTATATTCGTGAACTTAAAACAAATGGAGATTGAAAGTTCACGAAAGTTTGTAAACAGAATTTGACAAGTTTCGCATTTATTTATTTAAGCGTTTTATCCCAAGCAAGTCGGGAAGCCACTAGCACGCATGGGGTTACAGAGAGTTGGAGCGAGAGTAAAGAGGAGTGATAGAGGAAAGGATGAAGTGAAGGATAGGGGATAGGTCAAGGCATCTGGTGGCGTCGATTGACATTACATTTGAATAGTTGAAGATCATAACTATCAGTGAAACAAGAAAAGAGGAGGGAGTTCCACAGGCGAGAAATTCGAGACATGAAGCTATTGGAGTAGAAGAGACGGCTACATTTAGTTTCGGCAGTGAAAAGGTGTGAGCGAGAAGTCAGCCTAGTTGAACGCTTAAGTTAATGATTTCTGGGAACCATCGAAAGCAGCTCATCGGAGCAGTTACCGTGAAAATATTTGTAAAAAAGACAGAGGGAGGCAACGACACGTCTGTGAGAGAGCGACTGCAGACGAGATGACAGATCAGGGTCAATTACATTGCATATCCGTCTCTGGATTTTATCAAGGACCTTGAGACAAACAGAAGGGGCTCCAGACCATGTATGGCAGCAATAGTCCTTGCAAGGGCGAATGGTTGATTTGTAGATTTAAAAGATCGACTTCGACGAGAAAAAATTCCTGGCGCCAACTTTTCTTTCGGTGGACGAAGCTATTGACTCAATGTATTCGTTCCATCTCAGGTCAGCAGACAATGTGAGACCGAGCAGTTGCAAAGATGAGCTCTCGTAGAGTTGAGCGTCATACATTCTAATGGGGAGGGGGAGCAGGGATGTTTCTCTGTGGTGTGTAATAGAGAGCAGTTTTGTTTTTGAGGCGTTAAAGTTAACCAGTCAATTCCTGCACAGCCGACAACCAATTGGAGGTCTTTTTCGAGACAAACGGCCTAGTTAGTTTTGTCAGCGACACTAGATTCGAATGGATACAATTTTATTAAAACTGATGAAATACAAGCCTCAAAATCCAAACAATGTATAGTTACTACATGAGTTATTTTTAAGGTAAGATGAAGTGTTAATGAATGCAGATTATCGGGTTATATAATATGAGGCTAACGGTTGAAGAAGTTAAGATTGCAGTGATCAGGGAATATTATCTCGGGAGACTTAGCAACAAAGTAAGTATTCTTGGAAAGACGTATCCTGAATGTAACAGCCTTCTTACCAATGGAACAGAAAAGGGATGACGGTCATTCGACATTAAGAACGTGAAGAGGCAAGAGTTAAAAGTAAATGTTTGAATTAATGGAGTTAATGAATGTATATAATCAAACCATTTTCCATGGAAATAGCGTAAGAATGGCAAGGAGTTTTTCCAACGTTTCCACAGTGGGAACAAAGATTTACAATGGGAAATCATGCCTCACCCACAATATATATATATATATTTTAAACATGTGTTGAATATCAAAGACGACATAGTCCTGCATATTCTCTTTTGAATTTTCTCATATTTAAAAGAAAAGTTGCTGGCAAATTACACACACACACACACACACACACACACACACACATATATATATATATATATATATATATATATATATATATATATATATATATATATATATATATATATATATATATAACGTAAATCATTCATACGAAAAACAAATAATGAAGTTAATTATATGGCAAGAATAAAAAAATGTAAAAAAAAAAAAAATTCAACCTCAGCATCGAGATTGCACGATCCAAAAAGTATTCTTACGGTTAACAATATCACATTTCTAAAAAAAACACTTCTTTCGGTTTGCACTATCTTTCGATATCTCGTTATTACCTGGATTTAAAAACTTACCTAATTTTCCTATGATGATGGTCGTATGAAACGATTGAAAGCCGAGCTAGTAGCAAAAATAAGACCTGATAAAACCGGAATATATAAACAAGGATCATACCATTCATTAACGGATTCGAGGTTGATTGTATTTTATTATTAAATACTGTTTGCGAGAGTGATTCTTGCCATATAATTAACTTCATTATTTGTTTTTCGTAGGAATGATTTACGTTATATAAATTGAACACGCACCACATAATTGGTATATATATATATATATATATATATATATATATATATATATATATATATATATATATATATATATATATATATATATGTATGACTAACTACATATATATATATATATATATATAAATATATATATATATGACTAACTACATATAAATATATATATATATAAATATATATATATATATATGACTAACTACATATATATATATATATATATATATATATGTATATATATATATATATATATATGTATATATATATATATGTATTTATATTTATATATATGTATGTATATATATAAGTATGATAAGATAAAAAAACAAATGTGGGAAAGGTTTATCACTCTAACGTCTTTCCGTTTTATTAAAGCTTTATTGTCAGGGACTGAGGATAAAAGACAAAACTAATCGATCCAAACAAAATCGTCTTTCTTCTGTTTTTCTCAATCTCTGACGAAGCTTTAAAAAAATGAAACATGCTAGATTGATAAACGTTTCCTATTTGTTCTTTATCACGCCATCCTGTCGGTTTCCAATCCATATTTGTTCTGCATTTTATCTTTTTCTCATATATATATATATATAACATCCAAAAATGCTGTTGCAGGATCCTTAAAAATAAACAAAGTTATTGGATATTACCAACCTGTCTACTTATATGGTGATAAATCGGGATACCCATTACGACCTATTATTTCTCAGATTCCAACATGCATATACCAACTATCAAAATTTCTCAATGATATTATTACCCCATATCTCCCTACTAACTATAGCATTAAATCTACCCATGAATTCCTCCAAATACTTAAAAGCACAAAATTAAAAACAAACCACGGCATTCTTGCGTCACTTGACGTAGAAAATTTATTTACTAATGTTCCCGTCTCCGAAACTATTGATATTATCATTAATTCGATGTATAAAAATAATTCAATTCCACCTCCATCAATCCAACACAATATTTTAAGAAAACTACTGCTTGCCTGCACCACTAGAGTACCTTTTTATAGCCATAATGGTACTATTTACACACAAACTGACGGAGTAAGTATGGGAAGCCCTCTCGGGCCGTGCTTCTCTAATTATTATATGTCCTATGGTGAAAACAAGGTTTTTACTAAAGTTGTTAAACCTAAAATATATGTTCGTTATGTAGACGATATTTTTATTTGGGCTGAAAACAAGAAAGAAATAGAAAATCTGAAAACTACATTTCAACAAAATTCCATCCTAAATTTTACTTATGAACTTAGTGAAAAAAATAAACTTCCTTTCTTAGACGTTCTCGTCGATTTTAGTAACAATACTTTTAAAACTTCTGTTTATAAAAAAAACAACTAGTAAAGACACTCGTCATCTTAATTTCTCTAGTGAATGCCCTCTTAGATATAAAATAGGTGTTATTAAGAATTTCCTCACGAGAGCGCACGAGAACTCATCCTCTCGCACGCTTTTCTTTAATGAATTAAAAAAGTATAAAGCAAAAACTGATTAATAACGGATTTCCTAATCAATTGTTTGGATTTCAACATTAGGCGTTTCTTGTCCAAGGTAACTAATAGCAATATTGGCCAAGATCCTGTAGGAGTGTTTGCAGTCAGTTGCCGAGTCTCAGTTGGGTCCGGAGCAGACTTGTTCTGTGAGGGGCCGAACAATTCAAAGCAACCTGCATCTGATCCGCTCGATCACAGAGGGTGTAAAAGATGACGATGAGGCCGCGCTGATCAATTTAGATCAGTCCAAGGCATTTGATAGGGTTGACCATCGCTACCTTGCTGCTGTCCTGCAGGCTGCCGGATTCGCACCTGACTCCTGCCGCTGGATTAGCCTCCTGTATCGCTCCCCTTGTGCTGTGATACAGGTGAACGGGAAGCTGCCGTGCGCTTTTGTTCTGTCTAGGTCGGTTCGTCAGGGTTGTCCACTGTCGCCTCTACTTTATGCTTTGGCGTTGGAGCCTCTCCTTCGCCGGCTGAAGGACGAGGCGTGCAGTCCGGCCCTACGCGGAATCGCCGTTTCTGGAAGGGCTCGAGCCAGGGTTTCTGCGTACGCCGATGACGTATCTGCTTTCGTGTCGTCTCGAAGCGACATCGAGGCGGTACAGAGGGCGCTTGACCGGTACGAGAAAGTGACAGGGGCCAAGATTAACCGCGATAAGTAGTCCGGCTTGTGGTTAGGTGCCTGGAAGGGGGCCGAACTTCCGGGCTCTTCAGTTGGACGGACGGTCCTGTCCGCATTCTTGGAGTGTGGTTTGGACTCGACCTCCAGCTGGAGAAAAATTGGTCTGAATTACGAGCAAATGTCGACGCTGCTGGTCAGACTTGGCGTCGACGGAGGTTGTCCGTGAAGGGCAGGGCAGAGGTGTGTGTTACATACATTTTCCCTCTTGTTCTTTATCGATTGTTCGTACTTCCTCTCTGTAAAGACCACAGAAAGCCGCTCGAGCGCTCGCTATCCTCCATTTTATGGAGACGCCCGAATCGGTTCGACAGAGGTGTCTGTGTACGACGTCCGTGTCATGGGGGACTGGGAATGCCACACTTAGAGAGCCACAAACATGCCCCGAGGTTGGCTTTCCTACGCTGCGCGTTGACAGGAAGCGATTCGATTATGCAGGGGATTGTCAGGGACGCGTTCCCTTTCTTTACTATCAGTCCTCGCCCCATCTCGCGGGTTGAGCGCCATCGTAAACCCCGGGATCAATCGGATTTCCTTCGCGAGTTTCGGTCGGCCTTGTTGACTGTTCCCCGGTCCAGTGACCTTTCACTGCCTAGGAAGGTCTTCTCTAGTCTCTTAGTAGGGGGGGGTCGCGAAGGATCCCCTACGTAATACGCTCTGCTTGTCGGAGGATGAGTTTCGCTCTTACTGGTCTTGGGCGCCAGCAGCGAATTACCTCAGTTACCTGAGTTTTCGCTTACCTGGTGATTGGCTCGGAATCGGCTGCCTCTCAATGATAAGGCTCTCATATGAGGCTTGGCGGATTTGCCAGATTGTGAACAGTGTGGCCTTGTTTTAGAAGAAACGGCTTCGCACGGCTTCTACCATTGCTCCCGGATCCGCCCCTTATGGGACCATGTCGGCGAGTTGACGGCTCGTCTCGCTCCCGAAAAGCTTGTGCCCATTGACCGCGCATACGCGTCTGACAATGTGTCGCCCCCGTATTCCGGGGTGAAACGAATGGTGTTTCTGACGCTGCTAGCCATGGCCTGAATGGTGATTTGGACGACGCGGCAGGAGGAAGTCTTGCGAGGCATCCGTCTTTCTCATCAGGATCTAATCCGATTCTTTGAGCATCAGCTCAAGATGAAGATTAGAACTGATAGAAAACGTCTGCATTCGACAGTCTTCAGCGAAAAGTGGGTGACTGAGGCGAGCTGAGTTCATTTGAACGGGGCTAGCCTTGATTTTCTCTTCTAGGTCAAACTATGTCACATCGGGGTGGTTTTCTGTGGAGCTCTCCCCTTGGTTAGGTTAGACAAGCTTTAGTGTACCTAGTTAAAGTGAGTAAATGTTGTTCCTGGCCTGTTCCCGGCTTTCTCTTTTGTTATGATCCAAGTCGAGATTCCCAACCTCCCCATTTTGTTAACCCCACTTTTTCATCTCGACAGGGTCAGCTTTCAAATTTCCCATGTCCGTTTATATTGTCTCCTTTCCCACTCCCTCGGCGAGAGAGCTTCTTGATTTTGTCCAACGAGCAGAATACAGCGGCCTCTCTGTTTTGAGGGTTGGGCCGGCCCTACTAACATCTGTTATGTTTAATTTGAATTACGTTAATATTTTAGTTGATTATTGGGTTCATCTCCCTTCCCTCTCATTTTTCACCACAGAAAGTATTTATCATCAAAATTTTCATGGCTTGGGGCGCGTTTTGTAGATCCCCCATGTGAGGAAGCGGTATTTTGGTGAATGGTGGATCGAATGTTGACGGACGAGTTCTTTTGGTGAATGTAGAATTTGTAATGTATGAAAGGGCCGTGAATCTGATTAGCTAGGTATAAGATAGTTAGGGATAACCAGGCTCAAACCCTCCCCTTCTTCGGCCTTGTGCCACCATTTTGTATTCTTATAAAATAAATCTTGGTAACTAATAGCAACGGCGAAAATAGAAACATAAACAACAATATTAATATTTTTTTAATAAAAATCAGATGAACGAAAATTATAAACAGGAGGAATGCAGAATTAATAACATTATAAAAAAATGCATAACACCAGTTGACAATAGCAAAAAAAATTAGATTAATTATTTATTATAAAAAATTTAAAACATCTAATATTATAGTACAAAATAACAATTCACCTCCTAGAACAAAGTTAAATAGAGCAAATATTATTTACGAATTCAAATGCCCATTAAGGAATTGTATTCCTCAACAATCAACTTTCGTAAATAATTATATAGGCCACATTACAAATTGTTTAACACGCAGAATAACTCTACACCTTTCTGACAATAGCTCAATTGGATTTAAATATTCATGGAGACCTACCGGACACTATTCGGAGCATACTTGTCGACAACATTAATATAATAGCAACGTCCACATAAAAAAAGCCTAAAAATAATGGAAGCGTTATTAATAAAAACAAACAAACCAACACTTAATAATATTAACTTTGAACATTGACATAATATCTTGACCGTGTTTTGAAACAAAAAATGAAACATTTTATAAAACATACATATAACAAACTATTTCTAATACTAACAGTTAAAATATAATCCTTGAAAATGGTTAAATGTATAGCCGAAAGCGCTCGGATATAAATAACATTCGGACAGTTATTATATAATTTATCATCCGAAAAGAAAAACATTATTAGATCCCATGAGAAATTGTATAAAAATCTAAATAAAAGCACCTTGTCAGTCGTTTTTAATGAAATGAGCGTGAAAGGAGGATTGCTGCCTTAATACACACATTTTGAATATATATATATATATATATATATATATATATATATATATATATAGAGAGAGAGAGAGAGAGAGAGGTTATAGTAGTTCCAACGAGAGAAACGTGTGTATAATAAAAAGAAGAGAGAAATCGCAAACGTTTTTGGTTGTAATGTGGATATAAAAAAAAAGATTATGCTTTATTTTCCATAATTCTGCTATACGAGTTTCCGCTCTAACGACTGTCATCAGGCAAAGGGTGGAGATTTCCACGTATTATTAAAAAATAATTTCCACGTATTATTAAAAATAATTTTTTTTTTCTTATACTTTTCGATATTAAATATTCTTGATATGAGATATTCACTTTTTTGTGTGTTAGTGACCCAAATGTTTTTCTTGAAATGGCATATATATATATATATATATATATATATATATGTATGTGTGTGTGTGTGTGTGTGTGTGAGAGAGAGAGAGAGAGAGAGTGTGTGTGTGTGTGTGTGTGTGTGTGTGTGTGTGTGTGTGTGTGCGTGTGTGTGTGTGTACGTGTGTAGTAGCAGCATGGCCCGGCGTTTACCGTGCTTGATTCAAAAATCGTACGACACATGCAGCAATCAATATCACTTGACTTAAAATATTTTTGCCCTTCCTTGCCTTTAAAGGAGTGCCCTTTGTCGTGCTGATGTTGCTACAAGCCTATCTCACGCTGCAATTTTTTCTAAGCTCTATACTAAACATTAAATCTGTTACGAAAAAAGAACTAAACAAAATGAACACAAAACGATCAGCATTAAAATAGAACTCGTAACTGGAAAAACCGAATGAAAAAAAGAATGTTAAGAACAAATACTTTTTCACACCCAAAACAGTTCTGCGAAATCAGAATAAACGTTGAGTTTAAGCAAGCGAATGAGCAAATTGGAGTAAAGTGCCATGCAGATTTAAATTTTTCCCACTTGTGACAAATGCAGCAATCGATTTTTTTTTGCATGCTAGCTTGCTAGTTAACATACGTGTCAGTCAGCTGTTGGTTCTCACGCTGGCCAATAGAATCTTCCTGCGTATTCGTGGCATCCGGCTATAGGCTCTCACACTGGCCAGTAGAAAATGGCCGCAAACTACATGAAAACTGCCGTAGTAGCATGAAAATATCGATTATTTCCAACATCGATGGGAGTTGGGAAATGCAAAGTCGGTCTTGGCCTCGTCACTAACTTGGAGCATGTGCATGTAAATTTTGGTGCAAATCCGTCGAAAATTGCGGCCGTGCGTTCGTTACACACACACACACACACACACACACACACACACACACACACACACACACACACACACACACACATCCTGCCTTTTATAGACAGAGATACATACATACATACATACATATATATATATATATATATATATATATATATATATATATATATATGAAAGATAATGTTAAAATTTCTTTGAAAGTGTTTTCAATGTATTTGTACCGATCGAGTAAATAATCAGGGTTGCATTTTCTTGGGGCTCTTAGTTAGAATACGATGATTATGCCATATTTTATCTTGTTATGTTGATAACAAAAATTTATTAGTCAGTATTTGTTGGTTAATTTCTGGTGGACGCGGAGTTTTGAACTGTTTTTAAAGCGATCTTGATTGATATCTAAGGAAATATAAAGAATTTCTTCCATTTCGTATGTAAATTCCATTGTATGTTCGTCTATATTGAGTTGCCCGACTACGTCAGGTAAGTTATTATCACGAAGATATATAAGAAGCGCATCATTAATATAAAGGATGTATGTTTGTATGTATGTATATATATATATATATATATATATATATATATATATATATATATATATATATATATCCTGGTGACAGTAAAATTTAGACGATACAGTCTGAATGTTTTCTGCCATTTATTATTACAAACAAACCTTCGGCTTGTTGAAAATATGGCTTTTGATTTACGGTGAATCGAGACGCTGCGACTTTGGGGTATTTTCCTGAAGCGACTACTATAAAAGAAATTGATAAATGTCGATGATCATTCTTCAACGAGAGAGGTGGGGGCAAACGGAATGAATGTTACCTCACAACGCCAGCAATTTCTCTTTTTTTGCCATCACTGCGTGACCAAGATTAAAACCGAGTTAAGTTCATATTTTCATAGCAGCAAATCGCGTTGTCTTCCTCTGTTTTGTTAAGTCAAGACGAAAATAAATGTAAAGATAGACATCCTGTTGTCTTAAACTTTATTTCTTGCTAACCTGTGACCGTCCGTTGGCCATGTTAAATAGTTTTTATTTCAGAAACCTGTGCAGCTATTTACCTTTTTATTATTAATTAAACGTTACTTATTACAATTTAAGCAACAATGACGATGGCTCGAATTAACTCCCCATTTTTGGTTGTTGCAATTAACTTTTTGCACTTTCAGCTTCATCTTATAATATCCTATGCCATATATATGTATGTTTTATGAAGTGATTCATTTTTTGTTTCAAACCACGGTCAAGATAGTATGTCCATGTTCAAAGTTAATATTATTAAGTGTTGGTTTGTTTGTTTTTATTAGTAAGGCTTCCATTATTTTCATGAATCATTTTATAAAACTATTTCTAATTCTAACAGTTGAAATATAATCCTTGAAAATGGCTAAATGTATAGCCGAAAGCGCTCGGATAAAAAGAACATTCGGACAGTTTTTATATATTTTGTCCTCTGAAAAGAAAAACTTTATTAGATCGCACGAGAAATTATATAAAAATCTAAATAAAAGCACCTTGTCAGTCGTTTTTAATGAAATGTGTATATATATATATATATATATATATATATATATATATATATATATATATATATATATATATATATATATATATATATATATATGGGGGACTCTCCCGACGTATGAGGGTCAAGCAGCTTAGTTCCTAGAAACCGTCAGCCCAGACACCAGCACGTATGTTTTGATTATGGTGGTGAAGGTTAAGTGCAAACCAAATAGACCTGGTGCACTATGGGCCACAATGTCCTCAAACGAACCTTTGCAGGTATTGAATTTAGAGTTGCCCTTCGCCTAGATCATTTGCCAACTTCGGCTATAGAACCCAGTCAGTCCTACTATTTATGCATAGCTGGAGGGAGAAGAAGAGGATTCATACTTTTCCCAAGGGTATTAGCACGGCATGATTTAAGGAATCAGAAAGCCGAGTTCAATTCCAGTCGAATACATATATATATATATATATATATATATATATATATATATATATATATATGACTAACTACATATATATATATATATATATATATATATAAATATATATATATATGACTAACTACATATAAATATATATATATATAAATATATATATATATGACTAACTACATATAAATATATATATATAAATATATATATATGACTAACTACATATATATATAATATATACATATATATATATGACTAACTACATATATATACATATATATATGACTAACTACATATATATATATATATATATGTATATGACTAACTATATACACACACACACACACACACACACACACACACACACACATATATATATATATATATATATATATATATGGTTAGTCATAAATAAATTCCAATAGATTCTTTAACGTTTTATCGCTGTAAGCCATTATAATAAATGAAAAATTTGAATGTGTGTTTTTTATTTTATCAAAATTTTGAAAATGTCAGAAGCATGAAAAATTTCCTCACCAAAATATTTTTTTATCTTCGTACATTACAAGATCATTACTGCAAGTGACTTGGCAATATCAGCCCTCCTTTCCCTGCCTCAAACTTATATCTCTGTGTGTCAGCATTGGTAAGTGTTATTCGGGTGTCTTCAAGTTCATGAAAGACAAGACCTCGAAATAAGATTTCCAAATATAACTGTAAATAAAACGGCTAATTCGAATGGAGACACACGAAAATGGGCCGGAAATGATATTTGCTTGGAATGCACCATGGCAAAAGTGTATGGTCATTGAAATGGAAAAGATTCCCTCCCATATTCTCTTTACCCTTTCCATTCCTAACACAAGGAATACTCTCTATTATCTGTCGTAGTTTTCGTATTTTCTCTTTTTTGAAAATATCCAATATTCTTGAATATTCTCCCGTATTCTTGACTTATTTATATTCCAATTCCAATCGATGGAGTGTTTAAGTCGACTTGCTAGTTGCTAGTTTTAATCTCAGACATTTTCCGAAAACTGCCGAAAGATTTGTTCCTCATATCCCAGATATAAATACTAATATTAACAATACAACAATCTATGTATATTACCTGACACCACGCGGTGTGTTTGCCTAGTTTTACTTTCTCTTCTCTTAATATTCGTTCTGAAGAATTGTTTTATACTGTATTTCTCTTTTGGATTAAAGTCGCTATTGACGATCACAAGATTTTCTAACATGAATTATTACAAAGGTTATCTTTGACATCTGATAAAAAATATTCTAAGTGAGACCCAGAGAAAGGTAAATCGACGTTTTTTACTTGGTTATCAGTCAGTTACGCGCTTAGGCGATCATGTATCGTTCGATATATGACTGACGAGGCAGATTTTATTCCTGCAGTAGGATGCCATTTCTCTCTGAGGTAGACCAGTTGCTATCCAAGGCTATGCAACACAATCTGTCCTGCTATTTACCCATAGATGGGGAGAAAAGGATTCATACCTTTCCCAAGGGTATTAGCGCGTAAATGGTTGTAATATATTCGACTGAATTTCGAACTCGGCACTCCGATTTATCAGTTCAAGCCGCTACCCATCAGACCACCGTGACTATATTATTTAAATGATACCTGTAGAAAAAATATTTCATTCTAAATATCCTATAGTTTTTGTTGTTGTTGTTAATATCATGTGTGACACCATCTTCTCAAAGAGTAATTTTAAGTGTCTAACTACAAAGTCCTCTCCGTATTTATAAGTAAAAAGGAACTTTAGAAGAGTTATCTATGCTACATATACAATTGTGACGTTTCCTTCAGACGGAGAGCAATCTTATCTTGCTCTGGGGTGCTGATGTAATTTTAGTCTGGTGGATTTTAGTACACTTACTCTTTCTAACCAATGACCCTATCACAAGAGAAATAATCGTAGGTTTAGTTGTCCACATGTTTGTTATTTTCATTTGCATCTGCTTATAATTTCATAGTTTTTGAAATTCACTTTTGGAACCATTTGAATCCTATGGGCGAGTTAGGTCAATTAATTGGCAGGTTCCTTTTTATTAAACATTTACGACTATGTCTTGTTTATTTGCATTACAGCAGCACATCGATAAAGTGAGGCTGGAGTAAAATTATACGAGACCCAAAATATATCCATCGTGACATTCAAACTATTAAGGGTATAACATACCCATGCATCATGGCCAAGTAAGTTAAATATGGAGAGAAATGATTATTGTGCATGAATTTCCGAATCCGAATGTCATCTCGACCGGGTTCTATAGACAAATCGGATTACATGTTTGGACGGATTAATTTGGTCATTAATTTTGTTAAGCCACAGACGTTAGGTTATAGATTACCAGGTATGGAATCTAAGAACCAATTCTGCCCAAAATTCTAGATCTACCTCGTTTTCCTGTATCTACCTCGTCTTCCGGTATCTATCTCGTTTTCCAGTATCTACCTCGCCTTCCAGTATTCACTTCGTCTTTCAGTATCTACCTCGTTATCTAGTATCTACCTCGTCTTCTAGTATCTACCTCGTTTTCCAGTATCTACCTCGTTTTCCAGTATCTACCTCGCCTTCCAGTATTCACTTCGTCTTTCAGTATCTACCTCGTCTTCTAGTATCTACCTCGTTTTCCAGTATCTACCACGTTTTCCAGTATCTACCTCGTTTTCCAGTATTTACTTCGTCATTCAGTATCTACCTCGTTTTCCAGTATCTACCTCGTCTTTCACTATCTACCTCGTTTTCCAGTATCTACCTCGTTATCCAGTATCTACCTCGTCTTTCAGTATCTACCTCGTCTTTCAGTATCTACCTCGTTTTCCAGTATCTACCTCGTTATCCAGTATATAGCTCGTCTGTCAATATCTACCTCGTTTTCCAGTATCTACCTCGTTTTCCAGTATCTACCTCGTTTTCCAGAATCTAACTCGTTTTCCAGTATCTACCTCGTTTACCAGTATCTACCTCGCCTTCCAGTATTTACTTAGTCTTTGAGTATCTACCTCGTTTTCCAGTATCTACCCCATTATCCATTATCTACCTTGTTATCCAGTATCTACCTCGTCTTTCAGTATCTACCTCGTCTTCCAGTATTTACTTCGTCTTCCAGTATCTACCTCGTTATCCAGTATCTACCTCGTCTTTCAGTATCTACCTCGTCTTCCAGTATCTACCTCGTTTTCCAGTATCTACCTCGTCTTCCAGTATTTACTTCGTCTTTCAGTATCTACCTCATTTTCCAGTATCTACCTAGTCTTCCAGTATTTATTTCGTCGTTTGGTATCTACCTCGTTTTCCAGTATTTAACTCATCTTCGAGTATATACCTCGTTTTCCATCCTCCCTGGTTGATATAAACAAAGAAATTCTTAATATGCATTTTTAAAACTTAAGAGTTTCATGGAAATGACTTAAGCTGTTGCGAGTATGCGAACAAATTAACTCATTTTCTGTTATTTATTTCGACTCAAGCATTTCGACTCGTCTTTTCTACGGCCGTCTCTGTCTATATTATTCCTAAGAAATGTAACAATTGTCCACTAGATTAATGCAGAAGCCGAAACATAGAACGAACATGTTCACACTAACATATTCCATGATTTTCATTTTTCAGCAATGATTACACTACAGTTTATTTCATCATACATACTCAGCAATTTCTGGTATGCTTTCTTTGTTAATAAATAATTCTGTAACTTATGTTATTTGATAAAACCACAAGGTGTCTCCGTCTACTACGTGACTTTGGCTTGCATGCCCTACGGTAAAAAAAAAAGACATAATTTCTTTCCATACCTATAATAACCCTGAGAAATTCTACTGACTAATCTGTACAAATAACATAAGATTAAGAATGGGTTCATTTATAGGTGTAACTGATGCATTCTTAATAAATGACAAATAAAAGAAGCATTAAGCAACAGTGAAATTCCTTTAGAAGCAAAGGCAATATTACTGAAGTTTTACGTAATATCAGTCTGACCGTGAAAGCGGCACAATCTCCTCAAAAATGAAGGAGATAATCGGAGCAACAGAAATGTAGATCTACAGAATTATTCTGAGAATGCCATTAACTGAACATGTGAGAATCAATGTAACCAAGATGCATACATATACCTAACGTCAGAAATAGTTGATGCGTCTAGGCAACAGAATTAAGAAAGACGTCTCGGAAAATGTGTTACTTACGGGATAGATTATAGAAAATGTGAGACAAAGGAAAGTAACCCATAACCTACGTAACGAGTTTGTGTAAAGAGATGGCAGAAAAGAATTTATAAGAGATAAAAAAAAAAGCACTGAATTTACTAAGAGCTACAAAAGACGGGAAATTGTCGAGAGCCATAATCACAAATCACCGGAAGGGACACGTCATATTGAAAATCATATGCACCCTGAGTAATCTATATTGCAAGCATTTGAACACAAAATTACCCATGCAGATATTCTCGAACCTTTTTATTGAAAGGTGGCTGTGCAATATTAAACTAAACCCAGTAAATATATTCATAATTCTTATAATTTATCAACGTGATATCCTTTTTTCAATTTCAGAAATTCCGTGATGCTTTCTTATTTAGAGTTAACTTGCTCAGTATTTTTTTCATGACGAAATATAAGTACTCTCTCAAACAGTTACGGGGATGATTCTTCAATATATAAAGTAAACGATTCTGTTCACATTAACGTTCCAATGGGGATTTCTCCATAGGTTTTATAAACGTGAAACAAAATAGACATAATTCCAGAGAAGATTACTTGAAAAATAATCAGTGTCACCCACCAAAGAAGCACCGTGCCTGTGGGATAGAACTGAACGGGAAAAATCCTATACCGGCAATCGTATTTGGTACACAAGATTACTACTGGAAACTTCTCAATAACTCCGAATTCTATTCTCTGAATGATTCCAATTATCCATTTCTTTTCTGTCTCTTTGCAATGTCTTTGCGAACAGTCAATTTTCGGTACAATTATCAAAGTACTTATTGACCGACTTCATTTCTCTAGAGACGTTTTATATTTAACAACCTGTCAACTTCATTTCGATTTCAATTTGTCGTCTCGTGAACCCGACGGCTGGACGAGATTTAGTGGGGTTACTCTTGTCGACCAGTTCAACTGATTAATGCGTTCAAATAACACTAAGTGATCTATACAAAATTTCACATTACATAATAAAACTAAGTTTGACAAATCGCAAAATCACTCAACTGGCTATGGATATGTACACGGTACAGCTGGAAAGTTTATGCGTAGAAGAAGATATAAAGGACATGCAAGTGTTCCAGAATGCTACAGTTGGCCAATACAAGGCTGACATGCAAGTGTACCAGACTGCTACAGGTCGCCAATACAAGGCTGATATCCAAGTGTACCAGAATGTTACAGTTGGCCAATACGAGGCTGACATTAAGTGTACCAGAATGCTACAGCTGGTCAATACAAGGCTGACATGCAAGTGTATAAGGGTGCTGCAGCTGGCCAATACAAGGCTGACATGCAAGTGTACCAGAATGCTACAGCTGGTCAATACAAAGCTGACATGCAAGTGTATAAGGGTGCTTCAGCTGGCTAATACAAGGCTGACATGCAAGTGTACCAGAATGCTACAGTTGGCCAATAAGTGGCTGACATTAAGTGTACCAGAATGCTACAGCTAGCCAATACAAGACTGACATGCACGTGTAGCGGAATGCTACTGCTGGCCAATACAAGGCTGACATGCATGTGTACCAGAATGCTACAGCTGGTCAATACAAACTGACATGCAAGTGTATAAGGGTGCTTCAGCTGGCTAATACGAGTCTGACATGCAAGTGTACTAGACTGCTACAGGTGGCCAATACAAGGCTGACATTAAGTGTACCAGAATGCTACAGCTGGCCAATACAAGACTGACATACAAGTGTAGCAGAATGCTATTGCTGGCCAATACAAGGCTGATATGCAAGTGTACCAGAATGCTACAGCTGGCCAATACAAGGCTGACATGCAAGTGTACCAGACTGTTACAGGTGGCCAATACAAGGCTGACATGCAAGTGTACCAGAATGCTACAGCTGGCCAATATAAGGCTGACATGCAAGTGTATAAGGGTGCTGTACCTGGCCAATACAAGGCTGACATGCAAGTGTACCAGACTGCTACAGGTGGCCAATACAAGGCTGACATGCAAGTGTACTAGAATGCTACAGCTGGCCAATACAAGGCTGACATGCAAGGGTACCAGACTGCTACAGGTGACCAATACAAGGCTGACATGCATGTGTACCAGAATGCTACAGCTGGTCAATATAAAGCTGACATGCAAATGTACCAGAATAAGACAGCTGGCCGACCAGCTGTTGAATTCTAGTAAACATGCCTGCCTTTTCGTCTACCAAATAACCCGCCTATTTACATGTTGGTTACCCTATGATCTTTCTAGTCGACACCCGTATGTTGGAACGAGCAAAGCATTTTTATACCATGATTCGATATGATATATAGACTTGCGTAAGTACTTGGACGTGATGCAATCGTTAGCAAGATCAATTGCTATTAAGTAGTTAGTTCGATCCTAACAGGACGCTACATAAATCCGGCCTAGTGTCACATCTAAGCTACTCTTAGTAAATCGCTATAATGGCTTGCAGTAGGATAGTATAAATTTTAAAAACTTCGATAAGTACTATCATCAGTCTTCAGAGTTGAAGTTAAACTAAAATCCTTTATAGCTACATAATGGTTAGTTTTAGACTTAAGGACTTAGGCCATATAGCTTTGAAACACAAGGTTTCCATACGATCACCGAAGTTAAGAGTTGTTGAGCCTATTTAATGCCAAGATGGGTTACAGTATAGGAATACCACGTGGATGTACGGTTGGTTTAATGGATATTATCTCGGGATTTTAAATCCGGAAGCAGAGTTTCAATTTGGATATTCATCTACGCTCAAGAACATTTGGTAATGATATCAATTCACCTCTTCTCACGCTAGCTATGGGTTAATTATCTTTCAGACTTTTATCAGTAAAATGATTATCTAAAACTATTTTCACTTTCAATACCCTGCAAAGGGTTGACAAACTGTAAAAAATGGAAGAATTTTCCTGTTGGTGATCGAATCAACCCATAGAATAGTGTATATATTTTGAAAGTAAATTCATATGTTCTACAACTTCCGTTGTACACGGTCGACGTTTACGTAATTTTTAAATGTTTGCTTTCTTTCGCCTTCCTCTTGTCTTTGCATATATAGCCATGTGTATGTTCTGGAAGCCCTTATATTATGGTTTGGTTTGTTTTGTTTAACGGCATATAAACCTCAATGGGTTATTTCATGCCGACAAAATTTTTTATTGTTGGTAATAATTTTTCTCAAAAATGTATTTCTGGTAATATTTTTTAAATGTATTGCTGTAATAATTTTTGACAAATTATTTCCGGTATTAAAACCTATTTTTACACTTTCATAGTCTTTTGAGGCTAGTTTGGAATTTATCTATTTGCCCATATCTGGGATCCTTACAGGTGCTACCACCCCGTGTCATGTTGAACCTGAGAACACCAGCAATTAAGAGGTTACACGCTTCTCAAAACCTCCTGATCAGAGGCCTTGTTCTTGGGCGTAGTTTATCGTCTTACCCAGGACGCGGATGTAATTTATCGCCATACCCAGGACGGCCTATATTTTGTTTACGAATATCAGAAATGATCAGTACGAAGAGGCGGATTTTACAGAAAATAAATCCATGTTATTTTTCTCTGTGATATTCAAGTAACTTATTGATGTTATCCTGTCCGAGTAGCTGATCCCAACATGCGGTAGCTTTGGAAAGTGTCTGAAAACCACACCACGGGTTGACCTAAGATTAGTGAGTGAAATTGGGAAGACGGAACTATTTGGGAGTCTTCGATGGTTGTGTTAGAAGAAAGTCACAAGTCTTCGTGGCTGAGGGTCTGAGCGTATTAGCCTTGTTCAAACTGTAAATCACACCCGATAATGCTTCTCTCCCAGAAGCATTAATTAAATTCCGTTCAGCTAGCTGCAGTATGAACCACGGCTTATATCTGTAGACTTTGAACAAATAAAATATGCCAGGGAAGGCGTCTGCAAACGGAATTGGATAGCCGTCCAAGTAGATAGCTATACTCGGATACGAACGACAAGTAAACCGGTATATATAAGCCATGTGCTGCCCAGACTGCCCCCCTCAATGCCGTACCGTCAAGATCCAAAGGAATACAGGCTATTACATTTGTGGCAGGATTGGCTGCAGGAGACGCCGGAATGTAAGAAGAGTAAACAGACAACCACCTTCGAGGCTCCACTCCGGTTTTCCTATCTTGATTCTCATCATAGACATTTCTTTGTTTGTTTATAACCGCAAGGCAGCCGCTGCTTATAATTAGAGTAGTCATTCCCTTATATGGACTGATTTCTCACGCTGACAAGATATAACTACCAGAAGTTTACATTGATAATATGATGTATGGGAATAGTATGCATGTCTATGTTAACGTGTGCATGACACTTTAACAAGTATAGAAGAACATACCAAAGAAGAAGATTTTACATCAGAACCATTACGTATGCAAAGATAAGACGTGTACCTATTTATATCTTATTGCTGTTATGAGATGCAGTTGAATATTTTGCATATTGCATCCTCAATAAACACAGGAGAATACAAGAACCATAGTTCCTAAAACTGTTTAACTTATTTCGATACGCACGGAGTTACAAAATGAATTTAAACTATCATCAGAATAAAAAACAATCAACATTTCTCTGTTATATATTCTTTTACTTGTGAAACGAGGACCATGTGACTAAGATTAATTAGCTTGCTTTATATCTGAGTAACTTAAATAAATTTAACAGGTAACTCTAAGATGTCATAATTTTATGCCTGTAAGCCATACATTCATATAAAAAGGATATGCTCAGGCAGCCAGATTTAATCGATTTTCACATCACTAATTAGCTTCAAGATTATATATAATTTCAGGATAATTTACATTGCAGTTATCAGTGGGAAAATATATTATATGTAGATGTGTGAACGATATGTAATGCAACCTTTATATTTAGTAAAGCGTGGCATATATAGATAATTTTTCGCCATATTGCAATGACTGCTTATGAAAGAAGATGGAAGCATAGGAGGAACACTTAAACGAACAGCAGTAGATGAAAGCAATATGAGGAAATTATGAAAGTTATTAATCTACCTATTATAAACTCAGTAGTTGCTTAGTTTTCTTTTAATTATTGTTTCATTTAAACGGCTTTATAAACTGTTTAAACGAAACAAGTATATTTATAATCCATTACAACTTATCTAAATCCACATAATATTTTTAGGTTGTATGATTTTTGTGATAATAATGATTTCGTGACACAATTTTGTATTTGGGGCGTGAAGAAGATTCAAAACTTTCCTCATGTTAATAGCGCGTAAGTGAATATAAGCAACCCAACAGGGACACGAACACGGTTCTCTGATTAAGAATTACGAGTCGTTATCCATTTCACCACCGGTATATGCGAGCTTAATGCACCTGCTATTCTCAAGCTGTCACCCAACTAGGTATTGACAAGTCTCGACGTTGCTTATGTTCGCTGATTGTACAGGAACTGGTGTTTCAACGTGATGTGGTCGTAAACCGTCTGCTTTTAATGAAGTAGAACCAACAGTTTTCAACTATTATGTAAGCATCCACTATGTATTGTAAAACTTTTCACTTATACAAATAGGAATGACATCTTGTCTTATTGCAAGCTCATAAATCTAATGTTCCTGATTTGTGAGTTTCGTTCTGATAAGCGGTGGATAAGAAAAACTTGAAACCAATCCCAAATGACGGAATATAATTGGACCCAAGTGATATTTTCTTTGTTCTGTCTATTTTCGATTTGATAGCATAGATCTGATTCAGTTCTAAGTACAATGATAAGAAATCCAGTTTTCCTTTTCATATATTTATTCTCCGTATGACAGTGTCCAAGTTTTCTTTTTATCTTCAATATGTTTTATATGACTTCTACTTTCTCGCTTGCTGTTCTTATCTTATAATGGCCCTTACTATTTGTCATCTATTTACCTCCCCTCCCCCGATATTTAATGCCGAGTTGGGCCTATTTTTGCAATTCTGATATAAAGAATCTTGTGTATTCTTTGTTGAGACTTCTATATGCTTTATCTTATCTATCGGATGAAGAAGAAAAAAAATCTTTAGAAACAAAGAAATCGGTGCCGGATTGTTATGTGATATGTATCCTATTATATAGCAGTCAATGTTGTACAAATTCTCCACAGACGAGGAAAACATAATGGCAGCGGAAATATGTTTCTACAGATGGATGCTGAAAATTCAATGGACGGGGCGAGTAAGTAACAAGGAAGTTATAACAAAAAGAATAATTATACCCAGAATACAGCTGAAATTTCTTGGACACATGAGGAAGAGGGGTTTGGAAAATATAACCGCCACGGAGAATATTAAAGGTAAGAGAGACAGGGACATACAGGGAGCCATCTACCGGAGAAGCTTGTGTGAATGGATGCGGGAACTGGGGGCAGGTGGCTTTATCAAATGGAGAAGAATTGCTAAATGCCGCACTTGAATGTTATTTTCATTATAGAATGATTTCGTACATCAAATCATTTTCAGCGATTGAAAAAATTAATAAACGGTTGGTACAAGTTCAGGTGAATATACCGGTTGGGTAAAGCAGAACAACCGGGTTCCATCATGCATATTCCTGTTGTATCGCACTTGTGTCTTCTCGGACGAGCGCTCAGCATTTGAAAGATATCCAGATGTATCCCTATTAATTAACGGCCTTTTGTGTTGAACATTGTCGTATTGTTTCATTGCCTGACATAATATACTATAAGAATATTTACCGAAATCATGTTTAGGAAAATGTAATCATTATTACCATTTGTTCTGTAAATCGGAAATTACGTATAGGTCAAAATAATGCATTTATTTTTTTAATATTAGCATTGTTCGTACGAACCAAACTTTATTAAAATGCAGCTATAATTTAGATTTCGTTAAAACAGAAATTCCTATCGCAGTGAACTTGAGTTCTCTGAGAAAGAGACAGAGAGAGACAGAGACAGAGAGAGACAGATAGAGACAGAAAGAGAGAGACAGAGGCAGAGAGAGACAGAAAGAGAGAAAGAGAGAGAGAGAGCACTCGCCTTGATCGCCTATTTCAATTCGCCGCAGACCTCGTGGAATTCATACATACAATCCATTGCTGAAGATGCCAGAGAAAAGTTCGGTTCCTTGTTCCGCTCTAATAACTGACTCTTACTGCTGTGCTGTACATTTTCCCGATTCAAATACGACCGAAAATGGAGTACTACTGCCATATCTGGTTTGGTCCTGCCCAGTCATCGCCTCCAAGTTTTCATAGAAGTCCACAAGCGTCTACCATTTCTTGTAGGTGATTAATTATTTCCCACGTTACCACCCGTTTCCCAAATATTAAATATTGCACGCCTCTCGCAAAATAAAAAATCCGGCTTCATTCATTAGTTTCAACTAGTATAACCCGCCATATTTCTCTCCCGCTAGGAACCACCTTTCTTCTCTGCTTCGTCTTCGTTTGATAAGGGTTGAGTTCCACTTTGATAGCTTCTTCCTATGAACTGCTGCTTTGTGGATCAGGGTCCCTTTCCCGGACAATAAAATTTACATTCCGCAGTTCTACAAATTCTAACCGTTACACCTATGAACCGCCATATCACGTACACTTGGACTATTCGTATTTAATTAGTAAAAAGATGTTCCACAACTAACAGCGACTTTTCAGGAAAGTGAATCCCAAATGTTACTTTTTTTATCACTACAATCTTAAATTCTTCAAGTTTAGGGTTTGAACTTTACCCCTCACTCTTTGCGTTCATACAACAACCGCCTTCAATATCTACCTTGTGTGGTCCTTGGGCCTTGTATCGGGTTAATATTCTTTTAAAAAAAAGTAGGATGCCATCTCCCGTCTTTGTTACTTTGATTTAAAACCTTTGCTGTTCGGGATTATATTTGCGGTCATTGATTCTAGTGCACCCTAAGTTATTTCCCTTTTCGATGTTTTTATACAAAACATTAATTCAGACATTGTTTTAGCAACACATTATTATCATCATTATTATTATTATCATTATTATTATTATTATTATTATTATTATTATTATTATTATTATTATTATTATTATTAGTGTTGTTATATTTTCTTTTTGAATTAATTTTATATTTCTGAAAACAAACTGTAAATGAGAAAATGTAATAAGGCGAGTAAAAAAAATGTCCATCAATAGATTTTTCCTTTTGATAGGTTCATAGTTTTTTCGCCTGTCTTATAACTTTTCTGGATTCTATCGCAACGACCGATGAACTCCTGTGAATAAAAGTTGTCCGCTTAAATTTGGACTGGGCTTGCAAATCGAATTGAGCAGTCAAGCAAACAAACACTTTGATTTTAAGTTTATTCTCTTTTATTTTTTTCAGTATTTCTATTGCTTTTGTTCTGGCATCGATTGAAATCAAAAGGAAGAAAAAAATTAATAAACAAAACTAAAAAAAAAAAAACTTACTGAAGAATCGATCTTTATTTCAGATTCTAAACTATATTTTTATGTTCAGTTTCGTTTCCTCCTCCTCCACCTCCTCCTCCACCCCTCTGCTATTTGGTTTCCAAACTGTAGACAGAAAAATGAAGACTGAGTATCGAAGATACGAATCGACAATTACAAACACACAAAAGAAATAAAAACTGTGGGTTAAGAAAAAAACAAACTATTTTTTATTTATTTCGCGAACAAAAATAGGGATGAAATGTGGAGCATTAAATTTGTTTATTTCTTGTTGAAGATAACTATTGATGTTTAAAGGAAGCAGAAAACATTTGCGTATTTTCACTTCACCGATCTATATTTTGCAGAATAAAGAAGCAAACATTATAATTAAATCGAGTCTTTTTTTCTCGATATTTCAGGAAGGATGTTTGCAGTTGCAGGATACATTTTGTAAATTATACTATAGAGCAGTTACAAACTATTTTTTTCAAACTTTACCTATGAAAAATAGCATATATTAACATTAAAAAATAATAATTTATACAAATTTTCTATGTCATATATATTCTTATATATAATGATTTCTATTTTTTTTTATTTTAAGAAATGTTTCGTCAGTGGATACAAGAATAAGTTCCTACAAGGATACTCTGGATACATGCAATATTTAATACGTCTAACTTGCAACGGTACAAAATAAAATCAAAAAGACATGTAGTACTTCAGATCAATCAGTTTTTAATTAACCATGTTTTCAGATTTTATTTTCCTTGTTTAACTAAGAACGTTATTTCAAAAATGTTTTTCGTTAGTATTTAAATACAGATGTGATTCCAGAAATTTTTTTCATTAGTGATTAACTAAAATATGAATCCAGGAATATTTTTCGTAAGAGTTTAATTAAGAATGTGATACCAGAAATACTTTTTATTACTGTTTAACTAAGAATGTGATTCCAGAAAACATTTTACATTAAGCGTTTAACTAAGAATGTCTACAAAAATAATTTTCATTCAGTGTTTAACTTAAAATGAGTTTTCAGAAATATTTTATTCATTCAATATTTAAATTAAAGTATATTGTTTAGAAATCTGTTCCATTTCGTTTTAACTTAGCATATGTCTTCAGAAATTATTTTTCAATCGTTGTTTAAATTTATTTATATTTTTGGAGATATATTATAATTCCTTGTTTATCTGAGCAAGTGTTTCAAGAAAATGTTACTGTTTTTAATTTATCAATATGTTTCAGAAGTGTTATTTTTATTCAATGTTTAACTAATGTCGAATAACTAAGTATAGTGAGGTCTTACATAAATTGTATAGTGAGGTCTTACATATATTGTATAATGAGGTCTTACATAAATTGTATAGTGAGGTCTTACATAAATTGTATAGTGAGGTCTTACATAAATTGTATAGTGAGGTCTTACATAAATTGTATAGTGAGGTCTTACATAAATTGTATAGTGAGGTCTTACATAAATTGAAAATTTCATATCAGTTTAAATTAATATATCAGTTACATTTAACAGGTGTGATTTTAGAGAACAAATAAATTTCGTTATCTTATACACTAGTATCAGAAAGATGGTCAAAATGAATGCGATTTTTTGCACCGAAATATATAAAATAAATCAGACTTTTAGTAAAACTAGAATTCTGTTTCATCAAAATGTTAAAGAGAGTCCAGTGAGTCGAAACATATAAGAATGCAGAAATGTCATTTGTATCTAAAGATCAATTTTCTCTGATCTCAAAATAAATTTGAAAATAATCCATACAGGTGTATTAGACAACCTTGTGACATAATTGAAAGTCGTTTGTGTGTACTGACAGGTAAATTAGTCCCTAATGAATAATCTTTGCAAAGCTTAAATCCAGTAACATGTAGTATCAAGAGCTATCGATATTATGGCTGGAGACATATGTGACTTTAAGCGAGATTACTATAAACTACACCATCTTCGATTAGGTTTTTATCATTTGCATATTGGGGATGTTTAGATGAGGAATTTTATTTTCTTTACTAAAAGTTCATTAATTAAAAGGCCAAAGAGTCACACACACACACACACACACACACACACACACACACACACACACACACACATATATATATATATATATATATATATATATATATATATATATATATATATATATATATATATATATATAATATCTGGATAAAATAAATGAAACAAAATTGGGTGTTACGTGGCCTCTCATTATGCTATATATATACATATATATATATATATATATATATATATATATATATATATATATCGATATAGGTAAAGGAATAGGTTTGTCGTAATTCAAGACAGATTCATATACATATATATATATATATATATATATATATATATATATATATATATATATATATATATCGATATAGGTAAAGGAATAGGTTTGTCGTAATTCAAGACAGATTCATGGGTAGAAAGAATGAGAGAGTTATAGAAAAATATATATTTAGATTATGAGAGAGATATAGGGATAGCTAGCTAGAGAGAGAGGAAAAGAGAGAAATACATACATACATACATACATATATATATATATATATATATATATATATATATATATATATAAAGGGAGACAAATAGATTTGCCATAATTATAGATAGATAGATAAAGTGAAATAAATAAAGTGAGGGATGCACATGTATATATATATATATATATATATATATATATATATATATATATATATATATATATATATATATATATATATATATAGAGAGAGAGAGAGAGAGAGAGAGAGAGAGAGAGATGATTATTAGCTTGGTTTTCTTATAAGTGATTAATTTACCATTTATAAATCATATTTCCCGGGATGCCTCGTCAAAAACGATGAATGAAAGTCAATTTATTTGAAGAAACCCTTGAATCTATTCGTGACAAACCATCATATTATTTGTTTGAATTATTAACAAGGGTTCCGTGGGCTTGCCAGCCTCACGCACATATTGTCTCCGCGAAAGTAATTTTATTTTATTTTTTGGTTTTCTACTCCGTTTATAGTATGTCCGAACTTTAAAGACTTATAATTAAGAAAACATAGTATCACTTAAATAACAAATATTTGACACGTGTGATTTTACAAGTGTAAAATGGATACAAATCATGGGCATGTAAAACATTTTGGCTTTCATTCATGTCATATGAATACAAGTAGATATTTATGTTTATTTTATTTCATTGGTTTGTTTGTTACAGCTTGTCAATACTTTCCGGGAATGCTTCTTTTTTTTGAGATTGTAAGAGTTTTTTTTAGAAAATAATGGTTTAATGATACAAATCTTTCTCATTACGCATATCCGGGATGAAAAGAGGTAAATTCATATACCCAGGGTATTTGAGGGTAAGTATATATACCAACCCCAACTGGAAGTAGAACTCAAATCTCCAATTAAAATTTCCGAAACATTAACCAGTACAACACACGAACTTTCATTTCACGCCACTTGTTATTTCAAACCAGTCAACAATCTAGATGCTGACTAGGCTCGACGTTGCTTAACTTCGGTGATCTTTCGTGAAAGAAAGAGAGTGGGATAGATTTATATATAGATAGATTAATTGAGAGAGGGGGAGAGAGAGCGCGCGCGATAGAAAGAGAGAAATAGAGGGATAGATAGCTAGATAGAAACACACAAACACACACACATACATACACATATATATATATATATATATATATATATATATATATATATATATATATATATATATATATATATATATATTAGTGTATTTACGCAAAAAATTCTCTTTTAGGCATGTCTGATTAAATAAATTACAGACATTATGTCTGCTAATTTTTAAGAAAATCCTTTCATACTCCCGTGTCTTGCATTTAAATTATGTGAGAAATGTGCTGAAACTGCTTACATCACATTTACTTCCAATTTCCTAAGTACTTTCGATCTTCTTCGAAGATCATCATCAGGGCTGCAAGTAGTAGAAAACCGCCCGTTGTTCAGGGGTATAAGTATTTATACAAAGCAGTGTGTTGTTATCCATTACTGTAATTTTTCATTATGCTTCCAAATGCAATGGTTGACAGTCGTGCTTAACGTTCATTAGAACGTGGAAAATGTATCCATTATGGAAATTATTTCTTCAATATTATAATGCCACGGTCATGCGTGCATTAAAGCGAGAAAAACCGTTTCTTTATAGGCATTTCAGAACATTATTTCAGTATTCTTAGTTGTTTTTGTTCAGAGCCGGCTTTATTCTTTTAATGTAGATTGCTTCGAGAATCTGTAGCTTGAATTTGTTATTTTCTTGGTGTAGGATAGTTGTGTTGACGATCAGTAACTTGTTATATTATGAATGTGGACAGGAATATTGTTGTAGATGTCTCATAATGGGCGAATGGTCAGGCATGTGCAGTGTAAGATGTCTTGTTTATGTAGTTGTCGTATATCCCATGTATATATTTGTTTTGTTTTTATGTTTTTATTTTTTTTTCTTGTCGGAGATACATTCTCCCAGGGGACATTTGAATTGGTATATGATATTGGTTTTACGTAGGAAATCAGTTGTTGGGGAGTTTTTATTGCAAATAATTTAATTTTTTACTGTATGATATAATGGAATATGCATACACCTGTGTTCCCCCTCACTGGAATGTGATTGGCTGATGTCAGTCATACAGACTGACGGAGAGACCAAGTAGAAGAAGGCTGACGACGCCCATTGGACTACGCCATTGGTCTACACCAATTGCCTAAGCATATTACCTGCGACTACGAGGAGTTCAAGTTGATTACTGCTACTGTGTATTACTTGGTTATAGTAGCCAAAACCACTTAGCTACTTCGATCAAATATATCCCTTTCCGGGACATACCAATGTATCTTTCTAATGTATGTTTAATGTTATTTTTTTGTTAGAATCCATAGAAGATATGTTAGTACGAATGAGACTTTTTGCGACTTTTTTATCCTGTTTGTAGTTAGCATGCATCTGTTTACAATATAGTAGTTTGATATATTTAGGGTCATTTGAGGAAGTACTATATTCTATTTCACGTTTGTTGAGGTTTTTTTTTATATATCATATTATTTGTTCATTTGGTGATCGTTCGGGAAATGGTGTTTCAAAGTGATTTAGCCGTAAGCCTAGACATCTTTGTAGGAACCCATATGATTTGTTAGCATTAAATAAATACATAACATATTCTCATGCAATCACGATATTCCACGAACATTAAAAAAATGTTTGGCTTGTGTATGCGTCTTGTTCTTTCAGAATGTTTGCTATCATGGTTCTCCACAAACTTCTATCGCTTGTGACTCTAAGCAGCGATTCGTTTCGTCAGGTCTACCGTCCACGGTCCCGCCATCCATTCAGAGCGCTGCTTTTCGTTGGTCCGCTGCCTTCAGCTCTTTCCCTTGCCCTCGATGTGCACAATCTTTTCCAAGCTCTTCTTCCGCAATATGTGTTCATGAAGTTTTGGTGGTTTCTAATTCTGTGTATAGGTTTGCTTTTATTTGTTTTTTTTTTGCTTGCATTTATTTTATGACTTCATTGTTGCTTTCTCCCTCCATCAATGGAATTTTCAGTATCTCTCTATGGAACCAATTTTCCGTCAGCTACAGTTTTCTCTTCTTCACAGTACTGAGTGCCGTGCAAGAAGATTGATATCACATAGTATTTCTTGAGAATGGAAATTAATTTTTATGTTGCAAATTATTGTCTTGCATTGCAATTCACACATCATTGTTGCATTACAATTTCAATAATCTCCAGACTAATATATATATATATATATATATATATATATATATATATATATATATATATATATATCAAGTATGTGGGTGAAGTTCAATTTACATTACATGAATCATTCATACAAAAAGCAGATAGTAAAGTTAATGATATAAATGGCAAGAATGACTCTCGCAAACAATTTTTAATAAAATACATTAACCTTGAACCTGTAGATGAATGTTATGATCCCTGTTTATAAATGAAGGATTCATGTAATATATATATATATATATATATATATATATATATATATATATATATATATATATATATATATATATATTACAGCAATAAACAAAAATTAATCAACATAGAGATAGACTATTTCAATCCGTTCACTGTGCGGCTATAGTAATATTAATTATTGAATCAGATCCACAGAGAGTTCAATGTTGTTATTTTAACAGGACATATGTATTTTTACAGCAAAAATAACAAAAGTTACCTCAACATAGATATAGTCTATTTCAAGCCATTCTGTGCGAACGGCTTGAAATAAATTATCACTTTGTTAAGGTAATTTTTAGTTTTATGCTGTAAAGAATATATATACTCTGTTAAAATGAAAACATCGAGCTCATTGTGGATCAGTTTTAATAATTAATATTCCTAGGATCCACCCGAGTTATATACTAACGGATCCATTACCTGTACTATATATATATATATATATAGTATCTAATTTAAAAATATGGTTATTTCGCTACACCGGAATTACCATGTTTCAAAAACCTAAGCTAAAATCTTCAAATTTATTTATATAATTAAATTAAAAGCATTAGTTCTGTTTCATCTTCAAGCGAATTTTGGAATAACTTATTCTTAAATTTACTGAGTTTTAAATGCACATACAATTCATATTTTTTTGTTTCCAAGGATACAGAAAAATCCAATCATTTAATTCAATTATATAATTAAATTTGAAGTTTTTAGTTTCGGTTTTTGAAACATGGAAATTCCTGTGTAGCGAAGGTACCATATTTTTAAATCAGTTAATTTATAATATTTTTTGCTTTGTAAATTTACATTGAGCATTGTTTTGTAAAAATAAAAATATCAATAAGAACACCGGATTATATATCTTAGTGTTCTTTCTTTTTACAATATATATATATATATATCGGCATCCGGTGCGCTACGAGTCTGGGAGGGATATATGGAGAACTAGGGCTGCCCAGACGTCTAGTTCCCTCTCTTGGCCTTGCTAGCAGAGTCCAAAGGAGAGGATAAACCAATACAGTTTGGTACCAACACGGCTGAAGTAGTTGCCGGAAGCTAGTACAAAGTGCCGTCCATTCGCCTTCGGGGCTCCTCTCCGGGTTTGTATTCAGAGTTATCCTTCTCCTAGACCACTTGCTATCCAAGGCTATAGAACCCAGTCTGTCCTGCTTTTTATCCATAGCTGGAGGGAGAAGAAGAGGATTTAAATGAATGTAACGGCTTCGACTGGAATTCGAACTCGGCTCTCCGATTCCTCAATCCAAGCCGCTATCCATTACTCGCTATCCATTACTCACTATCCTTTGCCTCCACATATATATATATATATATATATATATATATATATATATATATATATATATATATATATATATATATATATATATATATATGTGCATGTATATATATATATATATATATGTGCATGTATATATATATATATATCTATATATACATATATATATATACATATATATATATATGTGCATGTATATATATATATATATATATATATATATATATATATGTGCATGTATATATATATATATATATATATATATATATATATATATATATTACAGCAAAAACAAATATTACCTCAACATTTTTTAAGCCGTTCTGTACTCGGCTATCATTGGCCCTAAGTGTTTGTGTCTCGGAGCATTGTTTTAAACTTATTTTCAATGTCAGTCCTCACCTAATAGACGCCTTGTTAATGAGAATGGCTTTGTGTTAGCGATTGGCGAAGGCGTAAGATATCTTATCTCGGGGGAATCGGTCTGTGGTTGAAGGTTATTTATGGTCAGTACTTGTTGTTTGTAGTTTAATATCAGTTCCTATTTTTTGGCGTTTCTTATAAAAACATAAGCAATGGGGGATTTAAACTTAAGCCCGTTAAGATTAATGTTAATTAGTTTAGTTTATAGTTTAGATTTATACATTGTGGGTAATACCAGAGCACCCAATAAGAATAAATCATGCTGTCCAACACACTGATATATGCGTACATATCTTCATACATACATATATGTACACATACAATACCACATATATTCACATGTATTCTTATGTAATTTGGAATTTATTTCCATGTCTTCATTTCATGATTAGTTCTCTCCGTTGGTTTAATAGTTTTCATTGTTTTTATCCTGATTTTTTTCTTCTAAACATAGCTTGTACCTATCCTTAAAACTATTGGGGGGGTCGCGAAACCTAAGATCTAAGAATATTTTTTTCAACAGCATACGTATTTTTATTCAAGTCAACGTCAATATAACTGTTCTACAATATATTTTATATAATAATGATATATAGTATATATACTTTAGTATATATTAAAATTGAAACAGCTAAATATCTTCTTTTGTGATGGTAATTATTGGTTCGGACTACCTGATGGCGTTTGCGGCTGCGTGCCATTGGAAATTGCTTGGCGTGCTACGTGTGGCACGCTTTCCGTAGGTTGTCGACGTCTGCTATAGGGGACAGATAAATGTGTGGATGTTTTCCCGAACAGTGCAATCTTAACTTCTTCAATTCCATTATCAATCGTTATCTATCATTCATATATTATAATCTTCACTTCGTCGTCATACGTTCATATCAGAGACTCATTCACTAAACAACTACATAGACGCGACCTCTTATTGAACGAATTTTAATAAAAATGTTTTTATTAAATATACAAAGTTTATTATTCTCCACTTATCTGTGTGATATGATATATTTTATATGCTAGAGGTATGGGTTCATATAGCTTATTGATCGGGGCTGAAAAGCTGAAGCCAGAGACGACACGAATAGGAATATTTCATTGAGGTTAATCCCAAAGTTCTCTAACAATAATCTTATAGCCAGGACAATAAATGTTTTTACCGATCATCCCAAAAGCAATAATAACACAATACGGTATATGAGGTGATAAAAATAAACAGATATCTACTAGGAGCGAGTGAATTTACACACACACACACACACACACACACACACACACACACACACACACACACACACACACACACACATATATATATAAATATATATATATATATGTATTGATGCATGTTTCTTCATTAAATAATATAGACAAGTCGTGTCTATTTATTTTAAGTAAGATCAATTCATATTGTCTGATAAGCTTAATAATATTATCATTGAAAGACGAAAGGAAATCACCATATTGATACATGTTTAAATCCAATCTAAGCTTTCGGCTTACATAAACCATTATCAAAGATGACAATTACATTTCAATATATCAAACAATACACGAACGAAAAAATAATAATAGTCTGTTTCTGTCGTCTTTCAATGAAAATGTTATTAAGCTTATCAGACAATATGAATTAATCTTTCTTAAAATAAATACATACAACTTGACTATATTATTTAATGAAACAAGCATCAATGAAAAATTGCTGCCTAAATATATATATATATATATATATATATATATATATATATATATATATATATATATATATATATATATATATATATATATATATATACTTAGTAATATGGATGTGCCTTTGTAACCCTAGGTTTGACGCATTTGCGCTCATCGGATAAACTCTTTATTTTATAAATAAAAAAATAAGCATTTTGTCTGATGATCGCAAGGGCGTGAAAACCAGGTTTTCAAACTCACAACCATAGAACTAAGTATGTTTGCTCTATCACTGATATTGCTCGCTTTGCAATAAGTACTGCGCAAATATTCCATATAAATGATATATATAATGAGAAATTACACACATACTTACTCTCCTGGTTTAATTATCTAAAACATTTTCTCTTTAAGGCTAATATTTTGTACCCGCTCCTAACCACCGTCTCAGGTAATTCGTCTGACTGAAACATCGAAATGCATAAATTTTCATTTATTTTTCGACGCCTGTCAAAGTTAGATTTCTAATTCCGACACGAACACAGACTATACACCGGGGTTGAATAAGACTGACGTAGTTTTCGTCGGTTGGAATAGATCTACCCCCGCGCAACCTATGTGAGGTATTTCTGGATTATGCTGTGTAATACTAGGTGTATGCTCTGTTATAATAAATACATTGAGCGTTTTGTTTTTTGCTGGATCAGGTTTAGCATTTTATATTGCTAGGATCCACTTGGATTATATACCAACGAATTTATTACCAGTACTATATATATATATATATATATATATATATATATATATATATATATATATATAAAATACTGTTATAGGTACTTACCCATAATAGTAATGGACTATACCGTACACCATAAATACTGCGCCTAAAGAGGAAGCAGGAGTGAGATCCAGTCCTTTTTAGACGTCTCACCTATTTGGTCGAACTCTCTGCCTCTGAGGCAGAAGGGAATTCTCTGCCTTTGGGCAGAGAGGAACTCGGACGAGGCTCCGCCGAAGGGCAAAGCCTCGTTCGAGGTGGTTGACCACCCCGATCCCGTTTATACGGGTTCTACGGGCAATTTTTGCCCGAGCCTACGGGCTCGGAATGCCCACATTAAACCGGCCTTGTGCCACATTCGACACACGTGGGCGTGTTGATGAATATAGTGAGATCCAGTACTTTTTGGACGTCTCAGCTATTCGGTCGAAATCTCTGCCTCTGAGGCAGAGGGGAACTCTCTGCCTTTGGGCAGAAAGGAACTCGGACGAGACTCCGCCGAAGGGCAGAGCCTCGTTCCAGGTGGTTGACCACCCCGATCCCGTTTATACGGGTTCTACAGGCAATTTTGCCCGAGCCTACGGGCTCGGAAAGCCCACATTAAACCGGCCTTGTGCCACATTCGACACACGTGGGCGTGTTGTTAAACATTGTGAGATCCAGTCCTTTTTGGACGTCTCAGCTATTCGGTCGAACTCTCTGCCTCTGAGGCAGAAGGGAACTCTCTGCCTTTGGGCAGAAAGGAACTCGGACGAGACTCCGCCGAAGGGCAGAGCCTCGTTCGAGGTGGTTGACCACCCCGATCCCGTTTATACGGGTTCTACGGGCAATTTTTGCCCGAGCCTACGGGCTCGGAAAGCCCACATTAAACCGGCCTTGTGCCACATTTGACACACGTGGGCGTGTTAATGAACATCGTGAGAGTCAGAGTCACAGAGTGAGTGAATCAATGAATGAGTGAGTGAGTGAGTGAGTCAGTCAGTCACAGACAGAGTTGCGTCAGACGATTACTGTAAGACATTGGAATAGTGATATTGGTCGAGACAACATAGTTCTCTCTAACCTAACCTGATTGTTATTACTAACACTTCTCCTTCTTTTGTATGTATATTCTGTTTGTAATATATCTGTGTCATTCCATACCTGTGTTCGAGTTATTCTTCATTGGTTCTACCTTGGACCATCACCGTGGTGCAAGGAACCTGGACCATAACAAATACCGTACGACAAAACGGTCTCATACAAAAAATTGCTCGATGCATTGCAAGTAAATATAATAAAGGAGTAACAATACATTATGTAACCGCACGCAACCTTGGTTTCGACCCTCAGGTCTATTCAGATGACGGGCAATAATAGTTCCTAATACCATACTGCAATTATACAGCCATGGTCTCGGGAGTAGCGAAGGAAATGACGTGTCGAAAAACTTCCTCATCCGGGGTTGTAGAGACCGAGAATATTTTTACTTTTATGTGATGGTGGAAGTTGTGGGCTGTGCCAAGAAGAGAAGCTGGCTGTGACAGCTTATAAATGCAGCAGCAGCATGATGTAAAATAGCAGTACTGAAATAATATCGAGGTGTAAGTAAAGATATTCTCTGGCTCTACGACACTGGATGAAGAAAATATTTTTCTACACCTCTTCTCTACTTCCGGTTTCATAGCTGTATAATTGTAGTATGTTATTACAGACTCTTATAGTCAGCCACCTGAATAGTGCTGGTCAAAAAGAATGCTGTGTGTGGTTACATAAGATGTTTTTGCTCCATATATATATATATATATATATATATATATATATATATATATATATATATATATATAAACCAGGAATCCCAATTTGTCCCATATGGTAAAAAGGCACACAAACATACAAAAAATGGCTTTATCCTACATTTTTTTCTGTTTGATGGGAATAAGGACGTACAAAAAACAAGACCTTTCAGCCCTACAAATAGGAGCTGTTATCGTAAGCTTTGGTTGTTTAACTCGGTTGTCATTCAAGTGGGCGTCTTTCTATCTCTTTTTTCTTCTAATCCAGTGCCCTATAACTACTGCTAAACATGGTGGGGTTGATAGTGGGTATATGACGTTTTATATACAAGGCCTCTCTCACACTAAGATATCTCCGGTAATATGATTTATATAGAATTTTTGTATTTTCGACCAGGATTTTCCTTAACTGGCCTTGTAAATCGTGGGTGGCTAGTTTTTTTTTTTTTTATTGAACTTTGAACTGATAAGAGACATGTGAAACGCCTACTCAAAGAAAGTGATACTCTATTCGATATAGGTAATTGATTTAAGACAAGAAATGTCTTGTACTGGTCAGTGCAATTGATACACTATATTGGTCAGCGCTATTTTCGATTTGTTTACGTTAATTTGATTTTTGTTTTCCATTTTCTGTCATAAAATCTAGTAATTGGCAATTGATAAAAATAAATGAAAATCTCAACACAGTAGTTGTTAGATAAAATGTTGCGTAAATATTTCTTATCTAATATTGGTTTTGCAAACTCTTTCGAAAGTATTTTTGAGAATTTGTGAAATAAGGCAACAAAAAGAGAAACTATATTATTGTGCTCCCCAAAATATGCTGTAAGATTAATTTTAAAAGATATTTAATTTCAATTTTTAATTAGAATTAAGTTTGTTTTGAAATTTCTTGAATTTTCCGCACTGTCTCCTTTGATAGTGTTGGTTATTAATAATTAACTACAACCAGGATTACTTACAATTAATACTAAATAGTAAAATAGTAGAATAGAATGCGTGAAATGTAATGACCAAAGATCAGATATTTTCTATTAAATATTTCATACTTACATTAATGTATAAACAAATAATACGGTTTACTTATTTTAGTGATGGATATTTTGTTACATATATTCTGAGGTCTTGTTTATTTTTTTCCTTTGTATGAGTACGCCTAACTTTGTAGAACAAAAATTATTTTTTGCATGAAATGACCACCACATTAACATCCCAAATTTGCATGATGTTTGCATAATATAATTATGCATACAATCAAAGAAATTTCACGTTTTTATTCTAATTACAAAGATTTGGTCGTTTATTGCTGTATTGGTAGTACTGTTAATGAAATATATTAAATGGTAGTTAAAATTTTTACAGTACAATGAAAAACAAGTTATAGATGATGATGATGATGACCATAATAATAATAATAACAATATTTAGCAAAAATTTGCAGAGATATTTGATACTATATCTTGTTTGTAATTTACTTTACAATTTTGTAGATATAAATTTAATAAAAGATTTTCAATTGTATTATAGGGACCGTTGGATTTACTCGCCCTATTGAAAGAATAGATCTACGAAGAAAATTATAAATTTCACATCATATTAAAATATAATTTTAAATATGAATCAAAGATTAATAATAAAAAAAATAGTTGCTTGCAATTGAATTTTCATCCTTTTTTCTTAAAACGCGTTTTAAATTTCTTTAAAATAGAGTTAAGAAAAAATACACTTGCATTTAAGTTGATGTCAAATTTCCGTTGGTTTTCATTTTTTTTTGTCTGAAAGAATTTGACACAAGAATGAAAATGTAACTGCTTCAATAATAACAAAGAATATTTTTAAGTAGTTTTTCATTTTATGGCATTCTATATCCGCACCCATTTTTGAACTTTCTTTACACTACCAGTTCATAGACATGAAAAATCAAAATTTAAATGTGACGCCCAAGTCTTGGACTTCTCTGATAGGTGAGAAAATCTTTGGATTCAATCTTTGGATTAGATCTTTGGACCAGCAGCCAAATATAGACATTTTAAAACTAACATTTAAAACTATTTTATTTATTTTTAATATCTAACTTCAGGTGTATTTGCTGAAATAAGACAAAATGTTATGTTTCTTCTCCCTTATCACCTCCTTTGCTGCAACAAAAATAATGTATTCCATCAGAAGTGCCGCTAACAGAGAGTGCCGCCTGGAGCCACCGCCCTGTCGACTTCTCACCCAAACTCTGCACGCCACTGGGAGTACTTTCCGAAGAGGTGTTGGTTGAATTTTTGGAAGAGAAATTGACGGATGCAATCACTAAATATGTTGATTTTTTTTCAACTGGGACGTTGGTAAAATGCTTTTTCCCCCATTGAACGAAATTAGGGCTTTGTTGCTTTTAAGATATGGAGGGATTTCTTTGTTGATGAGATGCTGTAATTGTTGGGGCGTATGGAGAAACTATGCTATTTAGTGGTTTTGCTTGCTGCTATACTGGTGTAGGTAGAGGGGAAATGATAGGTCGGAGAGTAAAACCAGGTTTATGGTTGTATGTTACCGTACAAATATACCGGTTGATAATCACCGACAATCTCACTGATTTTTAAGCTTCCGTTCACATCGTTGTTTACTGTAACTAAGTTATTTACATACTTTTTTAAATGATTATGTCGGATGCTTCGTTAGCTTCTTTTAATTTTGTTGTGTCATCAAGAGTAGATCGTAATTTTTGCTTATAATATTGTCGGTTAAGAACAAAATAATTGTTGATTTTGTCAGAGCGTCTGAGGATGATATTCGGGTTGTGGCGTAACTCTTTTGCAGCTGATTTAAGTTTGTGAGGACATTATTGTTTTTGCTACGTCGAGAACGGTTTTTGAAATCATCTGCTGTCTCTCAGGTTTGGGTGCAACTTAATTAATTTCTCCCTTGTAAGCTTTTGGATGTATTGATAGAGTATTTCGATTTCAGTTTACATTTGTATAGGGTCGTATCTACATTGGAGGTGGCAATTTGGGCCGATATTAAAGAATTATCTTTGGTCGGTGGCGAGTTCGTGATCGGACATATTTAGGAATTTACATTTTCCATTGGATAGTACGATCTTTCCATTGTTTGAGTTGCAGACTTTTACAGTGATGTTGTATTATTGGTTGGGAACAAAACTTTTATTTGGGTGGTCGAGGTGGCGTTGAGTAGTTGTGTGTTCTGTAGGGCTAATTTTATTTTGGATTATCTCCTGGTAATTATGAATTTCGGTTTTAAGATGGTGTATCGTATCTTCAGCTATTTTAGTTGATGTTCCAAGAGGATCTCCTGTATGTGCTGGTGTTATATTCCTTGCTGACTGCAATTTAATTAATGTATATTTGGGGAGCAAACTTTCTTTTAAACATGTTTCGTTGAATATGACATACAAGGAACATTTGATAATTTTTTATTTAATTTTACCGGAATTTTTACATTTACCGTTTGGTGAGAATAAGGGGGTGCAAAATGCGCACGTGTTTTCCATTGTCCCAATTGCCAATCTAAAACCTGAGAATTCAGCCAGCTCTGCTGTTAATCTGTAACTATTAGAGAAGAGGAAGTGGATTTTCGCCTTTCCAAAGGCGAACACAACATCCTCGATTTGAATTTGAACTCGACATGCCAATGGAATTTGCACGACGCGTGCAGGAGTTAAGAAAATAAAGACAACGAAATTAGACAAGGAAAACAGAAGAATATCAAGAAGTATTAAAAGCGAATTCTTAAAAATTACGTGGTAGGAAATCTAGCCACCCACATCTCCGATGTCAATTCTGTTAGAATTTCCTGCGTGTCGTAGGAAAACAGTGTTCGTGCGTACAGAAACCGCGTGATAATCTCCGAAACTTATTCCTTTGATGGTTTTCTATTGCGGAAAGCCGTTATTATGAAACACGCTTGTCAGGTGACAGCGGTGTTTTTGCAACATGGGACGCCCTTTTCATGCGAACAGCGGAATTACGCTTAGATTTTTTTCATTTCAAACACACCTGCTCCATAGGAAAAGAATAAGATTATATAATAAAAAAAAAATAGTGAACAAACTTCACTGCCTATCTTTTCTTCGTTACCCTCTTCAAATGACATCTTCATTTTCT
>OZ038491.1:28921643-28926643 GCA_964036315.1 Acanthosepion esculentum
AAGAGCCACTCCGTTTCGCGAGGTTCGTTCCTTAATCGAGACGCAATCGCGCCAATCCTCCGAAGGAACGCCATCGGACGAGGGCCAATAAGCCCTGAAAAACTAATATCGGAAGAATACTAAAAATTTAATCTATAGACACTTTAACCATTCTCAACACTAAAAAGATTTTTTGAATAAAAACAATGTTAATATCAGCTACACCTGCGTTAATAATATAGACACATACATCTTCTAGCCAAACAACATTATATTAAACAAAAACATTTATTGCTAAGACAACATAAATTCTTTTACAATTAATTGCAATTTCCGTAAAAATACGATCCATCCAATAAATGACCGATATTGAGCGAATATACATTCCTGTAACGATGTTAGATTTTATTTTGCTTCCATTGAAAATCCTTAGAAATTTCGTTTTACCTCAAAGAATGATGTTAAATAATTTTAAATTCAAGGATGTAAGATTTTATTTTTGCTTCCATTGAAAATCCTTAGAAATTTCGTTTTACCTCAAAGAATGATCTTAAATAATTTTAAATTCAACGATGTAAGATTTTATTTTGCTTCCATTGAAAATCCTTAGAAAGTTCGTTTTACCTCAAAGAATGATCTTAAATAATTTTAAATTCAAAAACAGCACTGTTCTCTACAAATATTCCTGGCAATAAAAGAATGATGGCTTCTCACAATCAATCAACTGAGAAATTATATCAAGGGCTAAGGCTTATAACGGTATAGGAAATAAATGCAGTTTATGTCTTGTTGAAAAGCTGCTTCTCTTAAAACACGTAAATAACCAATAACTTATTAAACAAGTGAAATGAATTGATCATTGCATATAAGCACAAAAATACATATCTGCATAAATACATTTATAGAGATTTTTTTAAATTTTAATTCTAATTTTAATTCATATTTTTATTTAATTTTTTATTATTTTTTATCTTGATTTTTTAATTTTATTTTTAATTTTTTAATTGTGATTTTTAATGTCCATTGCTGTCTATTTTTAATATATTACAATTAAATATGTATTCATCTTTTATCTTTTAATAAGTATAAGTATTTTCCCTATATATATATATATATATATATATATATATATATATATATATATATATATATATATATATATAACTATGAACCTAAAGAGCCAGGTAAACCTACCTAGGTTTCACCTATGCGGATTATCAGGGGTACCCTGACGATCCGCGTAGGTGAAACCTAGGTAGGTTTACCTGGCTCTTTTGGTTCATAGTTAGATTTGCTCTACTTAGTGTATTGAGCACTTTGCTTAGTTACGTTTACTTTACTCATCTCGGAGGGTTTTTTTTCTTTGAACTGTGAGCTTGCATTCTCGTAATTGATTTCGCCTGAATTTCATGTTCTTAGTTCTTTCTTTTTTGATTCCTTATTTTCCCTTGGGTATTGGTTTGTTCATTTACAAGCCAAAACACCTAAGGGTTTTCCGGATGAGTATACTTACTTATATTTATAATATTATTATCATTATTATTATTATTTTTATTATTATTATTATTATAATATATATATATATATATATATATATATATATATATATATATATATATATATATATATATATATGCATAATACATGAAAGGTTATTGCTTAGAGGTAAATCAGACCAGGAAACAATAGTATTGATAAGTGCTCAATACTCGTATAAAAGAACAAGAGTGAAAATAATATTTAGAGCATTTAACTTTAAAAATCAGGAGATCAATTGAATCCGCTACATTGGGTTTCAAACTTAAGGGCATTATAATTTTTTAAAATAAATAAATAAATAAATAAATAAATGAAGAAGAAGAAGAAGAAGAAGAAGAAGAAGAAGAAGAAGAAGAAGAAGAAGAAGAAGAGGAAGAGGAAGAAGAAGAAGAAGAAGAAGAAGAAGAAGAAGAAGAAGAAGAAGAAGAGGAAGAGGAAGAAGAAGAAGAAGAAGAAGAAGAAGAAGAAGAAGAAGAAGAAGAAGAAGAAGTGTATTGTAAATGCATCCTTTAGTGGTTAAATCAGATTTTTTATTCAGCGACAAATGTACTTAAGAAAAGACACATAACTTATTATACTTGATGACACCACTTATATAATAGCATTATCTACATACAAAAAAATAGCTAAACATAATGGAAGACTAATGTATAAAAACAAACAAACCAACACTTAATACTATTAACATGAACATGGACACAATATCTTGACCGCGTTTTGAAAAAAAATGAAAACATTTTCTAAAACATACATACAAAGAACTATTTCTTATTTTAACAGTTAAAATATAATCCTTGAAAATGGCTAAAATTATAGCCGAAAGAAAGAAAAACATATTCGGACAGTTTTGATATAATTTAGAAAAAAAATATCAGATCGCATGAGAAATTGTATAAAAAGCACCTTGTCTGTAGTTTTAATTAAATGTGCATGAAAGAAGGATTGCTGCCTAAACACACACACACACACACACACACACACACACATATATATATATATATATATATATATATATATATATATATATATTTCTCAGTGATATTCCCATACGGACATATTTTTATCGCATATATATATATATATATATATATATATATATATATATATATATATATATATATATATATATATATATATATATATATATATATATATATATATATATATATATATATATATATGTCCTGATGGGCATATCACTGTGAAACACTTTCCCCCTGTACGATCAGCGAACTTAAGCAACGTTCAGCCTGGTCATTACCTAGACGGGTGACCTCTTGCGAATATCGGATATCGCAAGTTTGGATGTATGTGTGGTGCAATATGTAATGTCTTGGAATTGTTAATCAGAGAACCGAGTTCCAATTCCACTTGGAGTCATTTTACGCTCTAGTAGCCTTTGGGAAATGAATGAATTCACCTCTTTTCCTGCAGTTATTGCTTTATTCCTAAAATGTTTATCCCTAAATCATTATCATCTAAAAACAACGGAAAAAAATACATATTTTCTATATCCGAACATCTATCATAACATAAAGAATTATCATTAACCAACTAAAAAGTCCGAAACGGAAAGACCTTGAAAGAATTACGGATATGTTTGGGTTTCTATTCAAATTTAGTGATACTTTTGCCTTTTTTTATAAGACATTTCATTTTTTGTTTTAACAGCCAATGTTTTATTACTTCATCATGTAGGAGATTTTCTCGTGATTTTCTGGTTTATGTTCAGCCACATCATTTACAGTTATGTAATATTCTTGCTTTCAGCTAATATCCTTTCAGCCACATCATATACAGTTATGTAATCTTCCTGCTTTCAGCTAATATCCTTTCAGCCACATCATATACAGTAATGTAATCTTCCTGCTCTAAGCTAATATTCTTTCAGCTACATCATATACAGTAATGTAATCTTCTTGCTTTCAGCTAGTATCCATTTAGCCACATCATATACAGTAATTTAATCTTCCTGCTTTCAGCTAATATCCTTTCAGCCACATCATATACAGTTATGTAATCTTCCTGCTTTCAGCTAATGTCCTTTCAGCCACATCATATACAGTTATGTAATCTTCCTGCTTTCAGCTAATATCCTTTCAGCCACTTCATATACAGTAATGTAATCTTCCTGCTTTCGTCTAATATCCTTTCAGCCACATCATATACAGTAATGTAATCTTCCTGCTCGCAGCTAATATCCTTTCAGACACATCATATACAGTAATGTAATCTTCGTGCTTTCAGCTAATATCTTTTCAGCCACATCATATACAGTAATGTAATCTTCCTTCTCTCAGCTAATATCCTTTCAGCCACATCATATACAGTTATGTAATCTTCCTGCTTTCAGCTAATATCCTTTCAGCCACATCATATACAGTTATGTAATCTTCCTGCTTTCAGCTAATATCCTTTCAGCCACATCATATACAGTAATGTAATCTTCTTGCTTTCAGTTAATATACTTTCAGCCACTTCATATACAGTAATGCAATCTCCACCCTTCAGCTAATGTCCTTTCAGCCATTTCACATACATTAATGTAATCTTCTCGCTTTAGCCAATGCCTTTTCAATGTAATTACAAGAAGACAAATTGCATGGTTGTTAGCAAAAGAATTAGCCCAACGCTCCAATTACACATCAGGAGAGATACCAAAATCAAACAAGTACAAAACTTTGAATAGCTCGCAAGATTTTTAACAAAGTGCGACACCGAAATCCGGAAGCGCATTGCGATAGAAAAAGATGCCTTCCAGAAGCTAAACAGAGTATTAAGAAACAGAAAACAAACTTCGTTACAAACAAAGTAAGGATTACTGATATATGTGATATTTTTTCTCCTAAATGGAAGTGAATACTGCATCATCTCATCACAGATATAGAAGAGATTTGAAGTAACAGAAATGTTGTACTACAGAAGCATGTTGAGGATATTATGCACAGAATATATGAGCAACGTTGAGGTTTTTGCTGAAAATGGGAACAAGAAGAAATTTATACTTAACATCAGATAAAGACAGTTGACATTTCTATCATACATAATGAAGAATGAGCGCTTGGAAAATCTGATACTCACAAGACAAATAAATGGAAAGAGAACAGGGGAAAAGAAAACGTATCATGCTTAATTAGCTAGAGTAAATGGATGGCGGAACAAGGTTTAGGAGAAATAGCAAAAAAGACAATATTTATTAGGAGCTACAAAAGAAATTGTTGAAAGACGTGATCGCCTACGTCAAGAAGAAGAGCTTGGTTTAAATATTACATGTTTAAAAATAATAAATTAATTTTCTTCTGGTGATGCTTTGCTTAAATTGGTGGGGATACAACTAATTTTTCGTGAATCTCTTGTGCCATCAAACACAGTATTTTATTTTATGCCACTAAAGTGTCAGCTTTCATAACTGTTTCGGCTTTTTATCTTTGTTTCTCCGCCATTCGGCTTCCTATGGGGATTAATTTTATTAGAATGCCCCG
>OZ038491.1:28929143-28939143 GCA_964036315.1 Acanthosepion esculentum
AACTTTCACCACTATAATCAAGTCATATGTGCAGGTTGTCTGGCTGTTGGCTCCTAGGAAGTGATCTGATCTTCATGCGTCGGAAATGGTCCCCAGTAAGTGCGGGTTAACAGCTCGAGTCGATCAACGACGGGAGATTCCATAATATATATATGTATATATATATAATTTTGTGGGGAGATTTCGGATATGATCGAGGATAAAAAAATGCGTTTTCTGAAGAATTTAGACTTATGTATAATGGGTACACACAAATCAAGTGCAATATTCGATTTCATCTGACAGAAATTACGGGTAATTTACAATACCTAATGTACAACGCATCTTGTAGAATCTGTCACATTAGAGCAAAAATTAAATTTATTCAAAGTGTCGCCATCGTAGATCTGCTAAAAACAAGGTCATTGGATTGCATTCACTGTATACAGTATGACGTGTAAACGTGTAATGTTGATTTTATTTAATGAATTTCACCCCCCTAAAAGAAAATGAAGAAAAGAACTCTAATCAGGAGGACAGTAGATTGTAGTTAACATTGTAATTACACTTTTTAAGATTAGAGGTGTGCGAGAATGGAATCTGTTCGCGTAGATTTAACGGTTTCATCTACCCATTTCAGCTGTAACTTATTGAAACCCCGTCGCCAGTCTAGCACTGCGCTTAAATTGATAAATTCTATGGATCATAGCTAAAAGCTCATTCTAACAGTTTCTATGTAAATATTGATAGAAAAGGCAGAGGGAAGCAAATTGATGGCGGTGGAAACGTTACTGAAGCTAGATCATGGCCATTGATATTGCTGATCTTTCTTTGGGTATTCTCAAGGATCTCTAGACATATAGAAGGCGAACTGGGTCACATGTGGCGGTATTATTTTAAGCGTAGATGAATAGTACAGTTAGAGTTATATAAGACAGATTTTGCAGAAAAAATCTCTGGCACGACACAGCCCTCCAACTTTCATTGCAGCTGTCCTAACGGTGGAATTAATATAGTTTTTCTAATTCATTTCAGTTGAGAACATTAGCTCTAGAAGTCGCAACATGTCTCTCTCGAGGTGGTTAGCATCAGCCATGCTGATTGAAGACAGAATGTGTCTATCAGATGATTAATAGAGAGCGGTTTAGTTTTGGAAGCGATAAAATTAACAACAGATTGACATGACAAAAAGAGTGGTACTTCGCTAGTTGTGGAAGTGCAGTCAACCATCGATACTTCAGGAATCTGAATTCTCTGGAAGTTAGTGTCATTACACTAATACTAGGACAAGCTGCAAGTTATTTAGTGACAATGTTTGAGAGAAAAAATATTGGCCAAACACATTTCGTAACTGTTTCAAGCTAGCCATATCTTTGGTTTTGTGAAAAGACGATAGATAAATGAAAACTTATTTTGGTTTTCGAACCCATTGTCTCTTTAAAAATGGACATTGTCTTATTTACCGATTCACCTAGACTTGCAGAAAACTATTTACACTTTCTGCCTGATAATCACTGGTAATGTATGCGTTAAATAACTTTCAATCTACATAGTAATACAGGTGTTTTGCAGTAAAGTAATGCCCAAACTTAAAATACATCAGCTGCATCTGTTGCATTGTTGTTTTCTGACAGTCGAAGCTGCTGAAATCTCTGCTCAGAATAATGATGCACACATAGTCACAATCCAAAACATTCATGGAAAAAAAGATTAATAAAACCAGAAGTTCTTTCAGTGAAAATTTCATTTTCGATTCGATCATTCCCAAGTAAACGATTTCCAATAGGTAGTAAAGCCACAGCTACGCAGAACATAGATATAATTATAAGTGAATTACTGTATATATATATATATATATATATATATATATATATATATATATATATATATATATATATATATATATATATATGTATATATATATACATACATATATATATATATATATATATATATACATATATATTTATATATGTGTGTGTGTGTGTGTGTGTGTGTGTGTGTGTGTGTGTGTGTGTGTGTGTGTGTGTGTGTGTGTGTGTATTATAAGCTGAAAGCTGTTAAGTTTTGATGGCATGCGATGGTATCCGAATGAATTCCTGGCAATTACAATAAATTACAAGGCCTTTTGTAGGATAGATTATATATACGTTTAATAAAGGTGAATAAACAAAGTTTTTTAATCCCAGTAAATTACTTATAATTATACCTATGTTCTGCGAAGCTATATATATATATATATATATATATATATATATATATATATATATATATATATATATATATATATCCGATGCAATGAGAACAGAAGTAATATATAAATTCTAACGTTCACAACATTAATCCAGAAGAGGGCTCGATACCGATAGTAGAGCGATGATAGGTGCAACTTCGCTTTGGTGCACTTCAATATATATATATATATATATATATATATATATATATATATATATATATATATATATATATGTATATATATATATATATGCGTGTGTGTGTGCATGTGCATGTATATATACACCATATATGAAGGTGAGCACCCCATAAACCTGGCCTATTAAAAATTGTTGTGACGTATACCCCATAAAATGTTTTTGCGTACGTGATTAAAATCTTCCCTTTGCCCGTATCTGTGACGACCAACCAAATGACATGATATAACCACGTTTGGTGAAATAACTGATATGATTTTATGGACGTGTCACGCGCTGTTGTTACAAGAGAGAAGCTCTCATTTTTTTTTACATGACTTCTCCCATAATGCATATTATATATATAGGGTTCTCCAGACAATATAGAACGTATTGGAAATATAAAAATCTTTAATGTTAGTATGTTTTCAAATGTGTTTGTACACATGTTAATAAAAAAATCATTTCAGCAGCAGAAAAAATACTGCTTCTAGTCTCCTGGCTTGGAAAACCGATTGTGTACCCAGATTAGCCGATGGTCATCACGTCAACAAAGGTGGCTTCAACGAGTTCACAATATTGTGGGGCCATTGGTGTTTCTCCCAGTTTACCTGACCCAAGGCAATGTAATTTAGCCTGCAAGGAAAAGAGATTTACACAATGACCGAGATAATTACCAAAACGAACTTATATATCCGTTTACCTCAGAAAGAGGACAACATTTTAAATATATCTAGTTATCATGCCTTAGTGTTTTGATTGTAAGCTCGAAATTATTGTTTTCGATAAGAGTCAGTTTGTTTGAATTTTAGTATATATTTAGTTCAACTATATAGTCCCACATAACACCATACCCTAAAATAAATTATATTTTTACATTCAGAAATATCAAATGTTACAACCCTGTTGTAATTATAAATTTTTTCAAAAATCATTTCCGTCAGCATCAGTCATTGTTCACGCATCAGTCATTCTTTTAAATGGCGGCGTAAAATATGTCTACAAAAAATTAAAATTAAATTAGACATTTTAAAAATGTTTATATTTATTAAACCTGACCATATTCGTAAGCATATTTATGTTACATCTGAATTAATTCTTACTGATTTAATTTTTTTCTAATAATACTCCTTACTTTCATTCTCTCTTTAATTTTATCTTTTCATACCGTTCTTTATTTATTTTCTCTCTTTAATTTTTATTCAAATATGTACGATTTATCTCCCTTTTTTTCCTTTTCTCTTTATAGTTTTCTGAAAAAATATCCCTTGAAATATTCCCTTCTGTTTCTTTCTCTTTTCCAAATATAACGTAAGATTTCTAATCTAATATACCGTACTACCAACTTTCTTTTTGTTTCAAAACAAATACAATCTCATCTGGAAATCTTTTTCACTTGAGGGATGAAGATTTTTTTAAGAAATTATCTAAATCCCATGCGATTTAGAAAAAAAAGTATGCTTCATTTTTTTAAAAATTTTACTTGAATTTTCACTTCAAATTTTCAATCTTTACAGCAAAATGAAAACTTTTTGAAAATGTAAGAACTTTAACGTGATGAAGAAGATAAACATTGGAACTAATTTTTTAATTTATTTCAACCAAGTTTAAAACTTTATTGTTTGGTATTTCTTGTCTTCTGGTAACCATCTTGGTTTTCATTCTTGAGCAAATTAATATTTTACTAGATTCTATTGACCTTTTTTTGTAAAAATCTGTATCGTTTCTATTAAAGTATTCAAGTCACGCATTCTTAATTAGATGATTTTAACCACCGAAATCGTCACAAAACTAGCATTTTTTCCCAATAAAGATATATCAGAGGAAATACCTAAAAGAAAACAATTTCTTTTATATTTCTGGAATTATTATTTCAATTCTGTCAAATGACCTCATTTTTGTTGTTATTGTCACAACGTTTCAGACTTCGCCGTATGGCCGTCATCAGTTATTTGCCGCTCCGTGTTACTTTAAAGAAATTTTGAACTAAAACGATTATGCATCTTCAGGTAGAGATTGTTCATTCTGCTGCATGAACTGAATATAAAATATTCGTTTCTTAGTGAAAGACCTCATAGATGAAATAGCGAAACTGAGGAGTGGCGTATGAACACGGCCAATGTGTACTACCTCTAACTGCACGACGTAGGTGGAACATAATGGGGGGGGGGCTAGACAGTGCATTTTGACACTCGCTGTCTTAGCAACATTTCCTTTTTTCTACATAAATTTATATAATTTACAAATGAAAATATGCACAACAGCCTATTTAAGGATTAAATATTATCGCGGATTTTCACGTCATTCTGGGGACTTTGCTTTTCATTGAAATACGTGAATTAGTTTTGGTCATGATATAGTTTTTAAAAAAGCGCTATATAAATTTACGTTTTTATACATTATGTTGAATGTGATAAAATAATAACTTTTTACAAGAAATATCTCAAGTTGATTTTAAAAGTTCTCGTAACAACTTTGTTCATTTATTTAATAAGGAATGATATATTATGACATGTCACTAATTTGTATTTAGATATATTTTATTTATTTTCAATTTTTCGAGTTGACTTGTTCACCTACATTGCATATGACCCATTATTATATATAATTAGGTTGTAATAACATGTGTATTTTATATGAATACTACATTAATAAAATTGGGATTCAGTAGAATGTGGAGTACCGTATCATAGATTCTGGGGGACACGACACACTTGTACCGGTGCATGGGTGACGTTCTTCCAAGAGAATGAGAAGGCCCTAGATTTTAATTTAGATTTGGATTTGGATATATATTGTCGACATCTCTCTACATTGCCGAAGGCCTTCAAGAATTATAACACTGTAAAATATCTGTGAGGCTGTAATCAAAGAAAATTAGCAACTCTAACGATGAAACTTAGATGGAAATCTGCGTAATTCAACCATATTTTTATATGGTTGAATTACGCTATATTCAGCTACCCACAATGCAATAGACTAAACAGAATGCGCCACTGGCCCGTATATATAAATAGTCGAGAAAAACACTTCGCATGTGGCCTGATGATTGCGTTTAGCATGAAACAGTCTGTCGCCTCTGAGTGTTAACTTCAATGATCACTTTCATATATATATATATATATATATATATATATATATATATGTGTGTATGTATGTATGTGTGTGTGTGTGTGTGTATGTGTGTAGTGTGTGTGTGTGCATATATATATATATATATATATATATCGTCATCCACAGACAGACAATTTCACATTTCATCAGTGTTGCTAGATATCCGATCGCTTCAAGCCAGGATTGAAAACCGTCTGCTCTGGAGACGGAGATTCTACATCTAAGCTATTAGTGCCCGGTAGAGAGGAAGTTGAATTTTTGCGTATTTATTTTTAAATAAACACCCCAGCGACCGAGAAGACTTAATCCATTTAGGAGAGTCTTGCATTATCAGCAGTAGTATTTGCTGTTTAATATTCGCGCTTTTTTTCTTCAAAGGGCTCAACCGAATTCCTTTTTTTGCGTCATCCACAGACAGACTGTTTCGCTGTATCACAGCTCATCAGTATGATAAACATCCTATCGCTTCAAGCCGGGATCGAAACCTGACCGATCTGGCATCAAACGGAGATTCTACTCCTAAGTTATTGGCGCTCGGAATCTATTGTTGTATATAATAAGGTTAATATAAAATGTGTATTTAATATGAATACTACTTTATGAAAAGTGTGGGTGGGGTCTGTACCATAGTTTTGGGAATGTGCATGAAATCTATGCATAGGGCCTGTGTATAAATCTAACTCTCTTCTAGATCATTTCACCTTCTTTAAATTAAAGAATGAAGCCTTAATAGGCTAAAGGCATTGTAATGAAATAACTGAAAATCTAAGGAAATAATAAATATACTATTCTTTCGACTCCACAATTCAAAGAAGTATAGCAATACATTATTACGCTCCGTTGATGAGACACTAATATAGCGAATGTCATAGGTACGCTTAAATACCTTTGTATATTTGCTTTCATTGATAAAAACATATGAATGAGTCTTATTTCAGTCTACCTCTAGAGGAATTCTAGGGAAAAAGAAAAAAATTGCTGGTGTTGTAGATTTCCATCTTCTCACTGATAATAAATACACAAAGAAGAGTGCTTAGACTCTATGTAGATAATAAGATATATATTATTACTTTCTGTTTTTTTGTTTTTTTTTTATATACCGTGTCCTGATTCTCCTGGTGTTGAATAACTCTTTTGATTTTCAGTTGGGAGCATGTGAAAGAAAAACTTGTTTCGATACAGATTAAATAATGTCAGCGACATCTTTTACAAATCTCCAGATGAACATTATATGATTTATTGGACACCATGAGAAAGACACAGGAAAGCTGATTGCATAGTTTCTGTTTATTTAGTTTAATCTTTAAATTTCTGTAGATATTTCACCTCCGATAACAATGTTTCTAGACAAAAATTGGTTTAACGAATTGTTTTGATGATTATATGCCTGCTTATTTGTTTCTGTTAATGTCATAGATGAGTTGTAGGCGGATATTTTATATGACCTTCTTTTGGCATTTTAGATGAAATAAAGACGACACTGCAGCTTTTTAAGCCTGTTTGCTGTCTATATTTCTTTTAAGATAATTTATGGGGACTGCAGGTTTTTAGCGTTCTTAAGAAGAATGCTATAATTATTCCAGATTTTATTTTATTGTAGTGGTTAAAATACAAAACTTAAAGTCATTCTTGTTAGTAGATTTTCTGTAAAACTCCAACTAAAGGTCTTTATTAGTAGTATGTAGCATGGCATCTTTTTTTCCCCAATTTTATTCATGCGATTTGAAGAAGAGTTAAAATTTTAAATATAGGTCATTATTAATCTTCAACCACGTTTAACATCCCTGTGTTTATGTTCTGTGTTCCTGTTTCCCTCTCTCCATTTGAGTGTTTCTTTTTCATTTTTTCTATCTCCATCTTAAATGCCTTTTCTCTTATTTATTGTTTGCTCTCTGTTTTCCCCGTCCTGAGTATGAAGATAAACTACATCCGACAGCGAGGCCTCTGATCAGAAGGTTTTGAGTTCCGGTATTCGCTGACCCGCCCTGGCCCGGTGTGGTGGCACCTGTTAGGGTTCCAGCTATGGGCAAGTGGTTGTCCCTAAACTGGGACAATTTATTTTAAAAAATCTATCAAAATGTAAAAATATGTTTTAATACCAGAAATATTTTCTTGTAAAAAATTATTATCAGAAATACATTACCAGCAATACATTTTTTGAAAAAAAATATTAGCTAATATATATTATATAATATATTAATAATAAATTTTTGAAGGAAAAAATGTTACCAGCAATACATTTTTGGAAAAAAATATTCCAAGCAATAAAGAATTTTGTTGGCTTTAAAAACCCATTGAAGTTGACATGCTGTAAAACAAAACAAACAAACCCCCTGTTTTCGCTTCTGTTTTTCTTCTTTTTTCTATCTTTTATTTATTTTAAATTTAAAAAAATCGTTACGATTTATTTTTTTTTTATCAAACGTTTTAGTGCTCCGGGGAATTTAACCAGAGGACCGACATAGCCATAAATATGGGGTCAATTAAGTTTCATTTTTATGTAATTCATGTCTATGCTAAATTATAAATGTATTGAGCTCTCTCGGATCAGTTTTATTTTTTTATATTAAGAGCATTCAGTTGCATTACTTACACACGTATTCTACCAGAAAATATAATATATATATATATATATATATATATATATATATATATATATATATATATATATATATATATATATATATATATATATAGGGATGTAGTAGGGATGTTTTAATTTCCGAATACGTTTAGCACATTGAGGCTTGTTCGTAGTTAATGTTGTTAAGAGTTAACTACGAACAAGGCCACAATGTGCTAACCGTATTCGGAAATTAAAACATCCCTACTACACACTAAGACATCAACACAATGTACAAACTCAATTAAGCTGAAAAATCGAATCATCCTTGATAATAGTTAAAGGTGTAGCCGAAAGTACTCGGAAATATAAAACATTTGGACAGTTTTTACATACGTTTTGTCCACAAAAGTGGGCTCTTGTTCGAACACAAGAAAAATTAAATAAAATACTTAACCGTAGTACCTTGTCTGTTGTTTTTAAGGTAACATACATATATATTTTTATGTAACATACATATATATTTTTATATACATACATACATACATACATATATATATATATATCTATATATATATATATATATATATATATATATATATTAGCTCATATATATATATATATATATTAGCTCATATATATAAATATATATTCAGAAACATGGATTATTTCGTGACGATATTCTATATCCAATATATATATATATATATATATATATATATATATATATATATATATATATATAGATTTCGTTTACGAAAAACTATCAAACATTATAATATTTATGAACTCTCAAAGTAAAGCAAAACGACAGCGTCTATTTCGGGCCTTTTATTCCAAAGAAAGTTAGTGACACCTTCTCTCAGGACTTCTTTCTCTCTTTTTCTTTTAATGTATTTTTTCTCCTCTCCCCCTTCTATATCAATATATAACTTCCATTACGTTAACCGATTAAAAGTGTCAATGTCTGGACCTCCTCAAATAATATTAAATATGAAAGAATTGAAATTTTAAATTACATCTAGCTCATTTATGTCTCCCCCCTCACTTCCTCACTTCGTTAATTAACATATGCTTAGTACTACCCGTCAAAAATGTGTAAATCTATTTTCATTTTTCGTTTGAACCTTTGGAAGTAAAGTCTGATGATCCGTTGTCTTTTAAAAGGCCTGTGGTGAAATAATTTATTACATGAAACCTTCAAGTGGTCTGTTTTTATTTAAATTTATATATATATATATATATATATATATATATATATATATATATATATATATATATATATATATACATATATATATATATATATGTGTGTGTATTTCAGTAACACTAAACAATATGCAATGTATTTTACGTTATTGGAAATCCATTTAAAATAAGTTACATAGTAAATATTTAGTATATTGGTCTTTTAGACCCATCAAGATATTTGACTTCATACAAATTATTTATTAATGGATAAAACTACATCCCTGTCATAGATTTACATTTCATTCTATAAGTAATATAAATTGATTTCAAAATATGGACATTTAAATTCATATGATAACTTGTCTAATATGTTATTAGAACTGATAAAATGAAAGATCTTGTAATGATTACTTGCGGATCGAAAGAAAGACAGAGTAGAAACAGGTCACTGTAAACTAACAAAAATGCGCGATATATTTAACAGACACATCAGTATAATTTAATATAATATGTGACATAAAATAAAACTTCTCTGAATTATGCCTTGCTAACTATATATTAAAAACAAACCACGGCATTCTTGCGTCACTTGACGTAGAAAATTTATTTACAAATGTTCCCGTCTCTGAAACTATCGATATTATCATTAATTCGATGTATAAAAATAATTCAATTCCACCTCCATCAATCCAACCCAATATTTTAAGAAAACTACTGCTTGCTTGCACCACTAGAGTACCTT
>OZ038491.1:28944143-28961643 GCA_964036315.1 Acanthosepion esculentum
CTATATTTCTCCAAAGTCTGACGATCCGCAGTCCTTTAAAAGGGAAATCATTTATTACATGGAACGAGCCTCACGAAACGGAGTGGCTCTTGCAGCGTGTCTCACTGGCGATGGTTCGAGGTAATGATTTCTCCATCATAGCGGTTGGCAGAGGATAGAAAAAAAATTGTTTATAGTTACATTGTTCTGGAATTGTCATCATTGGCCGACTGAACTTGCTTTGTTTCAATTATTGTTTCCCTTAGATTGAACTCACCATTTCTTTTTATACTATAATGTATTTCAGTGTTATCCAATAAACCTTATCTACTTTTTTCATTAGTCAATTACTACTACAATTTATTATTAATAAATTAGTCAACGAGTTGACGATCCGAATTTTAAGAAGCGTAATATCTTAAATTGAAATATTACTCTTAAAAATAAAACACGTTTATTAAATATGCTAATTTCATTTGATATTTATTACATGGAACCTTAAAGTGGTCTGTTTTTATTTAAATTATTAGCTCTGATTTACATTGAGCTCTCTGGATTTTATCCTCCTTGGGTCTACCCATACGGATTACCTAGTTTTTCGTAAACTATATATATATATATATATATATATATATATATATATATATATATATATATATATATATATATTTGAAGAAATATAGTCTTAAAGTGTACTATATTTATGGGATAAAGTGCTCAATATCAGAGATAGAACGTGTGTAAATATAAAAGTGAACATAGAAGTCAACACTTAGAGGCGACAGTTTCATGCTAGTGCAATCGTCAGGCAACTATATATATATATATATATATATATATATATATATATATATATATATATATATATGATGGAAAATTTGGTATGTTCATCCGGTTGGTTTCTAACTGCCAAAAACACACACGTTAATAATTGTCGTTTTAATATTTTCTAGTGACGTTTCGACGTTAAGAAGCATGAAATATCCCTGCTATTTCTTTCTGACATTTCTCATTCACGAATGATTAATGCTGTGTACAGAGACATAAACGTCTCAGAAAAATTTACTTTTACATTCTGTGACACTAAGCAAATTGCATTACTTGTTATGACAATCACAGCTCTCCCTGTGACGATAATAAGAGACATTCCAAAACTCAAATTCATACCGAGTCCAAATATCCATTAATGGACGACATACTTTCCATGCCCTGCTGTTTCTTTTACATGCATATCACTAAAGAGACAGCGTGTAATGAGCCAAAGTTTCTATTTCTAATGCGCATATCATCTAATGACCTTTCACCTTACGGCACTTCTGTGACTTTCCAAACATTCTTTTATTTAAACTTTATTTTTGTCAACAATCTCCTGGCCATTGATTCTGTCACCTAAATTGAAATTCTGGCCTTTGCTTCCTTCGTAATATCGGTTACCAACTATTCACCGTGGGGACGGATTAATTTCACATAATTCTGCATGACCAGTTGTATGACAACTGCGTGTCATGACAATAAACTAATTGCTTAAGACGGGCCATGTCTCCATCATCGGAGTGAAAGTGTGATACGTGATACGTCCTAAGAGAAATCATCAGTGTCCAGATTGTGTTTCTAAAGTTTGCTTTTTCTTTTCTTTGTGCTTTTTTTCCTCTTACATTTAGGGAATTATTATTCTATCTTAGAAATGGTTTCATCATGTGTGATTCAAATCAGTTATTGTTTTAAAATCAAGATATATACATATACTTTATATTAGTGCATAAATGCGCACGCAGCCACAGATTCACACACATTCATACATGCACAGTCTCATATATATATATATATATATATATATATATATATATATATATATATATATATATATATATATATATATATTACGTCAAACATTATTTTTAGTGGATACTCGTGTTTAAAATACACGTCCATTTGTTAACGTTTTGCATTCCATCTATCAGTCTGCACAAACGGAGCGTCTTTTTCACATTGAGAAATCCACTAGATATAAATTTTGAAGTAATAGAAATATCGGACGGAAAATAAATCCATTAACAATTATATATATATATATATATATATATATATATATATATATATATATATATATATATATATATATATACATATATATATACATATGCATATATATATATATATATATATATATATATATATATATATATATTTATATTTATATTTATATAATACATAATATAGCGAATAAAACATTTTCTAAACCTTTTCGTCTCAGTAAATTGATTTCTCTTTTCATCAGCGTAGCATTTTTACCTTTTGTGTTTATATCATATTTTTATTTATATATATATATATATATATATATATATATATATATATATATATATTTATATAAATATATAAATATATACATAAATATATATATATATATATATATATATATATACATACATATATACATACATATACATACATATATACATACATATATATATATATATATATATATATATATATATATATATAGATAGATAGATAGCGAAAATGCTCTACTGATTATTAGGGGCTGAATATGAAGAAATACAGTGTTAAAGTGTGCTATATTTATTGGATAAAGTGCTCAATATCGGAGATAGAGCGTGTGTAAATACAAAAGTGAACATAGAAGTCAACACTTAGAGGTGACAGTATATTTCATGCTAGATGCAATCGTCAGGCCACGAGTGCTGTTATTTTTCTCGGCTATTTATATACGTGTCAGTGGTGCATTGTAGGTAGTCTATTTTGGCGGTTATTTTACCGGAAGTTGTTTATTTGTTTATTATTTATTTGTGTCAAATATATATATATATATATATATATATATATATATATATATATATATATGTCCTACATTGCTATATGTTGTGAAAGTGCGACCCTGAGATGCGAAGATGTATTGGTTTGTCCAAAGACGCATTTCTAAAAGATAGGCAGAGTATTACGAGACAGGATGATTGTGTTGGTAAGAAAGAAAAGATTACAGAATTGTTACGCGATGTCTGTCCTCATTTATGGTGGCGAATGTGGAACAATCTCCTCAAAGATGAAGAAGTGTCTCGAAGCAACAGAAATATTGTTCTACAGTAGGATGCTCTGGATACGATGGAGCGATCCTTTTAGCAAGAATGATGATTTGGAGAGGATGCAAAGAAAAAATTTAAACTTATCAGAGGCAGCTAAAATTACAGGGACACGTAATGAGAAAGGTGGGATTGGAAACTCTGATATTCCTAAGGCGGATTGAGGGTAAGCGGGACAAGGGAACGAATCGTATGACATACTTAACGGACTTGTTTAAGTCAATGGCATAACATGGTCTGTGAGAAATAACAAAAAGACAAAAGTTATAGAGCTACAAGGAACAGGAGGAAGTGGAGAGCCACGATCGCCTACACCCTGAAGGGAGACAGCAGATTACAAAAGAAGAATTGAACAAAGGGCAGATAGAAAAGAGAAGATATGATAGAATAGAGACCATTCAGTATTGTCTAATATGTAGTGTTTGTATGGGTTTAACTCCAAAGACATCGATGGCAAGAACTTGGCAGATAATATCTCTTCTGAGCTAACTCTAACAGCACAGTCGGAAGAAAAACTCACTGGCCACCTTCAATGCCACAAAAAAAAAAACAAAAAAAACTTAGTAACATTCCATGCTGATGTGACTCAGAACTTTCAGCAATCGCCATGAAAGGATTTTCCTTTAGGGAATCATCCTGTCTTGTGATGCTATTGGGACGTAAACTCAACCCAAACCTAAATTGTTTAAATTGTTTACTCACACACACACACACACACACACACACACACACACACACACACACACACACACACACACACACACACACACACACACACATACATTTAAATATATAAATAATAAGTGTCATTACTTTAAAAGCCACATGTTTTCTGTAAAAAAATTATAGAGCTCTTTCAATTCATGACTGAGGTGATTTACATCAAGTTTAAAATTATTTATACAATATTAATAAACTTTTAATTATTCATGTTTTTGCTCGTATCTTCAATTACTTTCAAGTATCACAGTTGTTGTCATGTACTCTAAGTTAAGCGATATATATATATATATATATATATATATATATATATATATATATATATATGAAGAAATATAGTCTTAAAGTGTGCTATATTTATGGGATAAAGTGCTCAATATCAGAGATAGAGCGTTTGTAAATATAAAAGTGAACATAGAAGTCAACACTTAGATGCGACAGTCTGTTTCATGCTAGTGCAATCGTCAGGCAATTGAAATGCTTATAAATATGAATAAGCTTGCTAAGTTGCGCTTGTGGGAAAAAAGGCTGCAGAATAGGAAATAGCTTTTGTTGCCTGACGATTGCACTAGCATGAAACAGACTGTCGCATCTAAGTGTTGACTTCTATTTATATATATATATATATATATATATATATATATATATATATATATATATAAAAATTACAATTTTTTCAGTATATTTTTATTTAATCATGTCGTATTAAACAATTGTTTGAACTGTTTAATCAGACACACACATAGATTTAAATATATAAATAACAAGTTTCATTAATTTAATGGTTACATGTTTTCTGTAAAAAAATAATTATAGCGTTATAGTTTTTTCAATTTATGACTGAGTTGATTTACTATTTTTTTACTGTTCATATTGAAATGATAACAGCAAAAATTGCAATATGAGCTCTAGTAAAAAATGTTTAATAAATACATTAGGTTTATAATACACATAAATTCAAACAGAAATGCCCTCAACGACACAGGGCACAGTGGAAAAAGGCGTTAGTTAGATCCACTGACAGGACCTATATAGCGTGAGTGCAATACCTGGTTAAGGCGGTGGAGTACATGGAACTAGAACACTCTACCCTAGCGAGCGAAATAAAGGGTTCAGTTCGACATTTCAAATATCTGAAGAAGGCCGGGGGGTCCAACTGCCGAAACGTCGTGATAAACATGGCGACAAAGATGAGGACAATCGTCCGAATAATGTAAATAGTGTTCATAATACCTCATCTCAGAAATATAGACAAATATGAGAGTTATAAAAAAGCTGTTTGAGTAGAACTTCTTTTTGCATTTGAATGACAGGTAAATTGATTTTGTTTTGACTCATTGGAATTATCCTCGCCTTTCCTCATCTGTAAATGTCTGAATTCTTATAACTTAAGAATGCCGATCATATGAACATTGAACTGAACGGAAATGCTTATAGATATGAATAAGCTTGCTAAGTTGCGCTTGTGGGGAAAAAGGCTGCAGAATAGGAAATAGCTTTTGTTACAAAAGAAGGAGTTTATATTTTGAAATTCGATCAAGCCTGGAAAAGCAGGTTTAAACAGTTCCAAGCGAGATTTTACATTTTGCGTCTGAACAGACTTTTTTTTTTTTTTAAAGATAAAGCCGGATTTACGAAGCGATCAACGAACCGTCCACGTTTCTATCATTCTTTATAATCTCACAGTTTGTACACCATTGGAGAGGAAATTGATTCCATCGAAGATAATTTCACATGCTTCTATTGAGGCTCTTTTCTCTTGTGTCGAGAGGTCGTATATGCTCAGATCTGAGTAAAAGATTGTCGAATAAAGCGGAAAAGCAAAACAAAGAATTGCATCTAGATGTATGAGTAATGCAAAGGCAAGTAAGAAAATGCTGTTGACAACATCTTCAAATGTACATATGTGCATAAAGTCAGTTAACGTGTCCTCTTTATCGCTTTGCAATACGGAATAATGGGCCATCTCTTTTACTTTTCCACTTTCTTTTCCCGTAAATAATAACTCCAGACTAGACGAAAGTCGTTAGCTGTTAATTTAAATAGTTTTTCGATGAATTCGGGATGAGATTAACGTCCGACTAATGTAAAAGGGACTTTAAAAAAATACAATTAATTTTTTTTGGAATATTCAGTAGTTTTTATTTTTGCAAAAATATGAGAAACATTTTTGGTATATAATGTTTCAGCAATACATTGTATCTGTTCTACCTTTTTATTTATTAACGATGATTTGCCATCGTATGAAAGGCTCAAGACGAAATATGTGACATTATCATGCTGGTGAAACGGTGTATCTGAAAAGAAATTTTCATTTTCATTTTTTTAATTATTTCCCGATGTACAGGTTTAATTTCTAACGTAGTTTCATGGTTAGCTTATGGAAACGAAGGCCATATATATCGTCTGCTAGAAACAGCAATGATTTGGCGAAATTCTAAAGAGAGAAAACAGTTACATTACCGAAAAACGGAATTCCTACTTCCATATCATAAATAGTATAATTGAATTTTCATGTAGTCTTGGAATTTGTCTCGCTTTCTTTCTTTTAGACTGTGTGCCATCCAGTTTAGATAAACCTATCTTCCCAACTATTTAACCCTTATCTGGTGGGGAAGAGATGGTTTCATGAATTTTTAAAATGCATTTCACCGAAAGTGAATATAAAGTTTTAGGGATTTTAACTCTGTTCGTTGATTTAAATTTCTACATTGTTATCCGTCACATTACTCGCATATAAACGATATGAATCCAGGTTCAAACTAAACGATTTTGCATCGGTCTTAACTGTTATCCATTATTTAGAAATGGATCATTGATGCCTAAAGGTAGTATTTTTAGAACTTACTAGTCTACAATTATAACTGCTCTATTACAAATTAGTTTTTTTTCTCGAAATAGCATTTTAAAAAGTGCGATCGTTTAATCGTTTGACTCAGATGCCAATTCGTTGGAATCAGCTACTTCATCAGACACTGAATGTCTTTATTTTTATTTATTTATCTAACAATGTCATATTTGCGGGGCTCTTAATCATTGCGTTAAGAATAAGTCCAAATCAAAATAACAGACATATATGATGAATGATCGCTGCTAAATTAACTTGTGAAATTAAGTAAGTTAAAGTAAACTCTTGTGTCAAAATTAAGTAATTAAGTAAATTAAACACTTGTGCAAATTAAGTAATTAATTATTGAGGGGTCTCCCCTTTTTACACAAATGGACACACCCGAGGTATACATATACTACTAATGAATCAGTGAATACACGGACAGTCTGTAATAGAGGAGGGTAGCACAAGAGTCACAGTTAGCGAGCACATAGACTCAGTAAGGCGTCATACCACGATACTTCAATACCAAGACTGGAAATATATTATTGCTACTAACCCTCATTCCTGGATCTACTAACCCGTATTACCAGTTTGTATTATTACGTTAATTCATTTATTTTCCTTATCCATTCCTGGCGTTTGTTATTCATTGATATCGGATTCATCCCGGAATCCACAACATTAAGTAAATTAGAGAAAACGCTTGTAAAAAATTAAGTGAGTAAGTAAAGTAAACACTTGTGCAAATTAAGTAATAAAGTAAATTAGAGTAAACGCTTGTGAGAAATTAAGTACTTAAGTAATTTAAACACTTGTGCAAATTAAGTAATTAAGTAAATTATATTAAACACTTGTGAAAAATTAAATACTTAAGTAAAGTAAACACTTGTGCAAATTAAGCAGTTAAGTAAATGAGAGTAAACACTCATGAAAAATTAATTAAGTAAATTAAACACTTGGGAAAATTAAATAATTAAGTAAATTAGATTAAACACTTGTCAAAAATGAAGTAAGTAAATTAAAGTAAATAATTGTGGAGATTAAGTATTTAAGTAAATTAAACACTTGTGCAAATTATGTAACTAAGTAAATTAGAGTAAACTCACGTGAAAAATTGAGTAATGAAGTGAATTAAAGACTTGTGGAAATTTAGAAATTAAATAAATTAGATTAAATACTTGTGAAAACTTGGGTACTTAAGTAAAGTAAACACTGATGGAAATTAAGTATTTAAGTAAATTATTATAAACACTTATGAAATATTAAGTAATTAAGTAAATTAAACACTTGTACAAATTAACTAATTAAGTAAATTAAATTAAACACTTGCACAAATTAATTAATTAAGTAAATTAAATTAAACACTTGTACAAATTAATTATGTAAATTAAATTAAACACTTCTACAAATTAATTAAGCAAATTAAATTAAACACTTGTAAAAATTAATTAATTAAGTAAATTAAAGTAAACACTTGTACAATTTAATTAATTAAGTTAATTAAAATAAACACTTGTACAAATTAATTAAGTAAATTAAATTAAATACTTGTACAAATTAATTAAGTAAGTAATTTAAATTAAACACTTGTACAAATTAATTAATTAAATAAATTAAAGTTAACACTTGTATAAATTAATTGAAACAACCGCTTTAGTTCTCTTTCCTTTACGACACGGTCAGATTTAAACCCACTTAGTGACAAGGAGTAAACGATTACTATTTTTCTCTGTTTAGATCATTCACCGTGGTGGGCAGTCTATTCTATGAATCTATTTTCCGGTGTATGATGAAATTTGTTTGGCCTTGAAAAATATTGCGTCATCCGTGATTACATTTGATTTTCATCACGCCCAGACACAATTGTCTTGACTGTCAATTAGCTGTCCTACGGCCATTGTCTGCGATCGAGGTTACGCTAAGGAAGCGGACGATAATTGTTACGCAGCACGAACACACTGGTAAGCCTTACCAGTGAGCAAATCAAAGGACTGTAGTTTGGCCCGTAAACTCTCTTGATCCAATCTAGAATCTGTGATTACTCTGCAAGGAAAGACTTCGGAGAATGGATATAAGAAGTACTAACATTTTTCATTAGAATAATACGAAAAAAAGTAAATAATAACGTTTCAATTAATTTGTAGAAATTACATTACTTGGACTATTGTCCTCATCTTTGTTGCCATGATTATTAGAACGTTTCGGCCGTTGTAGGCTCTGGCCTTCTTCAGCTGGTTGAAATGTCGAACTGAACCCTTTTTTTCACTCACTGGGGTAGACTGTTCTAGTTCCATATCTAATTGATGTCAGTACTTAGATATCTCCTGTTAATTCTCCTCTCCAAGATTCTTCACTACCGTAATCGGGTATTGAACTCACACTCTTTGGGTCTTGTAACTGGATCTAACCAACTTTATCCACAGTGCCACGTGTTCTTGAGGATATCTGCGTATGAATTACTGGGTATCATAAACCTAATGTCATCAGCAAACTTTTTTATAAGGTTTATAATACCCAGTACATCATACACAAATGCCCTCAAGGAACATGGCACGTGGAACTAGAACAGTCTACCCCAGTGAGCGAAATAAAGAGTTCTGTTCGACATTACAACCACCTGAAGAAGTTTGGAGCGTACAACGGCCGAAACGTTGTGATAAATATGGCGACAAAGATGAGGTCAATAGTCCGAATAATGTAAATAGTGTACATAATACCGCATCTCAGAAATATAGATAGATATTTTTTCAATTAATTTGCACAAATTTATAATTATTCCCTCATTGACGCCTACTACAACACACACGTCACATGAGTGTTCTTCTTATGTATTTTTTTGGTTTCATTAAGGTTAACTCAAAAAAAGAAAACTGCCAGAATTTCTGATATTAAGCTAATAATTAGCCGATTCCGAAGCACGGTGCGCACTCAACACGAGGAAGTTTGTTGCGTTTCTTCTGATCCCTGGCTTCAAACATTTAAACCACAAATTGGATCGTCAGTTAAATTCTTGCTTGCTTTATTTTAAGATGAATAGTAGGCGGAGAAAACAAGACGGAGATTTAGAAAGAGATGACGCATATCAACCAGATGAATATGCCACATTTCACCTAAGTGGTGTCTTGTCGCAGTTTGAAATCTGGGTGAGGCGTGACATCTTCACGCATCTAGGCTTGCAGCCGAATTCTTTGCGAGTTTTAGGTCTAGTAGCAAAACATAAGCAAAGACAACACGTTAATGTTAGAGTACCACAGAGACAGGATACAAGAAACCCACACTCAGTTCAGTTTCTTCAAATTTCTGACCAGTATTTTGCAATTATTGACGTGTCTATGCATTCTGAAACATATTTTACACTCTTCCTCTTCTTATTTCTATCATTTCCCCATTCTGTCCAGTAAGACTAACTCCATAAACTACTGAGTATAATTTGTGAATAATATTCGAGATCGTTAATCGGCACTGATACATAAGTTTAGAATATGTACCAAGTTAATCATTCGACTCTGAAATAAATATTTTGTCGCTGGTGTTTTATGCGATTAATTAAGTTTTGTTCACGGTCAATATTTTAATTAGTTTCTTCTTCTTTCATATACTTCCATTACTTTAAACATTATTTCTACTGGATGGGTTATTTGAGTAAGCACTTTGTTTATTTTAAACAATATTTTATTTCGTCTAAGGGCCTGCTTATACGAGAAAACATTAACGATAATGTACTCTCCGGCAATATTGCCCGCCCACCTTTTTGCAGGCGAAACCGACGTTTATCCCAACGTCCTTTGAGAGCTTGACTTTAAAGAGCGTCACTATCAGGCAACGTTCTATTTTCCTTTGAAGCACAGCGGATTAACCAGCGTTTTCTCCTGCAAAGGAGGACGCAGGCTTGAATCCTGCTGTAGCGCAATTTTTCTTTAAGTTTTCTTGAACGAGCAGGCAGGTAAACCATTAACTCGTTAAATAAATAGCACATTTAGTAAACAAATGATATAAACCTAGGTACCTCTACGAGATCGCTAAAAAAAGAGCATAGCATGATGAAAAAGACGCCAAACTTGAGAAAAACAAAATCATATCGTCTAAATGTTTATGTTGTTATTACGAGGAAAGATCAAATTATTTTGGGGGTATTTTTTTCCTTTTTTAATCGTTCCAAGCACGTCCGAAATTTTCATTAAAATCGTGTTTTTTTTTAACCAAAAAAATTAACAGATGGCAACCATTTCTTTTCCGTTTTATAAAAACAATGAAAATCTCAGTTTGAAATTCTTTTAAATATCAATTATCATTTTTTCAAAACTTATTTTAAGAAAATCAGAAATTATAATGTTTATTTAAAATATTTTGAACCAAGCTTAACTTAGATTCTGCACCGAAAAGATATAATTTGAAAATAAAACAAAGCAGGTCATAAACTTTCGCGTCACAATCTCATTTGCATGAAAATAAATAACACATTTGGAATCATTTATTTGTTGCGTTTCCGCTTTTTTCTGCGAAGTTATCTATAGGTGTAATTGATCCAAAGTCATACGCACATTTCTCCAGTCAGGTGTACACAGAAACAATTACAGGTAAGGCCCCACCCGTTATTTTACTATTTCTTTACAAGTAACACCTTTGCTATTATGCCTAATCTGATCAGTATTTATTTCTCTCTAAAAGACGTAAAAGGCGTGACACACTCTGCGAAATGCTGATTCCTTTGGAAACTCTATTCGATAAAAGTCTGAGCCACCGGACTATTTTCTTCGTGTGAGTAATAAAGATATTATTAAGATTTCAATGTATTTTCTTTTTAGGGAATTTTTTTTTCATTAGGGTAGCATTAGTGAAATCAATGTTATTTCCAGCATCGTTTCGATGCAAAACGAGTTAGATTAATTATAAAAAAAGTTTCTCTTGTGTTCGTATATGCGGGATTTTAGATCACTTGAATTCTCCCCCACATAAATATATTTTTTGCATTGTAAACAATTTATTTCATAAATCCCGTTATTTGAATCCTAATAATATATCTGATTGTCATAGAGGGGGTGGTAAGAATCCTAATTTGAGTGATGTCTCATTTGCTCGCGAGTTTAGTTGAATGTTTGTTGGAGAGCAGGATTATGAATGTTGTGTAATTTTTGTTAGAAGTTTTATTGGTGGTGCCTGTTTTTTTTGGTTTTGTGGATTTTGTGAGCTCATTATTTTTTAACTGAAGAGAAAATGATGTTAGTACTGGAAAACGTTGAAAATTTTCTCAATATATCTCTCTTCTCAATTTAGGTATTCCGGGCTACATATCCTAAGGGATCTGAGGTAGAATCTTATAACTCTTTCAGATTTTACTTTTTGCTCATCGTGGCAATAGATGTTGATTAGATCGTTTTTGTTTGGAGGTTTACGATATACTTTAAAATATAATTCCTCATCGTTTCGTATTAATAACATGCCGAGGAAAGGTAGATAATTGTTTATTTCAAATTCGTTTGTGAATTCACTGGTAATTCCAACCTTATTGAGTTTCATTACTATGTCTAATAGGTTTGTATCTGGGGGATATATTAAGAGGATGTCCGTTATTTACATTATTCAGACTATTGTCTTCATCTTTGTCGCCATATTTATTACAACGTTTCGTCCGTTGTACGCTCCGGCCTTCTTCAACTGGTTGGAATGTCGAACGGAACCCTTTATTTCGCTCACTGGGGTAGACTGTCTTAGTTCCACGTGTCATGTTTAATGGAGGTCAGTTATCAGTTATCATCTGTTAATTTCCATCGGAAAGTTCTTGATGTGGACCCCAAGTAGGGGCCACGGAAGGAAAACACGGAACACGGGTTAGAGGTAAGAAAGATATATCAAACAGAAAAGTTACAAAGAACAGTGTAAGAGTAAGCAGAGCTTACTATCTAGTGGTGTCCGATATTGGTATCGTACGCGGCTGCGCATTACAGGTGCTACTCCCATGATACTACCATTCACATAATAATATAGTACTGGGAGAGTACATGATGTTGGAAAGTATCGGTCTCACAACAGTTCTCCACTGCCTTAACCGGGTATTGAATTCACACTCTTTGGGTCCTGTCACTGGATCTAACTAAAGTCTTTATCCACTGTGTCATGTGTCCTTGAGACGTTGTAATAAATATGACGACAAAGATGAGGAGAATAGTTCGAATAATGTAAATAATGTTCATAATACCTCATCTCAGATATATAGACAGATACTAAGAGGATATCACCGTTATATATTAGGTATGTACAGCTGTTTGTGATGATGGGTCTAAATAGACTGGATTCTAAGAATTCTAGAAAAACGCAAGCCACTTATACGTGACCCCATAGGTAAGCATAAGAGACTAATTTTGAATGAGAAGAAGCAGTGGTTAGTGATTAGTTTGCATAATTTTATGATTTTTGGACGAAAGGTTGGAGCTTTTCTTTGTATTTTTTGAGGTACTTTCTCAATATGTTGTGTCATTTCGTGATGGGTATGTTTGGGCATAATGATCTGATGTTTAGGCTTGCCGTAATCATGTTTTCTATATTTACGTTTCATATTATCTGGTTTAAGCCAACAGAGTGCGTGATATATGTGTTGCTTTGATGATACACAGGAACGAAGTTAAGACTTTTTGCAAAAGCGCTAGGATTTGTTTACATTTTTAATATTTTCTTAAATAAAAATTTGAAAACAAATCTTGGACCAGATTGATAGATATCTCTCCACCACGCGCACACAATACGGCTTATCCCAAACTCACAAAGCCGACATACCCACCGGTCCCACTGTGTCCAGTACCAAAAGTGCACTCCCAAATTAGCTAATGCCATTGAAAAAGTCATTTGATTTCACTAATACCGCACTACATAAAAAAGAACACAATTCTTTTAGGTGAAAATACATAGAAAATTAATAATAACATTATTACCAATTAAAAACACATGCCTAAAACATTACATTACATCGCCGCCCTTCTTTGAATTCATTCTTGAAGCATCTAACTTGTATGCATCGGATACGAAGAATATATTCACAAAGAGTCGGGCACCTCGTTGTGGTGTAATGGTTAGCAGGCTTGTCTCGCTAAAACCGTTACGACTGAGTAGTGAGTTCGATCCTAACTGGGTGCCCCTGTACATTCGGCCTTGTGCCACATCTAAGCCGCGCTTAGAAAATCACTATATTCTTAAAAAGTCGAGTCATAATTTAGAACCTTGTAGCGTGTTAACCGTAATGAGGACAGATTGAGGGAAAGAAGATCATAGGGACGAAGCGCGTAACGAGCTTGAGCAAATGGAGGGCAGAACAGAGATTGTGAAAAATAACAAAAAGACAAAATTAATTAAGAGCTACAACGGAGAAGGAAGATGTGGGGGACCATGATCCCCTACGTCCTGAAGGTCCATGGTATATAAAAAAAGAAGGTATTTGACGTAGAATTTGAGAAAAAAACTAATCCCTTTTGCAAATTAATTGAAACAAAACAAATAATTATGTTTTTTTTTCGTATTTTTCCAATGAAACATGACCCAGTTCACATGTTAGAGCGCCTTATGTCCATTCCAGGAAGTCGTTCCTTCAGATTGACCACAGATTCTCGATCGGATTTAAATCACTAGAATTTCCGGGCCAATCTACAGTACTTACCAGTATGTTCGTGTAGCGTTACAATTTTCGTACGCTTCCTCGGAGTAAAGTGCATCGCAGAAAATGGCCGTAGGGCAACTAATCGACACTCGAGACATTAGTGTCCGGTCCTAACGAAAATCAGATGCATCATGGATTACACAATATTTCTTCAAGGAAAAACAAATTTCATCAAACATGCCAAAAATAGATCCAACTTACTGCACACCATTGCAAATGACTTAATCGGAGGAAAATATAGAATTTGATTAAACTCTGTCACTTCAGTGGGTTTAAAATTGACCGTATGATGAGAGAAAGGAAACTAAAGCGGTTGTTTCAATTAATTTACACAAGTTTGTACAACACTAAAGATAACTGGTCAGAAAAAATATGTTATTTTAGGTTTTGACGAGTCCGAACGTGTATTTAGCAAATGAATCCGTCGACTCATCCATCGTATAAGAATGAGTAGAAGAGAACATGTATCGCTGAGACGTATCTAAATATGTACAAAATAGATTTTGATCATATATTCTACCATATAATTTTAGATTTGATGCTAGTAAAGCAATGAATCTTAAGGGGCATTAACATGTTTAACCACCAATTCACGTCTGAACTCCTAAGATGAACAAAGCTGAACTTGGTTATCAAACAGATACGTGATCGTTGAGGAATACCAAACTCAGTAAGATTTGACAAATCATTTTCAAGTCGTTAATGAATACGATATCTCTACTTACGCAAACAAAGGAAACACCTGATGTTGAGGGTGAGATTAGTGCTTGCTCTTAATATCCATTTAAATTTAAATCGTTGTGTTTTTTCTCGCAATAATTATAATACTGGATATATTACTGTTTTAGTAAATTCATATTTACAGTTTAGTAATAACAAAACGGATTTGTATATATGGTCGTTCAACTGTCGTTTGTAAATTTGTATATATTTGAATATAAACATTTATTTTCACCTGTGATCTTGAGAATAAATGAGACTAATATTCCCTCCCCTAAGATTGATATGTGATTATCATCTTTGACGTTCTAATTTCTCAAATCTAATCCCAACAAAAGACGAGCGCTTTCAATAGTCATTGGTTTTCCTATATTGATTGTTTCTTATCTACCTGAGAGGTAAACGCGTCAATACTGTATGAAAAAATTATATAAAATACTGTATAAATACTGTATGAAAAAATTATATAAAATACTGTATGAAAAAATTGTATAAAATACTGTATAAAATGCCGTATGAAAAATTGTATAAATACCGTATGAAAAATTGTATAAAATACTGTATAAAATACTGTATGAAAAATTGTATAAAATACTGTACAAAATATTGTATAAAAAATTGTATAAAATACTGTATAAAAAATTGTATAAATTACTGTATTAATTAATTGTATAAAATAAAGTATAAAATACTGTATGACAAAATTGTATAAAATACTGTATGAAAAGATTGTATAAAATACTGTATAAAATCAAATACTGTGTCGGTTTCACGTGTCCTATCCACTGGTGGGAATAGTAAAGACATTTAAAACAAAACAAAAAACGTATCATTATATGTCAGGGAAAGAGAACAAAAAAGATATATGACAGTTAAAACATTCTACGGTAAAACGTTTTGTATCGTTCTGTGATATAATATTATATTTATGTAGCATTTCCCAATACTTTTATAAGTTTGATTTGTTTTATTTGGTTTTACGGCATATCAACCTCAATGGGTTATTTAATGTACCATGCCGAATAGCTTATCTGAACAAATACCATGACAGTATTTATAGAAAAGGCATAAGGAAGCAACTTTTCGGAGGTTAGAAAGTGACTGATACCGAGACGCCAGATCCTAACTAATAATATAGCAGATTATTTTTTGGATTTCATCAAACATCTCTAAATATATAGCTGGAAGATCGGAAAAAGAATGGTGACGTCTACGGGCATTGAGTCCGAGGATGCTGGTTGTGAATATTTGGTTATTTTTTTTGACGATTAAATTAAGTCATGGGAGATCTAAATAAAGAAAATGTTTTTGACATGATTCGAAACATGATTTCATAAAGCATGTTATCCGAGTTTTGGTTCTGGTACTCTTCTGCATGGCATATCTTGTCTGGAATCAATTTTGATTTCTGTCACTGTAGACATGATACTATGCTACGATTGTTTAAAGACTGAGACTAGCACTTGGTGCAATTTTGGTTCTTGTTCGAAACAGTGTATTTGCTTTAGTTTCTGCAATTTACTATGAATTGGAAAAAAAGTTAAATAAATGGACCAATAAATATGTCATAAAGAAAAAAGAAAATGTTAAATCTAGCGCCGGCCATTTTTGACTATTCAATAATTTAATTCTAAATCCTCAACCAGCTCATATCATTACCAAACAGAATACAAAAGCACAAAGTATAACAAATACCAAAAAATGGCAGAATTGAAACGCGTATTAATAATTAATATTGTGTTCGCTTTAGTGTCATTTATTAATCTGTTTTAACATCTGGCATTAATCAAAACAATATCCTTTAGACTATAAACATTTCAAGTATAATTGAATGTATGATAATTCTGTTTATAAATTGATTCATAAGTCCGTTATTTATCGTTTTCCCTATCAGTAACATTTATGGCAAGAATCTTGAAATCATTTTTAATTTCTCATTACAAAAAACCCATCAAGAAATAAATTGTTAAATTCTCATCAAGAAAAAAAATGTCGGCTGCCATAGACGCAAGATGTAAAATTTGCATTAATTCTATTCAGCGTTACTGACGATGTAATAAATGCAAGATATTATTCTTCTAGTCCCGATCTCTAGAGGCAGGCCAATATGTCGACGGCTAAGAAATAAACTGTTAGACTTACTGTGAGTTAGTTGTCATGATGGATGGATTTTTGAGGATACCAAATAAATAAATAAAAAGGACAAAAAAAAATAGAACGAGAATTAGAAAATGAAAAATGAGAAGAAAGATAGCTCTGAAAGAGAACATTAAAAAACAACAGAAATGACAAAAAAATAATGTTACTGTAGGGACATAAAGAAGAACAATTATAGGAAAAAAAGAAGAAATTTGATTATAAAAAAATGGAACGCGAAGGCAAGAACAATGTGAAAACTCAGTTATGATAAAGAAAAGATGGCGTTAGAAGAAAGTTAAAAATAATCTGAAGAGAAAAAAAGAAAGAAAAACGATGTAAAAGTAAGTAATAGTAGTATTATTA
>OZ038491.1:28964143-28974143 GCA_964036315.1 Acanthosepion esculentum
GCGAATGTAGTTTAACGTCTTACCCAGGACGGTGTTCCGAGACGTGTTCCAAAATAATGCCACGGTTTGACCCATGCGCTCTGAAAGAAATTGGTTAGGAAAAGAATTCTTTGAAACCCTCGATTGTTTTGCTAATCCAAATCACAAATCATCATGGACCAGGGTTTCATAATACTGATTTTCTATCCACTGCTATTCACGCCTGATTACGTGATCTCTCCCTGAATCTCTAAGTTCACCTCAGAAAATAGCTCCAGTATCAAGGACGGGTTGGATGTGTTCACATTGAAGATGCACATATATTTCGTTGTTAATTCATATTTGAGGTAGCGAGTATTTACTTAGATATAGGACCGGTAAATATATATTTTTATACTTGGGCCTGTAAATATTAGTTGTAGGATAGGTAAATATTGACCGTTTATATTTGTACCGATAAGTTTTTACCTGGTTTGGTGATAAATTGTATGTTTTAGTCTATAAGTATTAACTTGGTTATGGAATTGTTTAATATTGATCGATTATATTTGTGCCTTTAAGCATTTACTTGGTTCTGGGAAAAAGTAAATAATAGTTGTTTATATTTGATGCATACGCATTTAATTGATACGTGGTCACATTTTTGGGTGGCATGAAGTAAGTTTATTTGCCCCATCGATTGAAACAAAACCCCGCACATTTTAATTATGAAACAACGATGAAATAACTAAACTTTTTTTTCTGAGCTGCTTAGTTTTTATTAAGCATTCAATTTATAATCGTTGATTTCCAATACAAATGTTTCTATATTGTCTTACCCATGTTTATATTTTAAGTCTTGGAAAGAAAGTAACGTCGTGGAAATTATGTGATTTATCATCTTTTGTCATTTTATATGCGCTCAAAGTTTACATTTAGAAGTCATTTCACTAATTTTATCCCTTCTTAAATTTGCATTTCGTTACAAACCTGATACTGATAATTTCTTTTAGCTTGCTTCGATGATTGGTACTTTCTTGTGTGGTATAGAATTTATCTCTTACTTATTCTGTTCTGTTTGACGTGACTCATATACATGGATAGTAGATATTTTAAGATAGCATATCGCCAGGTCATTTCATGTGTATTGGTCAGCAGTATAGGTTTTTCACTTGTTTCCGGTTTAGTATGTAGTTTACAGGTTCCTTCCATCTATGGGATTAATTATTTAAAATGACTGAACCTTTTTATTGATCTGATTGACTGGTGGCTGCGACGTTTAATTTTGAGAAAAGTGTTTTCTTCTTGCTGTATTCCGACTGGGAGTAAGGAGACGGAAATCTTTCGTAGAGCTTAGGGTACCAGCCTTGGTTTACAGACGCATAATACTTTGCTATTTTCAGTTTCATGCCACGCATGTACTTCCGTTCGGCAAACTGAAGCTGTACTGTTTTTCTGTCTTAGCAATCTTCCGGCAGTTTTGTATTGCCGTAGACAATGGACAGTTTTAACCTTTCACACTTAAATATTACAACAAATAATAAAATCTTCTGATGATAGATATAATTAAAATAAATAAGAGTAAACCAGGAAAGAAATCAACTACTCACTCAAACCTTTCTTTTACCAATATTCGTGCTATCCGTACAAGTTCCAGTAGTGTAGGCTTTTTCCCCTTACAATGTTCTCAAGATAACTTAGCACTTTGTGAAACTAATTTATGCTCTTTCGTCACTACCATTGAATTCTCTGTTCCACGCTAACTTTGTCGAAGATATTCTAGGATACATATATATGACCTCGATGTTTACATTCAGAAAAATATACCAATGGCAAATAAATTGTCTCTTGAGACAAAGATGATTCTTTTTTGTGCTTTTGACATACTTTATTGCACTCCCTTTGGTAACTCTTTTTCCTTTATGGCCCACATCTGTTCAGGACTGTAATATTTTACACAAAATATATGACAGTAATTAAAATTGTTCTCTCCCCCCCTCTCTCTCTCTCTCTCTATATATATATATATATATATATATATATATATATATATGTGTGTGTGTGTGAGTGTGTGTGTGTGTGTTAGCTCTATCTTATGTTGAGCGCTTTCTAATAAGTACCGCGCATATAATATATAAATAATAATATCACACACACACACACACACACACACACACACACACACACACACACACACACACACACACACACACACACATACATATATATATGTGTGTGTGTGTGTGTGTGTGTGTGTGTGTGTGTGTGTGTGTGTGTGTGTGTGTGTATGTGTGTGTGTGTTCATATGAGAACATTGTTTATATTTACACACTGGTTTTCGCCTCTTTATTTACATATTGACGACGTTTCGGCTGTTGTATGCTCCGACCTTTTTCAGGTAATAGAAGCCGGAATTTCGAACCGAACCCTTCATTTAGAACACGCTTGTAGATTGTTTCAATTTCACGTGGAATGCATGTTTTTGGATATTTCAGTTTCAGTTAGTTTCCTTTAGTAAATCAAATCTCCAAGTTTTTGTTCCCTCTGCAGTTTCCAATTCCATGTACTGAGCTCACAACTCTTTGGGTCAAGGAACTTTTCATTAACCAACCAAGGATTTTATCCACAGGCGCTTGAGTTAAATCTTTAACCTTTCTATTGAGAATTGTATCACTGAGATTTCTTCTTGGGCAAAAGCCGGCATCGATGCTTTTGTGCCGTCTTGTATATATTTCTTGTGAAACCACAATCTCCACCTTTGTTGGAGCATGCCATAGCCCGCTAATAACTTTTTCAGGCTGTACAATCGTGATAATTCTACCCACAGCAAAAAAAGCATTTCTTCTCGCTTAGCATAATGAGTTGGCCAAATATAAAATTCACGGTAAAAATATGGTGGAGTTTGTTTAGATTCATAGTGCGACGTGGAAGTCGACAAAAATGTATGGCTGTATTTCCCACTCCCTTAGCGAGAGAGCGTTTTGATTTTGTCCAATGGGCAGAATACAGCGGCCTCTCTTTTTGGAGGTATGGATGGGCCCTACTAACATCAGTTATGTTTAGTTTGATGTGTTTTAATATTTAGTTTGTTATTGGGTTCACCCCCCTCCTCTCTCATTCTTAATCATTAGATTTTTATACATAATAATTTATAATCATTACATTTTTATGGAATGGGGCGCGTTTTCTAGGTCCCGCTTGAGAGGATGCGGTATTACGGTGTATGGAGGGGTTTTATTGGTGACGGACGTATTTTAATGGTGAATGAGGAAAATGTAATGAGTGAATGGGTCGGCAATCGGATTAACTAGGTATAAGATAGATAGTGACGACCAGCCTCAACCCCTTCCCCTTTTTAGCCCTTGCGCCATAATTATATATTTTTACATAATAAATATAAATCCAAGGCTGTATTAGTGCTATTAATAAAAAAAAAAGAAAGTTTTTTTTCTTCCTAGTTAAGGACTACTGAATATGAACTAAATAGATTATAGAAGAATTGAAGATAATTATTCAGCAGCTATTACAACAAGAGATTGGATATCAAGAACAGATAAATGCAATCTCAGGAAAGCAAGAAAAAGACAATGCGTTTATTTCGTTTTTACCGGACTTAGTGGTTAAATTTCATTACGCCCGAGAAGAAAACATTACATTCGTATCGTACGTCAGAATGTATGAGGTCATCTTCAGAGTAGAGAATTAAGGATGGTCGGATGAAAAAAAATGAACGGAAATTGTTCCACGCTGAACATAAAAAAGAAAACAAATTCTGAATTTCATTTTTTCTATTATTCCAGAAAATGTTTCATTTCACGACACAGTGTCGATATTATCGAAATTGGTGAATCGGCAGTTGCTGGACTAGAATAAATATTTAGGTAAGATAATCCACGAAAAAAAAAGAAAAAAAAAAGACCATTAAAGACACGCATCTTGCGAGAAATTTGATAAACCTTCAATCACCTCTGGGATAAGCGAGATATTATAATATTTATGTACCAGAGATGTACACATTGAGAGCACCTCTGAATAATTTACTTGAGAAGTGTTCGGAATGGAATTCGACAGTGGAATGTCAAAGAGCTTTTGAAGGAATTTAAAAATTACTAACTTCAGAGTTATCGCTGACACATTACGACCCGCAGCGGCAGATAATAGGAACATCGAATGCGAGCGAATGAGGTATAGGAACGGTAATATTCCATAAATTTTAAGACAGTACAGGTAAAGCAGTCGCTCGCGCTTCAAGAATTTTGACAAATACAGAAAAATGCTACAGTCAAATTGAAAAGGAAGTACTTGCTATAATATTTGCTGCAAGGATATTTCACAGGACGATATTAGAAAGAAAATTAATGCTGAAAACTGATCATCATCCAAATATATTCGGTTCCAGGAAAGGGATTTCCACACTAGCTACAAACAGACTACGGTGTTGGTCTACGATTTTTTTTAACTATGGTATCAAGATGAAATTTATATTGTCAAAGAAATTGGGACATGCGGACGTATATCGAAGTCTAAAGAAGATTTTGAAGATACTATGAGAGATTCATCGGAATCCGAAAATGAAATTAAAGGCCTGATGGGCAAAACTGTTAAAGAATTGCCAGTCACGATTGACGATATCAAATTCATTTTCAAAACGATACCTTTATTTAAAAAAAAAAACTATGAATGACGTCAAGTCGAAATGGAGTGAAACTAAAATTAAACCTGCCAACAATAATAACAATTTTCTATTTATGATGGAGTATTTTCCTTTGCGGATAGACTTGTAATCCCGTTATCACTACAAAAAAGGATTTTAAAAAATTCCACCTAGTATATCTGGGAATAGTGAGAATTAAGTCTTTGATAAGAAGCTATGTGTATTAGCCAAATTTTGACAAAGATATCCAAAACCCTTTGAGAAATTACAATGTTTATAATTCAGCAGCAAAATCACCTGCTATAAATTATTTGCTATGGCCGTGCACTGATAAACCGTGCGCAAAATTACATATGGATTTGCTGGACTACTAAATGGTTTATATTATTTAATTGTGCTCGATAGTTTCAAAAAATGGCGCAAGATATTGAAGTCTAAACGACCTACTACCGCAATAACAATCAAATTCCTGTGAGAACCATTTGTTAGGTTTGCAGTACCTGACTACGCGACTGAACATTTGACTACACAGTTTTATCATCCGAGATCGAATGGTCAAGCGGAACGGTTTGTTAACACCCTCAAAAGAGCATTAAGTAAAAGATTTGAAGCTGAAGAAACAACACAAGGATCTTTGAGCGTATATCGAATGTCGTCAGAGAAAAACCTCACCGCAAAAATGTCAACTGCAGAGCTCACATTTGCTATAAAAGTTACATCCATTTTTAAAAATTACTGCCAGGGAAAAAGAAGAATGTTCGACAATTTCAACTCATCTTAGATCGACTATAAATTTTTCTTTAAAAGAAGACCGGAAAAGAAAATTGTCAGGACGGAAAGATTATTAAATGCATTACATAAAAATCAATTTATATGCATATAATAAGCAACCAGTAAAATCTAATTTACTGATGAACATACTTTACGATATTTTTGACGTACGTACGTCCTAAAACTGAACGTACAATACAACGTCCGTGTAAGCGAAAACGTAATCTGACTGGGACGTTGGAAGAGGACCCATGTCGAAAAAAAGTATCGACTAAAGAAAGTGAATATCTAAAAAGCGGTCGTTGTTGATATGAACACACCTCTACAGAAAAGGATTTGGACTCGTCCGAAATACGGACGCCGAGAATAGACAGGAGTAGTAAACGAGTAAATATTTAGAGACCTAGCTTACCTCCCTACTCCCTATTTCAGAAAAAACATTGTACTTTTTGATCATGTTATCATCATTCAATGAAATGAAGACAACACATCAATATATGAAAGAGCCATAACATTTAATGGACTTGAGAAACTTATTTTCTTATATAACAATTTTACGGGAAATATTTTTCAACTAACAGTAATGATAACTAGTATGCCAATGAAAGGCGAATGTCTACTGAACGTAAACGAACAATCTCATTATCATGATTAACGTTGCCATGATTTCCCTTGAAGAAAGCGTGGAGAGGTTTCTTGCTAACTTCTCTACCCTGAATTTATCTAGTTATTTCTAATTTGATGACCATTGACTCTTACAGTTTAACTAGCATTTGAATGTTCTTATTTGTTTTCCACGTCGATTGTTAACTACCTATTCGCCCACACCATTGTGTAGTGGAAAGGAGAATGCTTCGTCGCTGACAATCCGAGAAAAATGATTAAATTGACTGGATCTAATGAACAAACATTTGCACTATTCCCGAATAGTTGATTGGGCGGCTGTTGAATAAGCCTATGCTACATCACTTCCAGGCGATAAGTGGATTAATCCAGAGACGCAGGTCAGAGACCGGCCGACCTGATCGCGATGATGAATTACCTTTGTTATATACTAGCCTAGAAGCCGCCCTTCGCGCGGACTTTAGGCTAACTCCTACAGAGGGCTTTTACCTTCGACCTTTTACCTTCGACCTTTTACCTACGGCCTTTTACATTCAGCATCCTATGTACGTAATTTATAAGAATTTAGAAATGAAAAAAAATCATTGTATCTCTTTACGACACATTATTCGGCATAGTCTTTCTTCGCATACGCAATCCATCTCCGTAGTTTTTTTGTTTTTTTTTACAGTTATTTTCCGTGCAATTTTTCTTTTCTTTTAAAATAACCATTCTTTATGATTCCTTCGAATAAAGTCACTCTCAAAAGGCATTAGGGAACCTGAATGATGTAATATTTCGATTACGTCACAGAAAAAAGATATGAACAACGTACAGTTCCCTTATTATGTTTTAATTACGGTTTAATTAGAAGATATCAATTGCAATCACGATGAAAAACGGAAATTAAAGTTAAACTATTAATAAAGATATTTTAAAACCTTTCACTCTGTTTGATATTTATATTTAATTTTAAATGTGTTATTTATTTACTTTCTAATCGCGTGTAACTACAGTAATTAAAACCTGTTCTTTCAGGTTGTTTAGGATTCGCTGAGATCGAAAAACGGACGGACAGACGGGCACACGTACATTGCCATTCATTATTATGGAAATATTTTTTATTAGGTTGTTCTGAAAATAATATCAGATTTTAGAATCAATAATTTTTCTTGAATGAATTTATTTAAAGAGTGATTAAATCAGTCAAAATCGGAACACATAACACCGAAACACTTCTGCCATCGAGTTATAAGTTCATTTATGCCTTCACGATAAAACTCTAAACGTTTTGACGCTAAGAAATATTAAAATGCATATACTGTATCATTGCAACGGAATGTTCTTTGGCTGAAAGAATTGTCAAGATGCTTGAAGAAGTGGTAGTCGGCTAGAGATGCGGGGAATATGGTTGATGTGGCAAAATTTCGTATGCCAAGTCGATGAGCTTCAGCAGTTTCTTACAGGCAACGTGGCAGAACATTGTCGTGAAACAGAATTGGACTACGTCGATCAACCAGGGCTAGTCATATTATCCTTAACTGTTTAAGCATTTCATCCAGTTGCTGGCTGCTTACGGCGATATGACTTTGAAATATTGGTTCCCGTACAATCAGTGGAGTTAAGCCATATCGGACCTGGTCCGTACCTAGATGGGTGACCGCTTTGAACACCAGGTGCTGTACGTTTGGATGTGTGAGTGTTGTAATAATTACCGGGTCGGAATTGGAGATCGGAGGGTCAATTTTTAATTACATCCACAGTTCGTTATATTCATTTAGGCTCAAATACTCTTGGCAACTGTATGAATCATCTCTTTCCCCCAGTTATGGGTTAATAAATACGACTTGAATCAGAAAATCATTGTTGTCACCTCAAAATGTTTACTCTCTAAAATATTTTCTAGCTTTAAATAACCTGCTAAAAGGTTGATAAACCGTAAAAACATCAACCAGAAATACTTGCTAACAGTAAACTTCAGTAGTGATGTTTTGGTCAGATTCCAGAAAGATGTTATGGTCAATGTCTGACCACCGGAGAGTCACCAAAACCTTCCGATTTTAGTGTTTGGGTCCTTCGTCATCAAGTCATTGAGTCAATCGTTTACAAATGTCATGAAGGATCCATTTCTCATCCCATATGTCTATGAAATGTGTAATTCAAATTTCGAATATGCAGAATAGAATACGTCAAAAGGTTGAACTCTTCCACACCCACTAAGTTCATGTGTTTTAAGATTGATCCAAGAGATAAGGTGAAAATTAATTTGAAGAATCATTATTGATGGTGATGACCCAAACTAACTAATAATAACTTTTCAATGTGCATTGCTAAGCTGTCAAGGAGGCAGATTAAATCCAAAATTAAATTACGAAATCATTTTCCTGAGAAAGAAGCACTGTGAAGCATTTATTTTCAGTTGAAAAAAGTAAATGAAGCATGTATCTATCATCATTTATCATTTCGTCTATGTATCGAAAGTTATTGCCAAATTTAACTTGAAAGAATTCAAGGAATTTGTAATGTTATCGCTCCTGACCTGGCATCTCCATATCAGTTAATTTTTCCCCGCTATAACGTACCACGCCTTTTTCTTTTATATAATTATTTTAAACATTTCAGTACCTCAACTTCAGGAATCTTAGTACAGTACGTGATTTGCATCTAGGTTTCAGAATATAACAGTTAAAATTGCTCGTTATAAATGAAGCTTTCTGCTTAACGTTTCCACTTCTGCACTTTTCGCTTGGGGTATGCTATTCCTGATTCCCTATCATATTGAAATATATAATTTAAATGCAATGTCAATTTTCATGTCTCCATGAATTTTGTTCTTTGTTACATCTTCTTCTTTCAGTCATAATAACGCCTAGTATCATAGTGGATTATATTAGTTTGCATGGTTTGAAATAATTTAAAAAAGAATAGAGCCTTATTATCAGAAACATAATTTATAAAATGATTACCTATATATATATATATATATATATATACACACACACACACACACACATATATATATATATATATATATATATATATATATATATATATATATATATAGATAGATAGATAGATAGATAATATTAATGGTAAATATACACATACATATGCAATCATATATCTAAAATATAAATATATATGCATAAATATATACACATACATATATGTATAAAAATAATTCCAAGAGGATAGAATCCAGGTAGAACTCAATGTCCAGGACAGAGTAAGGATATAATAAAAAGATTTAAACACTAATATTCCATGGTCATAATTTATTCCATTGGAATCGTAAATACGATCCAATTCATTAGACCTACAAATTCAAAGAGAAAACCTATAATTTTAATGCAATGTCAATTTTCATGTCTCCTTGAATTTTGTTCTTTGTTACATCTGCTTCTTTCAGTAATAATATGGTTTTCTTTTTGAATTTGTACGTCTGATGTATTGGATCGTATTTACGATTCCAATGGAATAAATTATGACCATGGAATATTAGTGTTTAAGTCTTTTTATTATATATATATATATATATATGTTGGTCGGTAGCATATTGAGTTTTTGCTCTTCGTATCAAAAATGGAAATACAATCGAATCTATATATTTTTAACCATAAATTTGTCATTGGCATTATCTTCTTGGCTTTGTTCAAGCGAGCCAAGTATAAAGCATCGAAGCCTGTTGGTTTTCGCTTGATCCAATATGATTAAGCCAACGTTTAACTTTCAAGTAGTTTTGGATTGAAATGCTGGAATGTTAGACAATGACGACGCATATACCTATGATAAATTTAATAACGAGTTTTCCTTATCTTTATCGTGTGTGCAGTTGTTTAATTATGCATGTTTCTTTTCGTATACATATATATATATATATATATACATACATACATACATACATACATACATACATATATATATATATATATATATATATATATATATATATATATATATATATGGATGTTTGTGTGCGAGAGAGAAAGGGAGAGAGGGAGAGAAATCATGTTG
>OZ038491.1:28979143-29009143 GCA_964036315.1 Acanthosepion esculentum
GTAAAGTTAGAGGATAAACGTTGGGATCAGGAAACCGAACATTTTTCCCAGCATCTTTAGCGACGCACCGTATGTATGAGGTCTGCTTGAAGTTTGGGTTGAGTTTGTCTCAATAAGCGCTAAAGATTCACTCCTCACGCACTGGTCATCTAGAGTTTTGGAGGTGGAAAGATTTTCGCTTCATGAACGTAACATTTGGCGGGAATTCCCATTCATTTGTAGTCCACTTGGCTTCCCGTAATATCGACGCAGGAGAAGGATTTTTTTCTGTTCAGCACCGACAAGAAAAATAAGGAGAAACTTAATTTGTATGGCATTGACATTTCTTTTCAAATCACTATTTTTTGATTCCCTCACAAACGATATTTTTATTCAGTTGCAACCAGTATAAAAAAAAAGAAATTAATAAAGTCTTCTCGGGCCACGTTTATTAAACATAGCAAGATTTCTCTGTATTGAGGAAACTGAAACATTTTACAAAGCAATAATAATGCATAATAGTAAACCCTGTTGACCTTAAAGTTTCTTTACAATTAAAAAATGTATTACAAAAGCAAATGAACAGAGAAATATGTAGAAACTGTTCCAAAATGAGGAGTAGATATTAATTTTGTTTTTAACTAATTTATTACACTCGGTACCATTAGTTGCACGAAGTCGGTACTCGATTTCCTGTCATGTAGCATAGCCTCAGAATTGGTTTCTCATTAGGCTTGAGTGTCTGTAAGAGTTTGCTCTTTGCACTTTGTTAGCGTACATTCGTGTAGGACATTTTGTTGAACGTGACAGCAGTACGGATTGATTTTCTAGGCGAGCGCTGAAATGCTTGTCTTAAACGATGGATGTTTTCCTCAGATGTTCTTGATTGTACATTATTCCTTTTATCCGAAACTGTCCCCGTCTTCATACATTTCTTATGCCATGCACAAATTGCCGATAAAAACCACTCGATTCTTTGAAAGTTCTCGCTCATACTTTTCGCAATCTTCCCACAAAAAATTGATGTTTACTCGCTGCTCCAGATTTACTTTCTTTCATTTTACGACAACTGTACGAGAAGATCACGTACAATTTTCACTAGTCTTCAGTAACAAGTATCTAAACTTGTTTTCTCAGCCGAGTCTCTATCCGGGGGTAGAAACCAAAATGAGTCACGCTCCGCCCGAAGACGGTGGTCATGTCTTGTTGGGAGCCAGGGACTGAAAGCTATTTGACTGATATTTACCCAATCCTCTCCAAAAGGATGGATGTGGTATAAGACCGTTATTTATGTGGTGTGGTGGCTCGGACAAAAATTGCCCTTACACACTGGTTTGTCTACCTTCTTTGGCGAGATTCTGCCCGTAGGTATAGTCTCAGCTGGGTTCCTATCTGCCCGAAGGCAGTGAGTTCGGTAAGTCTGTTGCGAGCTTGGCAACGAACTACCTGACTGCGATTTAAGTATAACCACGCACTCATAAGCTGGAGCACTTCATAGTATTGGACGAGGTCATAGAGTCACCGGCGCTGTACTCTTTCCTGCACAACATCCCCACTTTGAAGAATAACACTATATTGAATAAATACAGTGTAACCCGGATATAAGAGACCCGGATATAAGATATATTTTCTCTGGTCCCAAATTAGAGCCTGTGTTAATAAAACAAAATAGACCAAACCCGGATATAAGAGAAACCCGGATATAAGATACTTCTTCTCCGTTACCGACAACTCTCTTATATCCGGGTTACACTGTAGTTGTATTTCGCGTTCGGACACCTCAGAGGCGTTGTAATGGTTAGCCAGCTTGTCTCGCTAAATCAGTTACGACTGCGTAGTGAGTTCAAACCTCGCTGGAGGCTCCATACTTTCGGCCTTGAGCTCCAGTTCTGTGGTACAGGTGAACAAGAAGCGGCTGCGCGCTTTTGCGCTGTCTTGTTCGGTTCGTCAGGGTTGCCTACTGTCGCCCCTACTTTACGCTTTGGCTTTGGAGTCTCTCTTTTGTCGGCTGAGAGACGGCGCGAACAGTCCGGCCCTACGTGGAATTGCTGTCCATAGTTGAGCTCGAGCCAAGGTTTCTGTGTATGCCGATGACGTATCCACTTTCCTGTCATGTCGCAGCGACATTGAGGTGGTACAGAAGGCACTCGAGCGGTATGAAAAGTTCATGGGGTTCAAGATTAACTGCAACAAGTCATCCGGCTTGCGGTTAGGTCCCTGGAAGGAGGTCCCTCTTCCAGAGCCCTTCAGTTAGACGGACGATTCTATCCGCATTCCCGGAGTGTGTTTTGCATCAGAACTCCAGCTGGAGAAAAGTTGGTCAGAAGCACAGGTAAAAGTCAGAGCGTCGGTCGCGATTTGGCTTCGAAAGAGGTTGTCCTTGAACGGTAGAACTGAGGTGTGAGCCACTTACATCTTTCCTCTTATCCTTTACCGCTTGCAAGGACCATCGGAAAGCGATCGACGGCTTTTTGTTCACGCTCCTGCGGGGTGGGCGTAAGGTGAAGGTCCGGAAAGAATGCTGTGTCCAGCGTCCGTGTCATAGGGGGCTGTAAATGCTAAACTTGGTGAATCATCGACACGCCTCGAGGTTGGCTTTCCTACGCCACGTTTTGACTGAGGATTCACTTTTGGTGGGGAGTGTTAGGGACGCTTTCCCTAGCCATTACTATCACTTCTCCCATTTCCTGGGCTAAGCATCGGCGTAGGCCCGGGAAAGTGTCGACTTTCCTTAGCGAGTGTTGAACGGCCTTGAGCGCCTTTCCTCGGTCCAGTGACCTTTCACGGCCTCGAAAGGTATTGTATCGTGAATTAATAGAGGCGGTCACGAAAGAATTTTCTCTGTGAGATGCTCAGCTTGCCGTTGGCCGAGTTGCGCTCTTTCTAGTCTTGGGCGACAGCGGCGAGATACCTCAGTAACCCTGAGTTTTCGCTTGGCGATTTATTCGGAACGTGCTATCTTTCAATGACAGGTTCTTCAGATGGGGCTTGGCGGATTTGCCCGACTGTCATCGGTGTGACCTTGGTTTAGAAGAAACGGTTTCTCACGCCTTCTACCGTTGTCCTCAGTTGTGCCCTTTATGTCGGCGAGTTGACGGCTCGTATCGCTCCAGATGTTCTCGTGCTCAATGATCTCGCATACGTGTGCGATAATGTGTCGCACCCGTTTTCTGGGAAGATACGAATGCTGTTCCTGACACTGCTAGCCGTGGAGTGAATGGTGTTTTAGTCGTCGTGGATGGAGGGAATCTTGCGATACGAACGCTATTCTCATCAGGCTCTGGTCAGATTCTTTCAGCATCAGCTGAAAGTAAAGATCATAACTGATAGAAAGCGTTTGATATCGACAGATTTCAGCGAAAGGTGGGTGAAAGTAGCGAGCTTGGTTTGTGTGAAAGGGTTCTAATATTGAGTTTCTTTTTTAAGTCCACTTGGTCACAACAGTGTGGTTTCCTGAGATCCCACCCTGGTTAAGCTAGACACTCTTTGGTTGCCTAGTTAATGTGAATAAGTGTTGCTCCTGGCCTGTTCCCGGCACTCTCTTTTGTTATGATCCATGTCGAGATTCCCAACCTCACCAGATTGTTTTTGGCCCCCGTTTTCATCTCGGCTTGATCAGACTTTGATTTTTCCCATTCCGGGATTTATTTTTACGCTCCCCTTTCCATCAGTAAGTGTGCTACTTGATTCTTTATATCGGCAGAATGCAGCAGCCATTCTGATTATTTTGAGGGGTGGACCGGTCTGCCTAACATCTGTTTGTTTTACTTTTTGTCTGAATTTAGTTTGTTTCCGGGGGTTCATTCTTTTATATCATGGGGGGGGGGTTGTACGTTCCCCCGGTGAGTATGTGGTATTGTGGTATATGTATGATTCAATGATGATGAATGAGTTATTGTGGTAAATGAAGCTATTGTATTGGATGAATGGCCTATGATCAAAATTAACTAGGAATAGGATAGTTAGCAAAGACCAGCCTCTCCCCATTTCCGCTTTCGGTCATGTGCCACAATTATTGTATATTATATACAGTCATAAATAAATATTTATTTCGTGTTAGTATCTCCCTCACCTCTTTCTGAAGAGTTCACCAACATAATTTACTTTGCAGTGTTTCCCACTCGGATCCACGTTTAGTTCTTCTCTGCGAGAATCTGTTCCAGCTGTGCTCGTCGAACTCTGTCTCCGAGCAGAGAGGATGCCCTGACGAGGCTATGCTGAAGGAAGGGCATAGTCTCGTCGGGAAACAGTTACCTGACCCTGTTATATACGGGGTCTACGGGAATATTTGCCAGAACCTACGGGCTCGGATGCCCCACATTAAACCCGGCCTTGTGCCATATATGATCGCGTGGGGAGGTTAGTAAATATACTAGTTCTTTTGTGCACTTTCTTTTCCTTGAATTTATCCTTGTTGGTTCTAGGATTTGTTTTGGTACGGGCACATGAAAAACTCTGTATAACATTTTAACCGATTCTTCAGGTCTTTCAGCAGTTCTTCAGCTGAGTTTGGTACTTTTTACGTTTATTTTTTTTCTTTCACCATGTAGATCAATTTTTCCATTCTAGCTGCTGGTATGCCGTCTTCCCATGTTTTCTTTCCATCCTTTTAAGCTCTAAAGTATGCTTTATTGCCGACCTTGAAATTATTAGTATCGCATTTATTACCCGGTCGTGATTTTCGACTTGGCAATAACTTGTCGAACATCGATTTTATCTTTCTGGCAAACATTAATTCCGCCGGCGACATGCCTGACAGTTTGTTGGCTTTAAATGGTAATCGGTATAGTTTAAAATTTTTTTGAAGTGCCTCATTTAATTTGTCGGGACTTTTTTCAACAGTCTTTTGAACGTTCCCACAAACCGTTTCCCTTGTCCGTTAGACCTTGGGTGATACGGTGGGGTCGTAATATGTTAAATAGAGAATAATTTGCAAACGTCCTGAAATTATTTTCCAGTGAATTGTTTCATTATCCGATATATGATATGCCATATCCAGCAAAGTTTTCATGCACGAAATTCACTGTCACTGAGGGTGTAGGATTGTGCACTAGTAAATTTTCGCCCATTTCACAAAACTATCAACTACTAGCAGATAATATGCTCCATCCATAGGACCTACACAATCTATATGACATATTCACCACGGAGAATTTATCTTTGGCCAAGATATTACATATTAGATTGTTGCTAGAGAACTCCATCTATATGCGTTAACTGTTTTTCTTTCGATATCTAGGTTCATTCCGAACCAACATGCAAAATTTCTCGGATTTCCTTCTTGAAATGCCAGAATGTCCGAAATGAAAAATCCTTCAATATACGTTCCTGTAACACTCTCAGTATTACGTGCCTTTTTCTATACAACACCATCGCATATCGAATACGCGTTCAATTCCTGATTCTGTCTTAGTTTTTTTTTCATAATTGCTTCTTTATTTCAGCAATAAAGACGTCCTTTTTTGCTTTTTTCTTTAATTTCCTCCAGTGTAACTACTAATACCCGTACTACGTTGCACATAATGATTTTAATTTCCATCTCGCTTTTTAGCGGTTCTACAACCTTGTGCTTCAATGGTTCCGCATTGTTATATAATCCATCCGCATCTTCTAATTTTTTAAACTGTTGGTCCTCCATCGTAAAATTATAATTTAACAGGTTGGTACACCAGTGCTGTAATCTGTTAGCTGAATGGGTAGGTACAACTTCCTTTGTACGATATATGTCTAATATTGGTTTATGGTCTGTTTGCAACGTGAAATTTATCCCATGAATAAATTTAAGGAATTTTTTTTCATAGTGAATATGATTGCTCGATCCTTTCTTTCTCTGCAGCAGTAATTATTCTCCGTCGGTAGAAGCGAGCGTGAAACATAAGCAAAAGCTTTCATTTTACCGCAATCATATTTATGTAAAATTACCGCTCCAACACCGTATTCAGTAGCATCTGATGCTACTAAAATTTTTGCTTTTGGAACGTAGTGCACTATGGATAATTCAGACACGAGATCTTCTTTTTTTATCTCGTCAAACGCTTTTTGACATTTATGCTCTCAATTCCACTTTACTCCTTTTTCAGTAGATTGTTAAGTGAATCAGCCAAATCATGTATATTATATACATACATTAAGTAATAATTAGCCAGTCCTAATAAAGATTGTAATGTAGTTATGTTTGTTGGTGTATGTATATTTCTAATTGCATTTGCTCTCGGTAGATCTGACTGCCTACTATTTTTAGCATTAATTTGACAGGTATTTTATTTTTGGTGAAAGAAAATTCACGTCTTTCGTCACTAAACTTGAATCCGTATTCTCTTAGGTTTTGTATATTTTTGACATGCCCAACATGTTCCTCCTTTCACACACTCCTGGTCAAAATATCGTCCAGTTACGCCACTGCAACACTACAAACCACCAACATGGTATCCATGTCTTGTTAAAAAAATAGTTGGCGCCACCTTTATACCAAAAGGAAGTCGATTAAACTTATATAAACATCTGGGCGTATTTACGGTCCTTAATTCAGAACATTGATTTTCAATCAGAATTTGTAAATATGCTTCAGAGTGATCCAGCTTTGAAATTTTTTTTTTCGTCGTTTAAATTTGACCAAAAATGCTTCTGGAATTCGTAATCGGTATGTTTCGAGACAACTATTTAAACCAGACGAGAAATCCGCGCAAACTCGAATTTTTTTCTCACTTTTTTTCATGTTTTCGTTATGTCAATATCGTTGGAAACCATCAGGACCATCTAGATTGAATTTTTTCTCATCAGAAAAAAAAGGACTTTCTTCCACTTCTCAGTGTCACATGTTTGGTAATGTCCCACGTTTGGACCAAACCTTAAAGAGTTCACATTGTGATGTGGAAGCAGCCGAGTAATTTGTTTGCACTTTTTATTTACCATGCCTTTTTGTGTCGTTTGATGTGTACTGGACTGCAATCAGCATCTGTGGCTGCCTTAATTTGACTAGAAGAAAGTCCACTGGCTTTCACAATAACCCGTCTTATTCTCCTACTCAATGCCGGAGAAATTTTTGGGGGTCTACCAGTAGACTTTGCATTTCCATAATTCGCACTGTTCTTTAGGAAGTTGCAAATCAGTTTTACTGCGATTTACCTTAGCTGTGATCGCCTCCCCCCTGTGACAAATCTTGATTATGAAAATCTAGAATTCGAGCACGCTCACCTTCGATAAGTTTTCTTGCTTTAGGCATGGTGACACCTTTACACAGTGATTTCCAATCTCTAACTGAATTAAACATTGGAATTACCATAGATCTAACAATTTATATCCCCTTGTCTTATAATTTTGATCAAGTGTAAAACGCCTCATTTTATAAAAATATCCATTTCTGAATAAATTGATCAGATTATAACTTTTTGTCAACATAACCTTTTAGATTATAGAATTAGTAACCTTAAGTAAGAAAAGTTTATAATGTACCCAAGACAAACAGTCTCTTATAAAAAAAATTCAAGTTGTCTTAAATTTTTGATCCGGAGTGTAGCATGATCTACTCTCTGACAAACAATATGGTTTCCGCTTTGCCCGCTCTACAGCTGAAATGCTCTCGGCCATAAATGAATTTGTATACCAATCACTTAACAATAACGGCGAAGCTAGAGCTCTGGCTCTAGATACTTCTTAGGCGTTTGCGAAGGTTTGATATGCCGGACTTCTTCGCAAGCTTCAGCATACGGTATTACAAGACGATTATTTGACTTAATACAATCATTCATATCAAACCGTGAAATGTAGTCATCCTAAATGTATTCTCTTTCAAATCCTTTCATGCGAACGCTAGTGTTCCTCAGGGCTCTATCCTGGGTCCTACACTGTTTCAGATCTTCACCAACGACCTCCCTGATGTCATCAAGTTCCCGAGTAGGCATCTACGCAGACGACACTACTATTCCCCCCAGTCTCAATAGTAAATCCAGTATTGCTGACAAAGTTAACCAGTCCGTTGGTCTTGAAAAGTCCATCCAAACCTGTAGTTTACTGGGGCAGGTAATGTCTTGTAAACGGTAATGCCTCCAAAACAAAACTGGTCTCATTTACCAACCACAGAGAACCCTAACTGCCTCGAGCAGAATAGCGGATGCCCAACTCAACGTGAGCGTCTTTCTGGGCCTACTTGGTTTCAAGCTTTTCACTGACCTGAGGTGGAACAAGTACAATGAATCAATAGCCACATATACCGCAAAGAAATTTGGTTCTCTGTATCGCGCCAGAAGGTTTTTCTTGCCTCAGTCAATCTTTAAAATCTACAAATATTGCATTTGTGCTTGCTACTGGTGTCATATATGGTCTGGTGCGCCCGTTGTTCATCTCGAGGTCCTCGACAAAATCCAGAAACGGGTATGCAATGTAATTTGTACTGATCTGGCATCTCGACTACAATCACTTTCTCACAGACGTGCTGTGGCTTCCCTCTTTCTTTTCTACAAATGTTTTCATTGCAACTCCTTTCACTGGTACACCAATTGCTTCAATTTAAACATGCTACTAGACACTATTTACATTGGTCGGAATATCATCCTCGTATGCGTTGCCATATTTATCACAACGTTTCGGGCGTTTTACGCTATGGTCTTCTTCAGGTGGTTAGAATGTCAAACTGAAACCTTTATTTCGCTGGCTGGTGTAGATTGTTCAAGTTCCACGTGACATATCAAATGGATGTCAGTTATCAGTTATCTCCTGTTAATTCCTCCCTCCAAGTTTTCCAATGCCTTAAACAGGTATTGAACTCAAGGACACATGGCACAGTGGATAAAGGCGTTAGTTAGATCTAGTGACAAGACCTAAGATGTGTAGCGATTTTGGCAGGTTTTTCGATGTAATATCCTAAAATAAAGAATATTGCTCTTTGTATTGAGCCCTCTTCTAAATTAAATGTCACGAACGTTGGGATGGGACTCTATTCGTTCTCATCTTGTATATATATATATATATATATATATATATATATATATATATGTAAAAGTGAACATAGAAGTCAACACTTAGAGGCCTCTAAGTGTTGACTTCTATGTTCATTTTTATATTTACACACGCTCTATCTCTGATATCTCTAAATATAGCACACTTTAAGACTATATTTCTTCATATATATATATATATATATATATATATTGAACGATAAAAATTATTAAAAAAATCAATTAAAATCTTCAGACATACTGGGTTGTAGATTAATATTCTTATGCTTTTATTATTATTTCATTTATATTCCTCGACTTGTTTCGGCCAACATGGCCATCATCGGGAGAAAAAAATGTTTCTACTTGCTGTAGCAGTAAGCTACAGAAATGAATGTCTTCATGAAGAAAACGAACTTTTGTCTGTAGTTTTCATTTGTTTTTTTTATTATTTATTTATTTATTTGTTTTTTATCTTTTTAGCATGAGTTTATTAACATTCCTTGTGTTGGTCAAACAGTCTCTTTTAATATATATATACATATATATATATATATATATATATATATATATATATATATATATTTATTAATATCACATAAAGAGTGACTGTTCTAGAACCAATCCCAGTCCACTTAATACAGTGTTCGGTTAGAAATTCTAGCGTATATCACCTGAAGAAGGACGGAGAGTACAACCACCGAAACGTTGTTGATGTGAGAATAAAGATGAGTACAACAATCCGAACCATGGGAATAATGTAAATAGAAAGTCTTCCATGACATAACGAAAGGAATGTACAGTAAAACATACGGAAATTTTTAGCTATTCCTACCAGGCGATATTAAATACTAATTAAATACTAATTAAAATTACTTGAAATGTATTAAAACCCAACCAGGTGTATGTTTTCAATAAAGATGATTGTGTGCAGACTGGCACCCCATTATTAATAAATATATTTAGATCTTTCCTATATACATGGTTTTTAATTAACAACATAAAAGTCAACATGGAATCCGTGAAACCTGTTACAAAAAGAAATCAACTTATTGACAAATAATCATTCATCGTCTATAATAAAATTGCAGTTGGAAAAATGTCCAAAAACACTTCCAAGAATACACATACATTGTTACGTGTTAGATATTCAATAGAATATGTAATTAATATATTCATATTATTTTGTTAAATATTCAACAGAAAATTTATAATATCGTTATATTATTTTTACTAAATATTTTTCAATATCAAATAGAAAATTTAATTTAGATCTATATATTAATTCGCTAAATATTTGTTATATATCCAATAGAAAATTTAATTAAGATCTTCATATTTTTGACTAAGTATATGTTAAGTCTCGAATAGAGAATTTAATAAAGTTTCTAATATTTTTTGTTGTTTAATACTGTTGTTCTATATCAGAAATTGTAATTTATATTACCAAGTATTATGCAGTAAAACCTTATTACAAATACCGTATTTCTTAGTAATTATTAAGTATGAAAATCAATACATGGATTTCACATTGTTTGTACAGCGACTCGTCTTCTTAAAAGACCTTTAATGAATCCATGACCGTACGTGTTCATCTCAATATCAGTATCCCGTGATTTTCTCTCACCTCCGACTTTATTCACCTTTTACTTGTCAGCCTCTGGCTGCTGACAATATAGTTTCAATTTTGTACTAAACCGAAATTGTCTTTTGATAATACTCGCCTGAACCCTTGTCAGATTCCCTCATCAACGCCAAATAATAGTCTCACTAGTACATTAATTACCTTCACAGAACAACTAACAAAGGTAACGGGAGAAAGATATTGGTATTAGAATTAGGAGAGTGGCGCTCTGCAAGAAGCGACACTGCACGCACGAAATTCGCCAAAGATAACATTAATGGTATTTGATAGTGAAGGTCCATAACAATACGAAATATTTCTACCATTAAGATCCCACTCCCACACATCGCGGGTGTAAGAGTAACGGATGACAAAAGCTCGGTTTAGAATAAGACTTTGATTAGAAGATTTCTTGGGTTGGTGTTCAATCTCGGGGACAGTGACCAGAGTTATGGGCCTAGATATTTGGGCTATTTGGCTGAAAGCACAGGACATAATTTTCGTGAAGAGATGGTTAACATCATAGTAATTCAACCATCGTTCTGCCCATACCCTTTGGCTGTACCAAAGCAGATGTTATCGGTCTGCTCTGGAAATGTCATTTAATTTGGTTGTTTTGCCGAAGCAGGGTTAATAATAAAGAGCAACTTCAATCGAAGAAATTCAGGGTTGAGTGGGGATATCAGGATGGGGAAGCTGTGATGGAAATAAGAAGTGAGAAGGTGAGAAAGTAATAGAAATAGAACGAGAATAAGAACGAGAATAAGAACGAGATGTGAGCAAATATAGCGAAGGAAAGAAGAAAGCATATTCATTAGCAGAATGAAAACAAAATGAAAGAGAAATATTTAGAAACGAGAGGAAGAGAGAAAAAGTGGAAAGGCAAAACGGAAAAGGTAAAGACGAAAGAATAAACAGAAAAGAATGAGGACAAAACTCTCTAAACATCAGCTAAAATACTGAAAGAAGAAAATGACTAAGAAATAAACGAAATACTGTGCGAGAAGAAAAACTGGTCCAAGTGAATAAATCCTTAAAGAAAAAAGAAAAGAACAAAAAAAAGAACTTTGAGTGGAAGACGAAGAAGAAAATTGGTTCAAGCAAATTTCCTGTGTATAACTACATTATCGAACGTTCATGTGGAATTTCCACAAAAGTAGAGGGTGTAGATGGCTATCATTTCATGACAAGACATTAGATTAGTTCCGTGGGGGTAGCAAGCAATTGTAGCCGGAACATATTTCAAGAAAAATACTTTCTGAATTTATTAACTCTTTCATGGGCTACTATTTTGGGAATATTTATTCCCATTTGTTGTTAGGTTATAAAAATGCCTGTCAACTTCAGCCCTGTGATGAATTACGACATCTAACGAGCCGGATAGTTTTATGACCAAACATTGAAACCATGTATTTTCTGTCATATTTATCTACGGCCGGCTCACCGAAAGTGAAAACCAGGAACTTGATTGCAAAACAGACAGCAAGATAAGTTGAGATATGCTTGGAATGAACAACCTCATTTGTTTTTCAAGTTTATCATGCATGGAAATGAAATTTTGAAGATATTTACTTAGCTTAGCCCGGTATTGGACGGAACATATATTAGGAAATGTATTTCGCCATAGAGTGGGAACGAAGTTTGCAACATACGATACCCAGATTAGGTGTTGAGGGAGTCACATGAAGAGATTTGCAGTAACACTTTGACAAGGTAGTAAAGGTAAGCGGAAAGAAAAGATTAACTGCCAGTGGCAAGGGGTCAGAATATATGGTTTTCAGTAAGAGAGGCATTTATTTCGTGACGCTCCTTCAGATGATATTCTTAAACTTCCTACTAAGAATTGTGACACAAAAGTTTCTTCTTGGTTTAAAGCCGGCATCGTTTCTTTTCTACATTCGACATAATACCAAGCGAAACCATATTATTCTCCTTGGTTCATACCAGGGTGTTCATATACTAAAGCCCACAAAATCATTTTTCGCCTGTAAATATGTGATAGTTACGAACATAGCCGACGCTTCTTTTTAACTGCCCGTAATATACTCGTAATAATTTTAAACGTCTCGTCAAAGAGGCTAAGGCATTGCTTGCTAATAGAATGTGATATCGAATAACCCTTTAAAAATTTAGACTATTCTGACTACTGGTAGTTCTGTATTAGTGTGTTAAATAAGAGTAGATTCTTCTCTTTTCACTTACTTTGAGGTGTTAATATCTTCTGTTGATAAATCAGAATATTCTGCTCGTAGATTGTGTTCAAATTCTACGCTTGACTCACCTGGAGTACATTTGTATGACGTCCCACTTAGAAGTGACTATACATTGAATGATATGAATATAACTCCATGCATTGTTTTTAGGGGTCATTTTTAAATAGATCCCAACAAATCATGTGTCCCCACAATAGTCCTAGAGAAATGTACTGCGGAACAAGTTCATATTCACTCTAAACTCAACAATAAATGCATTTGCTGCTTCTTGCTTTTTTAAAAAAAGTTTTGTAATTTCAGTGACTAATAATTCGGTCGAACCGTGTGATCCTAGTAAATATCGACCTTTTAGATTTTTGCCTATTTCGGCAAATTACTAGAAGTACTAATAAACACTAAAATTGCTTATAATCACACATCGCAGGTTCTTTTTTCACATAGGCCATATGACTTTCGGTTCTGTAGGTCAACTGATAATGTATTAACAAATATTGCTGAAAGTGTCTATCAAGCTTTAGATAAAAATGGTGAAGAGTGGGCGGTTGGTTTGGATATCTCGAAGGCATTTGCCAGTGTTTGGCATTAAGATCTTCACAAGTTGAAAGGTATGTCTCGACGAATTTTTGAACTGATTCAGTCTTTCTTATCAAATCATTAAAAGTAAACTGTCTTGAAAGGTCACTTTTCTAGATCTATTTGCATTAATCCAGGTATTACCCAGTGTTCTATACTTGGACTTACATTGTTCCAAATTTTCGTCAAAGACCTTCCCATAAAATGATTTCTCAACTTTCTCTCTATGCTTAAGACGCAACTATTTACCGCTATCCTAATACTAAGTCTGATAAGTTCGATAAAGTATAATTATCAGCTGATATAAAGAAATAACCTACAAACTTTTGTTAACTGGAACAGGGAATGGCTTGTTAATTTTAATATCTCCAAAACGAAATTGCTTTCATTTTATCCTTTTAGAGAACCCTTCCTGCTTTCCATCAGCATGGCTGATGCTAACCTCCAGGAGAGTGATAACCTTTTCGGGTTAACGTTTTCTGATGACTTGGCGTGGGAACATTGTGTTGAATGAAATGCTAGGTCTGCTGTTAGGAAAACTGATTCAATGTGTCTTACGAGACAATTTGTTCTCGCCAGAATCTATCTTATAGATTTATAAGTCTGTCATTTGTCCATGCTTTTAATAATGCTGAGTACAGGGTATGGCGATTCTTCAACGCAGTTTTAGATACTTGATAAAATACAAAGAAGAATCTGAAATGTTTCTGGTCCTAACCTGGCATCTCGACTTCAGTCATTTTCTAACCGTCGTAATGTAGCCTCTCCGTCACATGAGAATTATTTTTATGATAACTGCTTTATGAATTTAAGCGCAGGACTATATTGGCAGATAATCTCATCATTTTACAGTTAAAATGTCTAGATGAAACTGTCTGTTTTATGATAAGAGTTTCTTCTCTAGCATTTCTCGTTCGTGGAATAATCATTCGGATTCTTGTCTTCTAGTCAAATTTGATTCTCAGTAATATAAATGCATTGAAAACCGTCTTCTTAATTCTTGTTATTTTTGTTCTCTTTCATTTCTCTTGATTTTCCTCATATTCTCTCACACTCAGTAACCTCTTGTATCTTAAATGCTTTACTGCGTTCGGTGTGTTGGAATGATTAAGTGAAATCACAACCTAGTAGACGAGTTATTAATCGAATATAATAAAATTAAGCAAGTACTAAATTTGAAGACTTTGGAAGACGACAATTTCACAGCAAAATCCGAAGACTGATTAGAATAGAGAAATATTCTTTCCAAATCTAAGATATATAATGAGAAACCGGAAATATTCGATAGAATCAAAGAAAAGTCCGTTGTACTGACATGTAGCACAAACGTATCTACATGCCAGCATATTTTGGTTAATCTCTTCACAATTGAAGCGGGAGACTTAGGGTAACAGAGATTTGGTTCCATAAAGATTGGCAAGAATAACATTAACAAAGTATGTGATCTACGAATAAACTTTCGCGAACAATGGAACAAAAAACACTTACATTTAGAGTCATACTGAGACAAGAGAAAATGAATAAGGATGTCTAGGAGAATTTAAGAGAACCAGGACATACTGAAGGTAATAGAAACATAGAGAAACAACGAATAACATAACAAACAAGGCTGTGAGAAGTAGTGGCAGAACAGTGAGAAATATACTAAAAAGTATACATAGATAACAACAAAAAATAAAGGATGACATGGAGAGCCATGATCGGTCATTTCCTGAAAGTACACGTCATATATAAAAAGATAATGCATTAAAGAGAGACTGCTTAGAATCAGTGGATTTAGAAGCATTGGGAAAGCGACTCCTAACGGGCGAAAGAAAGACGCATTTCCATGTTTCAAACTTCAATACTTTTTCTTTTCCCGCTAGTAAGGTTAATGATTAAATCTAACATTAAGTTGTTTAGATATTTACAGATTACTCGCAGCTTAGATTCGCACACAACCCTCTATTATAAAAAGTTCCAGGAAATGCTTAAGAAGCAGACATTATAGTTGAATTCAAAAATTTAGTCATTGTGGTATTCATCGACCTGAAGAATATCAAGAATATCAATATCATCTTTTTCTTGTTACTGCGTGAATGCCGCTTGTTCGTTTTCGTGTAATTTTCTCATACAAACAACTTTAAAGAAAATACTTTATCCCTCACTCCTCCACTGTCTCTCACGCACTCACTTACTCAATATATATATATATATATATATATATATATATATATATATATATATACAGTGTAACCCGGATATAAGAGACCCGGATATGAGAGAAACCCGGGTATAAGAGAGATTTTCTCTGGTCCCAAATTAGAGCCTGTGTTAATGCATATATAATAGACCAAACCCGGATATAAGAGAAACCCGGATATAAGAGACCTGTTCTCCGGTCCCGAGAACTCTCTTATATCCGGGTTACAGTATATATATATATATATATATATATATATATATATATATATGAAGTAATATAGTCTTAAAGTGTGCTATATTTATGGGGTAAAGTGCTCAATATCAGAGATAGAGCCTGTGTAAATATAAAAGTGAACAAAGAAGTCAACACTTAGAGCCTCTAAGTGTTGGCTTCTATCTTCACTTTTATATATATATATATATATATATATATATATATATAGAGAGAGAGAGAGAGAGAGAGAGAGATAGATAGATAGATAGATAGATAGATTAAAAATGTGCAATTTACTCTCTGAATTTAAAAAAAAATCAAAGTTAGCGTTGCGATTGACCGCTCCAATGGTTTGTATCCGTTATCAATAACACATTTCAAAAAACATATTTCGATTCGCATATTTTTTTGTGTCGGATGCTACCTGAATTTTACCAAAAACAAAATAATTTCCTTGCCTGAAGATGACTGAATATACAGTCGAACCTACTTGCGTATTAAAGAAAGACCTTATACAACTTATAATTTTAAAAAACAAGGATCATAACAGTCATCGAGTGATTGGTAGTCAATGCATCTTTAAAAAATTTTGTGTAACAATTGTTTTAAATATATATATATATATATATATATATATATATATATATATATATATATATATATATATGTACACTACCGGCGAAAAGTTTGGGAACATATTGATTTCTTCATTAAAACTTTAAACATGATTTGAGTTTCATATATAGAGAGAAATAAATTCATTCTTCTGTTTGCATGCAATTAAGCAATAAATTAAATCAAAATGAATTGAAATTAATTATAATTTTAATTAAAGCAAATATAGATTTTCTTTTCATCCACCACTAGTTTCTATTACTGCAAATCAAATTCTTGGCATGCTTTTTATTAACTTGTAAAAACATGTAGGTGGAAGTGATTCCCAAGCAGTGTGTAAAATTCTTGCTTACTCGTTGGGCGTTCACTTCGAACGTCATGATCAATTTCATCGCAGACTTGTTCAGCTGGGGAATGATGTGGAATCTGTGGGGACCAAGTCATGATTTTCACAATTCTCTTCTCTTCCTTTGATATTAGATAATTTCTACACAGTTTTGAGCTGTGTTTTGGATCATTATTGGAACAACATTTTATCCAATAATAATTTTATCCAGCCAGAAGCAATTTATATGCTTTTTTTATGTACAATTCAAGGTTGTCCAAAGATTTTTCGGTAGTTTATATACAGGGTGTCCATAAAGTTCGTTATAATTTTTTAAAATGCACACGAATTTTATGGACACCCTATATATATATATATATATATATATATATATATATATATATATATATATATATATATATATTATATATATATATATTTAAAATTTGTGTATTTAGGCAGCAATCTTTCTTTCATGCACATTTCATGGTAAACAACAGATAAGGTGCTTTTATTTAGTTTTTTATACAATTTCTCATGCTGTCTAATAATTTATTTTCTTTTCGGATGATAAATTATATAAAAACTGTCCGAATCTTCTTTTTATCCGAGCGCTTTCGGCTATACATTTAGCCATCTTCAAGGATTATATTTTAACTGTTAAAATAAGAAATAGTTTGTTGTATGTATGTTTTATAAAATGTTTTCATTTTTCAAAACAGAGTCAAGATATTATGTCCATGTTCAAAATTAATATTATTAAGTGTTGGTTCGTTTGTTTTTATTAATAAGGCTTCCATTATTTTAACATTTTTTGCATGTAGATGATGCTATTATATTAGTGTTGTCGACAAGTATGTTCCGAATAGTGTCCGGTAAGTCTCCATGAATATTTAAATGTAATTTAATTGAGCTATTGCACGAAGACTCACTCTACACATTTCTGACTAAATATATATATATATATATATATATATATATATATATATATATATATATATATATAAACATGTTTCATCATATAATACTGTGTCTATTTATTTTATACTGACTTTTTCCAGTTCTCTAATCAGTTTCTTGATGTTAAGATGAAATTCATCAACATATCTATATGTCTAAATATGCATATAAAGGTATCCCTCGATTAGCGCGGCTAAAGAGTATATTAAAATATTCGCTCTAAGGAAAACGCTTCAAAAGAAGCTAACTAATCGAAAACGCATTCAGAGATACGCATTGAAAGACACTCACTCATGAAAAAACAATAAACAAATACGCATTAAATCATACACACTTATTGAGAACGCATTAAAATATACGAACAAATAAAAAATGCATTAAATAATACGCATTAAAAGATACGAACTAATGAAAAATGCATTAAATGTTACGCATTACAAGATACGAACTGATGAAAAATGCATTAAATGTTACGTTATTAAAAGATACGAACTAATGAAAATGCATTAAATGATACGCATTAAAAGATACGAACTAATGAAAAATGTATTAAATGATAAGCATTAAAAGATAAGAACTAATGAAAAATGCATTAAATGATTCGCATTAAAAGATACGAACTAATGAAAAATGCATTAAATAATACGCATTAAAAATATGAACTGATGAAAAATGCATTAAATGTTACGCATTAAAAGATACGAACTAATGAAAAATGCATTAAATGTTACGTTATTAAAAGATACGAACTAATGAAAATGCATTAAATGATACGCATTAAAAGATACGAACTAATGAAAAATGTATTAAATGATAAGCATTAAAAGATAAGAACTAATGAAACATGCATTAAATGTTACGCATTAAAAGTTACGAACTAATGAAAAATGCATTAAATGTTATGCATTAAAAGATACGAACTAATGAAAAATGTATTAAATGATACGCATTAAATGATACGGACTAATGAAAAATACATTAAATGTTACGCATTAAAAGATACGAACTAATGAAAAATGCATTAAATGATACGCATTAATAAATACTTACAATAAAAAAACATTAAAAGATATGCATTAAAAAATATGCACTGTTTGAGAACGCATCAAAAAGTACGCATTAAAAGATACGCACTAATCCAAAATGCATAAACTATATGCATTAATGAAAAAACATTAAATGATATGCATTAAAAAATACGCATTAATCGCTAACACATTAACCGAATGCCTATTAATCGAGGGATTTTTGTATATACAAAGTATAAAAAAATGAGTGCTCATGATAATAAAACGGAGGTCTATGCATAATAACAGAACTAAAAGTTATACTACGAGTAAATATGCATTCATTTTCACACCGGTAGCACAACTCTATGTAAAACAACGTTGGATCTTTTAAATTTTGAGATTTATACCGTAATAGTGGTTCAGTCCGTTTATATAAGGAAAATAAATAACAATATCCACGTACATGCATCCATATACTAACATATAAATCTACTTTAAATATAAATATACACAGATCATCTATATTTTAAAATATAATGCACATCTACATACAAATACTGGTGGCTACCTAACAGCACGGGTCACAGGAATAATCTGATGGAAGCCAAGGTTTTTCTCGCCGATCATCCGACCACACGGTAGATACATGTATGTACCAGTTGACACACTCTTAGTGTGACCTGACATAAACGACAACTGCATGACGGTTCCTTTGAAGGTGGGAAGACTCCTGTTTCGCGATAAACTGCAACAAAAAATTAAATTATATCTGTGTACCTCGTCTTCATTTGAGGAAATGGTTCTAATCTTGATAATTTGTAGGAGGATTTTGATAAAATATATAACAATTTTAAAAGGACACCTATTTACCTAATACTAAACATCGCTCTAACATTTCTGAAGTCTTTGCCAGGGTTGCTGGACCTTGTCCTCTATGAGGAATGCTATGTGGATCATAAGTTACCCTGAACTGATATCACAGGCGCAAGAAATGTTGCATCATGAAAAAGAATGCTTCCACTAATTTAGTTTAAATATAACATTCACTTCTTCAAGTCTACAGGGAAGCATTTTCTATACTATATATGTTCATAATATTAGTTTTGTTTTCTCCTTGCATGAATTTACCACAGCCTTATTTAATAACCGTCTACACCGGGTGAAAATGGAGCCTCGTACTGGCTAAAATATAGAAGAAATAGACATCCTATAAATATTAAAATCTAACAAACTTTATACATAACAAAAAATTCAAAGTGATAATTTCTATGATTTTCCCTTGCGTACAAATTAAATATATATCTAATCAAATCTTCGATCTAAAACAAAATTTTAAGAGTGTAGTCTGTTAGTTGTAAAGTCTGGGGAAAACATGCGACTAAAATTTTCACACTTAAAATATTCGTTTATTTTCATTTTAACTCAGTCAAATTAAGATCGGTTATATAAGGTATGTGTTTGTGGTAATTTCTTCGAACGTTCGATTTTCATGCAACGGTTTGAGGCATGGGTCGGCAACCTACGGTACGCGTGCCACGAAAAGCAATTACCAATGACAGGCTACCGCAAATGACATCACGAACTCCGAAACAATAACTAGTCAAACGCAAAGGAGATATCTAGCTGTTTCAAAACTGCTAACCAGTTGGACTCCCATTAATAATAAAAAATAAATAAAAACTTTTAAGAACAGTTTATTTCTATTAATGTGGTTTATTATTGTATATATTACTATATAAAATATATTTTAGAACAGGTATATTGGACTTCACTTGTATAAAGATACGTATGCTGTTGTCACACTGAATGATTTTATAACCCTAAGTAGACACATAGGCAGCAAAAAGTTGCCGTCCCCTGGTCTGAGGAACATTCTCTCCCCTAGTGAGTCAGTCATTTATATATCTTTCTATCACTGTGTTCTTTGGGTATAACCTACGTTACCCTAGGATGACTTTCGGTTTATATAGTTACATCTACGGACAAACATTGACGTTCGATTATACTTTTTTTATCTATGGAGAGAGATTCCAGATTAACTGTCAGTAGAACCTATATTTTTCATATTCTGAAGTGACACCGAGTATAAAACGTACTATGGTAGCCTTCTAGTGAACCCAGTATAACTTGCGATCACTACAGATCACATTCATTTCGATCAAAGAATACTGATGGATATTATATTCGATTCAGAACTCTGGACTTGTCGAACATAAATCAGATACCACAGAAGTAATTAAAATAATCATATAAAAATATCGAATTGAAAATTACATTGGCTGAATAAGCCTGTTTCGTGATAAAACTGAAAAGGTTTACATAAAAAATCGTTATTCTAACCGAAAGCTTATGTATTTGCTTCTAACTGTATAAGTTGTCATTCGCTCCGATCATGAAATATGATTTAATTCCAAATGGTTTATCATGTGAAACGGAAATAGATACTTTTTTTTTCTTAATTTTAGATTGAATTATTGTATAATGTTTTCATAGGAAGCATTAAACAAAGGGCGATGCCCGTAAATAAGGCAAGAATGCGGTATAAGAAATTAAAGTCGGTTTCATCTTTTAGGGATGAATACGAATGGGTTCAAATATTAGCTGGGGTTTATGCAATAAATACTTGGTGAAATGAAAAAAGAACAAACTTTCGTGTATTGAAATCGGTTGAATCAATAACAACGTATAAATATACAGCAATACATCAAGAAAAAGAAGGAATTTATTGAGTGCATTTGGATAATAAAAGGAAATTGAATTGCAGAGAAATAACCAGCGGGTAGATACTGAAAAAATAAGTTTATAGATATCACCCACACACACACACACACTATATATATATATATATATATATATATATATATATATATATATATATATATATATATATATATATAGAGAGAGAGAGAGAGAGAGAGTATAATTTAAAGCTTATCTGAATCATTTTCGATTAAATATTTGTGTATATATCTACGAAAGTTTTCTCGACATTTCCAGTTCTATCTATATTTTATAATACATTCATGGGATCCGGCCAAATACAGATGGTCAATATGTTGAAGCTGCCTATCTCTTCAAGCATTTATCCACATTAGGTACGCACAGTTTTGGCATTGTGCTAAGCGAAACTGTACTATTTCTTATCTACTTCGCTGTGATACCTATGTCAAATTTTGACATCTAAATTGCATCAAAGAAAAGTTTTAGTGAAAAAAATTGTCTGGGTGGAAATCATTATGGAGGACGGGTTCCTCACACTGAAACAAGGTCCCAAGTTCATAATAGTCCCCGAATCCTTCGTTTTTATGTTATTAAGTTTAAAGTTTACGGTATATTCTGTAAAATGTTCAATACAAGACACAATACAAAAGTACTGTAAGAAAACTGGGATTTGCAAAGGAAATCTTTGTCGCAGATTATTTCCACGTCACAGAAAATAAATCACTAAGTTCCAACTCGAACATCGGGGGCAGAAAGAAATGGCCGAAAACTGGATTCGCAAATACTATCTCGCTAATCAAAATGCACGCCACCAGTCAGACAAATAACTCATTCTCCACCAAACGCGATGGCTGAATTCGCAGATTCGAGAACACCATCTGCGTTGATCGGGCGAACATTTTTTCCATTCGTCGACAGCTGAGAGATGATCTCCAGTATTTTGCATATCAAAGTACGTTTAACTGCGACTCCTGCGTCAGACTTTCTTTTTTTTTTTTTTAATTCAAATATTCCGTCTTCAGCATGTGATGCGGAATACGTGTCCTTCCTTTTGTTTGGTAATTAATTTTCTTTTTCGCCAGCTTTTCCGTCGTAAAATACACGCGACTCTCTGTCGCTTTGTTTACTTTTACAAACTTTGTCACACATCCTGTCTCAGCAACTTGACGATAAACACCAGTAATGATTGAATGACTCGGAATTATAACTAAAGTGACGTTTCAAAATTCCATGGAGTGATTTGAGGAATTCAATGTTATTTCTTCAGAATTATCATTACTGATTCTTAGCTGGACCAGTGATCCCTATATTTTTCGGCCGGAGGCCCATTTAGCTCTCCGCGGGATCTAAGATGAATCTTAAGACTCCTGACGATGTATGGCATTTTAAGCTAATGTAATAATAATTTAAAAACTTTTACTCAACATATATATTTAACAGGAAACAGAAACACATAGTGGACAGAGAAAAAGACCGACGATTCCTCAGGTATGCATGTAGGTGTCGATTTTCTGGAAAATAAAAAAAATGATATAAAGATTATGTTATTTAAGTAATGTATAATTAATATTTCACTGGTTTGCATAGAGATTAACAATGTCTTTGATCATAACAGTGTATCGAATGTTATCATATCTCATTCGTTTCAAAGCGATAGTGAAAGTTATTATATTTGTAGGATTTTAATCAATGTAAATGTAATTATTTTTTTATATTATAATACATTTTTATTTAGGTTATTCATTACTTTCATTCTTTTTATATATTTTATGCTTAGAATAATAGTATTTTTTTATGAATCAGGGTACGTCACACACTTTTGCGTCTTATATTTCAAAAGTACATGATACATCTACGATGAAACAACCTTTATTATATTTAAGCTGCCCTTGGTATTATATATAGGACTATCATATTATTAGAACTTTGGTATTCACATACTTACCATTTAAAATATTATATATATGTTATTTAGTCCTTAATTATCTTGTTATATATGTTTTTTAGTTTTTCTTGTGTTTGTTATAGAATGAATAACGATGAAAATAAAACACAAAAAACAATTCTTAACAATATTAACTACGAACAAAGCCACAATGTACTAAACGTATTCGGAAATAAAACACTTTTCTGAAAAGTCCAATTTGAATATCAGTTATGTGTCATACACGCTTAGGCGATCATGTATGACTGACGAGACAGCAGGTTGCCATGTCTTTCTGCGGTAGACCGGTTGCCATCTATAGAACCCGGTCTGTCCTACATTTGCCCATAGCTTGGGGGGAAGAAAAGAGGATTCATACCTTTCTCAAAAGTATTAGCACGTACGTAAATGTAAGGGATTCGACTCGAATTCGACACTCCGATTCCTCAATCCGGGCTGCTACCTATTACTCCACCGTGCCTCATCGATGGTAAAGACAATATCCAAAAACTGTATTTTTTAGTTCAGAACGTTCAATTATGCAAAAGTACGTTTTATTTTAATTTTAGTAAACAAATGCCTGTTATTCACAATAATATTATCACTGAAGCTATACAATCTTTGTAAGCGATGGATCTTTTCCCAACCTAAAAATGCAACTTCGCAAGCTACTCTACCTCAAAATGTAAAGGTCAACACTAGTGGAACTATACAATCTAGCTCTATCAAAACACCTTTCATGGAAATATCCATAATTTCCATAAGGAATACCCTAAGTGACTTACATTCCCTAGTTCCACCAGTTCGAAGCATTACATCTAAGACCCTTACCATATGCACAGAGAATAAGAATTCCAAAGAATTGCTCTTTTGTAGGATAGAATCCGGTATATATGTTTCCGTAGACACTTCAATTTTAATTATTTTAGTTTAGGTTTACACATTATTTACATTATTCGGACTATTTTCCTCATCTTTGTCGCCATATTTATTACAACGTTTCGACCGTTGTACGCTCCGGCCTTCTTCAGGTGGTTGGAATATCGAACTGAACCCTTTAATTCGTTCACTGAGGTAGACTGTTCTAGTTCCACGTTCCATGTTTAATGGATGTCAGTTATCAGTTATCTCCTGTTAATTTTCCTCTTCAAGTTCTCCACTGCCTTAACCGGGTATTGAACTCACACTCTTTGGGTCCTGTCACTGGATCTAACCAACGCCTTTATCACTGTGCCATGTGTCCTTGAGGCGAAAAAGATGAGGACAATACTCCGAATAATGTAAATAATGTACCTAATACCTCATCTCATAAATATAATATATACGTTTGGTTCACACGTTAGTTATCGCACAAGCAGACACTGAAATGAAACTACAGGGACTCCTACAGAAGTTTGTAAAAGAAAGCGAGAAGGACGAAACTTCAACTGTAAGAAAACAGAAAGTATAGTCGTCAGTAAAAGGGACAGACCAAGATGAGAACAACGAATTGGAGACATCGGGATTCAGCGTGTAAGAAAATGTCAATAGCTTGTTGGCGATTAAACGCGATCCCGATATCCGTAGGCGCATTGAGATAGGGGAATTTCCATTCCAAAAGCCAGGCAAAATATTAAGGAGAAACATGCTCATCTCGTTAGAAATAAAAGAATGAATACTAACATTCTATGTTATATATCATCGTCGTCATCGTTGGCGAAATTCATTGCCAAATATTGGGGGTTGCTCATCCACATTTGCTTCTGTTTGAAACGGGTCCTACGTTGGATCTGAGTATACACGTCCGCAACCAGGTAGAATGTTTCAGGGGATCGGGTGATCTGGTGATCTGGTGATCTGGTTTTTCTTTTGGCTCTTTTCCTCTCTTTTTGTGGAAATAACCAATATAGCATTTGCTATGGAAATAGTGAGAGGCTAGTCGTCTGTAAGAAAAGACGTGCAGGGGGGGAAATAATTCAATACTGACAACACGCTTTTAATCTCTATGAATGTAAAGACTTGGAATCTCCAGTACAGATATGAAAGCAATAGTTCATTTTTTATTCAGATCTGGCTCTTATTAAAGCAACCCAAAGAAGAGAGCATTTTCCAATTCTTTAGCGATGGATTATGTATCGTACCCAGCTCAATTTATTTATTACTAGAGTTAATACACAGACGGTAGTTTGTTTTGGTTTGGTTTGTTTTACGGCATATCAACACCTCAATGGGTTATTTAATGCCGACACTATTTTTATTGCTGGTAATATGTTTTTCTTCAAAAATCTATTTCTGGGAATATTTTTCCTTGAGGAAAATCTATAGGTGGTCATATTTTTTTCAAAGAATGCATAGCTGTTTGTATTGCTGGTATATTTTTTAAAGTATTGCCGATAAAATATTTTTCTTTCAAAATTTATTGCTGGTAATAATTCTTTTTTTACAAAGTATTTCTGGTATTAAAACGTATTTTTACACATGTTCGGGTCTTAAATATTTGTCCATAGCTGGGACGCAAACATGTGCTGCCACCCCGGGTCAGGGTGGACCTGTGAACACCAGCAATTAAGAGGTGTTCCATGCTCCTGAAACCTCCTGTTCAGAGGCCCTGCTGTTTATCGTCTTAACAAGGACGCGGATGTAGTTTATCGTCATACCCAGGACGAATATACACGCTGGACTGCTATTTTGTTACTATGAACGTATTTATTCTCATTTCATTTCAATTTGAATCACGCAAATTGTTTTTAAAATAAAAACATTATCTCACGCAAAAATGTGAGAACACACAAACACACACGTGTAATGATATATATATATATATAACCAGATTGGAGGTTCTTTTTAAGAGCAGCAACACTGACAGATTTCAAATTGTACCAGGAGTAAATGGTAGTGTCATCTGCATAAATACCTATTTCGGAATTGATGACATCAGGAAGATTAGATTTAACGAGACAAGTTTGCATTCGATTACATATATATTTAATATATATATACACATATATATACACACACACATATATATGTATATATATATATATATATATATATATATATATATATATGTATATAAATATTAACATATATATATATATATATATATATATATATATATATATATATCTGACACACACACACAAGCAAATACACTCACCTATGTGATAAACTTTTATTTACCGAAACAATTTTGCATTAGATTGCATATATATGTAATATATATATATATATACATATATATATATATATATATATATACACACACACACATATATATATATATATATATATATATATATATATATATATATATATATATTATGTTTTTATTTCTTAATGACATCAAAAGTTACTTTATTAAAATGTCACTTATGTCTCCAACTCAATATTCAAAAATGTTTCCATGGAAATATTCTCGTAACAGATTCTTACAAAGTTCACATCCCTAATTTCCGGCGTGTCAGTAATTAATTCATAACAATGTTATCGCTCCCCACAATATTTAATTTGACAAATTTAACTCCAATCGTCAATTTTAATTAAGACCACGGGGTGCTAGGTATTTTATTTTTCTTTGTGATATTTCTGATATATCTTTGTTATGTCAAATTAACGTGTCCTATCGAGTGTTCAACAGTCTAATATAGAAAAAGTCTTTCGATGTATATTTAACAGCATGATTGAATTTTCTCTTTTTTGGTCCCTTGCGTGTACTTTCAAATAATTCCAGGTCGATATGCGAAAAAAGAACAACCTCTGTTTCGATTAACATGAAATGCTTTGACCTTTCAAGATTTTGGTAATTAAAGTAACTCAATCAGATTTTATGTAATGGATTGATATTTAATTACTTTTAAGGTAGTGTGGTGGGAAATTACATAGTTATTCCAGCTTGACAAGTGGAAAGGTTTTGATTGATTGATTTCCCTTTTTTACGGTTTATCCACCCTTTATGAGTTATTTAAAGCTGAATATATTTTGGAGTGTAAATATAATAATCTTCCTTTTTGCATTATGAATTATTTTATAATATTTTATTTCAAGGTAAAAGACTTACTATTTAGCTCACTTTTGCAGAGGATTTTCAAAACTAATTAAGCTTAATCAACCAAGTTACAATTCAAACATTCATTTAGAGATGCTACACGATACTCAAATGTCATGTTTGTAAGCTGACGAACATAGAAATGCAAGTAGACAATACAGTTGGCAGATTAAAAGACACGCAAGCCTAAAAGAATGCAAGATCCTATCGTGCAGCTGCTGCATTCTGGTACGCTTGAAACTCTTTTCAGTCCAAGAACTAGTGCGTCAAATTACTTTTATATCTTGGGCAGCCGATGAACTCTCCAGCCGACCATCTTACACCCTTGTGCAAATCAACTGAAACAAATCCGTTAATATTTACTTTTTTTCATATTTTTCTAATGAAACATGACCCAGTGTCCATGTTAGAACTTCGTATGTCCATTTCACGAAGTCGTTCCTTGCAGATTGGCCACAGATTCTTGATTGGCTGTAAATCAGGAGATTTTCCGTGTCAGTATATAGTACTTTGATTTGCTCACTAGTAAGGCTTGCAAGTGTATTCATGCGGCGTTACAATTTTCATACGATTTCCTTTGAGTAACGTCCATAGTAGAAAATGGCTATAGGAAAACTAATCGACAATCGAGACAATAGTATCTGGGCGTGATAAAAAAACCTGATGCAGTCATGGATGACGCAATATATTTCAATCAAAACAAATTTCATCATACACCCCGAAAAATGAATTTATATTCCTGAAAATGATCTAATCTGAGGAAAAATAGAAATCGATCATACCCTGTCACTCCAGCGAGTGTATAACTGACCGCATGGTGAAAGAAAGGGAACTAAAGCCGTTGTTTCAATTTCAATTGCGCAAGGATGTACATTACACCATACGAACATCTCCAATTTCAGCGGAGCTACCAGCTTTGAACAACAAATTTTAAATATCCGTTTATTACATTGGCGGGGGGGGGGAATCTCCACCTATTTCTTCCTGTTGCGAATATCACCAGTATTTTAATAACGGAGTTTGTTTTTTGTTACCACTTTCCACCGGGAAAGATTTGAGATATTATTGCTGAGGAGAATGAAGATTTTCAAAAGAAATTCAGCATTTAAAAAATGAATTCATTTACACGTCGAGGATATATAATATAACAAAATAGCTAAAAAAAAAGAAGTGATAGAGAAAATAAATTGTACATTTAAATACCTCTAAAAATACGGGTTTAGCGATAGCAGATGTGTGTGTGTGTGTGTGTGTGTGTGTGTGTGTGTGTGTGTGTGTGTGTGTGTGTGTGTGATACGCCACGTGGTTCTGTGAAATTACGTAGTTGGTTTGACAAGCAACTAACTTTCTTCTGAATGGAAAACTAGTTATGAATTATACCGGTCACATACTCAAGAAAAAAAGAGATAATATTTATATAGCTGTCTTTTATATCTTGGTCAACCTATAAATTTTCCAGCCGACATTCTTACATTACATAATCGTTACATCTCCAATTTCAGCGGAGCTACCAGCTTGGGACAACAACATTTGAAACCCCGTTTATTACACTGACGATTAACGCGCCCTTTTGTTCCAGTTCCGTAGAATTTCACCAGCAATTTAATGACGTTGCTGTTGGTTACCAGATTCCAGCGGGAAAGATTTGCGACTTTATTGCTGATGAGAATGAAGACTTACAAAAGAAATTCAATATTTACAAAGTAAATTAATTTAACACGTGGAATACATTTAACTGTGTAAAATAAAATAAATAAATCAACAAAGGGACAGTGAAAATATATTTCACACACACACATACACACACACACAAATATATATATATATATATATATATATATATATATATATATATATATATATATATATATAAGATTGCTATATACGAAATAAATTCCAATAACCAAGAAATACAACTCTTAAAAGAGTGCTCAATACAGAGTAGAGCATATATAATTATTTATTCGGAAATTATAACATAAATACGTTATAAAATCACTACAAAAATAGCCATTTCATTTCAAAACTTCTGGTGTCTTTTCAAGTGATGGTGTTGAATGTAGAATAAAGGGTTTATATATATATATATATATATATATATATATATATATATATATATATATATATATATATATATATATATATATGTACCTCTAAAACTCCAGTTTAGAGATTTTTGTGAAATTACGTACCTGGTTCACCATGCGAATAACTTTCTTGTGAGGGAAAACTTGGATTTGCATTTTACCTGTCACATCCGGAAGAAAAAAGAGTTAATATTTAAATCACAGGTTTTATAGCCCTGAATACAATGACAGCTACCGGGTCATTATGGTATCCTGGTAGACTATGTGGGATATCACTATATTCCTATAAGGCGTCACTGCTCATTAGACAATAAATGTATTATATCACTCAGTACCTCCAAAAGGAAATTAAAACTTTTCGTCAACGCTGAGCTGACCCTACATTTTATCCATTCCCGATAAATGGTTGTAATCTAAATGAGCCTCTCGGCATTGAACGTCTTTAACGGTTCAAGTATTCTCCAGACATCAAGTAATATACTAATCATCGCAAAAGATTTCTCGCATCGCAAAAGATGCTAGAAAAATCATTCGTTCCTTGCACCGCTCAAGAATGCTTGAAGTCTTCCTTTTTTTCTGATAGGCAGCAAGAATTATTCAGACCAAGTTTTTTT
>OZ038491.1:29019143-29094143 GCA_964036315.1 Acanthosepion esculentum
TGCCCAACTCACCCTATTATACTGCGCAGTTGACAAAATCTAAAACAAGACGCCTGAGCGAAAATAAAAATCTAAAATGGCGACAATTTAAACATCGCACCCATTATATTTTATGTGAGAAAAAGAAGACATGACAAGAAATGTTGATTATGAATGAGACCAAAGGAACAAATGACTCTTAGGAGTTACGATTGTATTTTGCAGTAAGAAGGTAAGTATGTGCCGAGACGAATTTTAGAGAAAATGGAAACTAAAAGTTTTTTTTTGCTTTTCATAGATTAAATTAATCCAAATTAATCTATATTTAATTCACAGGATCTGGGCTGAGTTGAAAGATTTTCACCATGTATTGTGTGAAATTTAGTAAGATTTCACGCGTCACTTAGTAATTTTTATATTGTACCATGCATTTACATTCATATAAACTGATATAATGACTGATAAGAAATATCCGAAGACACTATGTAAGATGATATACGTAAAAATAGTGAGATGCTTATTTTTATTTTTTTTAAATTTGTTCTGTCGATAACGTTACCTTCAACGGTTCTGATAACTTTGTTATTGAACGAGATATTTTCAAGATAATAAAAATAAACATCCAACTGTTTATCACATATTTCAAATTATATACATACACACACACACACACACACACACACACACACACACACACACACACACACACACACACATATATATATATATATATATATATATATATATATATATATAATTACAGTCATTGTTATTAAAAGTTAGATATTACAATGTTAATTCATCATAAGTAGTAAATAACTTTTTCTATTCCATCAACCACATGACTATTAAATTAACTTTCTCCTCCAGCGAATAGATATATTTATCTTAAATAAAACGATTAAACTATATGCAAACGATGGCAAATCTACCTGTGTGGAAGGTTATTTCTCGAATAGGGAATATAATGATAAGTTAATTTCCTGAGCAGACCATGGGGTTTTACCTGTCATCTTAAACTGTTTTACTCGCAAGAAGGCTCCTTGTTCGCTCCAGACCTCAACTGGGACGTACATATGACATATCACTAAATCGTTGATCTCTTGAACCGTTTCAGAAAGTACCTGACTCTTGTTGCATTCTGTCTTTACTATTGTCAGATCAGACAAAAAGTAGTGTATTTCTTAATATATCTGAGCAGGAGATGCTCAGTACTGACTTTCTTGCATTGACAGAGGTCAAAAGCTTCTACATGGCCAATTGCATGATGGATCATGTTTCAGCCTAAAAACTCTTTCCTATATAGGAAAAAACACAAGTCTCTTGTAACTCTGTCACTGTTTCCGTGAAAATGTTCTGACATACCCTAGTTCAACCAGACCGTATATTTACGGCAACGATTCGCCATACCACGTACATAAGGAAGAATCATCCTCATTACCTTCGCACTTCATGTGTATGAGGGAAATTTCATCCAGATATATTATTCCCAAGAATCAAATCCTTGTGGAACAGACTCCTAAACAGACGTTTTTTGCTCCCTAAAATCATAAGCGCTTCAGGTTTAATATCTTGCTTTATCAATATCAATCTGTCTTTAGTGGTTTTGGTTTTATCTTGCCCGAACTGCAGTATAAAATGAAAATAGATTAAACCACATCACCTGTTTCATTCCACTTTTGAAATAAATTAAATCCCTGTCTGTTTCTCTCCATGTTGTCGGGAAAAGTCTAATTAAAGATTAGTGCATATAACTTCCTAACAAATGTGTGTCACATGAGCGGAGATTAGTTAAGAGTATCAGAGTTGGATATTTTCCTATGCGAATGAGAATATGGAATAAGTGTATGTGTGTCCATGCGAGTAAGGAAAACAGTAAAGTGAAAAATTACCCTAACGAACAAGTTCTCAAAAGCACACAATTTCCGTTCCGTAGAAGCGTTAAAAATTACTTTAGATTTTATAATAGATTCTCGAGTCTGAGAAGAGAAAAAATTGATTTGCCTCTCTGTTCGATCACACCTTTTGTTCATTTTGAACGAAACCAATAAATAAATAGAAAAAAAATGTTTCTTCGCTTCCAATCGATTTAAAGTAATGGAAATAAATTTAAAATATGAAATCAATAAATTTTATATAAAAAAAATCAGATGACAACAATACGCGTTCGATTTTCGTAGCATCGTTCATGTGACTCTATATAAAGTTGTTTCTTTAAATATTCATTTCATGAAAAATATATAATGAAAAATCAAACAACACTCTCAAATGCATACTCCAAATGATTAACATCATGAAATAACAATGAAGACATTTCTATAAATGATTTCCATTTAAATTAACTGGCTCCTCCTTTTGATATCTACAAATGGTTTTCCTCGAAAATTCTATATTTATACTCGAATATCTATTTTACAAGATTCACTGGAAACTGAGGCTATTAATGGTAACTTATTAAAACTATGGTATTTTTATTTTATAGAGATTGAACAAAATTAGAGACGGAATACTTATAATTGGTCATTAAAATCGACATTATTTACAAGAGGTTCATTTCTCAAATCACGCAATTCGCATTCATATTGAAAAACTACATTGTTAATGTATTCAGATTTTAGCGGTTTCTTCGAAACTCTTTTAGTTTTATATTCGTGCTATATTATCTTGAAAGGGAACTGTATTACGCAATCCCGAAATTCTAACTACCATTTCCTCATTCTAAAAAGTAGGTTTTCTTTTTTTTTTCCTTTTCTTTAAAACTTCACATGCTCCGTCTTCTGCCTGAAATACCGTCTTCATCAATAAGGGAATTTTCTAGCACTCACTGCTATATCGGAATATTTTTTATTACATTATTATTGTTTCCAAAAAAACATTCCTGTTTCGTAAAACATTGCTTTGTTTTTGGAAGGCATATTTCGTGGAAATCGAACCGTTGAGCTAACATTCGAATGAGTATAAAAATGTTTGCTTTATAACTATGTTCAAACCGCGACCGACAGTGCAGAATGAACATTTTCAAATAAATTATTCCACAGTTAGAATTTAAAAGACTTAATGAACATATATGTGGTACTATTCAACATTATGGAGAATTACAATTAAATGTAGCATGGACTTTTGCTATTACGTCCCTTTGTGAGAAGTGTATTTTATTAGGTTGGTGCAAAATAATGTCGTTTTCTCACATGAAGTTGAACGTCAAAAAACATTATTTTTGCACCAACCTAATATTATTATCTGTCTACAAAGGCACTAGATAATTTCTTTGAGTAAAAAATTACGGAATACGTTTTAGGTAAAAATTATAAAAAGTGTCGGCGCGTTGAAATAGCAAAAGAGGCCTTCACAAAATATAAACAAATTATTTAGAAACAATAATATTTTCTTAGAAATAAAGGAAATATTGGTTTGGTTTGTTTTGTTTTACGGCATATCAACAGCGCAATGTGTTATTTAATGCTAACAATACTTTTATTAGTGGTAATATTTTTCCAGAATGTATTGCTGGTCTTAAAACATTTTTTTTAACTTTCATAGTGTCTTGACCCCTTTTGGGGAATAACTACTTGCCCATAGCCGAAACCTTGACAGTATATATGAATAAAAAATGTATTCCGTGTAAAAAATCACTTTGTAAATCAAGGTTCGGTTTGTTTTACGGCATATCAACCTCAATGGGTTATTTAATGCCGACAATATTTTTATTGCTAGTAATATTGTTTTTAAAAATGTATTGCTTGTAATATTTTTTTCAAAATGTATTGCTGGTAATATTTCTTTTTTCAAGGTTTGGTTTTGGTTTGTTTTACAACATAATGTTTTTTTTAATACCGACACAATTTTTCTTGCGGGTATTTTTTCTAAAATAATTATTGCTGATAATATTTGTTTTCTTCGAAAATGTATTACTGATAAAATATTTTTTCTTCAAAACTCCATTACTGGTAATATTTTTACAAATATATATTGCTGGTATTAAAACCTATTTTTACACTTTCATAGTGTTTTAACCCCAGTTTGGAGCTTCAGTATTTTCCCATAGATTGGACCACCCCGAGTCAGAGGTGACCTGGGAACAAAAGCAGAGATGAGTCCAGGCTCCTCAAAACCCCCTGATCAGGGGCCTTGCTTTTGGATGTAGTTTACTGTCACATCCAGGAAGAGGAAATATGGCTTGACTCCTTTATTATATAAATGTTTCTATATGACAGTCAATTCTAGACACTTTTCTCTCAGACGATGTGTAGAAGTATGACAACTGGGATATGGTTCTACAAAAAACTGCGGAGAATCCCATGAAAGGAACATGGAAACAATAAGCAAATTTTAAACAAGTTTAAACAAAAACTTTATTTAAAATCAGAATTTAAATTTCTGGAACACATGATGAGAAAATGGAAATTGGCGAATTTGACACTCACAGGGACAGAAAGAAAAAAGCGACTTGCCTACATAAGTTGTTTACGTACATATATTGCAGAATAGGGAGTAAAACCGATAGTAAAAACAATAATTAATAAGAGTTTATGACGTCGAGGAAAGCAAAAATCACCCACGTCCTGAGGTGTCAAGGTACATCATTAAATTAATCCCTAGCATTTTCTGTTAAAATCCAATTCTATCATTATGCTTTTCACTGCCAGAAAATAGTTTGAAAGTATATTTTGGATCGGGAATGTTTTTGTATCAAGTCAGTAAATCATTCAATTCAATTGCACAAAAATAATCCACGTAAAAGTATCTATTCTTGATTTTTTTATAATGTTTTCCTTTTCGCGTTAAACATTTCCAAATCATTTTTATTAGGAATAGTGTTATAAAAACTTCTCTGACTTAAGTAGATTTGATGGGACAAGTAGACGTCGTAACGGAAGTCTGAGACAAATCTGAGAGGCTATTCTTTTTCGACTCCTCACCGTTCGTTTTAAATTCAGTTTTGACCAATAAATTTCAGGTACACCATTTATATGTTATTCTTTAGATAGAAACCATGAAGTGGTGTACCTGAAAATATAGAATAAGGCGATTTGCTTTCATTTAATCTCAGACAATCTATAGTATGTCTTTTATGTAAATTATCAATTTACATAAATTAAATATATAAAGTTATCATTACCATCAGAGAACTCAGATTTCATACAATTCGTTTACCAACTTCATATTACAAAACAAAATGCCAGAATATACATAAGTTTTGCCGTATAAGTTATGAGGCTAATTTAAAAAATTCCTTCTTATGTCATAGATATGAACACTTTTCATATCAGAAATGATAATTATATAGTTTTCTGATTTTATTAAAAACATTTTGCTGATGAGTGACAGAATATATATAATGCTCCTTGAAAAATTTACTTTTAAATTTAATAATCAGTGGATTCTTTGACGTCTACACTTGTATCTGTGATTTATTATTTTTTTCTGTCTGCTTTACTCTAATTACACCCTACTGGTCCATAAGAATTGCTAGAATTGAATGGATGTAAATTACGAACATTTAAATTCGTCAGAATACCTTTTGGCTTGTTGTTATTCGAAATAGCCGTGACTTTATTCCCAAAAATTGATAATTATTTAGAATATACCAAGGTAAGTAAAAAATAAACGATTTTTTCATTTTATCAAAGTGATTTAATAATGTTATCAGCACTACCATGGCTAACAACGAGCTCTGATGCGAGCTCATCAATGGTCATACGCCTATCAATTCTGATTAAAGCGCTTGATTTTAGATGGTGGGCAGGTATGATAGAAGATGACAGGCGGCCACTATGTGGCATATTTGCTAAGCTAGAATTTTCCCAATTTTTCTTGGTCTGATGGGTTCTCATTCAGATATCAGAACGATCTTTCTATAGTCTAAATCTTTAACCTTGTATACAATTTACAATCTCGTATGAATGTCTACAACTGTTTTCAATCTGCAACAAAGAATTACTGCTCTTTGCTTCTTGGGCAGACATTCTGTTCACTCGTTTATGCATATCGCTTAAAAAATAGATAATTAAGGACAAAAAGCTTTCATGAGTTTTTGAATATGTATCGAATTTCGAATAATTTCATTGAGAAATGCTCCTCCTGCAACAGGAAATGCATTATTTTTTGATTATCCCACCTCCATAACCCGATATTCAAGTCAGATTACACGGTCGAATAAAATATCAGAATTCATATAGATTGCACAATAGCATATAAGGAATATATTGTAATCCAAATATCTTATTTAAATGAACATTCAGATAAGTAAAGGTAATGGATATGGTAATATTATCCGTTTCTTTATTTTTGTGCTACTCCCGGTTAAAATTCTTATCATGAAACCAATTTTTAACAAAAGTTTCCAAATTCCAGTAGGTGTTATCGCTCTCTCTCCAGTATTGATGGACATTACTTTGCTAAATTTATATTTGAATTAGCGTGGAAAGTCAACAATTGGATTATATGATTATTTTCTCTTCGAATTAAATGTGATACCCATTTTTGCTCTTGCTGCTGTTAAAATTCCTATAGCGACATGGTTTCTTTTATCTGATAAAGTCCTATATTCCTGATTATCTAACTCCAGTCCACAAGCTTCGAAAAAGTATGTTATTCCCCAGCACAGATTTCATTCGCACAAAGCCAATTTTAACCACTGGTCTGAGAAAGCGTTTGCATACAGCTAACAGATTGTAAAATATATCTAAAAATATTAAAATAAAAACTTAAACAATGCAAACAAACAAAACCTTCCAGCTTATCTTCTAGAGTTCTTTCGTAGAGTTCACGGGTGAAATGAGTCACCTAGGGTTTGTCTTCATCCCAGACAGATACCCCGAAATATGCCTTGTATGCCTCACACATTTTAGATATCGCCAGAGATTACTTCCGTCCTGCGTAAGACGATAAACTACGTCCAACAGCAATGCTTCTGATCAGGAGGTTTTGAAAAGCGTGGAACGACCTCTTAATTGCTGGTGTTCTCAGGTCCACTCTGACCGGGGTGGTAGCACCTGTTACGGTTCTAGCTATGGGCAAATAGTTAACCCCAAAACTGGTGTCAAAACACTATTAAAGTTTGCAAATAGGTTTTAATACCAGAAATACTTTGTAAAGAAAATAATACCAGCAATACAGTTTGAGGAAAAAATATAACCAGCACTAAAAATCTTATTGATATTAACCCACTGATTTTGATATGCTGTAAAACAACATAAAAAACACAGAGTACTTTTCGCTCTGGTCCTGATACATTCACCACAGACATAGTAAAATACGGATGCTTAAAACTTCTAGAGTGCATCTGTATCTAATGCATCAACGGCAATTTGGACAGTTAGAAGTAAACTGAATATTTATTATTGTAATAACTGTTGTGAGACCGATACTTTCCTACATCATGGACTCTCCCAGTACTATATTATTATGTGAATGGTAGTATCATGGGAGTAGCACCAGTAATGCGCAGCCGCGTACGATACCAATATCGGACACCACTGGATAGTAAGCTCTGCTTACTCTTACACTATTCTTTGTAACTTTTTTGTTTAATATATCTTTCTTACCTCTAACCCGTGTTCCGTGTTTTTCTTCCGTGGCCCCTACTTCGGGTCCACATCATATACAATAATTGTGGCAAAAGGCCAAAAGGGGAAGTGAGATGAAGATTAACTATCTTATACCTACCTAATCTGATTCAGAACCCTTTCATTCATTACAGGTAATTCATTCACCACGAGACGTCATCGTTCAGCATTCACTCCTACATATACCACAATACCCAGGGAACCTATAAAAACATCAAAAAATAGAAGCGACAGTTGCTAACCCTTGTGACACTATGAGTTGGATATATGCGCACGCGTGTGTGTGTGTGCGCCGCACATCTGTGTGTGTGTATATATACACCCCCACATCTGTGTGTGCGTGCGCGCGCACTCATATGTGCGAGAAGATTAGTTAGATTTGACCTGGGTATCAAACTTCAAGACCCAATGACTAGATTAGGAATCTAGATAAAAACATGTTTTGGACATATGGCCAAAATTATAGATGAGTGTTAAGTACTTGTCAAAATACGAAGATAGTGAACTGGTCAAAACTTAAAAGGGTCTGAATTTAATGTCCCTGAATCGGAGTCAGCTAGGCTAAGAAATATTTTTATGTCCACTTTCTTCAAAGGGAGCAATGGTCATGAAAAAGTTATGGGTTTATTCGTGGGTGTCCCTTGTCCGGAAATGATGAAAGAGGATTCTGCATATATACGGGAGCGCTTTGGGCCACGGCAGTTAGACTTAGTTTAGGTTCGAGGAAGGTTGATTTAGGCCGGAGCACGTAACATCGAAGAGCGACCCATTAGCAGCCGGACATTGTTAGTTAAGATATATATATTTTTTCGCCACCGAGAATCAGCCCAGAGTTATCATCCACAAAAAGGTCACACGCCTTCCCTCCTCTTTTCGTTCTACCCAAGTTTGTAGTTGTGTTTTTCTTTTGCCTGTGAGCCTGCTTCTCGCTCGATCCGCCGCACAGAAATTGTACGACGTGGGGTCTATATTTTTGTGCAACGAGTTGCAGAGGTGGGTAGTCTCACACCCTGACAAACTGCCCAAAAGAGAAAAAAAATCGCAACACATTTCCGTTCACCTGTACCACAGTACTGGGGGAAGATACAGGTGGCTAAACTATGTGCAGAAGTTGAATTTGAATCCAGCGGCCTGCAGGACAACAGCCAGGTACCGATGGTCGACTCTATCAAATGCCTTGAACTGATCCAAATTGATCAGAGCACCTTGATCGTCGTATTTTACAACTACTAGGATCAGATTCAGGTGGCTCTGAATTGTTCGACCCTTCAGACTACAATTCTGCTCAGGTCCCAACAGAATCTCGACATCTGACTGAAAACACTCCTACAGGATCTCGGCTCAAATCTTTAACTCTTTATTTAGATTCATGGGCTTGTAATCGTCTAAAACCTCCACATCCTTGCCCTTTTTCACAAGTGTGATCACGACAGTCAAAATCGACACAAAGATACGCGACAGCCTCAAGTACAATTCATAGGGCAAACAATAAAGACCCGATAGACAGACATCCCGCTAGCTCTTCGCCCACATATCTATGTTGTGGTCTAGTATGGCGTTCTAGATCCCCACTAAGACTAAACGCGACGGATACTCCAGGAACCTAACTGACGGAAAAAAACGACCCGCTACCCGCTAAGCGTTGGGTGCATAAACCGCAACCACCCTGAATGAACTATTGTTTACGGCAATATCTGCATCAACTTAGACAATGCGTATACACAATGGGGGGGGATCAAATAAGCGTACACATACAATTGTTTAATTTATTATATTTCCAACTAATAAGTAAACATACTTTTCAAATAATTAACTGAACACAGATGCATAGTGACTAAATATGCATAGAGGGCAGAAAAATTGATATAATTGAAATAAATCACATTTATCCATTTTAATGAGCGAAAAAAGTATTCGTACTATACAAAAAGATCGTCTTTTAATGCTTTGTAGAATAGACATTATTCACCCCTACAGCAACCAACCTCTTCTTTTAGTTCTCTTTTCATTATTAATAATTTGCAAATTTTAATAGGTATTTTGTTCCATTCTGCTTTGCATATATTGTCTTCAGATCCGGGATGTTGGATCTCTCCATTGGATTTGAATTTTCAAATAACGCCACAGATTCTCGATGGGGTTTTACATCAGCGGACTGACTTGGTCATTTCATTTTACATTATTTTTAGCAAGCTATTTCCTCGTAGATTTTGCAGTGTGCTTCGGATCATTATCTTGTTGGAAGATTCAATCAGGAGGAAGTTCAAGATTTTCCAACGAAATAATTAAATTTGCCTCTGATATGCTGCAGCATTCTTTCTACCATCTCTGATTGATATGTTACCAGTGTACCTTTTACAGAAAAACAATCCCCAATCTATGACGCTGCCATCACAAAATTTCACTGTTGGAGCTGTTTTCTTTTGTTTGAAGCCATCGCCATCTTTCTTCAATTGATGATTTATAGAATTACGTCCAAATTTTGGTTTCATCTGTCCATAACACTCTTTCCCAATACGGTTTTTCCTTATTTTCACGAACGATTTTCAAACTGGCATTGCTGTGTCTATTCCAAGTTTTCCAAGGTGATCGAAGATTTTAGATTGTTCCTATGAATTTCATTGCTTATTACTCATGTAGTGACATAGATTCTTGGTGAAAACAAATCATCGTGCAAATCTTAAGGAGGAACCATTGATTTTACTTTTATTTTGACGCATTAATTTTCTTCGAATATCTTGCAGAAATCTTCCTTGGAGCACCTGTTCTTTTTTTGGTTTTCAACAGTTTTAATTCTTTATACCTTGAAATGAATGAACTAATAGCAGTAAATAGAATATTCAGTCTGACAGAAATATTCCTGTAACTTTTACTTTCTTTCCAGAGCTTAACATTAAGTTCTTTACCTCTTGAAATGATGAAAAACTTCTTGCACGAATATCAATGTCAAAATGTACTGTTTGTATTTTTTAGGCTAAAAGTAACTACTGATATTATTATTGAAACATTCTAGAATATTCCACTTGAATAATCTAGAGTATTAGAGCAATTTATAAGTTTTTAATTTTGAAATTTGCATTAAACGAATAATTTTGTCACCCATAAAAATGGATAAATGTCATTTAATTCTATTAAATAAACGTCGTTTTTCTTCTGTTTTCCAATGCACTTTTAGTCATTATGCATCTGCGTACAGTTAATTATATGAACAGCATGTTTATTTATTAATTGGAAATGCAATAAATTCAAAATGTGTATGTCTACGAATATTTGTTTCGCTCCGATATATATTATATTGAATGTTATTTTAATGGATAATTCTTATTTTGAATAGATGCTTGATTTGTATTCATTGAACAGTGAGCATCACGTCTATAGGGCTGCATATTCAAGTAAACTGAGTAAAGAAAAAGATGTCTTCCGGCAAGGACTGAACCTGCGTTTCACCTACAATGTTCACCAATGTTTCCCAACAATTCCTGGTTCATTTGCTGGGATTTTTATCGTCTCGAGTTATAAACCTGATTTGGTAGACATGCGATTTGATATAACTGTCCTCAAAGAAATTCAAATTGATTAAAGTTTGGCGATTTAGCTGAGCACTTTCTGATACATCCATATTCAATTTACCATTTTGGAAATAGTAATTCATTGATGTTATTTCGAAAATTATGTGGCACAATGCCAAAAGAGGCAATCTTTTAGTATAACAACAGTTTTAGTCATCTCCTCTAAAACTAATTATGGTTCAAGGATTTGCTTCAATATATATACGAAGAGAAAATGGTTCTGTAACAATAGTAAAGCTTACCTTAAGTTCTATACTAACAGGTTTTCCTTTTGCAATTCTCGCTTGGTATAAAAATCTCCACAAATATTCTTAAATGCCTATAATTTATAACAGAAGCCATTTTTTATACCAACGGCTTCACATACTTAATACTTCTAGTTGTCACTCTCGCGTGGTCATGTGTGACGTCATGAGAGGCGGTGCGATTTTCGCTTCCATAGTCTTGTATGCACGCGTTTGTCGTTGCATGGAAATCTTCCATGTAAACATAAACAGACGATTATTATTGTTTTGTCCGTGTATTGGTTAATATAATGTAATGTAATTGTCATCTTTGATAATGGCTTATGTAAGCCGAAAGCTTAGATTGGATTAAAAAATATGTATCAATATTGTGAGTTTCTTTCTTCTTTTAATGATAATATTACTAAGATTATCAGACGATATGAAAAGAATTTACATAAAATAAATAGACAACACTTGTCTATATTATTCATTGAAACATGCAACAATATATATATATATATGTGTGTGTGTGTGTGTGTGTGCGCGCGCGCGCCCGAGCGTCGCCGAGTCAGAATGTTAGCTTTCTGACCATGAGACACGTGTTCGAATCTCACCATGGTCGATTTGTCAGGAAGGAGACTTCATGATGTTATCCGTCCGGAGGGAGGACGATCCCAGTGTGCGGCACCTCTGGGCAGTGCCTGAAAATCTTACCGCGGGTAGACTTAAGCCTTTTGTGTGAAATTGGGTAGAGGGAACCCTTGGGGTGCCGTCGATAGCAGAGCTAACACAAAGTCACAAGTCATCGTGATTGAGGGTTTGAGCGTGCTGGCTTCTTCAGATTGTTGATCACGCCAGATAACACGCTCTCTCCCAGAATCTGTAACTAAGGTCTGCTCAGCATAGTTACAGTATAAAACCCAGGTTAGCTCTGTAGGTGTTGAACAAACACAAATGCGCCTGAATGAACGTCTACAAAAGGGATTGGTTAGCAGCCCTAATATACGCATATCCTCGAATACGACTGACCAGGTATTATATATATAAATATATATATATATATATATACATTATATTATAAACACACAAACACACAAATATATATATATATATATATATATATATATATATATATATATATATATATATATATATATATATATATATATCTATATATATATATATATATATATATATATATATATATATATTGGTTTAAATTTGGTTGTTGTATTTTCTTTGGTGAGTCAGGAGTGCCACTAGCACGCAAGGATTGACAGAGAGTGGGAGCAAAAGTAAAGAGGCGGGAAAGAAGAAAGGATGATGGGAAGGATGGGGAATAGATCAAGGTATCTGGAGATGTCGATTAAAATTGCATTTGAATAGTTAGAGATTATAGCTTTCAGGGAAGCCAGAAATGAGAAGGGAGTTCCAGAGACGTGAACTGCGAGTCATGAAGCTATTGGAATAGAAAAGGTAGCGCTATATTTAACACTTTCGACAGTGAAAGGGTGGAACTGATATGCCGACCTAGTGGCACGTTTAAATTCGTGCAAGTTGGGAGGTAGCGAAAATAGCTCGGGAGGCGATGGCACGTCTGTGAGAGAGCGACTGTAAACGAGATGCCACATCAAGGCCAACGACATTGCATATCCGTCTCTGGATTTTGTCGAGGACCCTAAGACGAACAGCGGGGTCGCCTGACCATATATGACAGCAATATTCCATGAAAGGGTGAATAGTTGATGTATAGATTTGAAGGATGGACTCGGATGAGGAAAACTTCCTGGCACGACATAGAGAAACAACTTTTCATGCGGTAGATGAAGCTATTGTTTCAATGTAATTTGTTCCATCTCAGGTCAGCAGTGTGAGAACATGCAGTCGCAAAGTGGTGCTCTTGTGGAGTTGAGCATCAGGCATTTTAATGGGAGGCAGGGAGGGTTCTCTCTCGTGGCTAATAATGAGCAGTTTTGTTTTTGAGGCATTAAATTTAACCAGCCATTTTCTTGCTCCAGTCAACAACTGATTGGACATACTTTTCGAGACCAACGACTAGGTTAGTTTTGTCAGCGATATTTGCTATAAGGGTAGGATTAAATAGTCGAAGGCATAGATGCCTCCTTGGGAACTGAGGACATCGAGAAGACCTTTAATGAAGATCAGAAACAGTGTAAGGATTCAGGATAGTGCTCGAATACCCACTTTCGTGAGAAAGGAACTTGAGGAGAATCCGTTAAGGACGACCTTCATCACACTGAATGTTGTTCATGATGACGGTAGTCTTTGAGTATAGAATCCAGAGGTTGGCAGTGAATATTTCGAAGACAGTAGGGAAGCGTAGTTCAGGTTAGCAGTGGCTATCCCGATAAAGTAGCAGATCGTAGTTCAGTAGTTTTTCCTTCTGTTCTTTCGCTTGACAGGTTGGCATTGGACATTTGGAGAGATTAAACAAAATGGCCGCCTTTATACACGACGGATTGAATATTTTACGTCTCCTGATTGGTTAACCTTCTATTGGGAAACTATAAAGTGAGTCAAGTCATTTGAGTTGGCTCTATAGTTACATACGTACACAAAATAATCTAACACTGATAGACAGGCATGATTGAATTAAGTCAAATAATCGTCCTGAAATACTGTATCCCTGAGGCTAACGAAGGAAGCCAGCATGCCAAACCCTATCAAACGCTTATAAGATATCTAGAGCCAGGGCACCAACTTCTACATGTGAAGTGCTTGGTAAACAATTTCAATTATGTCCATGAGTATATCTGCTGTAGATCGGGCAAAGCGGAAAATATATTGCTTGTCAAAGAGGAGGTTATGAGATGTAAGGTGCTTAACCACTTCGGTTTGATTAAAGCTTCAAAGACTTTGCCGAAGTGTTGTACGAGACTGATAGGACGATAGTTAGATGGGTCAGAAAAGTCGCTAGATTTCTTAAAGACAGACACAACAGATGAAGTCATCCAAATGGATGAAAAGCAGGAATTGCTGTGGCAGTAGTTGAATATTTTAAAGAGGACATGAGCCAGTTTAGGGACACATTTCTTCAGGAAAATGGATTATATCCACCCCCACCCGCATTGCTAGACTTATGGGAGTCTAATTTAGAGATGATGCCCAACAGCAACGATGGGGTTGTGCAACTCGTTCAACAGAGGCTCAGTTCTAGGGGGAAATGTGTGTATACTGGATGAGTCAAGCGTTGAACTGGATGAGATTTTGCGAGCAAAGCACTCGGCCTCATCAGCTGAGGGAGTCAGGATTTCATATTGCTCGGAGGTATTGTTGGTTTGCTTTTGTTTAGTTCGCGCTTGCAGTGACGACAATAATCTTTGGAGCCGAATATTTGAGATGCAATACGTTGTTTCTGTCTCTCGGCAAATGGTGACTATGCTTCATTGAGGGCACGCGAGCACTCATTACCGGCTGAGACAAAGAGACGTCTATTGCAATTAGACATGTCACTACGGCACAGGCGGAAGAAGTGATTCTTATTGGCAATGACGGCTGAGCAAGAATCCGAGAACCAAAGGGATGAGCGTGATTTAACGTTGTATTTCCTTGCGGGGATGAAAGCCCCCATTTCTCAGGAGGAGACCTCGGAAGCGCATTCCTGAACGGGGAGATTAAACACCACATTCCAGGTGACATCACGAAGGAAATCACGGAAGGAGTCCCAATCAAGTCGTTCATAACAAAAAGTCGTTCTGTTAGCCTGATCGGATTTGCCAAGAGGGCAGAGCTACATGGTACGACATGGGTGGAGGTGAAACAGAAATCATGAAGGGAAGCCTTATCGTCATGGATATCGGGGAAAACGGGTGGGAAAGTCGACCTCTTGTGTGAGGGTTTGAGTAATTGAGAGGTTAAGGGTTCATATGCCAGCAAGGTCAGTTATCGTGTTTTCAGCCACTTCATATGGTGGGCGTTAAATTCACCGAACACGGATACCCTAGTCTATATTGTCGACAATGCTTTCGAGTACGCCACATTCTTGGGAGGATGAAGAGCGATACAGGAAGAAGACGTAACTTACAGCATTGAGGGGAGATAGACGGACACACATGTATGAATGATCCGGAGATTCGAGAGTGAGACAGAGAGCTCCCTAGAAAATCGGAGATGGATCTTGACGTAAACTAGGCCATGCATCTGGGTTTGAGAGTCTTTTCTAAAGAGAGGTATGTAACCGGGGGGATCGAGAGGTCAGAGGAGGGGATAAACGACTTGAGGCTGGTCTAGCAGAGAGCCAGTATATCAGGAGACTTGTCAATGAGGAAGGATTCCACACTGCAGAAGTTGGTTCAGATGTTAGAAAAGTAAATGTTGGATGTTTTAAGTTATTCTTTATAGCTGGTTTAGGTTAACCTTTTTGATCGTTTGTTGTCATTTTGGGTAATGTTGGTAGTGAAAATGAGAAGGTCTGAAGTAGAAGTAGCAGACGGTCAGCTTATGAGACAAGGGCGGAAATTAGCTAACGCGGCCTGCAGCGTAATGTGGCCTTATGGTCGCCCACCGGATATGTATGCAGGGACATCTCACTAAAGGCATCCCGATGTTATACGACTGTTGAAAAGAACGGCCAGTCAAGACGCTGCACAAGTATTAGGGCTTTTAACAACTAGTCAGGAACACCAACCAGAAAACTGTCAACCCGGTCCCCTCAGAATTTTATATATATATATATATATATATATATATATATATATATATATATATATATATATATATATATATATACTATCTCTGATAATTTGTCCCATAAATATAGCACAATTAAAACTACAATTGTTCATATGTGTATCTGTGGATATATATATATATATATATATATATATATATATATATATATATATATATATATATATATGTAAGCAAATGTGTGGATGTAGATCCGACGGTATGATGAAAATGTGGAAAAGACAAAGCAAAATCCGAATATGTGAGTTTGCTGTTTTTATTTTGTTTTTGTTTTTTGTTATTCTGTCGACGTCAGACGTTTCGGTCAAATAGACCTTCTTAACCATGTCCCGAAGAAGGTCTATTTGACCGAAACGTCTGACGTCGACAGAATAACAAAAAACAAAAACAAAATAAAAACAGTAAACTCACATATTCGGATTTTGCTTTGTCTTTTCCACATTTTCATCATATATATATATATATAGAGAGAGAGAGAGAGAGAGAGTGTGTGTGTATATATATATGGAGAGAGAGAATGAGAGAGATAGATGAAAAAGTTAGATATGAAGTGAATGAAATCGTTAGCTAGTTAGATAAATGGAAAGATATAAAAATACGTAGGAAGAGAACTATATATATATATATATATATATATATATATATATATATATATATATATATATATATATATATATATATTGAACAATGAAAAATATTAAAAAATTAAAATCTTCAGACACACTGAGTTGTATATTAATATTTTTTCGTATTTATTATTTCAGTTAGATTCCTCGACTAGTTTCGGCGAACATGGCCATCATCAGGAGAAAAAAGATTTTCTGCTTGCTGGTAGCAGTGACCTACAGAAATGAATGTCTTGATGGAGAGAATGAACTATGGTCTGTTCTCATTTTTTTTTTTTGTTATTTTACTTTTTGAGCATGAATTTTGGTCAGACCTTGTCTTGGTCAAACAGTCTCTTTTAAGTTGTTATTAAAGATAAGAGCTAGGTGGATTCATGCTGCTCTGAATTCCCGTAGTCATTTTGACAGTGTTATTGGTTCCTCGAAAGGGGATGTGTCACTGTTAAGTGTGTGTGTTTGTGTGTTATTTGGTTCTTAGGGAGTGAGTGGGTATGATGTGTGTAAGTGTGTATATTACTATGGGTATGTGTATATTCCTGTGTATAATTGTGAGGCCTCAACACCTCCGCAAGCATGTCTGTCTTGTGTGGGTGAGAAATGTGGGTATATCCTGATTTGTGGCTTTATATATTAATACTATCTATATTGTTAATTTTGTGATTAAGCCTGTCTGGATAGTGTGTTTTTGAACGTCGTATCCACTTATTTTCATGGAAATCTAAAATCTTTCTAATGTTATCTGCTCTGAATTTTTCTATTCTCTCAATTATAGTGAATTTGGCATTTGTTTTAAAATCGTGTTTTTCTAGGGGTAAATGTTGTTTTACAGGTAATAATTTCTCATGGGGAGTCGACTTAATTAGATTGCAATAATTATTAATTCTGTATTGAAAGGGCCATTCAGATTTTCCTACATATTGTTTCTGGCATAGTGTGCATTCTAGGAGGTAAATTATGATATGACTTCTACAGTTAGTGTCGTGTTAGATTTTGAAAGTAGATTTAGTGACTGAGCTAGTGAACGAATTGGTGTGTCTGATGTGGTTGCAGCTCATTTTGTTGTTACATGGTTGGGAATATCCTGTTGTTTCTATTTTTTACGGATGACCTTGTCCGCTGAAATGTGGTTACTACCTATAATTTCCTTTAGGTACTTAGGTCTACGATATGGTAGAAGGCCGGGTTACGCAAACAATTATTTTAGGTCTGGTTTGAGATGTAGTATTTCCCGGCGCCTTTTGATTATTTTAGATAGTGGAAGCAGAGTGGGGTTGAAAGTGGTTACTAGATGGATGTGGCTGCGTTTATTTTTAATCTTGTACATTAGGGTGTCTTCTATAGGTGTGGAAATTGCTTTATTTATTTGTTCTCTGATTAAGTGTTTTTTATAGAACCGTATTGTGAATTGATGCTCCAGATTTGGAGTGTGTTTATTTAGTTCTTCATTGTTGGAACATATCCTTCTTAGTCTAAGTACTTTTGAATAGGGAAGGTTCTCTTTGAAGTGCTTTGGGTGGGAAGACTTAAAGTGTAGATAGTTGTGGGTGTTGGTGATTTTAGTGTGTAGAATTTTTTATAGTTTCCTGTTTTCATCTATGTAAACGCAGGTGTCTAAAAATGTTACTGATCTTGTGGTCTTTTCATAGTCAAACTTAATTGAGACGTGTACTGTGTTTAGGGTCATGAGGAATTGGGTAAGTTTGTCGTCACTGCCGTTGTATGCAAAGAATATATCATCGATATATCTTGCATAGAATACGAAGTCGCTACCGATGAGGGATAGATATGGGTCACCTCAAATCTTCCTATGGATATTGTAGCATATGATGGAGCTGCAATGGTGCCCATGGCACAGCCTTTTACTTGCAGGTAGTGTGCTCTATTGAAGTTGAAAATATCCAATGTAAGAATATGCTACATAAGCTTTATGATCTTCTGTGCGGGGGTGGTCTTGTTTCCTTCTTTTAGTAAGTGCTCCCTGAAGGGCAGTTAGCCCTTCGATGTGTGTAATGTTTGAATAGAGTGATCTTACGTCCATAGTCACTAGAATAGCATTCTCTGGCACTGTTTGTATGTGATTAATTTGTTTATTATATCTGTTTTGTCTCTGATGTATAATTTTACTTCCTTAGCTAGGGGTTGTATGTAATGGTCTATATATTTGGAAATTTTGGTCGTGTGGCAATTCAATGATTAAATGACCGGCCTTCCTGGGTTGTTGCTTTTGTGCATTTTAGGAAGGAGATAGAGGAGAGCAGGTGTGATGTTTGTGGGTGTAAGTGCTGTGCATGTTTCCTTGTCGATTAGATTGTTGCGAAGCATTATGTTTAGTGAGCTAGCTAATTCGTTTCGATATTCGTAGAGAGGGTCTGTGGGTAAGCTTTTATAGGTTTCTTTGTCGGCTGGCTGATTTTTAGTCTCTTTAATGCATACTTTGATTCCCCAGATCACTGTTGCATCCACTTTGTCAGCCTGTATTATGTTTAGGTCATCTGTATATATCAGCGTGTCAAGGGCTATACATTCCCCTTCAGTAATATTTTTACGTGTCGCTCTCTCTCTCTCTCTCTCTCTCTCTCTCTCTCTATATATATATATATATATATATATATATATATATATATATATATATATAAATAAATATATATGTGTGTGTGTGTGTGTGTGCATATATAAGATAGAGAGCGAGAGATAGATAGATAGATAGATAGATAGATAGATAGATATATGGAGAGCTAATAGATTGATAGATAGATATACAGATAGATAGATAGATGGATGGCGAGCTAATAGATATATATATATATATATATATATATATATATATATATATATATATATAGATAGATAGATAGATAGATAAGAACAGACTGAGATAGATAGATAGATATATAGATAGATAGATAGATAAGAACAGACTGAGATAGATAGATAGATATATAGATAGATAGATAGATAAGAACAGACTGAGATAGATAGATAGATAGATAGATAGATAGATAGATAGATAGATAGATAGAGATTTTGTGTGTAAGCAATCAAATATAATTATGCCCTCGATAGCTTAGTAATTCTCAACTAATAGTACCGTTTCTGAAATTTTTGAAACGAAGAATTATTCATTCTTTCTGATGGTCTAATTATTTCCATCACAATTTTGACACACCCTCGTCACGTGAGCGATGCTGTTCTTTAATTCTATCACCGGTTTCTGCATATATTTCATTTCACTCGTTTATCTTCTTCTCCATTTAAATGAATATACAGCCGGCAAAAACTAAGAAAATGAAAAGACAAACAAAAGTGAAAGGGAAGATAATTGAGCTATCAAAATTATTAAATGCAAAATAATGAAAAATATAACCGAAAACATATTGCAACAAATGAGAAAAGATTACTTTTGAAATTCTGGAATAATTTCCTATTATTATTATGTTTTATTTCCTTTTTTTCTGGTGTGCGCACATTTCTTTTCGAGTACCGTCCAGTGACCTATGGTTAAAAATGGCATTATGACACTTTCCACAAAAAGTGTATATATATATATATATATCACTTGATAAGACACCGGAGGTGTGGAAACAAAATGGCTATTTTTGTAGTGATTTTATAACATATTTATGTTATAATTTTTAAATAAATAATTTGCAAATAATTGGTATGTAATATTTCACAGTACATATAAAAATAGTTTACCCACCGTTCAACCAATGACTGGGCATTAAGTCATTTTTCTCTGCTACCAGTAAAGCGGTGGTCAGGGCTCAAAGAAGGATTGCTGTCGAAATATACAACTACACACACAAATATATAAATATATATATAAATATATATATATATATATATATATATATATATATATATATATATATATATTTAAATAAATTGTTGGAGGTACAGAACCGTAATATAGCCAGGAAAACAAAAAAATGTTCCTTATAGGCATTATGAAAAATTAAAAATAAGAGATGAAAACACTAACAAGACAGACCAACCGGTTTCGTTCCCTAGCTTATCAAGGTCAACGGGGAATACAATAATTTATTTTAAATTACTTTTACTCACACAAACATCCTACATACAATTAAAACATTAAAAAATGAAATGAATAATTTGTATGAGGGAAGGAAAAAAAACGAATATCGCAAATTCCCGCAGCGAAAGGGGAAAAAAATAACAGGCAGGTAGAGGAGGAAGAAGAGGGGGAATAGATTAACGAACACTAGAGTGTAATAACATGAAGTCCAAGGAGACAGTCTCTTTGCTTACAAAGAGACGGTTCCCTGGATTGTATATACAGAGTCAAGTGCACGTAAGTGAAAAAGGGGGTGCGAACTGGCCAGAAGAGGGAACAAGTTCGAACAAAAATTAATAGCACAATCCCTGCTCTTTATGAGATGTTTAGTAATAGCTGACCCGTAAGTATTCACCAGCTGGCTCTTACGGGCTTCCGGATTCAGAACTGTTAATGGGACATGCTGCCTAATCCTACAATCCAATCGCTGGGTCGTTCTTCCTATGTAGTTGTTACTACAACCACAATTGAATGTGTAGATCACTGAAGAGACATGATGTGGAGGAAGACGACCCTTGCGCATAGATGGAAAGGCAGCACGAGTTGCAAAATGAATTCTTAGTTGAGCCGAAAAATAATACATTTGGACAGCAGACGAGATACGCTTAGCCAACAGCTCACCCCGTGAACCAATAAAGGGAAGCCGTAGGTAAATAGGACATTTTTGTACTACATATTGTTTATCCTTCCGAAAATGAATGATTTTATCTCGCATGACATTATGAAGAGTATCACTCGGATAAACATTTCTTAAAAGGGTTCAACGGACAAATTCCTCATCCAAATATTGTTCACTACACATCATCAAGGCCCTGTGAGTTAGTGTCTTGATGAGATTGATTTTGCGCTTTTTGGGACAAAATGAGTCCCACGCGTATACGAACCAGAAAACGTTGGTTTGCGAAACACAGACGTAAGAAATTGAGAAGGAGTCCGATGCACAAGGAAATCAAGAAAAGAGATACAAGAATTAGACTCCTTTTCGATGGCGAACTTCAAAGATGGATGAAGTTGATTTATTACTGAAAGGAAGGAATCGGCTTCGGGTTCACTATTAAAGAGACAGAATGTATCGTCCACATACCGCCGGTACATAGACGGAGCATTGTCATGGGTGAGGAGGGACGCCTCATAAAAACCCACAAAAATGTTGGCTAAAGCGGGACCTAGAGGGGAGCCCATCGCAACCCCATCGATCTGTTTGTACATAAAGTTATTGAAGCTAAACTCTACAGACATAGTCGCAATTTTGTATTTTTCATAATACCTATAAGGAACAATTTTTTTTCCTGGCTATATATATATATATATATATATATATATATATATATATATATATATATATATATACAAGTTTCATTAAAAACAACAGACCAGGTACTACGATTAAGTTTTTGTATTTAAACACACACAAAAATTTACCAGACTCCATTAGAAATATACTAGTAGAAAACACAAATATATTAATTGCTTCCACCTGTAAAAAAAGGTTAAAAATAATGGAGGCTTTGATAATAAAAAAGAAAAAGCCTACCCTTAACAATATTAACTACGAACAAAGCCACAACGTGCAAACCGTATTTGGAAATTAAAACACCGCTACTACACACTAAGAGATACACATAATGCACACACTCAATTAAGCTGAAAAATCAAATCATCCTTGATAATGGCCAAAGTTATAGCCGAAAGCGCTCGGAAAAATAAAACATTTGGACAGTTCTTACACACCCTTTGTCCAGCAAAGAAAGCTCTTGTTCGTACACAAAAAAAATTAAATAAAAAACTTAACCGTAGCACCTTGTCTGTCGTTTTTAATGAAATGTGTGTAAAAGAAGGATTTCTGCCTAACTATTTATATATATATATATATATATATATATATATATATATATATATATATATATATATATATATATATATAATAAAAAGGCTTAAACACTATTATTCCATGGTCATAATTTATTCCATTGGAATCGTAAATACGATCCAATTCATCAGACCTACAAAATAAAAAAGAGAACAGAAAAAAACAACTCCGCGAATAAAAAATAAAATTTAGTGAGAGTGTATGTATGAGAGTGTGGGACGAATGCTAGAGTAAATGAAAGCTATAGGGAGGGGTAACAGACGAGAGAAGAACAGGAAGGTCTAAAGATGAAGGGGGGTGTTAAAATTTAACAGCGAGAAGTTTTAAAGAGGGCTGTCAAAGACAGTTTAAGTGAGAGAAATATGAATATTTTAAAATGTCTAATACATTAAAGATACACCGGAAAAGAATATAAATTTTGTGGTGGCATACACACACAATAGACGATATAATCTTAAAGAATTATATATATATATATATATATATATATATATATATATATATATATATATATATCGATAAAGCCCATCGTAAAGTGTGGGCTGTACTTGTGAGAATATTTTTTTTTATATTTCTTTGAGGCAAGGACTTCCAGGAATCCCTTCAATTAGTCTACTGGAATCTTTTCCAACCAATCCTAGGGCTCGAACTTTATTTTTATTTTTATTATTATTATTATTATTATTATTATTATTATTTAATTACAAGCCATCACTCCAACATAGTGACACTGCGGGATATATACAAAGTCAAAATACGCATGAAGACACCCAGTTTATACGAGTACATAAAGCATTACTATCACAGACAAATACATATAAACTTGCAAGTGATGCATTTAATCTACTAATACAGTCTCTGAATGTGTGTGTTCTCATGTATCTAGATGGGATCAATATTTCTCCTTGGATGCCTCGTCCTTAAAGAAAGATAGAATGAAAGAAAACGTTCTTAACACATGACCACCAGCCTAAGGGGATATGTCAAACAAGTTTTCTTCTATATTTTTAATACTTTTATGCAAGTAAGGAAGACAGACATACGGTGGAAATATTATTAAACTTTGTTGAACTCTCTCTTTTCTTTTTTCATTTCTAAAATCGAGCTCTTCTCTCAAACTTTGAAAGATATTAGAAGAATTACGTCAATCAGTTTGATTTTTATTATTACTATTATTAATATAGTAATATTATTAGGATTGGTATTGTTTTTATTGTTTTTATTATATTTTTCAAGTATATTTTTTTAAAAAATCATTTCACCCCAAGTAAGGTGATAATGTCACTGAGATAGAAAAGAGACATTGGGATGAAAGACAATGAAAAAAAAAGGGGGATGAACAATTATATAACAGGACACAAAATGAGGTTTGAGTTTGCATTTGAGGTTGCATTAATTTTTGAACATTGAATCAAGAAAGCAGAAAGAAATAAACTCTTAGTATAGAAATCATCGTCACTTCGAACTATTCCAATATTAAAATTATAAGACCTAATTGCCAATCTAGTAGTCCGATTACATTAACACTTTCACTGCTACTCATTTGCCCAGTGCTGCCCAATCCGGCCAGCCATTTTCAGAATCGTCGTCATGCTACCCGCATTTTCGTCATGAATATTTTCAAATTAGATACGAAACTACCATGACGTAGAGAAAAATCGAGTCTGACTAATAATTTGCATGATAGAACAGTTAGAATTTCCCGTATTTTACGATAGATGGCGCAACGGGACATTCATACCAGCGGTATACAAAAAAACGTAGGTTTCCGTACTTAGCCAGCTGGAGCAAGATAAGAAAACCGAAGATCTCCGTAGTTAGCAGTGGAAGTGTTAATTTGGTCGAGGTTTCGAGGAGGAGAAATTATTTTCAGTATTGTTGATTATTCAGAAAGTATATTATTCAACAGTTTTCTTGTTTTCTTTATGGTTCTGAAAGGAAAGAATTCAATTATTTCATATACAGTGTAACCCGGATATAAGAGCAACCCGGATATAAGAGCAACCCGGATATAAGATACTTCTTCTCTGCTCCCGACAACTCTCTTATATCCGGGTTACACTGTAGTTTTAAACAAATTGTTTCCATTTTTGTAATTTTATTTACAACTATTTTTAAACATATTCATTCAAGTCTTTTTAATGAAAATTTCTTAAATATCTAATATAAATTATTTCCTCTGTTCCTCTAAATTTTCAGAACATTACGTTAACTTTTCTCATTGCAAAAGCATACGGTTAAAATATTCGACAACATTCATTTAGTGTTTAATTATTTTCAAATTAGCTTATTATCTTTTGGTTGCTTACAACGAATTAAGTGGTAATTTTTAAAGAAATTACTCTCGAATTCTATAAATGCATTTCTATCAGAATTTTTGAGATGAGGAGTTAACATTATTTACACTGTTTATATTCAAACTTGTATCCTCATTTTTGTTGTTGTCACATTTCGGCCGTGATACCCTCTGGTCTTCATAAGGTGTATAACGTTTGGCGAATTCTGAACAGAATGCTTTATTTAATATACGAGGGTAAACTCTTCTCGTTTAACTGCCCATGTCTAATGATATCTAGTCTCGTTCTTATTTTAGTACTGCTCAGATATTTCCCGCGCGTTTCCACTGACAAAATGTCCGGCCCAGGGATTGCACTCGCAGAAGTGTACAAGGTTAGTAAAGGACCGACATTATGGCTCGATAACCGAGGAAATGTGAAATTCCCCAATGATACTTTGGCCGTCAAAAAAAACAAAACAAAACAAAAAAGAAATCATACAATAACGTCAGTGCTCGATGACCGAGGTTTCACAGAAACAGTCTGTGGATGACAATATCTACGCCCCTGTAAAAATTTAATTCGGCCGAGCACTCTTGGGACAAAGCGCGAATTTGTAAACAATGACTACTAATGCTAATATGGTAAAGCTCTTCCATGAATTATGAGCTAACGGTCATTGGCGTGTTGAAGAATAAGTACGTAAAATTAGACTTCCTCTTAATCGGACGTTAATACCTCAGGGATAATAATGTCCGACTGATGCATAATCAGTTAGATTTCGATCCCGGTTTGAGGCAATCGGATATCTAGACTCACTGATGAGCTGTGATACAGCGAAAGAGACTGTCAGTGGATGACAATATATATATATATATATATGGAGACCCGTTTCTGAATTGTAAGATTTGCTATTAGATGTCACTTAAAACTCATTTTTGTATTTTTGACATGCTCCAGATATTTGATATTTGTTGTATTCATATCCATATATTTATATATATAAGAAATTGTTGGGACTATTTGAGATAATCATAATTAAGTAATTCATCGAGTTTTAGAAGTAAACTTAACAGAATGCAAAAAGCACTGAACTCAGTGCGCATCCACTACCAGGAATTGAAACCCGGACAGCTACGTTATTATGCAAACGTCATACGAACTGTACCACGGGCACCGGTGACGAAGGGGTAACGAATTAAGCTCGACATAGCGCCATGTTGTTAGCAAAGGATATGTGTAATTGATTTCTTCCAATTTGAAAGAAAAATGATACTCAAATAATTATTAACATTTGTAAATCCGTCTTTGAATATTAACTTAATTCTTCGTTTATATATATATATATATATATATATATATATATATATATATATATATATATATATATATATATATATATATATATATATATATATATATATATATATATATCATCCTGGGTAAGACGATAAACTACATCCATCAGCAAGCCCTCTAATCAGGAGGTTTTGATGCGCATGGAACCACCTCTTAATTTTTGATGTTCCCTGGTCTACCCTGACCGAGGGTGGTAGCAACATTTAAGGTCCCAGTTATGTGGAAATCGTTAACTATTACCAGCAATATATTTATGAAAAATAAATTACCAGCAATACAATTTTAAAAGAAAAATTTTACCAGAAACATATTTTTGACAAAACAAAATATTACCAGCAATAAAAAATTTTAAATAGCCCATTGAGGTTGATATGCCGTAAAACAAAATAAACCAAACCATTGATATATATATATATATATATATATATATATATATATATATATATATATATATATATATATAAATATAAATATATATATATATATATATATATTGAATTGGACAGAGTCCGACAATTTATTTTAAAATAAATTGTCGGACTCTGTCCAATTCAAAATATATGACGTCATTTGTTTACATTTCATACGCTAAGAACAGATATGAATAGAAGAGATTCATGGAATATTTAAGTTTAAAGATAATAGTAAAATCGATCTTGTGGCCGAACGGTTAAGACACGTCACGCGAAATGACGGTTCCGTAAATGATACAGGTTTGATTCTTGTCGAAGAACGAAAATTTTCTATGAAAATTTCTCGGACATTCAGGCCGGTAAATGTTATTTAATACTGTTTATTATAAAACAGAGCATTTACTTAAATACTTGTATCTATAAAAAGAACGTTAAACACATCAAAAATGTCTTTAATATATATATATATATATATATATATATATATATATATATATATATATATATATATATATATATATATATATACATATATATATATATATATATGTAACAGGAACAGAGATAGCGAAACATGAGATGGAGTAAGAACTAGGAACAAGTCAACATAGAAATAAAGATACTCTGATAGACTGATAAGTGTCAGATTTAGACAGACAAGGACAGTGGGATAATTAGATATGTGGGAAACTGTGTTAGATCATGTGAAATATTAATGCGATAATATTGAATAACAAACGTTTAGAGAAAGCAACACAGAAGGAGAGGCTAATAAACAGAGATATACTGACATTGAGACTTAACATTCCCGAAATACAACGATTGAGGACAATGGCTAATAACATCGCTCAGCTCTTTACTCATTCATCAAGCAAATTAGATTATTAAGAATTATAACTTTTCCTTCCCGATTTTCAGTTCGCTATTATTTTATTTATTTTTATCTCAATATTCTAATCGACATTTCGTCTTCTCTGATTTAATCAATCTCAGAATTGATATGGATTTGTTAGAAGGAACTTGCGTGGGTTGGGTTTGGTCGGGGTGGCTAAAACAGAGTCAGACTTTGGGCGGAGAATGTGACTGCTGCAGTAAACGGCGCGAAAATTGGATGAAAACAATGAAAAGTCATAGATATTTCATAGGGAAGAAATTTGAAAGAAAAACGAATGAAATTAAATTATCAATAACTGTGAAAGTAGTATTGTTAATTCACAATATGTTCTTGTCGCGGCACAAGCTGTTAAAGGAAAATACAAGTAGTTGTAATAAAAGAAACGATTGATATTGTATAATAGAAGAAGAAGAAGAAGAAGAAGAGGAAAGGGAAGAAGGAGAAGTAGAAGAAGAAGAAAGAGAAGAAGGAGAAGTAGAAGAAGAAAGAGAAGAAGAAAGAGAAGAAGGAGAAGTAGAAGAAGAAAGAGAAGAAGAAGAAGAAAGAGAAGAAGAAGAAGTAGAAGAAGAAAGAGAAGAAGAAGAAGTAGAAAGAGAAGAAGAAGAAGAAGTAGAAGTAGAAGAAAGAGAAGTAGAAGAAGAAGTAGAAGAAGAAAGAGAAAAAGAAAAAGAAGAAGAAAGAGAAGAAAAAAGAAAAAGTAGAAGAAGAAGAGAGAGAAGAAGAAAGAGAAGAAGATGTATAAGAAGAAGAAGAAGAAAGAGAAGAAGAAGGAGAAAGAGAAGAAGAAGAAGTAGAAAGAGAAGAAGAAGAAGAAGAAGAAGTAGAAGTAGAAGAAAGAGAAGTAGAAGAAGAAGTAGAAGAAGAAAGAGAAAAAGAAAAAGAAGAAGAAGAAAGAGAAGAAAAAAGAAAAGTAGAAGAAGAAGAGAGAGAAGAAGAAAGAGAAGAAAATGTATAAGAAGAAGAAGAAGAAGAAGAAAGAGAAGAAGAAGGAGAAGAAGAAGAATAAGAAGAAGAAGAAGAAAGAGAAGAAGAAAGAGAAGAAGAAGAAGAAGTAGAAGAAAGAGAAGAAGAAGAAGAAGAAGAAGAAAAACGAAGTAGTAGTAGCAGAAAGAGAAGGAGGAGAAAAAAAGAAGAAGTAGAAGAAGAAGAAGAAGAAGTGGGGATATGGTTTATAATAAGAAATAAATCAATTACTTAATTCGAAAAGGATAAATGAATCAAATAATAATGAAAACACTAATATCTTATTTAGTGCTAGAGAGAGTTGCGTTTTACAACTCCATGATAATTGTCAACAGTTGATTTAATTTAAAAAAATAAAATTTGAAAGCTGCTTTTAAGGCAAGAAAACAAGAAGTATTTCTTATTTGAAAGAATGGCAAAACAGAATTCTGTTTTAACTTCACTTTTTCCGGGAGTATAATAATTGTAATATTAGACATTTCCTTATAAGGAAATATTCGGCATTCATTTAGCCATCAGACAGTAGTACTGCCGATTGAAATTAACAAAATCTTATTCTTGAAAATTTTTTCAGGAAAATTTTTTTATCAAATCCAGTAGGTGTTATTGATCATTCCCGGATTGAAGAGGGATTTACTACCTAACTTTTATTTAAGTATTGTGATTAATAAACATCTTGATTGTATCATTATTTTCTTTTCGAATTACAGGTGCTATCGCTTTTAGCTGTTGCCCTCTTGAAATTCCTTAAGTGATGTAGTTTCTGTTATTTGATTCAGGTTTTTTTTGTTCTTTAAAGTTAGATCGCATGTTTCGATGAATTGCCATCTTCAGTAAGATATATAGGCATCAAGCGCGCAAAGTCCTTTTAACCTTTGGTTTTAGACATTTTGGTTGTCTACAGCTGATAGTTTAGATATTTCTAAACGGGTCTGGCGCCATGTATGACAGCTGTATGAAAATAACGATTTGACGAGGCGATAAAAAAACAGGACAGGTTTTCAAGTTAATGTAATGGTTTACTGGCAATTTCTGGTTTATTCAAATATTCCAAATATATATCGTTTTATCTGAATATCAATTATAGAGGGACTTTATTAACATTTCTAGTACGAAAAAGTGAGCAAATTATCATACATAAATATTAAGAGGAAGGGTTTTTCAGTTTCGGTCAGACATGTCAAATAGCCAGACCTTCCTGGAGTTCGCGCCGAACAATTTTGGCTGTCAAAAAATTTGTTCATTTTATACTTTTGCATTATAAATATAGACCTTCATTCACCAAGTTCAAACAGGCCTATCATTCAATTTTAAGGTCAAGTTCCTCTACAGGGAATAAAAACTCAACCTATTATGCATGTGTGTATGTATATATATATATATATATATATATATATATATATATATATATATATATATATATATATATGTGTATGTATGTATATATATATATACAATTTATTATATATATTATTTATATATTATATATGCGCGCACTTATTGGAAATCGCACAATATATATATATATATATATATATATATATATATATATATATATATATATATATGAGATGTTTCACAATGTTTGAAACAAAATTATATTTGTTGAAAGGTAAAAGGATAAAACTTTAGGATCTGCAACCATTTAGTCACATACATGAACCAAAAATCTGAAGCGGATCCATAGGATTGCATGCTCCAGATGTCCGTCGTTCAGTTGAAGTCAATGTGGAATTCGGCATGCAAAGATGTTGATAATGCGTGCATATTCCTCCTCGTTGTTCTATGTGCTCCAAAGCTGAGCAACTTGTAAATCTGCACCCTGTTTGGAAATGTGCTGGAATTGCACTACCTTCTGTATCTATTTTACTCTGAAGATCCATTTAGGTGTAAATTTGGTACTTAGGTAGGTTCTGACTAACAAGTTTATATATATATATATTTTGTGTGTGTATATATATCTAAATATGTCTGGACGCTTATGTATTACAACCTGAGTGTGTTTGAATTGTTTTAAGTGAGAGGTAACCACCATGTTGAAGTTAAACTGTAAAAATGTATACATTTTTGTCTGGAGCTACGAACATCCTTTTTAACATAATTTCAATGAAAAAATAAATTAAATAGCATATGTATTTTTTATTTTTATTTTTTTCTCCTCGGTAATTCTACAATTTAAACTTAATAGAGATTTGATTGAGATTTCTAAATAGGTAATTTTTTACTTTTAATTTTAATTTCAAATTTTATAAAACTTTTAATATCTAGGATAACCCTGCTCAGTTGTCAAATTTTTCGAATTACCATATACTTGTATTTTGATTGGTCATTCTAGCTTATGTAACAGCGTTTACTCCTAGCTAAGGATCGTTAATTAATTAATTTGAAACTTTTAAAACCATTTATTCTACATTCGACATCATCACTTGATAAGACACCAGAGGTGTTGAAACAAAATGGCTATTTTTGTAGTGATTTTATAACATATTTATGTTATAATATTCAAATAAATGATTATATCTGCTCTACTCTGTATTGAGCACTCTTTAAAGAATAATAATTGTTGGTTATTGGAATTTACTCCGTATATACCAATCCCAAACTTGAGTATATATATATATATATATATATATATATATATATATATATATATATATATATATATATATATATATATGTGTGTGTGTGTGTGTATAGTTTACGAAAAACTAGGTAATCTGTATGGGTAGACCCAAGGAGGATAAAATCCAGAGAGCTCAATGCAAATCAGAGCTAATAATGTAAATAAAAACAGACCAATTTAAGGTTCCATATAAGAAATTATTTCACCACAGCGGATCATCAGATTTTATTTCCAAAGGTTTAAACGAAAAATGAAAAGAAATTTACATATTTATGACGGGCAGTAACAAGTAAATTTTGAAGTGAGGGAGTGAAGGGGGTAGAGAGACATGATTGAGTTAGATGTAACATTTCTATTCTTTCAAATTTAAATGTTTAGAGGAAATCCAGACATTGACACATTAAATCTGTTAACGGAAGTTATATATTGATATGGGAGGGGGATAGGACAAAAAGGCATAAAGAGAAAGAGAGAGAAAGAAGTTGTGATAAAGTGTCATTAACTTTCTTTGGAATGGACGCTGTTTTTTGCTTTACTTTGAGAGTTCATAAATACAGTGTAACCCGGATATAAGAGAGTTGTCGGGACCGGAGAAGAAGTCTCTTATATCCGGGTTTCTCTTATATCCGGGTTTGGTATATTTTGTTTAGGTAAGTATGGCTCTAATTTGGGACCAGATAAAATCTCTCTTATATCCGGGTTCCTCTTATATCCGGGTCTCTTATATCCGGGTTACTCTGTATTATAAATTTTTATATAAGTTTGAATGTTTAAACAGTCTAAGGAATATAATTATATGCTAGTTAAAGTTTTTAAAAAAACTTTATTACAAAAATTTTGGGGATTTAATATGAAATAGTCGATTAGAAAAATATTCATAGAATTTACATTAAAACACTAAAAATTTTATTTTCAAATATAAGTTTACTTCTAGTTGGAATTGATTATTAAATTGATATATATATATATATATATATGTGTGTGTGTGTGTGTGTATGTGTGTGTGTGTGTGTGTGTGTGTGAATGTGAATTCTCCTGTTTGTTTTCGACGTTTGAGTGTCTTTCTGTTCAGTATTTATGTTTATGTTTAGTATGAGACATCAATCCTGCACGGGATTTGCAAACTTCCTGATGGTTTAATCGGCATATGGGCTGACATATTGGACCAAGATTTAGTGTTGGTTCTTAATTCACTCAGATGGTTGAGGCGATTCTTTGGAAAGTTAGTTATACCTCGGCGGCAGTTGTTTCTCCATTTCGCTCGGTTTTCAACAGCAAGTTCGAACTCATCTCTAGGGATCTTTACAGCATTTACAATATATATATATATATATATATATATATATATATATATATATATATATATATATATATATATATATATATATATATATATATATATTTGTGTGTGTATAGTGAAGCAAATGCAACAATTCTAATGAAGAAGATAGTTTTATCTATGAAAGTATTGTGACACGACAAAATCGAGAATAATAAGCCCGATCAAATTAACAGTGTTCAATCCCGTATCATGGTAAAACCGTCTTAGATTAAGTGAACACTGAGCGATCAGTAACTGAGGAGTACTAAATAAGGACTAGACAATATATAACTAGACATTCTAAGCCCGTATATTTAATAAAGTTTTTAATTCGAATCTCCTTTAAGGTTACCCGTATAGACAAACAAACAATGAAGGCCGGCTGTTACTAAACCCGAAATACAGTGTTGTAATAACAAAGATACAGATAATAATCTAAATTTAAACAAAGTAATGATTTCATTCTATATATATAGAATGAAATTAAGAGTCTGTGAAATCAATGAAGATATATGGACAGAAACTATAAGAGAACCGGTCACTGTTTTTAGAAAACAAATTAAAAAAAAATACACTCAGCCGAAACAATAATCAATGATGTAAGAACATTTGAAATACAAGAAAAACGAAACATTAAATGACTGGGAGTATTTTCAGCAGAGATTGAAAGATTAAATAAATAAATACATAAGCGATTGTCGAAAATGTCCCCCAGACATGTTTCGATTCGTTTAGGACACTGCGTTAGAACGAATCAAATCGAATTGGTTTCCAATAATTGACTATCAACGCACCGATTTGTACCTACAGATAATCAATCAGAGATAGCGAAGACAAAAACAGCCAAGGATTGTAGTAAAAATAATTCGTTGGTGAAAACCGAAGGTGTGTGTTGGCAAAGTAAGAAATAAGTAAAAGAAATGCTTCCTGCTATGATGAGGTATTTCTTCTCTGAGATAACGTTGCTGACAGCGGAAGTCCGTTAATGTAATTTGTAACATGAAGCGCTTACATTAAAGAGGGTGCATCAAGTCTGGGGACGGGAGCGCTCTTATCGGGTGCTTTCCCCGTACATTGATAATTTTGTTATAACTTGCTGCAAGGTCGATAGAGAAAATAATGATGAGATGGAAGAATGAAAAGTACTTCAGCCAAGAGGAATTGGCAGGATTCGATGCTTGGTGGTGAACCGGCTTCATTTTATCTGTGAGGGGAAAATGCACAAGTGCTCACGTTGAAATATAGTTTCTTATCTATAATTTAACTTTTATATTACATGTCCGTCCAGGACTTGTATGATTGGGATCATACCCAGTTATAGCATATCCAATCAATTGCTGGATTGACGAACATCTTGTTTCTTGCTGGATTAAGCAATTTTTCCCTCTCTCTTCTGTAAGGCATTTACTCAGATTTCAAGTTTGTTTACTTTTTATTTCTTTCTGACCCTGTCTCACTATATGGATCCTCTGACTGTTATATTTTTCAAGCCCACTTTATTAATAATATACCATAGAAAATTTTAATCCATGTTCCATCAATTGTAGTCTGTCGGACAACGTTTTATAAAAGATGGTCATTGACACGGACACAACATAAGCATCGGCTCAGAACAGTTTCCCCGTCCTGGGTAAGTCGATAAACTACAACCGAGAGCAAGGCTTCTGATCAGAAGGTTTTAAGAATCATGGAAGCATCTCTCAATTGCTGATGTTCCCAGGTTCATCCTGACCCGGGGTGGTAGAACCTGTTATGGTCCCAGCTATAGGCAAATAGTTAACCCCCAAATTGGGATCAAAACACCATGAAAGTGTCTGTCTATATTTCTGAGATGAGGTATTATGTACAGTATTTACATTAGTCGGACTATTGTCCTCATCTTTGTCGCCGGTCCATATAACATCAGGACAACCTTCAAAAGTGTGACAACACTTCGCAGATATCTCTCTCGAGTGAGACCCCCCATAGAGGAGAACAGGACTAAAGACTGTGTGTACGCTATCCCGTGCAGCTGCGGAAAGGAATATAAAGGAGAAACAGGCCGCCCCCTCAAGGTAAGGCTTCAAGAACACCAGAAAGCTGTAATGCGAGGGGAAGTAGAAAAATCAGGCGTGGCTGACCACATATGGAGAGAGAAGGGAGATCATCGTCCCCTGTGGGATCAGGTTGAGATCATAGACAGGGAACACAATTGGAAAATTCGTAAACTTAAGGAATCAGCACATATGCTAGGCCACAAAAATCTCCTGAGTCGGCCAAGCATAGAAATAAATACAATATGGGAACCAGTAATAAGGAGTGCCAGAGAACAGCAATGATAACAAAAAGTTGCAATATGAGATCTGGTAAAAACATGCAATGATAACAGCAAAATTGCAATATGAGTACTGGTAAAAAATGATGGCTGAAAAATTAAGTTTATAATACTCAGAAAATCATACCCAGATGTCCTCAATGACACATGGTACAGTGGATAAAGGCGTTGGTTAGATCCAGTGACAGACCCAAAGAGTGTGACCCGGTTCAGGCAGTGGAGAACTTTCAGAGGGAAAATTACCAGGAGATAACTGATAACTGACATCCATCAAACATGGCTCGTGGAACTGGAACAGTCTACCCCAGTGATCGAAATAAAGGGTTCGGTTCGAAATTCCGACCACCTGAAGAAGGCCGGAGCGTACAACGGCCGAAACGTTGTGACAAATATGGCGACAAAGATGAGGACAATAGTCTGACTAATGTAAATACTGTACCATGAAAGTGTAAAAATAGGTTTTAACACTAGCAATATATTTTGAGAGAGAAAAAATATTACCAGCAATGCATTTTTAAAGAAAAAAATATTATAAACAACAAAAATTATGTCGGCATTAAATAACCCATTGAGGTTGACATGTCTTGAAACAAACCAAACCAAACTAAATCAGAACAGTTTCCACAAAGGCCATTTGAAAATAAATCTAATCGAACACAATAGAGTTAGGATTAATCAAGTGTCAAATTATCACATGAAAAGAATACATTAATATGCGATATGTGATTATAATTATTTGGTTGCAAAATGGCCATTGCTTTTTGTACAGATATGATGAGGTAGATAGAAGCAGAAGAAAAAAAGTTAATGATATACTTGACGAGTTTAAGTAAATGGGTTAGCAGCGCAAGAAAAATAAATATTTATAATAATAATAATAATAATAATAATAATAATAATAATAATAAAGCCAACCGCCCAGACATTGTTATTAAAGACTATAAACAAAAAAGTCCCTCCTTATTGATATCACAGTCCCTGTAGACTGCAATGTATCTTTGAAGATATTCGAAAAGCTGTCAAAATACAAGGACATTCAAATAGAAATCTCAAAGCTGTGGCACATGTGAACATCAACAATCCCTGTTGTAGGTGGAGCCTTAGGATTGGTTGGAAAAGATTACAGTAGACTAAATGAAGGGATCCCTGGAATTCCATGCCTCAAAGAGATACAAAAAATCATTCTGACATGTACAGCCCACACTTTACGAAGGGCTTTATCTATGTAATTTTTTTTTCAGTGGAAAGTGTCATGATACCATTTCTAACCTTAGGTCCCTAGGACCCGGAAAGAAATGTGTAAACGGCAGATATCAAAGGAAATAAATAAATAAATAAATAATAATAATAATAATAATAATAATAATAATAATAATAATAATAATGAAGGGAAATTCCAGAGTGTCATAATCGACCATGGTTTGCAAGGCGTTTCTATAAATACTGGTAAGAGCAATAAAAATAACCGGAATTTATAAACCTAATTTGTTTTAATCGATTAAGAGGAGGATGTTATAAATTTCCTCCGAAAGTATCACTGGTTGTTCGATAATTGATGCTGAATATTTCCTTATAAAGAAACATTTAATTCTACCATTAGAAAGATGAAAGTTGAAAATGTTGGCGTTGAAAGATCCTTGACTAATGTCCTAGTCAAAGAAATCGTAGGCAAAGTCTTATACTAGGAACATTTTAGAAGAAATTTAAAAAAAAATCATGTGATTTAGCAAATTTAACAACTATAATAGAATTATAACATATACATTTTTTGAAACATCTAAGCTAATTATTACCCACAACATGGGGTCTAAAATAGCACGTATTTAAAAATTAATATTATGTATGAATTAATTTTTTCTTCGGGGGGTTTATCTCCAATAATAATAACACAAAAATTAATGCATCGGGTACATACGCAATAACTGTCCCGTATGTCGACTTGTCACATGTCGAAACTTAGTGCAGTCTATGCACATACCGGCCAGAGCATCACTAACATCCAACATTCAGCTATGAAAATGAGAATAATATAAGAGGATAGTAGTATATATTATACATCACCCAATATAAGGACTGATGCAAAACGCTGGAAGCTATTATTATACAGAATGAACATCTCACATTAAAATTAAATAAATTTCACAACATTAGACGGTATCTTGAAATGTGAATGAAATATGTAACAGGCATATTATATATATATATATATATATTTAAAAAAGCACATACTTTTTTGGTGAGGTCCCGATGCCTTTAACAATTACAGATGACATTGATGAAGAATTCCAAGTCTCCGCTTTCTAAAGTATAGCATGCTGCAGCCTAGAGAAGGTTACTTTCTCAACTGAAATTGCAGTGTTCTTGAAAATGAATATGACTATCAAATGTACTTGAACAGAACAGCACAAACAAGATCGTTATCTACAATTTGCATCCCAATATAATATCTTATTAAACAATTGGCAAAATACTATAAAATCTAAAAAGGCCTTGTTGGCTGTATTTAATAAACTCGTTTTTATATATATGCGTTAGAAGGGAAATTAAATTAGACGGAAAGTTATTTAAAATACCGTAATAGTGTCTTGATAAATTATTTACATGAAGCCACGATTTGTCAATTATACCATTGACTAAACTAAATATCCATTTCCCAATAATACATAATATATATTATTAATCTATAATATATAATATATATTATTAACCTATAATATATAATATATAACATATATTATTAATCTATAATATATAATATATATTATTAATCTATAATATATAATATATATTATTAATCTATAATATATAATATATATTATAAATCTATAATATATAATATATAATATATATTATTAATCTATAATATATATTATTAATATCTATAATATATAATAGATATTATTAATCTATAATATATAATATATAACATATATTATTAATCTATAATATATAATATATATTATTAATCTATAATATATAATATATATATTATTAATCTATAATATATAATATATATATATATTATGAATCTATAATATATAATATATATTATTAATCTATGATATATAATATAAAATATATATTATTAATATATAATATATAATGTAATTAATATATATTATTAATCTATAACCTATAATATATATTATTAATCTATAATATATATTATTCATCTATAATATATATATATATTATTATCTATAACATAAAATATATAATATTAATCTATAATCTATAATATATATTATTCATCTATAATATATAATATATATTAATAATCTATAATATATAATATAAAATATATATTATTAATCTATAATATATAAAATATATTATTAATCCATAATATATATAAAATATATATTATTAATCTATGATCTATAATCTATAATATATATTATTAACCCATAATATAAATATATTGTTAATCTATAATATATAATATATATTATTTATCTAGAATATATAATATAAAATATATATTACTAATCTATAATATTAAGTAATAAATGAAATAATAAAAAAGTATTAAATATATATATATATATATATATATATATATATATATATATATATATATATATATATATATATATATATATATATAAAAGTTAATTTTGTAGATAAATAGATATATTTCTAAATGTATTTTTAATTCTCATTTTACCGAGTACAGTAATACAGGGTTTTGTTTTTCTTGATATTTTTCCTATCTACATATACACATGTCTGTCGTCGACCAAGCTTAATTGGCATCGACCACCCTATTGGCGAATACTCTATCCAGTCAGGCGTCGGTTGACATCTATCGACCTGGGTTGATGTTAATATACAACTTCAAAATCATTATATTACATACTATAAAATATAGTGCCTAATCTGTGTTGTATATCTGCGTCATCTCTCCCTACTCGACAGCTTCCATCAAAAAATAATTTCATTTGTAAAAAAAAAGGTGCAATGACGACAAAACAAACCAATACATTCTTTTTTCCATTTTTGCAGCAAGTTACGTTCTGATATGTTAATACCTATGAAGAACACATAAAAAAACTTTTCTACATCGTTCTCTCTCTATATCTCACTCTATCTCTCCGTCTTTCTCGATATATATGCACGTGTGTGTGTGTGTGTGCGTGTGTGTGTGCGTGTGTGTGTGTGTGTGTGTGTGTGTGTGTGTGTGTGTGTGTGTGAATAAAAAGAGTCAAGAGTAAGAACTATTCTTAGCTGATGTCCTCTGACGGGCATTGTCAAGGCAATGTGCGATTTATTTTGAAGAAAGTGTTTATATACAAAATAAAGGATGTCACTGGTTTATCATGGCTTTTCAATTTGAGAATGTTCATGAATGTTCATCAGGTAGTTGAAAAGTCCATCAAACTATATGGACAACGTAAAGTGACATAATTCAAAGTCTGGCAAAAAGTAAAATGAGCGAGTAATATTTAAGAGATTTTTTTACATTGATAAATCCCTCTGGGGACGAAACGCATAGGGTAGCAATAGTTTTTCCTCTTGTGTATTTTATCTCTTTTATATCCTCTACAGTTACACTATATCTGAGAATATTTATGTATATATATATATATATATATATATATATATATATATATATATACTCATACATATATACATATATATATATATATGTATATATTTGCTGTTTGTATATTTAGCATATATATATGCATATATATATATATATATATATAAATATATTGCTAATATTAGTGGACAATATATATATATATATATATATATATGCATATATATATATATATGCATATATATATATGCATATATATATGCATATATATATATATATGTATATATATATGCATATATATGCATATATATATATATATGTTGATAATATTAGTGGACAATATATATATATATATATATATATATATATATGTATATATATATATATATATATATATATATATATATATATATATATATGTATATATGTATGTATGTATGTATGTATTTATGTATGTATAAATTTCCAAGAGGATAGAATCCAGGTAGAACTCAATGTCTAGGACAGAGACAGAATATAATTAAAAAAGTCTCAAACACTAATATTCCATGGTTGTAATTTATTACATTGGAATCGTAATCACGATCCAATTCATCACACCTACAAATTCAAAAAGCAATCGGAAAATATAACTCCGGGTATAAAAAAATATCATTTTAGTGAGGCTGTATGTGTGGTAGTGGGAATCAATAGTGAGAGGGAAATGTATGAATACTGTAGAGAGGGGTAACATAAGAAAGAAGAACAGGAAGGCCTAATGGCGAAGGTGGGGATTAAAATTTAACAGAGAAAAAGTTTTAAAGAGAGGAGTTTAATAACGGTTTAAATGAGTGAGATACAGATAAATATGAATTATTTTTCGGTGAGTAATTCGCTAACGTCTATAAATATATACACACTCACACAAACACACACTCACACATACACACACACACGCATATATATATATATATATATATATATATATATATAAGGGGGAATATATATATATATATATATATTTTCTCTTATTTTTTTTGCTTAATTCTTTCTCTGCTTGGTTTATTTTCCTCTGTCTCCGCTCTTTTCATTTTCTTACATGATATATCGATCAATTTTCTCCGGAATACCACTGAAGCTTTTACACAGGATCCATATCTTAATGCACCATTTTGTATATCAATCAATGGGAAGGCGCGATATTAATGTTCTTCTTCTTGCAGCTCTGAATTATATTCTGAGGGAAAGCGAATTCATGATTCGCTGCCATCGTCAAGGCTTCGTTCTGCTCCAACGAACTCCAGCGTTCTTACTAAAGTGTCACGTGGACTGCCTTAGAAAATAACCTCCCCGCAGAACAATGGACGCCTCACAGAATGCACCAAATGTGCTTGAGCATCAATCAATGATGCTCTGAATACGTGAATATGATGAAATGTTTAAAAGTTGGTAGATGGCTCGCTGTTGAAATGGAGTACAAATGGGAAGGTTATTTCTAAGTGCCGAAATGAAAATATCTCCATAGCCAGTTACAAGGAAAAGTTGCGGAAAATATTGAATAACAAGCGCAAAGCAAGTTTACTAGAAAGTTCTCGGTTAATAGTTGATAGGGAAAAACTATTTCCTGAACTTCAACATTTCTCATGTTTCGGCCATTTTGGACACGCCAACCATATTCCCCATTAGAATTTTACACAAGCAAATATGATAATATCTCGGTTGCTGTAATCGTTAATATTTCATTATTATTTTTTGCTGTAACACATCTGAGACCATTTTGAGCATAATAAATACTAGTCTTATTAGAAGGGAATTCACGAGTTAGAAAATGTATTGAATGTGCACTGATCTCTACGGCCAATCTCAGACTTGGCTCTTATGCAATATCACTGATCATTGTAAATATATTAGTACAATGCGATGTACGAAATTATAGAGATCTACTCGGATGGTGTTAATCTCAAATATGGCGGACATTATTTTACAAAATATATCAGTGTGATCCAAATCCCGCCAAATCTTTCGTGACAGGGATTACAGTGGTTTCCAAACTTTTTTTTTGCTCTGGATGGAAATGCCGGAATTAAAACTTTCTCCCGCCTCACCAAATTTTATGTGATAAAAAGTAAATTAAAAAAAACAACAGAGAGAGAGAGAGAGAGAGAGAGAGAGTGAGAGAGAGAGTGAGAGAGGGGGAAATAACCGTGGATTCGTTGTCGGAATATTATCATTGATAACTCTCTCCTCCAATTTGAGGACCCTAGTTACTATATTCTTAATATGTGATATAATGCAGAAATAACAGATTGACAAAATTGGTCAATAATTATTTGTCACTATTTATACCGGGGTCTGTACATTACTCATTACTCAAAATAATAAATAATAATATTTTAAATGCTGAAATCATATTCATTTTTTGGCATATTCATTCGGTGAAACTGTTTCCAAATCTTTGATTGTCTTTCAATCATTCCGCCTCACATGACATCCTCTTCTACCACACCTATGAGTAAGACCGTACCTTTTGGGAAACATTGGATTAACCGATCTCCAGTTGATATTCCAAAATATTCTATTGATGTAGGTCAGTAATTGCTACAACATAATTATTAATTTAAAGAATTATGACAGAATCTTTGAATTTTTTTTTTAATTTCAAAGAATTGTCATCGGATAGCTTCAACTCATCTACTTTTTGTTTTTACTTTTACAAGACTCATTTAACATGATTTATTTATTCACTACATATCATTGTTTTTAATATGTCTTATATGACGAGATATCCAAATAAAATCATATGACATCCTGATGTTCACATGTGTGCATTTTATTATAATCAGCCTTCAAAAATTTATCATGCGTAAAATTATTATTTCATATAATCTTTTTAGCATTTTCATTGGCAGCTGATCGTACTGATTATCTATAATAATCAAAACAACATAATATTGAAACATTTTCCTTTCTTGCAAATTTCACGAGAACATAGTCACCTAGTCCGGCATTTACAGAGTGTCCATATTCGTATCTGATTACGGCTTCCTCACCATCAAATGGGGCCTCTTCCTCAGATATAATATCCAAGGTAACAATATAATCTTCATCATAATTATTCTCATTAGGATTTGGGCACTTCGGCGTGCTGTAATTGTCAGCCAGTTTGCCTAGCTTAATTCAGTAGTGAGATCGATCCTCACCGTGTAGCTCATACTTTCGTTTCTGTGCCACATCTAAGCTATACTTAGAAAATGGCCGTGTTGCATCTCGACGTGGTGTGATGCTTAGCAAAATTGTTTTGCTAGAATAAATATGACTGATTAGTGAGTTCGATCTTCTGTGGGAGCTCCATACTTTTGGACTTGTACCACATCTAAGCAAAATTACCATGTTCTCTGTGGGAACTTCAGCTATTTACTTTGCAGTTTGGGGATTTCTTGGATTTGTGGATAAATTTCCTCCCTCATCTCTGTCCGATGGGTCATTTCAAATCGCTCAGAAGCTTTTGATAGGAATCATGGCCTGAGGAACTAATTAGTAGATTTCAGAAATATTTATTGCTTTTAGCTTTTTTGTTCTCATTTATTCAGACGCCAGCGGTAGAGTTATAATAGCTCTTGAAAGGACCCGAAACTGGTCGTTGTATTTTGTGTGAGCAGTAAATTAAAACCGACAGAAAGAGCAGACTGTTAGATATGCATTATATTCTTGGAAAGGATATTAGAATAATCCACAATCTATACAGAAATCAAACTACATGGATACAGATATAAAATGAATTCAGTAAATCTAATAGCATCAAAAAGAGGTGTAAGCCAAGGATACGTATTCCCGCCGGACGTATTCAACCTATACAGTGAGGTGATTCTGTTATATATGAATAAAGTGTCGCTACTGTCACTTGAGTTTGAACATAGATCGCCAGTGAGCAAACACAGGCGATTCCATTATTGAATTAAATAGACCACGTGAACATAGAGGAAACATATATATGGGAGGTAGCGTGTGTCTAATCTTCTATTACTATTCGGATCACTATTTCTACTCTATCATCTATTACTATACGGATCGCTATTCTTTGCACTATTCACTATACTATTTCTCTTTTTGGATCAAAATACCGGTTACCTGTCGAGCGAGTATTATCGAACAAGTACTATTAGTCGAATGCAATTCGAAGGCGTCTGACACCAGTATTACTCAGTATAGTTGTATCTGCGATTACAAAGTCTCTGCTACAACGAGAATTACGAAAGTGGCAACGAGTGTTCGTTGACATCAAAAAACCTAGAATGATTGATTATCAGTGGCCACAGTCTTAACGACATAAGATATGCCGATGTCACAGTGTTGACAGCAGACACAGAAAAGAAACTCGAGGTTTCCCAAGGAAGTTACTGATATAAACCGAGAAGAAATAAATAAACTAAAATTGCAAGAAGAGAGAACACACGGCTGTCAGCAAAAAGGAATATCACAATATGCTAATAAAAAATTGGAGATATCAAAATAAAATGTATAGTAAGTTAAATATCTGGGCATATTGAAATAGCGAAAGCTGTCTTCAAAATCTAAGTAAAGTGTGAAGAAACAGAAAAAAAATCCTTAGGAACAAATAAATGTGAATATTTATACAATATCAACCTTTCTATATGGCAGTGAATGATGGCAAATCTCCTCACAGATGACGGAGACATTTGAAGTAACAATTGTTCTATGGTTATAGATAACAATGGTAATGCTGAGCATAAAATTAACCGAATATGTGGAAAAGGACGAAAATAGACAGAAAAGAAAATAATGTCACTTCTAGTTAACATCACAAAGAGAAAGTTGAAATTGCTAGGACACATCAAGAGGAAAGAAGGCTTAGAAGATTTGATATTCACAGGACAGATTGAAGAAAGGAAAGATAGGGGAAAACAATGTATTAATCGTCCTAGCGAACATGAGTAAAAGCGTAGCAGATAAGTTTTTAGGAGAGATAACAAAAACGTTTATTAGGAGCTCCAAAGGACAGGAAATTGCGGGGAGCCATGATCGCAAAGGTACTGAAAACACTTGGCACATAGATAAAATACAATGAGCTCCACACTGATATAATTCACATGATTGCCTCTTTTTGAACTGGGATGTGCCGAAAATGCTTCAGAAAACTATTAAAATAAGCTGTAATCATCTGCCCTCGTGGATATGCCGCATCGATAGGACCTGTGGATTGTAATGGTTTTTAACATTAATACGAGGTAAAACTAATATAGGAGGAACAGTGTTTTTCTCTATCATTGACAGCACAGCAATCAGTCACTAATTTACCTCGCTCAGGCGATACTGCCGGACCAACAGTTTTTACCCCATTTTAGGGGCGATTCTACTTTGCTTTGCGCTTTTACACACCCATTTTCCTCTATATTCAAGATCTTCTGTTTGTAGAATCCATATCCCTCAAGAATGATATTATAGCAAAAGAACCGACGCTAAGTCGATTGATGTTAGTTGCACGTCCCGGATAGGAATCAGTTAATGTAATGTTATCATATCGCGTAAGAAAATGCTACAACTAATATTTGGCTGCAATTATATTCTCTGGAAAAATACTTTGGACATTTTGACTTGCATATTCGGGTTACACCTAATTTCCATTGGACTATATGCAAAGTAGACATTTGCTACTTTACAAATGTTCGTTGCCTATAAGTCCTCCTCATGTGTTTCAGAAACTGCGATCATTACAATATTCCTGCATCCTGGGTAAGGCGATAAACTGCATCCGCGTCCTGGGTAAGACGATAAACTACATCCGACAGCAAGGCCTCTGATCAGGAGGTTTTGAGGAACGTGGAATCACCTCTTAATTGCTGCTGTTCCCAGGTCCACCCTGACCTGGGGCCGTAGAACCTGTTAGGGTCCCAGCTATGCATAAATAGTTAACCCCTCCAAATTGAGGTCAAAACATTATGAAAATGTAAAAATAGATTTTATTTTGTAAAACATTATTACTAGAAATAATTTTTTGAAGAAAAATTATTATCAGCAATACAATTTTGATACAAAATTTTCAAGCAATACATCTTTGAAAAAAAAAATACCAGCAAATTACCATCAATACAATTTTGGAAAAAAAATTACCAACAATCAAAATATTGTCGGAATTAAATAACCCAGAATGTTATGCCGCAAAAGAAACTAAATCAACAAAACCAATTCAATATTCATACACGTTTCTTTTCATGGTCGTTCCATCCGGTTAAAAACTAAACATGTAATTTAAGCGGTATCTTTGAAGTGTAACATGTAGCATCTTAAACTAATTTGCTACTGTCTGGTACCAACATTGTCGATAAATACTGTCTGCATTTTCCGTTTCAATACATATTTGGGGGTCTTCCCAGGCTCAGCTTTTCTTTTATAGCTAAGTATCTATTTCGGGTTTGAAAGTAAATACATTTCATAACATTTCTATTAGTAAAACTTAACATATTTCCTGTAATATGGGGTGACCCCCCAAAAACGGGAACTTTTTATCAATCCAATAAAACCAAGAGTGATGGAAGAAAAATATTTAATTCATAGTAATTGAAACCTTGAAACATGCCATTTAAGAAACAATGATGGAATTTTCATTTTTTAAAATTACGTCCTGTAGATAGCGTCCTCCTGTACGGATGCATTCTTGAAATCTGCTGTTGAGATTCCTCATTGACTGCTGCAACATCTCAGCTGGGATACTGTGAATTTCATTCTCGTTACTAAAATGGCGAAATGTTTACTTGCTCACGGTCAGTGTCTCGCAGCGTTGCCACTTGCTCATGTCTGGCAATACGCACTTCAAAAATTCCCGTTTTTTGGGGTCACCCTGTATATACCAATTCCCAAATAAATGTATTCTTTGAAACACCCTTTCTCCGTTTCCTAGAACATTTTCAATAATTAATAGTCACCACACTTTTACTAATAACAGAATGAAATTTCCTCGCCGAAAAAGAAAACTACTCATTGTATTGTTAAAAAAATAATTGAACCGGTTGCGTTTAGTAATAAATATATGTAAGCACATAGTTTCAAAGATATTTTAGTTAATGCAACTAAATGTTTTGATGTATATCAGATAAATCGTGCCTTTAGCATGAACATGATGTAGTGGCTTAAATAAAATGCTCATACTTCCCCTTAAAATGTTCCATCTAGCCATATGCACTAATAGTATCAACACAGCGTACAAACATAAAACAGTAAAAGCCAATCTTTTACAGTTTCCATTCAGGTACGATCTTCTAAACGATGAAAACAAAGAATTACATTTTCCTATCATGGTTATTTACAGAAAAAAGTCAATCCAAAGATGGCAGTAAAGTCACTCACAAAATTGCAATAAAGTCACTCAGCAAAGTGACCAAGAAGATGGCAGCAAAAACATTATCAGGTCTGTTTCCGCTTATATAGTGACGTTTCAATTAACTCATCATTCTACCTAGTTCCCTTTTCCCACACCCATAGACTGATAGTTGGATATCTATCTATCTATCTATCTATCTATCTATCTATCTATCTATCTATCTATCTATCTATCTATCTATCTATCTATCTCAGTCTCTTCATATCTATCTATCTATCTATCTATCTATCTATCTATCTATCTATCTATCTATCTATCTCAGTCTCTTCATATCTATCTATCTATCTATCTATCTATCTATCTATCTATCTATCTCAGTCTCTTCATATCTATCTATCTATCTATCTACCTCAGCCTGTTCATATCTATCTATCTATCTACCTCAGCCTGTTCATATCTATCTATCTATCTATCTATCTATCTATCTATCTATCTATCTATCTATCTATCTCAGTCTCTTCATATCTATCTATCTATCTATCTATCTATCTATCTATCTATCTATCTATCTATCTATCTATCTATCGTAGTCTCTTTCACATCTATCTATCTATCTATCTATCTAACCAATATAATAATTTGTTGAACCTTTATTTCCTCGTAAAATATATATTACCTGAACAGGCATGAACTCTAAATATCTATAACGTTTTGCGCTGGAATTCACTATCATTTCTTAGTAGAAGATCCTGTAACTGCTACATGATACGTGGCGAAATTTCTGCAGAATTCAATTTGTGTCCCGATACATTACATAATATTTCAACAGAATTGTGGTCTACGTATTTTATCAATTAGCGTAACAGTATGAAATCTAAGTTAAGATACTACACACGTTTCTGCAAAAAAATATTGTTGAACAATGCTCAATGTCATTGCAAACATAGAATATTTTTTGTCACGAGGCGTATTAGCTGATCAACATTTTATTTCTGGTTCAATTATTCTAAATATAAAACAAGAAGATTCCTTATTGCTTCTTTTTTCTCGAATACAACATTTCTTCATATTTAGATCCTCCTTCGATTTTGTCAGCATACTTGTGGTTGCGTTTTATTTCTCGTTTGGGTAAGATTGCGTACCCAGTCTTCAAGTGAAAGGCATAGACTCTGCCTGTCTTCAGACGCTTTTAGTTGTGATCTATTATTGTCGATGCTTATTGTGTTCTATAATGTGAATGAAAGTGCAAAATGTTTCCCAGTATAATGTTGCCTAAAACATTCACACTATATTCACCAGTTTGTCAGATAAGCGTTGTCATTGTCTCCTCAATGAAAGAAGAAACGTACCCTAACTTCCATTCTGATGAAAAATGATTCCTCGGACTTTACGATTATTCCATTTAGTTCCCAACAATCAAATGGCCTCTAAAGATACTCCTGTAGATGTAGATTTTTTTAGCATGGATAAGCATATTCGTCTACGCTTCAGAAACTCCATATGCTACAGTGACCGAGTTAATTAGCAATATAAGGCATTACTTGCTTAAATATAAAAGTATTCAACAATTTTTCTGACTTCTATTTGGCGACAAAATCTTCGTTCTTCTTTTGCAACGATAAATCATAGTTAAGGAAAATGTTGAATGCAGTTAACTGATTTCTTCATAAGACTACTGTCAATAGCTATCCAAGACAAATAAAGGAGGCTTATTTAGAATCAAATTCACGTCAAAGCTAAAGTGGCAATCATATATCGGACTATGATGTAGGAAAAATGGTCAGTATATACCTGACATCTCATCCTTTTCACAAGGGTATAATTCGACAAAAATGCAGTAAGATGCAGGTAAAAAAGGAGTTTGATTCAACTAAAAATAGAGTCAGATTCGCCTAAAAATGGAGTCTGATTCAACTAAAGATGGTGTACTGCTGTCATATCTTAGGGATTGCTGCCAAGTCATCACTTGTCTGTATTTATAGAGTTCAAAAGTGTCTACGCGGCCTTGTGAATGATTAAATATGTTTTTAATCTACATGTAATCTACACCTTCATGTTGCTAGCTCCTCCCTATTTTATTGCTATTTGCTCTAACCAGTTGCATTTATTAATTCCATTAGTTCATGTATTGAAGACTAAGAACCACCTTGCTTCGCAAACTGGGGCAATCCATGGGCATTCTGTTCGTATGTCTTTATTACGAAGCATGTTCCAATCGATCAGTTTCTTTCTATGAGCCGCTATTTTATGGAATAGACATCCGGGTATAATTTTCACGGATCACTGCAATCTGAATGTCTAAAAATCTAGTCAGCGGTTATCTTCCTACATAGAAATAAGAATAAAATTGTAGGCTGTAGAAAGCAAACAAGGCAACAGACGTGTGACATCACTTGACCCAGAGTCTTCCCGACCGTTATCTGTGGTTAAAATAAAATACATCTTATAAAATGGAAAAAGGCGGGAGAATAATATAGCTTAGTCCATTCTATACCGTGGGACGGATGTAAACTGGCCTAACGTAACTTATACTCTTTATAGTGTTCAAAACGAGTAAACAAAATACTCGATAACCGTTTACCAGTATTCTTTAAACGTAATTCACGAAAAGCAAGACAGTAAACCCACTAGGGCACAAGGGTTTAATGGACGTGGAAGAATTCGAAAGTGGAACTTTACTAAAGATCAATAATTAAAGAAGACTGATTAGGATAACAGTAGAAAGGGCCTTTAAATTTTTTTAAATTAAAGTTGGCTGGAAAACATGGTGCCAAAATAGTGTTCCACCAGCAAGAAGTACGAGAAAAAACTGTTAGCATAGAACTTACGGTTACATCTAGCCAGCTCAAGTGTATATTGGTGAGACCTCGTTGCCAGCCTAGTACTGCGCTTATATTCATAAAGTCTAGGTACCATAACGAAGAGTGATATTTATCTCCGATTATTTGCAGAAAATGTGGCACAAGGCCAAAAAGGGGAGAGGAGGAAAAAGAACGGTCTTCTTCTCTCATAACATTAAACTTAGCTAGACACAAACACTGACCCACAATATTCCTAACACCAAAACAACGCATACTTAACATATCTTTCTTATTACATTCACCATAATACCTCATTGTCTCTATGAAAGTCCTAACTAGTCCCCTAATGTACAATTAATTGTCTGTGGTGGGGAGGGGAATAAAACAACAATTTAAAAATCTAGGCCCCACATGAGTATTTACAATATGAAAACCAAACTATTTACAAGAAACCAAACAAAACAATGATAGATATAATACCCTCCACAATCCTTAAATACGTCAGACACATCAGTTAACTAGATGAAATCAATGCGTAACACGAATTCCATGAAACATTCAATCCTTCCAACCACTCACTCAAACACCACAACAAATAAGAAAAGCAGCCTCGAAACGAAAGACACCCCGCATGAACCAGAGAACTGACGTCTCCGCCCACCTAAAAGTGGGGGGGGGGAGCGATATTTATTCTGTATAAATTACAGAAATGTGGCACAAGGCCGAAGGGGGGATTGGGCAAAAAGGACGGTCTTCTTCTGTGTTAACTATAACTTAGCTAGCCGCAAACGCTGACACAATCGTACGAACAATATTCCTTACACCAAAACACCACATTCATACGTACCTTTCTTACTACAACCACCAAAATACCTCACTGTCTCCATGCAAAGGGGAGGGAAGAGCTCGACCGAACAGTTACCATGGAACTATATATAGAAAAAGCCACAGGAAGGCAATTTTATGAAAGTGGGAAAGTGACTGAAATCGAGACGCCAGGTCAGGCCCAATAATATTGTTCATTGGCTTTTATCAAGGGTATCTAGATAAGTCGCTGGAGCACCTGTCCATATGTGGCAGCAATATTCAAAACATAAAAAAATGGTTGACTTATAGAGTTGTAAGATAGATTCAGGAGAGACAAGTTGTCTAGCACTACACAGTAAGCCAGCTTTCTTAGCAGCTAACCTAGCAATAGATTTAATGTATTCTTTCCACTTGATGTCAGCCAAGAACGTTAGCCCGGGAAATTGATAATAACAGGCATATTTGTTATAATGCAGTAGCTGCCATTCTTGTCATATACTGCTTGTCAAAATATTTTCCCTCATTAATGTATCTCTTTCAGTGAATCTCTATGTGCATAGAATTCTCCATATTACATTTTTTTTCTTAGGCTTATTAGAGATATATCGATTTTTGTTTCATTCCCCGTTCATTAACTTTCAACAGAAAAAATGTCTTATCTCAGGAAAGATCACCTTTAGCCATTTGAGATAATCTTTTTCATCTTTTACCATTGATACAGCACCCGCTAAGAAGAGAAATATACTGAAAAAAATATAATTGCAACACACAGAAGGTCGACGTAGATTTTAACCTTGGTACACTAGGTGCATGCCAGCGGGTAACAGATATTTTTCTAAATCTTTCAGTTATCGGCCATCTTGTGACGTAGTAACATGCGTACAAAGTACAGAAGTTGAAGTATCCATCTATTTGCTCTGATTTATCAATTAGTTAACGCCCAGTTACCCTATGTTACACATCACTTCGCGTGTCTTTTGAATCTTACAATTCCTATGTTTATCGTCATACGCAGAACGATTCACATATTTAAGCAGTTTACTAAAAATTCTTCTTTTTAACCAAATCATAATCAACAAAAATAAACTTTTCTCCCCGTGAATGGCACACAAATGACATTTATTCATTTATGTAAAGTGTATGTCTCACTGGGCGAAGACAAATATATCTTTCAAATAATTTCTAATAATAAGAAGTTAGTTAATCACTGACATCTGTTAATCGAGCCGTGGATTACAGGTTAGAATATAAATCTGGTAATACTATTATCTCTAAAACGTATTAAGCTTACCAAAGCTTTATATATTGGGGTTTGTGTCGTAGTTATTTTAATTTGCGCCGTATCTCTTTCGAAGGTGGCCAATCATGGCTCTCCAACATTACTAATATCTTGTGTTCCTAAACAGCCTTTCTCAGAGTGCTATTCATTCACAGAAGCTCCAGGGGGTCCGATGCCTTGCACTTGCCTTCGATATGCCTTTTTTTGATTCATTTTTCTAAGTTGTCTTTCCTTATTCTTATAAGAGAATAATATATTTTTGTTGGCAGTTTCTTTATGACTTTGTTGTTAAATACTCACTCGGTCTATAGAATTCTCAGTATCCTTCTGTACAGCCGCATTTTTGTTGCCATAAGTTTTCATCTGGACGCTGGGTTGTCCGGTATTCATTAAACTGATATCGCATAGCAATTCAGCACTATTTTCTTTTTTTATCTTTTTTTACATTTTCTGCGGAACTTGTTTACTTTTTGGGATTCATCTTTTGCTAATCCAATTGACGTTTGGATTTCGGCGTCGCACTTTGCATTCCTCTGTAAAACCATGTGCTGTATTAGTTTTAGGTTTTAAATAAACATCATTTTGCACCCTGCTCCCGGCTAATCCGCCAGTTAAATAATAATGTGCTGGAATAAATCCGTATCTTTCTTTCATATTGAACTAAGCTCAATAAATACCTTGATTTTTAGCTCTGGAGTATTAGTTTACAAACTAGTTTTCTAGACAATCCTCGTAGTGATGCGTTCACTATACACTGGATATTCTGGATGTGTAATATTACGATAATGTAAACCGAACAAATAACTACAATAAATAATTCAAACATATATACAGGGGTTGGACAAAATAATTGAAACACTTGTTAAATTCAAAGAAAATTTATTTAATATGGAGTTAGTCCTCCTTTAGCCTCACATATGTCCAGGAATGGAAGCATACAGTTTCCTGACTTCGTCCAGAGGAATTTTAAGCCATTCTTCTATTAAAACCTTCTCCAACTCTTTACGACGCGACATTGGACGATAGCGGCTCCTAACTTGTCGCTCCAAAATGCAACACAAATGTTCAATATCATTGGAGATTTGAGAGGCCACTCCATGCGTTCTAGCTCACTTTCATGCTCTTCCTATCAATTCTTAACCTCTCGATCGGTATGCATTGAAGCATTGTCGTCTTGGAAGATGCAGTCACCATCAGGGAATAAAGTCTGGGTCATTGGATGAACATGATCTCCCAAAAGTTCAGGTAAACTTTCCTGTTGATTCTACCATGCATGGCAACTATTAGACGGAAACATTTCTATGATATGGTGGCCCAAACCATCACTGATCCACCTCTATGCTTCAATGTTGGAAGAAGGCAGTCAGGGTTGTAATCTTCTTTGGGCTGCCTCCACACATAAACTCACCTTGAATTTGGGAAAAGTTAAAAACTGGACTCGTCTGAAAATATGACTTGCTTCCATTGGTCTGCACACCAGGCATTGTTATCTCTGCACCACTTCAACATCTTCTGAATGTTGCGAGTGGAGAGAAGAGGTTTCCTTATGACGGCTCTTCCATAATATCTAGACTTATGGAGCTCCCGTCGAACAGTTTTAGTAGAAACTGGACTATTCAGAGGATTATTCAACTCAGCAGTGACTTTGGCAGCAGTAGTCTGATGATTTTTTGCACTTCGGTCCCTGTCAGTAAATTTGCAAGTCTGGTCCGAATTGCTACGGTTGCTAGAGGTTTTGCCGTTTCTCGAATTGCGTCATAGTTCTTGATAACTCTTGAAAAACCAAACAGTCCAGGAACCTTATTGATCGAGTCTCCTGCCATGCGAGCTCCATCAATTTGCTCTTTTTCGAACTCGGAAAGGTCACGCATTTAGCTTAAATTTTACTAAATTCTAAAAATAAATAAGACAAAGACAGTAAATTAGATAAATAAACGTATTTACAATAGATATAACCTGAAATTACGAAGTTATAGTTAAAGTTCTTAATGTAATAGGTCTTTGAAATATGGAATTGCACCTGTACCAATTATTTGTCCAACCCCTCTATCTATTATTTGTGTACAGGTTTTACTTCAGTAAACTTACACGAATTGCAATGAATGTGATATTATTCAACATAGATGAGAGTGAAGAAATTTAGTAATTAAAGTATTCCATAATAAACAATAGCAAAACATTCTTCGATTGTAAGTCTGTAGATTTACGGCCATATCACGTTAGAACACCGGTTCCCGTACAACCACCGAAGTTAAGCAACGTCGGGCCTGTTCAGTACCTAGATGGCTAAACGCTTGGTGCTGTAATCTTGGAAGTGCGGGTGGTGCAATGGATAATGGCTCAGATTTGTTAATCAGAAAGCTGAGTTCCAGATCTAATGGGTCTCCTTAAATTCCTTTTTGCGCAATTACTCTTGCAAAAGGTATGATTCCACTTCTTCTCCCCTCAGCTATGGGTTAATTAGTAAGACATCTAAAAATAATTTATGGCTTTAAATAACTTGCAAAGAGTTGAAAAACCATAGAAAACGAATCAAATAAATACAAATCTTTGTTTAGTTTCTTTGATTATGCACTGTTTTTGATGAAAAGCAAGAATTATGCGTTACCGAAAATGTATAAAGTCATTAATATCACGGCAATAGAAGAACAAGTTAGGTAGAATTTTAGAGCGTAGGAAACAATGATAACAAAAATACTAAGTTTTATTACTTTTCAGATTTATTGTATAATGCCTATGAATTTATTTTAAAGGTTGTAATTATATATATATATAAGGTTGGACACCAGGATAGTATTCTCACTAATCTTAGGTTAGTTTTTCGTTCTGTGCTGTCTCTGGATCCTCACACTTCCACATAAAACTGTATCAAGGAAATGACCATTTCTTTTTGTTACCATAATTCCGCATGTATAATACGCCCTCATCCATAACACGCACCTCTAAACTGTACTGAAAGTTTGGGAAAATGCTTCTATTCATGCACAATTCGCACCCCTTGTTTGGTAATCAAACCCTATAAATTGGACTCTTATTAAAAATGGTTTTAAGCATAGAATAATATTATTCCAATTTAGTTTTATGATAATTCTTATTTTACTATACATTTGTAAGTATTGTTAGGTACATATAATTGTATTTGACATCATTATTAATCGCCAAATTATCGTATGTTTGTGGTTAATAGCCATTTTGCAACTGAAACGAACATATGAAACGGGAATTTTTTAAATACTTTTTTGGACCTGTGCATAACACGACTCCAAATTTCGCATATTATTTTTTTTAAAATGCGTATTATACATGGAGAATTATAGTAATTACTTTATTAGGAAAGAGTGGTGGCAGCTTAGATTCTAAGACGAATTAGGAGGAATGACGTAACAGAAATGCATGTCGCACGTTGATTCAGCGTCACTCCGCCGCTTACCTGGGTGTGGGTAGCGTATCGACGATTCTGAATTCTCGGGACGCTCTGTTGAATTCGCGCCATTTTAGACTTATATCCAAAACCCAGACAAAGTCATTCATTACTGTCAGCATACCACGCTCACGAGGTAATCCGACCAATCGCTGACAATTCCGGCCGTGGCCCTTGCATTCAGTAACATTAGTATGGTACAAATGTACTGGTCTTGAACGAGTTATTTTGAGCGCTTTTTGTTAACCATAAAATAGCCGTGGCCATTTTCAGTGTAGAACACCATTTATAGAGTGTCGGATTCCTGAGACCAGGAAAATATATCTAGCCACCTTGCAATTATTATTATTATTATTATTATTATTATTATTTATTTTCTTTGATATCTGGCGTTTACACATTTCTTTCCGGGTCCCGCCCAGGGACCTAAGGTTAGAAATGGTATCATGACACTTTCCTATGCAAAAAAAAAAAAAAATTACATAGGTAAAGCCCTTCGTAAAGTGTGGGCTGTACTTGTCAGAATAATTTTTGTATCTCTTTGAGGCATGGACTTCCAGGGATCCCTTCAATTAATCTACTGGAATATTTTCCAACCAATCCTAAGGCTCCAACTACAACAGGAATTGTTGATGTTCCCATATGCCACATTTTTGAGATTTCTATTACAAGGTCCTTGTATTTTACAGCTTTTCGAATATCTTCAAAGATACATTGCAGTCTGCAGGGACTGCCATATCAATAAGGAAGCATTTTTTTGTTTCTGATCTTTAATAACAATGTCTGGACGGTTGGCTTTGATTGTTCTGTCTGTGTGTATTGTGTAGTCCCGTAGAATTGTAACAGGTCCTATCTCCGTAACCGGGTCTGGGTGGTGTTCGTACCAGTTTCTTTCAGTTTCCTTCCCGTAGATGTTGCAAATTTTCCAGTGCAGATATTGGCCCACTCTGTCATGCCGTTTTTTACATTCAGTGGGTGCCAATAACGTGCAACCTGATAAAAGATGATCAATGGTTTCTGGATATTTATCACAGAATCTGCATTTTGGGCTAACCGAGTATTTTAGTATAGGTGCTTGATAATTCCTAGTTAACAAGGATTGGTCCTGTGGAGCAAGGATAAAACCTTCAGTTTCAGATTTCAACCTTGCACTACGTAGCCACTGATGGGTATGGTTTTTGTCTACGTCAGCTTGTTTGGTACGGGCAGAGTATTGGCCGTGGCGCGGTTTATCTTGCCATTGTTTCTGTATATTATTATTATTATTATTATTATTATTACTATTATTATTCTGTCACTGTTTTCATTACAATTTCAAAAGTTTCTCCATTTACGTGTAAACAATGTTCTGTCCACCGAATCATATCACCTTCATTCCAGTCGTACCAATCAAAAATCTCTTCCTCAAAAACTGCTATTTCAGCAATAATTTTCTGTGTCTATTTTTCACTGAATCCTTCAATCTTCAAACTCTTTTCAAGAAAAATTACAGTCGTTATCTATCGGCCACATTCCCATATTCTTTATTTCTAACAGCCTTCTCTTCCGGTTATACCACAGATCTCATTCATTAACCCTTTCTTGACTGGCTCCTGAGCCTTGTAATGATTGACCTTTTGCCATAATTCTTGTGATCATTATAACTTAAATATTTCATGGAATCAGATCATCACCTTCGCACTGGAAATATATTCTTTTGAGATTTTGATTCATAATACCGAACTGCTGAGACCAACTGGCAAACACTTCCTCTTTTTGCAGACATCCTGTCATTATCTGACGCGAAGCAGGCGCCACGAAATGCCTTTGGACGGATGTCTGTAAATTCTAAGTAATGAATTCGCTACAAGTGGGAAGTCTTGGCAACTGTTGAAGATATTGTTGGCTTAAGAACTCATAAAAATGATAATGATTCTTTGAAGGGCAGAGACATAACTGCACCCCCTCCACGCACCCACCCACCGGCACGAGCGTAACAAAAGGACAGAAATGGATTTCGTGTTAGCCGACTGCGAATCAAAGTGGCACAAATGAGGATTGGAGACCTTGATCGATTACAGTCATAAAACAAAGAGTAATAATTTAAAGCTGGATGTTTAGGATAGGGTGTGAAATGCAAGATTGCGAGTAATAAAAGGAACAGGGATGTAAATTGACGTGGTAAAGTGGATGAGTATACACACACACACACACACACACACACACACACACACACACACACACACACACATATATATATATATATATATATATATAGTGAAAGCTAATGAGCCAGACAAACCTACCAATGTTTCACTTAGGCTGATCGTCAGGGTCAGCTGATCCTGACGATCTGCCTAAGTGAAACCTTGATAGGTTTGTGTGGCTCATTAGGTTTGACTAGGTTTGCTCTACGTTTGTATCGAGCTCTTTAGTTAGTTGTTTACTAGTGTCGGGTTTTTTTTCTTGGGGCCTTGAACCTGTATCTGTGCGATTATTTTCGACGGACTTTCATGGTCCTGGCTCTTTCTTTTTTAAAACCTTTTTTTCCCTTCTTGTTTGATTTGGCTATTGTTAAATCAAGAATTCGAAGGTTTTTCGACACGAATATAGTTACCTATATATATATATATATATATATATATATATATATATATATATATATATATGAAGAAATATAGTCTTAAAGTGTGCTATATTTATGGGATAAACTGCTCAATATCAGAGATAGAGCGTGTGTAAATATAAAAGTGAACACAGAAGTCAACACTTAGAAGCGACAGTCTGATTCATGCTAGATGCAATCGTCAGGCAACTAGTGCTGTTATTTTTCTCAGCTCTTTATATATACGGGTCCGACCCGAGAAAAATAACATACATATATATATATATATATATATATATATATATATATATATATATATATATATATATATATATATATATATATATATAAGCAGAGCTACTCCACGTTGGTCCGCATTTAAAAGTTTAAAATAAATCTATAACAACAATATAACGTCAAATTCATTTATTAAAACGTAAAAAATATCTTTAAGCAGTTTTCGCACTACAATACCCATTGGTAGGCAATATTATTTGTCTTTCGTTGTGTAGAATAAAGAAACATTTGTTTTGATTGCTACGCGTGAAAATCCAACATACAACTGCGCCTGCGCCTGCAAGAAACAGGATGAACTGATATCGTATGGCATTGTGCTTTTTACTAGACATAGGAAATCTTACTTGTATTGAAAACTGAAGTCCCCTAAACGTGAAAGGGAAAAATAGCATCTTGGAAATAAAGACACCTTCGTCTTTTTCATCCCCAGTACGAACTGATGTCTCAGTGATATGTGGCATCAACTTCTTAATAATCAGTTTGGTGCCATTACAAATACATGGTGGGTCCAGATTCCGTAATAGCATTATAGGCACCCCCATCTATGTGAAAGTAGTCCGCGAGGTTCTACAGAATTCAAAAATACTGTTGGATACTACTCACGCAAAGTACGCACCCCTTGTTTAGTAATCAAACCCTATAAATTGTACCTCTGAAATTTCATTGCGGCCAGCGTTCCCTACTCTTATTAAATATGATTTTAAGCATAGAATAGTAATATTCGAATTTAGTTTTATAATAATTTTTATTTTATTTTGCATTTGTAAGTATTGTTAGATACACCAGATTGTATTTCACATCCTTGTGGGGTCGCAAGCGCCGAACCTTAGTCAGATTATCGTAGGTTTGGGGTTAATATCAATTTCGCAACTGAAACGAACATATGAAACGGGAATTTTTAAAAGATTTTTGTAGCTCAGCATAATACGCACCCCTAATTTTGCTGGTGAATTCAATAGAGCGTCTTGAGACCTGTGCTGGATCAGGAATGGTATCCACTTACATGTAGATATGAGATGTTTCCGGGTGGTCCTGCAACAGTTAATCAACTGCTTTGTACTTTTGAGCCAGTATTGCTCTGTCACATAACCAACTTTAATGTTTGTAATTATGCTGGAATTTTGGGGAAACCTTGCCTTTAAGACCATCAGCACTACTGACCGGGCTAACGGTCATCTGTCCATTGGCATCTAATGTACGTTGCCATTGCCAAGTCTCAAAATGTTGCAAGAGAGCTGAGCTCACAGCTGATCTCCAAATAATTGTGCTCTCATGCTGGTGCTAGAATATGTGGCCAAAACGAAGAATTATGAGACATACACCGACTTCATCAGTTCTGGTTTCTTTTGGTATGACCGGTAGTGTCTGTCTACAGTCTCCAGAGAGCAGGAATATTGTGCCCCTCATAGGCAGCTGACAGTTCCTAATGTGTCTTATGTTCCATGCTACATTCATCCCATACCATCCCGCTGTATCTCTTTAGCACTTGAGCCATTTCAGAGTTGTTGCTGATAAGGCAATTTGGAATATCGGATGAAGTTATGTCCAATGAAAACTGAAAAGTTGAACGAGCAATTCGGTTCTTAGACAGCAATGTTGCAGCAATACCAGATAAGACCACTGCCACTGTTCTTGTGTTGTTGAACTTTGACCAAAAACAGCTTAGTAACTAATGTCTTTCCTGTCCCTCCAGTGAGATCATTCCACCTTTGGAGAAGCGGACACGGTCAGCAACAATGCCATATGTTCTCTTTTGGTGCAGAAGCAACCTTCGCTCATTTTCATCAATATAAACTGAGAGGGCATTTATGTCATAGGATGTTTCTCTTCACACCTCTGTGGTTAAGACATCGGTCCCAGTTAGATGAGTTTTGGGCATCCCATATGTCGGTTACACATTCACTTCCATAGAAATAACATTGTTTTCTATAACGACTAGCCCCTGTTGTAAATTTCATCACTGAAATCTATTTCCATTCCTGAATATTAGAATTGGGCTTGGTGCTTAAATTCTTCAGATAACTTATGCGATAGAGTGGCAGGATCATTAACTTCGGATGTTTGCAACTGGACTGGACAGAGCGACCTAACATTCCCCTAGGATTGTGACACAATAGCCGCAACTATTGTTGCATCCCACTGGGCATCATCTTCAAGCAAACCTCTATTCAAGGATGCTTCTTTGTAGGTCGTACAAACCAGTCTGTTTAAATTTTTAAGTTCCTGGAAGGATATTGGGCCTCGTATTTCGTGAAGACGGAGGCGAAGATAAAAGCATTAATGTCGGCTGGGATGTACAGTGTACACTCAACATAGTTACACATCTAACTTACTGCCAGAGCTCTCCGGTACATCTTGACCTATCAATCTGTGCACCCATTCTATTTGCCTTTCCAGTTGTAATAATATGGCACTTGGGAGTACAAAAGTCTGCGAACAAAAGGATAGATTTGACACAGATTAAAGAAAGCAGTGAGTGTATTATCATTGGTTGTGTGTGCTGTATGAAAAGCATGTGGTTCAGAGAAGTAGAAATGTTGACAGTTTTCTAAATTCGCTGAAAGATGCACAATAGCAGGGTGTCTTTTATGTGGTGAGAAGGCAAACATGCGGCAAAATGTTTTATTACTACGTAGGTATCTGCCAATTTGATACTGATTTACCTCATCACGTTTATCTCCCCGCTGCAAGCCAAACATGGTCACGTCTGATCCCTTGTTTACATACCTTCAAACATACGTGATGGATTTCAACTTAATGTGGGCATTAAAGTTCTTTAACAGCAAGGGAGAATAAAGTAGTATCCACCGGTTGTCATCCTCGTGTTTCCCAATCTTTGCTGAAAACCCAAGATCACCTTGGCTTCTACGACTGTGAAAAGGGTATCCGTCATTAGCATTTTGTGTTTCCGTAAGAAATCTTATGGGAAATTTTTTGAGCGTACATAGATCTTCAGACATGGCGAGTTGAGGTTAAAGCCCCTTCTACATGAAACATGAACCATATCCCTTTTAACAATTTCATAGATCTTCTTGTCTGTCGATGAATTTAGAAACTCTACCAAGATTATCTTCTCATTTTCATTAGAGCGAATTTTTGTTGCTAGACAAAGCAGAATGTGAACATGGGGTAGCCACCGTTTTTGACACTCAGTCGTCTGCACATTATAGACCCAGATGTTTTCGCCTTTTTAATCAGATCCATTAGCTTCTTCCACTTCTGGCGAAACACTCTGGCAAGGTGGTCAGGAATATCATTGGCCTTTTGGTATAATAAAATTTCGTCTCTGCCTTCCCCTGTTGGTTGCATGTAAAGGTTACAAAGAGATCTGGCCTACCATAGTGACGTACATAGGTCATGGCATCCTACCTCATTTCTTGCATGTATCGCTGCCATCCTGCAGAGCTGCCCAAGATAAACAGGTGCTACATCATTGTTTACAGCATCGCTCAGGTGAACATAACTCACCGATCGCATTGGTTTTTGATTGCTTCCAATCAAGCACATCAACAATTTTATCGGCCATATTAACTTCATATTGATGAACGAGATCTCGAGGGTGATGAAGATGACTGAATGAATTGCGTCATAAAAATTGGCAAAGAGAATTCCTTACACGATACGGATTGCTCTGATTACGACGTTTCATATCAAAATAGTAAGCATCATCCGTATTAACAAATAACAGAGAATAATAAAGATAATCATAACATCTGTGCGCCCCATTTATACGTTGAAGCGTGTTGGCCGTTTGCTTTAAAACAATGTGTCTCTTTTTATGTTGGTCACCATCAAGGAGGGTTCATTAATCCACCCCGGATGCCGTCCAGGATGTCGCTTGTCTGCATCAATGTTCCCATTAAATTCGAGAGAAGAAACACATTCCAGAGAACATTTAAAGCTTTTAAAATACCTATTTGTACAATGTATCATCTCTTGCAATATCAGTGCAACCTCGGGCCTGATGCCAGGTGAAATATGATTACTCTTGGCTTCTTGTTCTAGGAAGTTACCAACAAAATACAACTAAATATGATGTGGCTCCTCATCTGTTAGTGGTTATGGAAATCCTATCGTATGGTTCACGTAATCCCTCACTTTAAAATTAGGTAGAAAACCACCTTCCCTAATAAACTTAGCACCGAATGAAGTTATTTGTAAAGCACAATTGTACTTGGGAATGTTTTCCAAAAAGTGTTTTGACTCTAGAGTGGTGCCCGGAAGTAAATCTTCAAAGGCTTTGTCGGCTCGTTCAACAATGGAATAATGATTTTGCCACTCAAGCAACACATTCCATGAGTTTCCCCTTCAAAATTCTTGATTTCACATTTTCCATAGAATTCATAGGAGAATGTCAACTGTGTATGGTGACACATGTTTCAGTCAAGAAAAAGTCTACAAGTGGGCTAAATTGTTTAAAGAAGGACGGAGCAGTGTTGAGGATGAAGACAGGCCTGGGAGTCCTACAGAAGTGCGGTCTCCTGAGGTGATCGAATCAGTCAATGAACTCATTCAGTCTGACAGAAGGGTGACAGTGGATGACATTGCAATGACTTTGAGCTTATCTGTTGGGACAAACGCAGGGGTCATCAGTCAGAAGGAGTCATCTTGCATCATGAAAACGCAAGGCCTCACACAGCAGCCCAAACGGTGCAGACCATCAACGAGCTGGGCTGGGAACTGCTCCCTCATCCCCTTACAGCCCAGACCTTGCCCCTTCAGACTTCAGACTGTTTGGTCCCTTGAAATCGTTCACGAGAGGCACCAAGTTTAAAAGTGACGATGAGGTCAAAAGTGTTGTGAACGACTGGCTGAGACATCAGTCCAAAGATTTTTACGCTGAGGGAATACGGAAGTTTGTGCACAGATGGGAAAATGTGTGACAGTGCTGGGAGACTAAGTTGAAAAATAAAGTAAGGTTCTATCTGTATTAGAAGTCCTTATACCGAAAAATGCACATTATTTATTGAATGACCCTCGTATATTGGCATGGAACTTCGTGATTAAAATGAACGATTGCTTTACCCATATGAAGACGATTAATGATGAAGGGTAATGACGAGGAATATTTAACATTCTTGGATTACTTGAAATAAAGTTCTTTGAAATGCCAAGCGCTTCGTTGACCGATAATATAATCAGCGAGTAATTTGAAACTGGCGAAAATCTGAATGCTGGACACATTAACAGAAATGAAACAATGAAACATTTCAGATGACTTCGGACGTTCTTCTTTTGTTGATTTAATTTTTCTCCTTATTTTATATCAGAAAGGATTTCACATAGGATCGCAATTTTCTTTTGTTACGCTTCCTCGTCTCCACGACGAATTTCTTTAAAAACAACGTTTTCATTAACCAAAGAAAATTGCACATAGGCTAGCGAATTTGTTTTATCTTTTTCTTCAGCATATCTGTCAATCTCTTTGAACTTAAACTGTTCATTGGTACAAAGAAAATTTCACACTGGCTCGTGAATTTCTTTCCGTTTTTTTTTTCTTCTCAGCACTTTCGAATTTCAAAAGAGTGGGTAAAGGAAGTGATTAATATTTTGTATACACATTTAGCTCTTATTATGGAAAATGACGGCTAAAAGGTTTTAACCCACTCTCGGACAAAAAGAGGGAGTAGATTTTATTGACGTTGGTGTTTACTGGTCTCCACCAATTTTCCTTTTTGTTGTACAAGCAGGCATACATTCACACATACATACACAATATTTCTTTTATTTTTGTATGTACAAGGACCGAACGCACGTCTTTTTATAAAGACAAATTGGTGGAGAACTGTAAACACCAACTTTTAACAAAATCCAAAACTCTGTTTTTGGCTTAGAGGGCTTTAAATTTTATTAAATATGGTAAAATATATAAACACATTAATAAAGGATAAAGCATAATAAAAAAAACAATAAAATACGAAAACGTCTGTCTTGAAAATTAATTTTAAATTCTGATCTTTTTATATAAAAGAAAGGTTTCGTCTGTATGTATGTAAATTTGTTTGTACAACGACCACATGCATGTCTTTTTAATAACTCCCTTTACTTGCTCCTTTCAAATTTGGGCAAGGTGAGGAAAAAGATGGAAATAAATTCGCTCGCCTTAGTTAAGAGAAAACTTGGAGTTAATAGAGATTGACAGGCAAGCTGAAAAAAAATGATGAAACAAATTTGTGAGCCTATGTGAAAGTTTTTTTTGTTATGGGAACTTACCCATAATAATAATGGACTATTCCAGACATTATAAATACTGCGCCTCAAGAGGAAGCAGGGAGGATTATTATAAGAACATTGCGTTTTTTTAAATTGTTATCCACCCCCAGACTTTGAAATGTACATATGGGGACTAGTTAGAATTTCATAGAGAATTTGAGGAATTATGGTGGATGTAGTAAGAAAGGTATGGAAGAATGTGTTGTTTTGGTGCTAGCACTATTGTTGGTATGTTTGGGTCAGTGTTTGTGACTAGCTAAGTTTTAATTTAAGACAGATGAGGACCGTCCTTCTCCAATCCCACTTTTTGGCCTTGTGCCACATTTTGTGTATAAAATATATACGAATAAATATCGGATTATTGTAAGAACATTGGAATAGTGATACTTGTCGAGACAACATAGTTCACTCTAACCAAATCTGATAGTCATTACTAATACTTCTACTTCTTTGTATATATTTCTGTTTGTAATATATCTGTGATATTCCATACCTGTGTTCGAGTTATTCTTCGTTGGTTCTACCTTGAACCATCACCGTGGTACAGGGAACTTGGACGATAACATCTTTGGACCAATGACAATGTTGTATGTATAAAAGAAAGATTGTGTCTGCGTGTATTTTTGTTTGTACAATGAGTGTGCGTCTTTTCATAAAGAAAAATTAGTGGAGAACAATAAATGATATATTAAAAAATTAATTGATGGTTTATACAAATACCAGCTCCATGCACACATCTCCATATTGCAAACTGACCAACACTTCATAGAAGAAGACAAGACCAGTCTGTCAATACTGAAAGGGGAGGTTGAGTTGGCAGTAAGGAGCTTGAAAGTGCCCTGGAGTGGATAATATTCCCTCTTAGCTGATAAAACATGAAGGTGAAGAAACCATCAACGCCTTTTCTATGAATTAATGAGACATATAGATTTTATGATCCTCTTCATTTCATCATTTGTATGGGGAAGATGGTTACCATTTTGGTATTAAACATCGTAATCCAAGCAATCCAGAGGATATGTTAAAGAGGTATTGTGTAAGGAATTCTGTGCGCACCGTTTTATGACACGTTGCAACTCATTCTATCATGTTCATTGCTCACAAGATCACTTTCATCAATATGCGGTTGATATGGCTGCTAAAATGGTGTCTCAGAGGCTGTTTCGTTAGAAACCATCAAAAGCAATTGTAATCGGAGAATTATATTCATCTGAGAGATGCAATAAACAATGATATAGCACCTGGCAATCTTGGGCAGCTCTGCATTCTACCATCAAGCTTTACGGGAGTGCAATGATACATGCATGAAAGGACACAGGCTGCCATGACCTATGTACGTCAATACGAACAACCAGTTACCGAAAATCAGCTCTGAAGTGTATAATAGAAGCCCAATTAAACTAAGACACTATTGAATTACAAAAGCTTTTAATTGCTTTTACGAATAATATATGTTAAGGGTAATATTGTATGAAGGAAAAATAATATTTTGATGAAAATAATTTTGACAAGAATTTTTTTCTATTTTTTATTATTTTATTTACAATAATTTATAAAGCTCTTAAATCTGTTAAAATTCAGTTACAATTTACTGTTATTAAGTATAAATATTTTTAGTAATCCTAAACCAAAAATCTTATTACAATCTGAAAAAGACAAGTATTAAAAATTGAATTTTACCTTGTTTCTAGATGTGCATAAACATGCCTTCATATGTTCATATATGACATCATCATTAAACGTCACGTGTTGTAAGTGTTGTTAAAATTTCCTGAAATATATATAAAAATTAATAATAAATAAAATACCATGAACTTTCATGAGATATATACGAAAAATCATACGTAGCTCTCTTATTTATGATATTTTTTTTATTTTAATTATTATTTTTTCTTAGCTATGAAATTTTAATGTATTTTATTTTTATATAGTATTTTAAATATTATTATTATTTTTCCAGAAAAAATTTCAAACTTAAGGCTTTAACGCTAAAGGACATAATAATTTATTAAATATTAAATTGCTTACGATATGAGTTAATATGTAAAAATTACTTGGTTCTTAAATAAGTTCACTTAAAATTTGTAAAATATGTCACTTCTGTTCATCCATCCGATGACTTCTGGATTTAACTGTCAACATGATCTATCAACACCTGTCAAACGAGACACTGTAGTTTACAAATGCTTTTCTTTTTTCTACTAGAATGTACTGTTTGCTTCAAATTAGATTAAATAAACTTTACATTTTCTAATTTCCAAGCAACCTTCGAAAAATATATATTTTATTTTTATAAGATTTTTAAAATGGAGAATATAACTTCTGTTTACAAAAGTCTCAAAATATATGGCATCTTCGATTTTATGGAAAACAAAAAATTGGTATTCCAATCAATATCCATTGGGTTTTAAATACACCAATAAATTTTGCTTACTGGGTATAGTAAACTTATTCATCTACCTTTGAATTAAAGCTATAAAGAAAGCCTCAAGAACAATTTTCAGTTTTTAAAATGAAATTTAGACTATAAATATGGCATTTTTCGGCAAATTAGCAGAGGCCTATATGTGTATAATATACTCTTGAACAACAAAAATCCTTAAAAAGGACATTTATTCATAAGTTTTGTTATGTCTATTAACAAAGCCCAAGTCCAGACATTATCTTTAATGGAAAACAGATAGAAGAATCCTGGTTCTCTCATGGACAGTTGTGTGTTGGTTGTTCATGTGTGGAAAGTACGACCAATTTGTTTATGCTCTAAAATGAAAGAAAAAGAATATTGTATATCAAGAATTTTTGTAATGTAAAATCTTTTTAAAAATATTTTCATGTTAGAATAAATGAATTTGAAGTTATATTAACGTTAGAGATTTATTTTTAACATTTTAAATCCTGGGAAACGCCGGGTATCCCTTCTAGTATATATATATATATATATATATATATATATATATATATATATATATATATATATATATATAGGCAGCATAACTTCATTCTAACATGTTTCTACTTATATTTATACTGTTCCTTTTGCAGTTGACAAAAGAATTCGTTGATATAAAGGCGCAGTTTATTTTTCTAATTTTTGTACTCGGGTTTGCATCTTACCATCAAGAATCTGATTAGAAAACTGGAAAGGATGACTATCAAAATAGACACAATATGTCTACATTGTTTAATGAAACACCCAGGCATATACAGACACGTAATCCTTTCACCCCAATAAATGCCTCTAGTGCGCAGAGAGTTACAGAGAGTGAGGGTGAGAGAAAAGACTGCGTATAGTGGGGATTGAAGAATTTATAAAAGATGATCGGGATTCAATACGACAGAAGATGACGATTGACGTTGCTTTAAATCCTTCTTGCGTGTAGTTTTCAAGGAGGCAAGTGCATGGGAAGGAGTTCCATAGGTGATAAATGCGAGAAAAGTAAATATTGGAGTAGAAGTGGTTGTTAAATTTAACTATTTCGCCAGAAAAAAACAGATGGGACCTAGATACCAATCTAGTATCACGTTTAAATTCATGCAGTCAAGACACCATGGAATAATTCGTCAGAGACGTTGCCATGAATAGATTTGTATAAGAAAGCAGAGGGAAGCCACATCACAACTGTGAGAAAGTGACTGAAGTCGAGAAACCATTTCAGGTTCGATTTCATTGCAGATCCTCTCTAGATTTTGTCAAGAATCGAGAGACGAATAGAAGGATCACCAGACCAGATATGGCAACAATATTCAATGCCTGGACGAATAGTAGATTTGCAAATAAGCAAGAGAGACTCTGACCAAGGATAGAGCCTTAGCGACACCTGTGTTCGTGTGAAAGGATCGAGAAGCGATCCCATTTAAAACGACGTTCATTTTATGATGTGATAGGAACGATTGGTGTAAACCAAACAATCGTACTGTAATACCGGAGCTTACATAGAAGACCAAAGTGCCAAACTCTGTCAAACTCCTTCAAGATATTTAGAACCACAGCTCCTTTTCACCGTTATTATCAAGAGCTTGATATGTACGAGGGTCATTCAATAAATAAGTTAAATTTTTCGGTATAAGTGCTTCTAATGGAGATAGAAGCTTACTCTTTTTTATTTTTTTGTTTTACTTCTTTTTCACATGGATTTAATTTCTTTTGCAGATTAAATAAAAATTTTGTGAGTTTTGTCGATTAACAAAGATGGCCAACCCAGAAGCATGCCCCAGGATTGAACAGCGGTCAGTTATCAAGTTTTTGGCTGCTGAAGGGTGCAAACCAGTTGAAATTCATAGGAGAATGTCAAATGTGTATGGTTCCACATGTTTCAGCCAAATAAATGTCTACAAGTGGGCTAAATTGTTTAAAGAAGGACGGACCAGTGTTGAGGATGAAGACAGGCCTGAGAGGCCTACAGAAGTGAGGTGTCCTGAGGTGATCGAATCAGTCAATGACCTCATTCAGTCTGACAGAAGGGTGACAGTGGATAGCATTGCAAGGACTTTGAGCTTATCTGTTGGGACAAACGCAGAGGTCATTAGTCAGAAGGAGTCATCTTGCATCATGACAACGCAAGGCCTCGCACAGCAGCCCAAACGGTGCAGACCATCAACGAGCTGGGCTGGGAACTGCTCAATCATCCCCCTTACAGTGCAGACCTTGCCCCATTCAGACTTTCACCTGTTTGGTCTCTTGAAAGCGTTCACGAGAGGCACGAATTTTAAAAGTGACGATGAAGTCAAAAGTGTTGTGAGCGACTGGCTGAGACATCAGTCCAAAGATTTTTACGCTGAGGGAATACGGAAGTTTGTGCACAGATGGGAAAAGTGTATGTATATATATATATATATATATATATATATATATATATATATATATATATATATATATATATATATATATATATATATATATATATATATTCAATTACGGCCGTTTTCTCATCAGCATTATACCTGGTAAACGGAAATCATATTTTTTGTCAGTGAGTATGTCGTGAGAGGTAAGATGCATAACCATTTCAGCATTGATTACTGCCTCGAACGCTTTGCCGAAAAGTGGTAGGTGACCAATAGCGCGATAGGTAGAGGGGTCAGTAGGTTATACAGAGGAGGCCTTCCAACAAACTGGAGAACAGGAAGCAGGGAGACAATAGTTGTAGTGTTTGGAGGAACTGGGGCCAACTCGGGACCATATTTCTCTAGGATGGTGGCTTAGATCAGTTCATTTCCTTATGCCTTATTTATAAATGTTTTCTGAGCCCCGAGACAGAGTTGTGCACACATCCGTCAGTTGGGACTCTGTTGAAGAGGTGGGGAATCAGTTGTGGGTATTCCAAATGAATCAAGTGTAGAGTTGGAAGAGAATTTCCGTGCAAAGCATTCAACCTTATCTGATGTAGATATCAGGAATTGATTGAACTGATTGAATAGAGGAGGGCTTGAGGATTTATTCTGGTACAGCACACTCTTGCAGAGCCGCCAATAATCTTTAGAACCGAACATTTGAGAGGTAATGCGCTGTTTCAATCTATCAGCAAACAGTAACTTCGCTTGTTTGAGGACCCGTTTGCACTCGTTACGAGCAGAAAGAAAGTGTCTGTTGCAATCAACAGTGTGCAGGCTTAAATATTGATTCCTGTGGTCTATAGCGGCCGAGCCTGCACTTGGCAATCAAGGAGATGAAGGAATCATTAATTCCAGCGCATTTATGCACACACACAAACACACATTTATATATAGCAAGTTATGCTATATATAAATGTGTGTTTGTGTGTGTGCATAAATGCACTGGAATTAATGATTTTTTAAAATTTTAATTACTTACAAGTTTTAATTGTGCGCAATAAAACTACCGTCCTGTGCATTCGAGAAATGTAAATCCATTTGAAGTATTCAATTTTTGGAATAATAATAAGTCCATTCATTATGTAGACATTTTTTATAAGATAGTTCTCCTAAAATCACGCAAATTCGATACCTCTGTTAGGTAACATATTGTTTAATTAAATCTGTCGAATTCACAGAGAGAGTTATTAAAAATTGACTGCAATTTGGCGGGCAACATAAATATGCAATTGTTTGAGAAATTGCTTTTAAAAACAGACAAAGCAAAACATTAGCTTTTAGCATGTTGTTTTCAGTAGGACACCCGTGCTGAGCTTCTTGTAAGGATCGAGACCATTATTATATTAAGAGTCAACGATACACGCCTGTTCGAAAAGACGGTAATGTTAGTAATCATTTATTTGGTTTAATTTTGTCAGACATTCGTTGTAGGTTGAGTGAACACTAGAAAGTATGCCAATGTAAGAATGTTCTTATTTTTTAACGTCGTGCTGCGCTATGTGACAGAATGAATATAATTGCATCTTCGACGCTCAGATGTTTGTTAAGAGAAAGTCACTTCTAGAAAAAGTTCTGACTGAAAATCTCGTGTGAAATGAAGGCATCAAAACATCTTCCGTGGTAAGAATACTTTTTTGAAGAGATTCATTATCGTATCTAAAAATTGCCACTGGTGAAAATGTCATTTTCTGTTTTATCGAATTGTTGACGATAGTTGATACTGACTAAAATAGTGTATAAAAATATCAAGCACCATGAAATATATACTAGGTGGTGATAAACGATTTCTGTTTTTGTTTATAAATTTTATTTTTCAAAACATCAAGTACCATTAAATTTTATTCAATTATATATCTGCCATTATTTTCAAAGATTTAGTGCCAACGTGTCGATAAGGTGTGAATAAAATTCCACAGGGTCTGATTCGAAAATACCTTCGAGGAACTCTTTAATCTGATTTTATTAGAGAGGGTTCTTATCATGAAAGCTTTTTGCATCGATCGAAAAACGGTAGTAATCTGTTAGATTTGATGAATGTGGTGGGCAGATTAAAAATATACCAGTCAATTTCCAATTTATTTTCTTGCGTAAAATTAATATGATGGCGGAGAAACAATTCTTTTCACTGACAAAGGCAAGGCGCTTTTCGATCAAAATTTTACAGACACATTCAGCTTCTGAATGTATAGACATACAGTTACTCTTTGACTGGATTTTATGAAAAAATAATTAATATCACGAGGGCCCCAGAACAAGCCCAAATTTCTTAACTTGTATGGATCTCAGGTCTAAAGTTCGATTATGGAGATTTATCCACATCTATTCACTGAATTTTACGTCGAAAATTTTTATATGTTAGTGTATTCCAAATGTATTATCAGGTACCCGGAGATAGTCAAGTGGATGACATATTTGCTTGTAAAACTGCTTAAAAAACTCAAATTACTTTGGAATGAAACAAATATTTTCTCACAGAATTTTTGCGCTGTAAATGCTAATACAAATACAAATACCTGGTAACGCCGAAGGCATGGAACAAATAAAATATTAGCAGCTGTTGGATGAAATATATAAATATTGGCTGTGGAGTATTGTCACCCTCTTCAATGTCCGCACTTGGACGATATAGAATGTAGAGGTTTGATGTATATGCAGGATACCAATGCAAGTCAAAAATTCTGCGAAGCATGTTCAAAATCTCACCTATTAAATTGCTTTCATTTTCGCATTGATGATTTGAAACAGCATGGATCCGTCTCTTGTCTCTAATGCACACGTACCGGTTAAAGAGCAGAGTAGACTGTACTGTCTAGTCTCGTTTGGAGATCATTATAAGAGAAGAAATATTTTGAATACTAAACCATGTTCAACGTTATAATAACGAATGACAGTTCACGGGTAATAAAGAAAAAAGGCTCTGGAAAGTAATGATGGAATTTGCCATTAATATAATAAAAATAAATTATTTTCTGTAAATATTCCCACGGTAATTCTTATTTTGAGTTCTACCGTTTGGCAGCACAAATTTACAAATGTAAACTCCGTACTATATTGGCTTATAGGTCCCATCATTTTTAACTTAAATGGTTAGATATAGCCGTAAATTATGTTTAGAGTTTCTTCTCTTGCACTGATCCCCTGTGGAATATCCAGCAAATATTGATCTTCAAAAATATACATGCACTGTCAATCGTTATCGCGTGTCCTCGTAATTCGGGTTCAATTATTGTTCTCTCTTCTTATTAATATTTTTATTTTTCTCACTCAGAAATACTTTGCGTCTTACTGGCTTTATTGCAATGCTTGGTGTGAAATGATTGAAAATAAGCTCAACCTAACCAACTCCTAAGCGAGTTCGACAAAAACGCCTTCGTTACAGTATACGAGTTCTGAAGACAAATCTGAGGATTAGAAGACATATTTTCTTTTCTTGTAATACCTGGGATGTATTCTGACAGAGGATGGAAAGCACGACACTGAGATTCGAAAACGTATAGGGAGGGGCCAAAGATGCATTTCAAAAGCTGGGGCGACATAGACAATTTCCTTAGAAACAATAAAAAGATTATTGAACTGCTATGTGATATCTGTCGTTCTGTATGACAGCGAATGCTGGACAATCTCCTCAAAGATGAAGAACAGGCTTGAAAATGTGGTTCTACAAATAGATGCTGAGGAGAATACCATAGACCGAACATGTGATCAGCAAACGAAGTTTTAGTGAGAATGGAAAAAGAAATCTTATGTATAACATCACGAAACGGCAGTTGAAATTTATGGGGCACGTAATGAGGAAGGAGGGCTTGGAAAATCTAATACCCATAGGACAGATTGAGGGAAAGAGGAACAGAGGAGAGCAGCGCGTTAAATATTTGATGAGCTTGAGTAAATGGATGGTAGAACAGGATTTGGGAAAGATAGAGCTACACGGGAGAGGAAGACGTAGAGGGCCGTGATCGGCTACTTCACGAAAGGACACGACGCATAAATTAAAAGTAGTATATTATGTGGCTGTTTGCGCATGCAGAAATTCTACAATTAGCAGAATAACTATGATTTTTTGCGCATAAAGATTTATTTACGTATGATAAGGAAGTAATTAATAATTTTACTACATATTACAGGTACAAAATAATATATTGCAGCAATTAGCAATTATTATAGAATTAATGGCTCAGTTGTTTGTTAAATTAATCTCGGTTTAGAAACGGGCTTTTAAATAGTATATATATATATATATATATATATATATATATATATGTGTGTGTGTGTGTGTGTGTGTGTGTGTGTGTGTGTGTGTGTGTATACATGTAGCGTTGAAATACTGTATTTCGAATATTAATATCTATTTGATAATGAAGTAATTAACAATTTTACTACGTATTACAGGTACAAAATAATATATTGTAGCAATTATCATAGAATTACTCGCTCAAATTATTCTTGACAAATTAATCTAGGTTTAGAAAAAGGCTTTTAAATATCACATATATATATATATATATATATATATATATATATATATATATATATATATATATATATATATATATATATATAAATGGTAGTAATCGTTTGGAAAAAAACTCGGGTAGCTCTAATTGCAGTAGAACAAATCGGTACCCGAGAAAGAATAGGAAATAAAAAAAGAAAGAACCAAGAACATTAAAACAAAGCGAAAACAATGGTCAAGTTCTTAAGCATCAAATCCAAACAAAAAACAAATCGAGTAAAAATACAACGACGTAGAGTGTTCAATACTGTAAGTAGAGCGATAAAAAAAATAATCCTAATCAGCTAGGCAAACTTACCTAGGATTCAAATCAACGGATCTTCAGGGTAAAGGCGGCTTTACCTAATGATCCGTTGAGTTGAAACCTAGGTAAGTGTTTGCCTGGCTGCTTAGGATTAATTTAGTATATATATATATATATATATATATATATATATATATATATATATATATATATATATATATATATATATGAAGAAATATAGTCTTAAAGGGTTCTATATTTATGGGATAAAGTGCTCAATATCAGAGATAGAGCGTGTGTAAATATAAAAGTGAACATAGAAGTCAACACTTAGAGGCGACAGTCTGTTTCATGCTAGATGCAATCGTCAGTTTTTAATTTATTTATTTGGAATGATTATCGTTATTTGTTTTTTTTCTAAACGGCTAGTTTATCGGTATTGGTTGTTAGTTTATTTATATATTTGGATGTATTTAGATCAATTTATTATACTTGTCATTATTTATTTATTACACTGTATATTTTCTCTTTTTGGTTTTCGATTAATAATATAAATATTTAATAAATAATTTAAAAACTGTTCCCGCCAAAATAATAGTCAGAACAAACCACAACTATCAACCTCAAAATTCAACAAATAGCTTTATCTTCCCAAACAAAAACAAAACTATTAAATAAGCTATATGAACAAATTTTTATTACGTTAATAAAAACACCGATCAAAATAAAAATAATAAATATATAAGATAAAAAATAAAAATAAATAAAAACAAGCAAAATAATTTGACCCAAATAAATAAACAAATAAACAAGTACCGGTAAAATAGCCGCCATAATAGACTACCCACAATAAGCTAAATAAACAAATTTTTACTACGTTAATAAAAACACCGATCAAAATAAAAAATTAAAATAAAATAAATATAAAGGATAAAAACAAAAATAAATTAAATAAAAACAAGCAAAATAAATTGACACAAATAAACAAATAAACGACTTCCGGTAAAATATCTGCCAAAATAGACTACCCACAATGCACCACTGACCCGTATATATAAATAGCCTTGAAAAATAACAGCACTGGTGACCTGATGATTGCATCTAGCATGAAACAGACTGTCGCCTCTAAGTGTTGACTTCTATGTTCACTTTTATATTTAAATATATATATATATATATATATATATATATATATATATATACGGTGTAACCCGGATATAAGAGACCCGGATATAAGAGAAACCCGGATATAAGAGCATCCCGGATATAAGATATATCTTCTCCGGTCCCGACAACTCTCTTATATCCGGGTTACATTATATATATATATATATATATATATATATATATATATATATA